>CM076573.1:391637688-392237688 GCA_034641835.2 Pinus albicaulis
TTCCTTGATGATAGGGCCAATCCCATAATTATAGGGATCCCAAATTCCCTTCCTCCTTCTATAAAAGCTTGCCCATTTCCCTTGCAAGCTAGTTCCAGAATCTCCAAATTCCCAAGAGCTTTCAGATCCTTATGCTGCAAGAGCCTTCTTCATTCCCTAAGGCCAAATCCAAGCAAGGAGACTATTTCCAAGTATCCAGAGAGAGAGGCTTGTCCCATCCCTGACAGGCTTTATCGAGACATGTTGTGCTGACGACCCGCTAAAGGAGAATTCGGCGTCGAAGCTTTGGTTGTATTCTTCTTTTTGACTCATTAATATTAAGCGACTATTGGTTATGGTTCCACTCTTGTTCTTGATCATGTTAATGAGTTATGTCCTCTTCGACTGACATATAGTTGTATATTCTGGGTTTTATGCTTGCGTTTGTGTTGTTTCTTGCCTGTGTAGGTATCCGATCACGGAGATCGTGAGGATTGTGATCTGCCAGGGCAAAGGAACGGGAGCACCACCTCTTCTACAAATGACAGCGTTGGATTCCAGGTAAGCCTTCTTCTCAAATAGGTTTATTTACAATTAGGAACCTGCACTGTAGCGTGTTTGATTTTTGCTAGACCCGATCTGGGCTAGTAGGGATCGCCTCTATCCGTAGAGGGGATTTACCTCCTCAACACCTGTAATGCTTGTGACCAACTGTGATATTGACAGTGTGAGGCCTAGCAAATGGACTTCGATGAAGTGTGGGTTTGTGGATGAACCAAAACCATGAAAAATGAAAATCCGAGGATAGAGATACCCTGTAATTCTTGTGACCAACTGTGTTACTAACGGTGTGTGGCCTAGCAAATGGACTTCAATGAGAAGGATTTTTTGTGGTTGACCCATAACTGTGATGTTGATTGTTGATGAAGTAGAAGGTGCCTACATAGGTTGGGGTGGGAGGGCACGTCTCCAAATAACCCAAGCCGAATGCTGCTATGCTGAAACTGATGAATGTGAAGTAGGTGCCTACTAAAGCGAGGTGGGAGGGCACGTCTCCAAGGGGAACCCCCTCCAAATGCTGCTCCAAATTTAAAATGAGCATAACTCAGTCAATATAACTCTGAACTTTTATTATAACCAGTTTTTAGAAATGGAATCATTCTACATCTTCTAATATTTTTTAAATTGATATCTAGAGACCCTAGACTCACAAATTCACGCTGGAACTATCCTGCCGTCACAAAATTTCTGAAAAAATAGTTGATTTTAAATCAGCGATAAATCCCCTGTCCGGACTCCGATTTGACCGAATTTTTTTTTTTTTAAATTGGGTGATTTTTAAAGGGGAGGGCAGATCTATAACCATTTATTTGAAATTTCACACTTAAAATTGCAATAAATGATGAGAGAGCCGCCATCCATGAATTGTCATCAGAAAAATTTCTGCAACATTTTTTATTTTGAAAGATCGACATCTCCTTCACCTGAAATCCAATTCAGCTGATTTTTTTTTTGAATTTGGGTATTTTTTCGCAAGAAATCTAGATCTGGTCTTTGTTTTTGTAAACATTTCACCAAAATTTTCAGATCTTATCTACAAACTCACCACCCAAAAAATTCATGGAGTTTGCTGAAGATTGCTGCAAAACATTGAAACTAAAATATGCTTCAAACCCTCATTCCCATGGATTCGTAACATGAATCAGTTTCAGCATAGCAGCATTCATCTTGGGTTATTTGGAGATGTGCCCTCCCACCCCAAGCTATGTAGGCACCTGCTACTTCATCAACAATAAGAATCACGGTCATGGGTCAACTGCACAAAATCCTTCTCATCGAAGTCCATTTGCTAAGCTGCACACTGTTAGTAACACAGTTGGTCACAAGCATTAAAGGGTATCTCTATCATTGGATCTTCATTTTTCATGGTTTTAGTTCATCCACAAACCCATACTTCATCAAAGTCCATTTTCTAGGCCACACACTGTCAATATCACAGTTGGTCACAAGCATTACAGGGTATCTCTATCCTCGGATCTTCGTTCATCACGTTTATGGGTTAACTACAAAAAACCCTTCTCTTCAGTGGCTCTTCATATTCAACAAAATCTTCTCAGGAGGGAACTTGACGTAATGGAGACCATTGCTTCTTAAGGAGGGAGGAATGATCCGAATGGAAAATGGCATCCACCCATGGTATTGTAAATGTCATTAACCCATGGTATTCATCCACCCATTGTATTTATTTTCCCATGGTATTTTAAGTGACATCTATCCATGATATTCATCCACCCATGGTATGTATCCACCCATGGTATTCATCCACACATGGAATTTACCTATGGTATTGTAAGTGGTATCTACCCATGGTATTATAAGTGGTATCTACCCATGGTTTTGACCCATGGTATCTACCTATGGTATCTACGCATGGTATTGTAACTCAAAAAACCCAAGCCAAATGTTGCTATGCTTAAACTGATGAATGTGAAGTAGGTGCCTACTAAAGCGGGGTGGGAGGGCATGTCTCCAAAGGGAACCTACTCCGAATGTTGTTCCAGATTTAAAATGAGCATAACTCAATCAACATAACTTGGAATATTTATTATAACATGTTTTTGGAAATGGAATGATCATTATGCATCTTTCTGTGTGTTTGAGATAGTTATCTGGAGACTCTAGACTCTCAGATTCGCGCTGGAACTGTCTCGCCGTCACAAAATTTCTGAAAAAAAAATAGCTGATTTTAAATCAGCGATAAATCCCTCGTCCGAACTCCGATTCGACCGATTTTTTTTTTGAAATCGAGTGATTTTTCAAGGGTAGCACATATCTGTAACCACTTATATGAAATTTCGCACCAAAAACTGCAATAAATTATATGAGATCCGCCATCCATGAATTATCGTCGGAAAAATTGTTGCAACATTGTTGATTTTGAATCAATGATATCTCCCGCATCTCAACTCCAATTCGGCCGATTTTTTTTTGAATTTGAGAAATTTCTCATAAGGAATCTAGATCTGGGCTTTTTTTTTGTAATTTTGTCCTTAAAATTTTTAGATCTGATCTGAAAACTCGTCGCCCAAAAAACAATTCATGGAGTTTGCTAAAGATTGCTGCAAAACATTCAAACTGAAATATGTTTCAAACCCTCATTACCATGGAGGCGTAACCTGAATATGATACCACTGATCTGGATCTTGGGGGAGGCCCCCAAGATCTAAAAATTTGAAATTGATCTGATAAGATCTACAAAATTAGAATGCCAGAAAAAAGAGAGAACACACTGCAAATAAAACCACAAAGAAACTTGTTTTTATTAAAACAAAGAATAACTGTAGAAGCTACATTGTAGTGGAAAATATGTCCTTTTACAAACTGAGGCTTGTTATATATAACCTTTTTTGAGTTACAATACCATGTGTAGATACCATAGGTGGATACCATGGGTCAAAACCATGGGTCATTACCATGGGTAGATACCACTTACAATACCATGGGTCAATACCATGGGTAGATACCACTTACAATACCATGGGTAAATTCCATGTGTGGATGAATACCATGTGTGGATACATACCATGGGTGGATGAATATCATGGATATATGTCACTTACAATACCATGGTGGAATAAATACAATGGGTGGATGAATACCATGGGTGGATGGATAACATGGGTAGATGAATACCATGGGTGGATGCTCATTTCCCAAACCAGGAAATTCATTTTCCTGATGATCCACCCCTAGGGAAAGAAGAATATTGTGGCCACGACCTCTAAAGAGGGTTCCTCTGCACGACAACAACAAATGGAAAAGGTTGTGGAGGAGTACGGGGACATATCAACCTCACCCATAGGGGTTCCTCTGCACTGTCAGGTCAAGCACCCAATTGATCTGACCCCAAATGCGGCGCTACCTAATGGACCAATCTATCGATGCTCTGTTTTGGAGAATGATGAAATCAAGAGGCAAATTCAGGAGTTGCTGCAGAAAGGTCACATCCGACCAAGTTCATCATCCTGTGGGAGCCCGATCGTGTTGGTACAGAAGAAGGATTGGATGTGGAGACTCTTTATTGACTACCAGGCGTTGAACAAGACCACTGTCCGAAATAGGTACCCAATCCCATGGATTGATGACCATCTAGACCAACTCAAAGGGAAAAAATATTTCAGCAATATCGACTTGAAGTTTTGGTATCACCAGGTACCAATCAAACCCTCCGATGTGTGGAAGACTTCCTTCAAAGCCAAGGAAGGCGTTTTCGAATGGATGGTCATGCATTTCGGGTTGACAAATGCTCCAGAAACCTTCATGAGGTTGATGGATGACATCTTGCGGCCATTCACCAACTCATTTGTAGTGGTGTACTTGGATGACATTTTGATCTTTAACCAGACTTGGGAAGAGCACCTCCACCACATCCGACAAGTCCTCCAAATACTGTGGCAACAAAATTTCTGTGCTAATTTGGAGAAGTGTAGTTTTGGCATGACCCGGGTTCAATATTTAGGATACATTATTGGTGAAAAGGGGGTGTGTTATTTCCTAAATCTACCTCAGGCTAAAGGAAGGCAGAGTTCAGGGTAACATCAAACCACGCTCAGTCTGGTAGCTAGCCCTACCAGAACAGGAGAGGGCTCTCTCTGGGTCAATATCAGCAAAAATAATCAATAGGGCTTGAGATGACTGAAATAAAAGCTAATTTTAGGCTAGGTATATAAGTGAAGGAGTTTGAGTGTGTTTTTGGGGGTTTTTTTTGGATCAAAGGGAAAGGCAGTTTTGGGTGCGGGGATAAGGCCTAGTTTTTGCAGAGTTCTAATTGGGGCAAGGAAGGAAATTGTTTTGATGCTTTAGATTGAATTAATGGATGGATTAGACTGGTGAGGAGATGAAGAGGGCAAGAGGGTTTCAAGAGTCCTCCTCAAACAGATGAAAACATGAAAAATTAAACAAAACTGAAGGCAGGGCAAAGCAAGCTACTGAATTCCACATTTAACACTGATTTGTTTAATATAAGAATAAATGAGAAGGGAAATGGTACAAATAAACATCAGTGAACTTATAATTACATAGATAAAAACACCATCAAAACAAAGAGCCACAAGGATCCCAAAGAGTGTTGCAAACCCTGGTCTATTCCTTTGCTAAAATTGCAGAAATGAAATGTACAATGAAGTGCCAAGCAATCCCAAGTGTCCAACCCTGAAAATGACTGAGAAAATACATGATATAGACAAGCCTAACTCCTCCCCATGCTTCTAGGGGTCAATCTCATCATTCTAGGAGCTTTTTCAACCATATATAAACTAGGAACTGAAAAATAGGCAATGAAACAACTTGCCTCTATATGCTAGGAAATTGATTCATTCACTTACATTTCACCTTTTGGTGAATGAATCTTCTAGAATGAGTAAAAATGTGCCAAAATTACATCATGGTCATGAAATTACATCAAGGTAGATCAAGAGTTACATGAAAAAGTGAAACTAGACAAAACTAGGCGAAATTCAGAGCTGCTGAGTGAAAAATAGGCCAAAATTCTCTATGCGCCGCGCCCAAAATCTCTATGCGTAGCACAACTTTGAGGCTGACTTTGAAGCCCTTCCCGAAGTCAAAATTGAGCAAAGGATAGCTCTTTGGAAAGCCCTGCCTATCTAATTTCCAACCCAAGTGGAATTTCTGGATTTGGTTACCATTTTCCCCTCCAAAAATCAAATCTCCCAACACTGCTTCCTGTGTGTGCAAAAAGTGGCAGAAAGGCCATTTTTAGGGTGTTTTTGACACTTTAGGCAACCCAAAACTTGATGAAATCCTTAGGTAATCCATGAGCATGCATAAATTTTGATAAAAAATCAAGAAATGCAAATTTTTCCCACTGAAGAGCTGCCAATTATAAGCGCGCGCCAAGTGGCGCTACGCGTTGGGCAGGAAAATCTGTTTTGTGACCAAAAAATTCAAAATTGACAAAAATTTTCCCAAATTTCTTGAAATTTGGGCTGAAGGTCCCTCATCAAGTGCTATGCTAGGACAAAGAAGCTTCGGCCAAAATTTGGAGCCTATCATCCCTTTTACGACGCTTTAGTGCCCTCCTTAGCCTCATTTTCAGGATCTTGATCCTCGCTTTGCAAACATGAGTGCGCACCCAATAATGGTTCTTCATGTGTCTGAGAATGTTCTTCTCCTTTTTTGCCTTCTCCAACAGCTTCTCAAGATGCATGTTGACCCTCTCAAGCCAAGTCTCTCTATTGGCCTCAATCTCCCGCTCAATAGGTGTCATCTCGGATGGGCTTCTTCGGGCAGCTTGCCAGTTCTCACGGATGTTTTGCAACTCCATGATCATCTGCTGATCCTCTGACTACTTTTTCCACTGCTCCAGATATTTTATGATCCATTGAGCTCTCTGCAACTTGTCGGTCAATGTGATGATCTCAGCTTTCTGCTCCTGAATGATCTCTCTCAATTTTGAGCTTGGAGAGCTCAAATCCTCATCAATCAATATGAAATCAGTATCTTGGCCTCTTGAAGGGCCCTCTTCCTACATAGGCCTCTTTCCTCTATCCTATACCTGTACCTATGCTACTTATGACGGCAACGAGACCCCTTCCACCCCGGGTGGAGATAATACTCGTCGGGCTGCTGCAAATAATGCTCTCGTGCCTCTCTGATAGGTAACAAACACTGGCACACTGATAGGCTCTGTGTCAGGACCTTCAAACTGATGTGAAGGTTCACCTAGCTCATGAACAATCTCTAGAGGAGGCTGAGGGACTGTGAAGAAATCATGGGAAATGGAATCCTCCCATGCAATGCCCTGCAATCCAAGCTGATGTACAACAATGATCTTGATGAGCGCATAGTGATAAATGTTGTTGTACTGCTGCTCGTGAGTCTTTTTCTGCACAAGAGTGGTCATTCTCTCGATGTTCCAGCACATGAAATAAGGTATGTTCATCATCTTCACTCTCGTGAAATGCATCAACAACCTTATGCGGTATGCATAGAGGCGTGAGAAGGAGAAGCAGAGCCTCACAAGAGCTCTATGCGATAATGAGTCTCATCAAAGAGATCGGTGCATAGGATTCCTTCGAGAAACAGAGAAATGGGAATACCTGTGAGCTACCTCACATAGCTAGGCCTGATGTATGGTTCATAATACTCTATCCACTGCTTCATCTCATCTTTTGTTCCTCTTCACCCACATGCGGGTATTCCTATTGCTGAAAAATGGTTTGGTGTCAGGTGAAATTTACCTGACAAAGTTGCTGACCATCATGCAAATGTAAAACAAAACAAACGAGCCAACTCCTGATGATGTTGAATCCGAGCAATCATCTCATAGTACTGATCACATGACTACTCTCGGAAACATGCGCTGATGGTGAGAGCCTGCAAGCCCGAAGGAGCAATGGGCTCTTCTCTCCACATGTTTTCCACCTTTACGAGGCCTTCTCGGTGCATGCAGCTCAGTGGTAGAATCACTGTCTTGTTCATATGATGAATCTGTGTCCGTCTCCATGGTGTTGCAAGGTGTATGTCAAGTGTATGTGGATTTGTATGAGGTGAGAATTTGGTGCCTTTTGTTTTCAATTATCAAAATATGTGCCAAATAGGAAGGGACTGTGGGAAATATGGACAGTGGGAACAGTGGGTAGCAATCAGAAATTGAGATTTAAAATGTGAGAACTGATCACTTAGTATGTTTAGAATTGGGATTTTGGAATTTTGTAAAATGATATGGGGAAAGGGATAATGATGGGAAATGAGATGGGATATAATGGAATAGGGGAGGGATATTAATGATTGTGTGATAGTGAGGAGGAAAGGAACCACAGGTGGGGAATGTGCTTTGAAGTACTTGGCACCAAAATTAAATTTTAACACTCAAACTCAAACCCTAAGGAGCAGTTTTTGACAAAAGAATAGGGTTTAACTTTTGATATTACAAATTCTCCAACCAATATTTGAAACCACACCAAACACCAGCTATGAGCAATTGCAAGGTGAGTCGAACTTACTCGGAGCAAATGGGACTGAGAGTTTTGGAATTTGTTTGGAGGCAGTGACAAAACTTGCTTGTCGGCCCTGTGCACCGCGCGCACAACCCAGTGCGCCGCGCACACAACCCAGTGCACCACGCCTTCCTTGTGCACCGTGCACGTTCAAAATAATACGGTGATGAGTGGCTCTATGCGCCGTGACAACCATGTGCACTGCGACCTTCCTCCTGTGCACCGCGACCCTGAATTTCTCCCACAGTCGGTCCTCCAAACTAGCTTTTGCTTTCTCCACGATTTTCTCTTGGGTCTTTGACAACTCTTGGTATGAAAATGATTTATGAAGACACAAAAATATATTTTATGTCATGGGCTTTGATTTATTATTTGAGATAACCCACTTTTTAATGTTTGACTTTGGCACTTTCACATTTTTAATATAAACTCTGTTTTACTTGTTTCCTTTGATTTTTGGCTGAATGATTAATCTTTTGTCGATTTTTTGCAGGGATAGCTAGCATGGGATTTCGGCAAAGGCGACCAGGGCTGCGCCTGAAGAAATTCACAACTGAAAAACTTTGAAAATTACATGGCATTTATTACAAAAGAGAAAATTGACGATTTTACTTCAAAACAGAGTTTTGAAGAAAAATCATTCTGAAGCAATATGACGATGAAATTTTTGCAATGACAACTTATTTCGAACCTCCCTCATGTGCCTGCTGACGTTATTAAAATTTTTGAAGACTAAACTTGCGAAACCCTAGACCTAATGACTAAAATGACTCTTTGCTGACCAAGAGACCAAACATGACTATAAATGACTGTAAATGATTTCGATGAACTTAGATGAACAGACCTAAGCCAGTAGGTACATGACATGAGGGACATGAGTGACAAAACCCTTCCATCAGAAGATCGATGCTCCTAATGGAATGCAGATGACTGGAATGAGACACCTAAAATGAAATGCAACAAAAGAGATTTTTATCTCTGACGGAGGGATGAAGAGACCGACTCTAACATTGGCTCCAATGGGGATGGTAGCTCCTGGGAGGTGCCAAGAACTACAGATTTCTGGGAGAGTAGGCAGTGCCTTCGTCCATTGGGCTATGGAGTCCATAACTTTGAAAAATCAATACATGACTCTTGACTCATTTATTGACTGAAAATTTGACTCAAACTGACTGAATTTTGAAACTGAAATGACTGAAAAAGGTGACTCGACAAACTCAAACCAAAGCTGCAATCAATCTTCAGAATTATAGCCTTCACTTCGGGCCCCAAACTGAAGAAAATATCACAGCACACACTTGCAATGAAACTTAAACAAATACTGGAAACTGAAATGTTGCCTTTGGCAGCTTATTTATTTACAAATTTACCCTACTTTGCTACAGAGCCAATAGATCAAGTAACGTTGTAATGCCAGATCAACCAATCAAGTAACTGTGACCAGGATGCTGCTTGAAAGTGTTTCAACCAGGACCCAAATGTAAATGCTGATAGCCATACATGCGCATAACGAGTCTGGTTATGTAAAAGACAATTTGATCTATCACTCAAACTGAAAAAAATTTCCATGTACGTTGCAATAGGATCGCAAAAACCAGACTATGTTTGCTGCCCCAACTCCACAAAACATGCTTCCAGCTGCAAACTGTCAATGTAAACATCCATGGGCAGCTCTATTGTTTCTTGTTTTGAAGGAGGGAGAGTTTCCAAGAACTTTTTGGGATCTCGGAATTCATATGATTGGATCTAATCATTCAAATACTGAATCTCCTTCTCAAATTTTTCAACAACTAACTCAAAGAAACGAGTTTTAGCTTTAGTAGGAAACTTCGGAGATCTCAAAAATTGAAGCACGACAATGACAAATACTTCATCAATTTCAATATCCACTAACTGATCTCTAACTTCTTTTAAAACTTCACAAAGAGCAGGGTCTGCCACATACCCTACCATTTTATTTTAGTGCATGAATGGATCAGTGAGTACTGGAATCTCTGGATTGAGTTGGAGTCGCCAGGTGAATGTTTCAGCCTTCATATGTGTCTGACTATTGTCCACCATCAGCATTCATATTTGCAACTTGAATGATCTTTCCCAGAGAATATCTGTCACTTCTTCTCCATTTTAATGTACTGGGGCAATTTACAAGTTAGGTGTTACGTTTACAAGCTAGACCGAAGATTGACTGAAGTAGCGTTTATCTACTTTCGCTAATGCAAAGCAAGAGCGTTTCGAAGGCTACCTGGCATAACTTCAGGCTCCGTCTGTAGCTTATAAAACAAATAACACCAACAAGCAAACCATTTTCTTCCCCATTATGGTCGCCACTATGTTATTGCCTAAATCTACCTCAGGCTGAAGGAAGGCAGAGTTCAGGGTAACATCAAACCACGCTCAGTCTGGTAGCTAGCCATACCAGAACAGGAGAGGGCTCTCTCTAGGTCAATCTCAGCAAAAATAATAAATAGGGCTTGAGATGACTGAAATAAAAGCTAATTTTAGGCTAGGTATATAATTGAAGGAGTTTGAGTGTGTTTTTGGGGGTTTTTGTTGGATCAAAGGGAAGGAAGTTTTGGGTGCGGGGATAAGGCCTAGTTTTTTCAAAGTTCTGATTGGGGCAAGGAAGGAAATTGTTTTGATGATTTATATTGAATGAATGGATGGAACAGATTGCTGAGGAGATGAAGAGGGAAAGAGGGTTTAAAGAGTCCTCCTCAAACAGATGAAAACATGAAAAATTAAACAAAACTAAAAGCAGAGCAAAGCAAGCTACTGAATTCCACCTTTAACACTGATTTGTTTAATCTAAGAAGAACTGAGAAGGTAAATGGTACACATAAACATCAATGAACTTGCAATTACATAGAGAAAAACACCATCAAAACACAGAGCCACAAGGATCCCAAAGAGTGCTGCAAACCCTGGTCTATTCCTTTGCCAAAATTGCAGAAATGAAATGTACAATGAAGTGCCAAGCAATCCCAAGTGTCCAACCCTGAAAATGACTGAGAAAATACATGATATAGACAAGCCTAACTCCTCCCCATGCCTCTAGGGGTCTAGCTCATCATTCTAGGAGCTTTTTCAACCATATCTAAACTACGAACTGAAAAACAGGCAATGAAACAACTTGCCTCTATATGCTAGGAAACTGATTCATTCACTTACATTTCACCTTTTGGTGAATGAATTTTATAGAATGAGTAAAAATTTGCCAAAATTACATCATGGTCATGAAATTACATCAAGGTATATCAAGAGTTACATGAAAAAGTGAAACTGGCCAAAACTAGGCGAAATTCTGAGCTGCTGAGTGAAAAATAGGCCAAAATTCTCTATGTGCCGCGCCTAAAATCTCTATGCGTAGCACAACTTTGAGGCTGATTTTGAAGCCCTTCCCAAAGTCTAAATTGAGCTCAGGATATCTCGTTGTAAATCCTTGCATGTCTACTTTCCAACCCAAGTGGAATTTCTGGATTTGGTTGCCATTTGCCCCTACAAAAATCAAATCTCCCAACACTGCTTCCTATGTGTGCAAAAAGTGGCAGAAAGGCCATTTTTAGGGTGTTTTTGACCCTTTAGGAAACCCAAAACTTGATGAAATCCTTACGTAATCCATGATCATGCATAAATTTTGATAAAAAATCCATAAATGCAAAGTTTTCCCCCTGAAGAGTTGCCAATTATAAGCGCGCGCCAAGTGGCGCTAAGCGTCGGGCAGGAAAATCTGTTTTGTGACCAAAAAATTCAAAATTGACAAAAATTTTCCCAAATTTCTTGAAATTTGGGCTGAAGGTCCCTCATCAAGTGCTATGCTGGGCCAAATAAGCTTCGGCCAAAATTTGGAGCCTATCATCCCTTTTGCGACGCTTTAGTGCCCTCCTTAGCCTCGCTTTCAGGATCTTAATCCTCGCTTTGCAAACATGAGTGCGCGCCCAATAATGGTTCTTCATGTGTCTAAGCATGTTCTTCTCCTTTTTTTCCTTCCCCAACAGATTCTAAAGATGCATGTTGACCCTCTCAAGCCAAGTCTCTCTATCGGCCTCAATCTCCCGCTCAATAGGTGTCATCTCGGATGGGCTTCTTCGGGCAGCTTGCCGGTTCTCATGGATGTTTTGCAACTCCATGATCGTCTGTTGATCCTCCAACTGCTTGTTCCGCTGCTCCAGATAGCTTATGATCCATTGAGCTCTCTGCAACTTGTCGTTCAATGTGTCGATCTCAGCTTTCTACTCCTGAATGATCTCTCTCAATTTTGAGCTTGGAGATCTCAAATCCTCATCAATCAATATGAAATCAGTATCTTGGCCTCTTGAAGGGCCCTCTTTCTGCATAGGCCTCTTTCCTCTGTCCTGTACCTGTACCTGTGCTGTTGATGACGGCAACGATACCCCTTCCACCCCGGGTGGAGATAATACTTGTCGGGCTACTGAAAATAATGCTCTCGTGCCTCTCTGATAGGTAACAAACACTGGCACACTGATAGGCTATGTCTCGGGACCTTCAAACTGATGTGAAGGTTCACCTAGCTCATGAAAAATCTCCGGAGGAGGCTGAGGGGCTGTGAATAAATCATGGGAAATGAAATCCTCCCATGCAATGCCCTGCAATCCAAGTTGATGTACAACAATGATCTTGATGAGCGCATAGTGATAAATGTTGTTGTACTGCTGCTCGGGAGTCTTTTTCTGCACAAGAGTGGTCATTCTCTCGATGTTCCAGCACATGAAATAAGGTATGTTCATCATCTTCACTCTCGTGAAATGCATCAACAACCTGATATGGTATGCATAGAGGCATGAGAACCGGCCCTCACAACTGAAGTATCTGATAATGAGCCTCATCAAAGGCGCATAGGATTCCTTCAGAAACTAGAATGGGAATACCCTGATGAGCTGCCTCACATAGCTAGGCCTGATGTATGGTTCATAATGCACTCTATCCACCTGTTGTATTTTGTTCCACTCTTCACCCACATTCGATATTCCTATTGCCTGAGAAATGGTTTCTGGTGTCAAGGTGAAATTTACACCAGCAAGAGTTACCTGACCATCATGCAAATGTAAAACAAACAAACGAGCCAACTCCTGATGATGCTGAATCCGAGCAATCATCTCACAGTACTGATAGCATGACTGCTCTCGGAAACATGCCATGGAAAGTGGGCAGGCCTGCAACTGAGTCAATGAGGTGGGCTCTTCTCTCACATGTTTGCCACCTTTACGAGGCCTTCTCGGTGCATGTAGCTCAGTGGTAGAATCACTGTCTTATTCATATGATGAATCAGTGTCTGTCTCCATGGTGTTGAAAGTCTATGTCAAGTATATGTTGATTGGTATGAGGTGAAAATTTGGTGCCTTTGTTTCAATTGCCAAAATATGTGCCAAATGGAGAGGGACTGTGGTAAATAAGACAGTGGGAACAATGGACTGTAATCAAGTGAGATTTAAAATGTGAGGACAGTCACATGACTGTGTTTAGGAATTTGGGATTTTGGAATTTTTTGCAAATGATATGGGGAAAGGGATAATGATGGGAAATGAGATGGGATATAATGGAATAGGGGAGGGATATTAATGATAGTGTGACAGTGAGGAGGAAAGGAATCATAGGTGGGGAATGTGCTTTGAAGTACTTGGCACCAAAATCAAATTTTAACACTCAAACTCAAACCCTAAGGAGCAGTTTTTGACAAAAGAATAGGGTTTAACTTTTGATATTAAAAATTCTCCAACCAATATTTGAAACCACACTAAACACCAGCTATGAGCAATTGCAAGGTGATTCGAACTTACTCGGAGCAAATGGGACCGAGAGTTTTGGAATTTGTTTGGAGGAAGTGACAAAACTTGCTTGTCGGCCCTGTGCGCCGCGCGCACAACTTAGTGCGCCGCACCTTCCTTGTGCGCCGCGCACGTTCAAAATAATACGGTGATGAGCGGCTCTATGCGCCGCGACAACCATGTGCGCCACGACCCTAAATTTCTCCCACAGTCGATCCTCCAAACTAGCTTTTGCTTCCTCCATTATTTTCTCTTGGGTATTTGACAACTCTTGGTATGCAAATGATTTATGAAGACACAAAAATATCTTTTATGTCATGGGCTTTGATTTTTGATTTGAGATAACCCACTTTTTAATGTTTGACTTTGGCACTTTCACATTTTTAATATAAACTTTGTTTTGCTTGTTTCCTTTGATTTTTGGCTGAATGATTAATCTTTTTTCGATTTTTTGCAGGGATAGCTAGCATGGGATTTCGGCAAAGGCGACCAGGGCTGCACCTGAAGAACTTCACAACTGAAAAACTTTGAAAATTACATGGCATTTATTACAAAAGACAAAATTGACGATTTTACTTCAAAATAGAGTTTTGAAGAAAAATCATTCTCAAGCAATATGACAATGAAATTTTTGCAATGACAACTTATTTCGAACCTCCCTCCTCCTCAACACCTGGTGACGTTATTAAAAATTTTGAAGACTAAATTTGCGAAACCCCAGACCTAATGACTAAAATGACTCTTTGCTGACCAAGAGACCAAACAGGACTGTAAATGAATGTAAATGATTTCGATGAACTTTGATGAACAGACCTGAGCCAGCAGGTACATGACATGAGGGACATGAGTGACAAAACCCTTCCGTCAGAAGATCGATGCTCCTAATGGAATGCAGATGACTGGACTGAATGAGACACCTAAAATGAAATGCAACAAAAGAGATTTTGATCTATGACGGAGGGATGAAGAGACCGACTCTAACAGGGTGCATGTGGATCCAAAGAAGATCCAAGTCATTCGTGATTGGCCAGCCACAACCACTATAATAGAGCTTCGTAGCTTTCTCGGTCTTGGTAATTTCTACTGTAGGTTCGTGTTGGGATTCTCTCATATCACTTGGCCCTTGATTCAAGTCACCAAGGGAGGAGCGAGAGAAAAGTTATTTTGGTTGGAATCTCAACAGAAGGCGTTCACATAATTGAAAAATCGCCTCTGTTCTGCCCCAGTGCTCACATTACCAGACTTTCAACAACCATTTTAGATCAAGAAAGATGCCTCTGACTATGCTATTGGGGTAGTTCTTACTCAACAAGGACATCCAGTGGCATATCACAGTGAGACATTTTCTGACACAGTTCGCAAGTATCCCACATATGACAAAGAAATGTATTCCATTGTGCAAGCTTTTTGACAATGGAAGCATTACATTTTGGGGAAGGAAACAATCATCCACACAGACCACTGGCCCCTGTAGTTCATACAGACACAAGGGAAGTTGAAAAATGATTGCTATCAGAAGTGGTCAACATATCTACAATAGTTTCATTTGAACATCAAGTACAAGAAGGGTAGCACCAATAATGTTGCAAACTGCCTCAGCTAACCACCGATCATGGCACTCACCACCGTTCTCAACTCTTGTGCGCATGAGACTTCTGATTGGCTGCTTCTCTATGAGAGCGACCCAGAATTCGGCCACACATACAAGGCACTCTTGGGGGGTTGCAAGTTCCAAATTTTCACCTCCAAGATGCACTTTTATGTCACCTGGGACACCTTTGTGTTCCTTCAAGTGAGCATTCCAAGATGATATGGGAAGCACTCTACAGTCGAGTTGTTGGGAATTTTGGGGTTGAGAAAATAGTAGCAGTACTGCAGAAGTATTTCTATTGGCCGAACCTTCGAAAGGATGTCAAGAAGCACATCAGATCCTACACTTTTTATGCCACTGCCAAACCAACCATCAAGAAGCAAGGCCTATATCCTCCGCTACCTACCCTTAGTCGACCTTTGGAATCCATCTCCATGGATTACATGTCGGGCCTGCCTTCTACTAAGCATGTAAATGATTGTGTTTTTGTGGTTGTTGAAAAATTCTCGAAGACGGCCATTATGGCGGTCTGCAAGAAGAATATCACAGCAGAAGCCATTGCTAAACTCTTCTTTGAACGAGTGTGGGTGCACTTTGGGATCCCACAGTCTATCATATCAGATCAGGATAGTAGTTTCCTTAGCACATTTTGGTCCAGCCTCTGGTCAATGCTGGACACCAAGCTCACCAAGTCCACAGCTTTCCATCCCCAAACAGATGGCTAGATAGATGTCGTCAACAGAATGATTGTAGACATTCTGCGCATGTACAATTCAAAGCATCCACGCACATGGGACGAGAGCCTCCCCTATGTACAACATAGTTATAGCTGGGCTCTCCACAGCTCAACTAGTCACAGCCCCTTTCAGGTGGGCTTGGGATTCCAGCCACTATGTCCCATTGACGTAGCCATGCCATTTGCCGCTACTCAGGCCAATTCGTCTCATGTCTAGTTTGAAGTTGACAAAGAAAATAGATTCATCGAGCGCATTCAACACATCCACCAACAGGTTCATGACATATTGGACAGAGCCAATGCTAAGTACAAGCAACGCCATGATCAACATCAGGTGCCACACAGCTTCCAGATGGGCAAAAAATTGTGGCTACATTTGCAGAAGGAGCACCTCACTGGACCCCACTGCAAGCTTCGCCCACTCCGATAAGGGCTGTACACCATCACCAAGGTTGTAGGGAACAATGCCTTCGAGCTCAGTATTCCACCATTCCTTAGTTGCACCCAGTATTCAATGTGGATTGCCTTCGTCCCTACTTCCCACCACATATTGTATCATGGACATGAAAATCAAGAACACTCGCCAACAGAAGATCCAACTATATCGGGTTGTCAAAGCTGGCCAACTCCTGCACCAAGGAAAGTGGTTCACCAGGGACCAAGTTCAGTAGAAGTTTCCTCATCTCATGGAGGAACTTAATGCAATGGGAACCATTGCTCCCTATGGGGGGAGGAATGATCCAGGTGGATATTGGTGGTCACCTACCTATTCCACTTGGGGCCCCACCATTGTCTCTTTCATTTTTTCAGTTTTGGCACAACTTACTATTTTTAGCATTTTTTCGGGTCCTAAACTCCCGGAGCTGTTTTGAGGCCCTAAACGAAATTTTTTGGAAAAATCAGGAGCAACATCAATCCCTCAAAATTTATAGTCCTCAAATAGATCTTTCTAACGAGGTATGGTTCGCGTCAAATGAAGATCGTATGCCAAAGTTACGTCCCTGGGAAGTTGAAACACCAATTTACCCAAATGGGGCCCATAGTTTTGGTGCTTCATCTCCTAGGGTTAGGGTTTTGGATGTTTAGGGTTTTCCATTGTTTCTAAATAATAAATAGGCCCTTGAGCCTCATTGTAACTTAGTTCAGAAGCCTGTAGCAATCACATCTCTTCTCATAGATAGCTACCAATGCCCTAGCTAGTTTATTTCCATTCTGTCTGTAAGAAAATTTTAGTTCTTTGATATTAATGAAATGAAGTGTTATTTCCGCTGCATCTTTGTATTTATGGTTATATTTTTATTCTATTGCGTTCCTACATAAATCTGGATCAATAGCTTGGCCAGAATACCAGAATGAGGAAATGCAGTCCAATGAACCTCTCCTTCCCTGAGGATGAGGTAGGGATTCCATGTAATATTCCTAATTAGTCCTAAGCTAATTGGAATATCCATTTTTTCTTTTCTCTTCTTTGCTTAAAGAATAAATGTGTAAAGGAGATTCATCAAACTCCTAATAAGGAATAAATCAATGCCAAATGTGAAAAAGGCTGAATCTTGGCTATGTAAACAAGCACCCTTAGGTGTGAAAGGGGCTGGACATTTTTGACTGGGTCAACCTTGACCAATTCTACAATGTTTTCTAGAAGGAAGAGGCCATCAATGAGCCACAACGCAGTTCTAGAAGGAGATGGATTGTGTGAAAGAGAATATTTCATTGAAGGTGGTTTAGGGTTTACAAGCTCTTAATCTATATAAGGGGATGGCAACATGAAGAGGCTGTTCATGGATATGATATTTTGATATATTGTCTACTTAGACCATATAACTTTCTTTGGCTATTTAGCCTAGATTGAAAATGTTGTTTAGCATTGGGATCTCCTGTTTAGAAATTCCACCTTTTCCCATTGAGTAGTTCTTGGGAGTGTCTTGTATTGCATAGTCCACTATCTGGCTTGAGGCCAAGCTTCTCCTTTCAACTACAACTGAGATCCTGTTGAGGGTTTGGTTGTCTTTGCAATCTGTAGAAAGTGGAAGCTAGATCTATTCAGATCTAGGACATTTCAGTGCCCTTTTTCAGTGGAGGAGTCTTCTGCTCTATTGAGGGAAGTGTATTGGAGTGATTGGGCATCATTTCTTGATCTTGGCATGAGGCCAACTGTTATCTATACCCTATAGTACAGTTTATATTCCAGATTTGCGTTATTCCTGTAGGTGTTATTGCAGGGAGTTTGGGTGCACCATTTGGAGAGCTGGTTTCTGAGTGTTGAGGATCTACCCTTCACTTTGAGATCCCTTGGAGGAGATCTATACATTTCATATTTCAGATCTGATCTGCATACTTCTAAATACTTCTGAATACTTCTGAATCCCTGAATATTTCTGTAGATCTGCATTCTTAGATCTCATATCTACTTCTTATACTTGGTGTAATGCTCAAAACCCCAAGGGGATCTGAAAGAGGAGCCTTTCTAGTGCATGGATATGTTATGGATCTAATCTTTTATGCACAGATCTGGTCTAGATTTGACATGTAATAAACAGCAGTTTGTAGCTTAATAAAATAATGCTGTCGAGGCAGTTTTAGTCCATACATGTGGTTGAAGCACCTCTTTTGAGGGATTTTCTTCTGTTTATGTCTTGTATTTCCAGCTACGCATCTTATGGGCCTCATTATACATCTATATTGCTGCTGTAAATATTATTGAAGAAAATTTTTATTGGCCTCATGCTATGTTTTAGATGAACTGCATTATTTTAATGCATTATTGTTTAGTATTGTTGCATGTTTCCCATTTGGGATATTACATTCCCGATCAGGAACACCATTGTGCTAAACAATATAGCAAACCTTGCTAAACAGCTAAAGGATGCAAAGTCTAAATAGACCAATATCAAATAATAATCTCAAACATAAACCCATATGGCTGCCATCCTCTTCCTTATATAGATTATGAGCTTCCTTACCTTGGCCCCACTCAATTAGGTCATTTCCTTCATGAAATCAATCTCCCCCCAAAACTGTATTATTCCTCATTTAATGTCCACTCCTCCATAACAGCGTTGTTGACTTGGTCAAAGTTTACTAGTTCAACATGATCCAACCCCTGTTCACACTTAAAGGTGATTTATTTGGCTACTTAGAAGGTCTCCTTTCACACTTGAAGTGCTTTTATTACTGCAAAGGAGATTTATGGGCCTCCCTACCCACTTATTCACCTACCTAGTGACAAAATAATCTATAATATTCCATTTAGCTAAAAGCTAAATTTTAGAAATATTACAGTCTTGCTTCAATAGCAGTGTAATATTAGCAGATCTAGAGCTTCAGTCTTCAGCTACAGCGTAGTTTCTATAGAATATTATGTTGTGTTGCAGGGTGTTGCAGTACTGTAATATTCCCAAATGGGAAAACTCAGCAATACATGCACAAAAAATTAATTTTTCAGAATTTTATGCATTATAAGATGAATGCAGCCCATGGATCCATTATATTAGACATTATATCAACCAAATACAAGAGGAAATCAGAAAAAAAAAATCACTTTTTCCTAGTTAAACAAGCCTCCTATGGAAAAAACAATCCAAAAACACTGAAAACCCCAAGATTACTACAACACAGAATTATTGCCAAAAGTGAAAACAGATTTTATTAAGGGTTTATACTAAAAAATAATGAGACAAATCAAATCTACTATTATATTATTCAATGAGGCATAAAAATAGAGATCTGGTCTCTTTTACATAGATCCAAGATGACCCAGCAAGGGTTTCTTGATAAATATGAAGTACAATAAGTATATGCTGTAGATCTGTTAACACCTAATCCTATGGGTTGGGTGTGGATATGTAATATTGTATAATAAATAATATTAGGAAATAAGGAAGGCCAAGAGTCATTGGGAGATGAATCCCAATAGCCTCACCTCCATGTATAAATACATGTACATTCTTCAACTAATACACATTCTGATTTGAGGAGTTACCTCCTGGTTTGACATGGTATCAGAGCTAGTCCCACTATTGGCATTTTTTCCTATGGTGTAACTCGCTCATTCCTTTTCTCAGTCAATTTTTATGCTAGTTTCTGCTGCTCTATTAAATTGCTATATTGTTATTCTGCATTTTTTTTTTAATCTCTGCACAGCTCTAACATTTGCAGCTCCTACAGCTCCTGAAGATTCATCAATTCTACAGTTCCTGAAATACTGCAAATTGCAGCCCCTGCACACACCTGCAAATTCGGTTATTAAAGTCCTGCAACTTCAAAATCTCACCTACCCAACCCAGTGCGTTCGCCCTCACTTCTCCCTCACCTACCCAACGCACCTCACATTTCCCTCACGCACTATCACCCCACCCCCACTACATTCTACACGCCCCCCTCTCTACAACATACTCCTCAAACCACATTCAAACGCATTTATTCACTGCTATCCTACCCCATTCAAACGCATTACCCACGCTGCTCTGAACGCTACCTCATCCGTGAGCTCACAACGACTACCTCATCCGCTAACTAAACAACGGCTTCCCATTTCCCTATGACCCCTCTGCGTGCAAATTCTCCCCTCGGCCTCATTGTAATAAGCTCGACCATCCCCCAAAACAATTTTCCCTCCCTGTAATACGCTGTCATACCTTCTGTTCATTAATACCACTGTCACTCGACTGTTCTCCCATATGTAATACGTTCCGCTTTGTCATACGATTAATACTGTTGTCACTCGACTGTGTTTTATATACGTTTATAACACATCACCATATTTTATATCGCCCTTCATTTTTAATACGCTGTTTATTTCACAGCTCCCCTACAGCACTCCGTTCACTACAGCACTCCATTCACTGCGCCTTCTAATACACCTCCTCTTTTTATTAAATTTGTTTTTCACTATGCCTTCTATATACCACCCTCTGTCCATATCATACGTTGTTGCTGTTTCTAATACAGTTAACACACCATTCATATATTCATAATACCGCCCCATTCATATTCATAACACCGCCTCCACATTTTCAATACATATATATTTTCCTTCTTCAAACACAAAAAAATACATATATTTTTTTGGTGCAGAATTCAGTGTTTTTAGCAAGTGTTTTTTTCCATTTAAATTGAGTATATTTTTCAGCAAAGAGTTTTTGTTTTCTCTCCTTCAAAAGAAATTTTCCAGCAAAGTTTTTTTTCCTCCTTCAAAAGAAGATGACAGTCCCTTCATCTTCTGAAGAGGCTGCATACTTGGCACATAGAGAAAAGAGTCATGCTTCATATTCATCCAGAGGAAGAGATGGCAGAAGAGGAAGAGGAAGAATAAACTTCAGAGAAAAGGGGGGCAGACAATCTGACACACATTGGGAGAAAATTGAGCAGCAAAGAAATCAAGGCAAAGGTAAAACTAATGACAAAGACAAAGGTAAAGCACCTAAATCCGCTCATTATGTTCTAGCACATTGTAACAATGGAGTAACTGAAGACTTATTTGATGTTTCATTTACTTCATGGAGAGATGATTGGTTGCTAGATTCAGGAGAAACATGTCACATGACATTTAAAAAATATTTTTTTGAAGAATTCACTGACAAAGTTGATGGGCTTAGTATATTTGAAGATAAATCAAACTCAAGCCATAATGGGGCTTAGCACAATCGAGCTTAAACTTGTCTTCAGATCCTTATTCTACATGAGTTCTATACATCACGAGTTGAGAGAAACTTGATGTCCACTGGTCCAAATACGCAGCGGGGGACACTCCATTCACTTGTTTGATGGCAAGGCGGAGGTGGAAAGCATGTATCACTCACTTGTCATGCCAGAGAATAGAAGAGGAGACTCTTGAAGGTTACAGAAAGGTTCATCACTCAAGCTCAAACTTGCATTCGTTTCCATCATGATGAAGGTACATTCCCATCAAGTCTTTATGGCATGCTAGATTTGGACACTTAAACTATGAGAAAGCCTTCGTTTGTTGAAGAAAAATGGTGTTAATGGACTGCCTACAATTCCTAGAAAACCTAAGGAATGTGATGCTTGTATTCTAGGAAAGCATAGCAAATAGCCATTTCATGATTCACACTCCAGAGCACATAGAAAACGTGAGCTTGCTCATTCGGATTTATGTGGCCTTATGCCTATTGCTTCTGCAAATGGAAACAAATACATGATGACATTTATTGATGACTACACCAGAATGTGTTGGATTTACTTATTGAAGAATAAGTCTGATGCTTTTCAAACATTCAAGAATTTTCATCCATGATTAAAAATGATCACAAACTAATATTGACTCTCTCACGTCTTGATAATGGAAAAGAATACACTTCAAACAAATTTGAAAATTATCAGCAATCGACATGGAATCAAACATCAAACAAGCTGTGCCATATAATCCCCAACGGAATGGTGTAGGTAGAAAGAATCAAACCAGAACTATTTTAAATATGGACATCATGTTGATTAAGAATGTGAGGTGATGTTTGGGGCCGTGCGAGTTCTATGTCTTGTTTACATAAAGAATAGGTGTACTTCTGGAAGGTGCATTAGAGAAAAAAAACTCCTTTTGTGTGGCATGGCTACATTCCTTCGGTAAAGCATTTCAGGGTCTTTGGGTCCACCTGTTATGCCTTGATACCCAAGGGTCAAAGGAACAAACTTGGTGCTAGAAGTCGAAAATGTATCTTCTTGGGGTACTCCAATACCTCCAAAGGATATCATCTTTATGATGAAGAAAATAAGAAGTTTGTAATAGCAAGAGATGTCATATTCCTTGAATCTTCCAAGAGTGACAAGGTTGTTGAGCGGCAACTTGATCGCTTGGATAGATTCACACATGCAAAGTCTTTCCAAGAATTTGATAATGAGATTCCACATCTTGAAGGGGGGATTCCGATATTGAATCAAACTATGGAATCATGTCCTGAAGAACTCTCTCCCCCACATGAAGAAACAACCACGGATGACACATTGGATGATGTGATTGACAGAATTGGGAGATTGAATCTTGAATCAATCCCAACTCAGTCAAGTGAGCAGCCTGGGCCATCTCAGAAAGGTCCTCCCAAATGGCTGACAAAGACACTGGAGAATGTTCATCCTGATGAGGTTGGAAAAACAGGAACAAGAAGTTCCACTCAACATATCGAAGGTGATGTAGATAATTCTTATTCTCCTGTTGATATGGATATTACTTATAACTATGAATTGAGTTTGTTTATAGATCATGAACCAAATTCCTTCAAAGAAGCCGCTTCTCATGATGAATGGAAAGAAGCGATGCGGAAGGAGTATGATGCCTTGATAAAGAATGACACTTGGAATCTGGTTGATCCGCCTTTGGGAACAAAACCAATTGGTTGTAAGTGGGTCTACAAGAACAAGTATAAAGCAGATGGATCACTTGACAAGCACAAGGCCAGGCTTGTTGCAAAAGGTTTCGCACAAAAAGAAGGAGTCGATTTTGAAGAAAATTTTGCTCCCACAGCAAAATGGACCACCATCCAGACTCTCTTTGCCTTAACAACTCAAAATGGATGGAAATTCCATCAGATGGATGTAAAAACAAATTTTTTGAATGGAGATCTAAAGGAGAAATTTTATATGTCCCAGCCAGAAGGATTTGTTGTAAAAGGTCAAGAGCACAAAGTTTGCAAGCTTATAAAATCCTTGTATGGCCTCAAGCAAGCACCACAAGCCTGGTATGAGAAATTAACCGAGCATCTTCTGAAACTTGACTTCAAACATTTTGATCTTGATGATGCAACTTTGTTTGTTAAGAAAGTTGGAAAAACAGTTGTATATCTTGTGGTATATGTAGATGATCTTTTGATAACAGGGAACAATGAGAGCTATATTGCATCCATGAAGAAAGAATTGAAGAAAGGTTTTGAAATGAATGATTTGGGTCATGTTCATTACTATTTGGGTATTGAAGTAATTCAACATCCTAAATATATATTTATTTCTCAAAAGAAGTACATTAGAGATTTTTTGAACAAGTTTGGCATGGATGAATGCAATCTCTTAACCACTCCAATGGAAAAAAATTTGAAGCTCACATCTATTGAAGGGAAGGAATTTGAGGATGCAACTAAGTATAGACAGCTTATAGGAAGTCTTATCTACCTGACCACCACCAGACCTGACATTTCATTTGTTGTTGGAATCCTCTCAAGGTTCATGCAAAAACCCTGTGAAGGACATTGGTCTGCTGCAAAAAGAGTGTTAAGGTACTTGAAGGGGACTCAAGACTTTGGACTCAAATACACACAGGTAGGCGACTTCAGCTTGATCGGATACTCTGATTCAGACTTTGATGGTGACAAAGAAACAGGGGTGTCTACTACAGGTTACACCATGAGTCTTGGATCAGGAGCTATCTCATGGAGATCACGCAAACAATCAGTTCCAGCAGATTCCACGACCGAGGCAGAATATGTGGCAGCAGCTGAAGCAACAAAGGAAATTGTGTGGCTCCGGAAAATCCTGGAAGATTTGCAGATGAAACAAATGTATTCCACACCACTCATGATCGACAACAGTTCTGCAATAAAGTTGGCCAAGAACCCAAAGTTCCATGATCGAACAAAGAACATCAATACAAAATACCATCTAATTCGACATCATGTTCAGGCCAAAACCATCCATCTACATCATTGTTCCACAAATGAGCAAACTGCTGACATCTTCACCAAAGCACTTGGAAGAGAAAAGTTTGAAAAGTTCAGATCAATGCTTGGACTCACCAACATCCCTTCGGATTAAAGGGGGGAATGTTGACACCTAATCCTATGGGTTGGGTGTGGATATGTAATATTGTATAATAAATAATATTAGGAAATAAGGAAGGCGAAGAGTCATTGGGAGATGAATCCCAATAGCCTCACCTCCATGTATAAATACATGTACATTCTTCAGCTAATACACATTATGATTTGAGGAGTTACCTCCTGGTTTGACAATATCTCTAGCTCAATCACGCTGTATTGCTGAAACAATGCATAAATATGGTTTTTCATGCAAATAAATGGTTGTAGGTCCTCCTACTAGCTTTCCAAAAAAAGGTCGATCCTCCTCCTAGGAAACTAGCTCCAAATACAAGGGCTTAAACCCTCCCACTGCAACACCATGTAAAATAAAGTAGATCCTTCAAGAGAATATGTTGTGTTTGTAGGTGACTACTTTTTCAAGTTCCGGATAGTGGAAATAAATTCCATAGAAATCCTCTCATATTTATTAAACAAGATCTCCAAGGAAGAGTGGGGAATTCCTGCCTAAGAAAACCCTTGCACTAAATAGTGCAGCAAACTTAGCTAAAAATTTGAATGATGAAATAATTCTAAACAGACCCAATCATAAAATCATATCTTCAATCCTACTTTTATTTAACTATCTAAGCTAATCCACATTCATACTGGCTATCTCAATTGATGGTTCACTCCCTCCATTCCATCTCTGTTGACTTGGTCAGAATTGACCTTGTCTTCATGCATTAGCCCTTGGTCACACATGAGGGTGTTCTATCCAGTTATGAATATGATCCCTTTTCATATTAAGATGGATTTTATTGCTGCTAAAAATATTTATGGGCCTCCTTACCCATTTATTCATCTAACCATAGATTAAGAGTAAGATTAATATTCCTATTAGCTGCATGCTAAGTTAGGAATATTACAGTCCTCCCCTTCCAAATGTTTCTTGTCCTCAAGCAAATGTAAGGATAGAACTAAAGAGCCTCCTCTCCTCCTCCTGTAGCATCCTCATATGATAACCTCCTCCAAGGTACAAGATGTTGTATCCTCAATACATCTCCAAGTTGCCCCTCCCAAGTATGCAAGTTAGCTTTTGGTGACCATCCCAAATAGCTATCTTCATGTAGAAGTAAAACACCTATGGAGGCAACAATGTCTTTTATAGAGGCCTTCTTGAGGCATGAGATATGATATATGTTGGGAACTATCATGCCCATGTGAATCTCCCATCCCCAAGCTATCATCGATACAAAATGAGCCACCCTCCAAAATGGTAACTCATGAAAAATCTTCTCCACCTTTGGCTCCTGCAATATAGGTGGGCTGAATAACTGGACATGGTAGACAAAATAGCCTACCCCACATTTTCTCTCTCTCCACTTATGATAATTATAGAGTAGCTGCTGATATTCGGCTGCAATAATGTTTCCCTCAAGTGGAAAGAAGAAGACTTCATCTTCAAGGATCCTCTTCATAGAATCATAAATCATGCTGGCCCCATCCATCCCATACAAAGTGAATGGTACATCATCACCATATGGTATCCAAATCAGAAAAATGTTGAAGGTTATGTGCAAGTTTGGATAGTTCCAATGGTTTTTCCAATGGATACAACGCAGTCTTTCCAACTGTTGTTTTAGAACATCATGTGGCAAGTTGTCTCTCAACAAGTTACTAGCTATGCATGTTTACTTATCTACTTTGAGGTAGTAAATGGAATTATATATCAGCTTAACATAATAATAATAACACCACACTTGCCCAAAGTCATGTATAGAAGGTTTATCTCCATCATACGCGTTGGTCTTAGAATGACCATGAAACCCAAAAATAATTTTTCCCTCTTGTGGAGCAATGCACTGTACATAGATGGTGAGATAATGCAAATACTCAATGAAATGATCAGTAAGTACAGAAATATATTTCTTAATTTTGTGGCTCATTTGCAATATCCTTTATTTTTAATTTTCAAAAATACAAAAAAATAGAAAACTATCAAAAGATATGTTAGAGTACTAAATTTCATATACTTTAGTATAAAAATGTATCTGCTCGTTATATTAAAGTTTAAAGTTTAAATACTTCAAGTCTTTATGGAAGCGGGTCGCACTTCACAGACTAAATATCGAGCATCTTATGGAGCGGTATTCGATGATTTATCAAACGGTGAGTAAAAGGCTCAACCCACAGGCACTTTTAGTGCGTGGGTTAACATGGAGAGTGCCTCCGCAATTGACCTTGTTGACTGCGGGGCCGATCAAGATCAACGGTTGAGATTCACTGCAGGGGCATTGGCCCGACGAGCTCTCCATACCTTGAGACCTCCTGCAGTGATGTATGCAGCCAAGTTTGTGACAGTTGTAGTCCACGCCAGTTTTCTTAACGACATTTTGGCGCGTCTTATCAACATTTACTTTTAAAGCCCGCACCACCTATTTAAGGAGGATTCTCATTTTTTTGAATTATTATTGTTAGTTTGTGTTTGAAGTTTTTCTGCGTTGTTTCTTTCTTAGTTATCTTTCATCCTGTCAATAATTTTCCACCCTATCAATTGTCTGCTATCCTAAGTTGAATTATGGCTAAACGCTCATCCCTGTCAGGTTCTTCCAGTCACATCCCTCTCATGGACACCGAGAGTGATATCCAGGACAGAGATTGTTCCCTTGACCACCTTTATTTTTATCAACAGGTCCTCCTAAACGATAAGACTTCTCCAATTTACACCGCCATGGCTAAAACTAGTGTGTTGTTTGCATGTATCCCAAGAACTCACCTTTTTCCTGAATTTATGTATTGGCAAGTGTCTGTTATGTACCCTCCAAAATGTTTCGTAATGAATTTTCAAGGGGAAAATGTTCTGCAAGTCTCAGCCCAATTAATTCGTCAAGCTCTGTGTTACCCTGACTCACAGTTGTATGTCCAATTCATTGATGATTTCTTGATAGCGCATTATGATAGTCTAGCAGGTTAGGAGTTTAACCAGTTCATTCATTTTATGAAGCCAAATACACAATAGTTTTCACTTGACAGAAAATAATTCCCCATGGAGGTTATTGATATAGAAGTCAGACCAGTGCTGAGGTGCATTGCAAAGATTTTGGGAAAGGATGATGACAGTATAATGGACAAGTCAATTCTGGGAATGTTCGCCATGATGATGAAGCCAAGAGTGGTTCTGGATATTCCATCTTATTGGCAAGAAGTTGTTTACTCTCAGCTCATGAGCTTATCATTGACGGGTTCATTTAGGTTTCCCTCTCATATTGTTTACCTCTTTTTATATCAAAATGTAGAAGAATTCATGCATCTGGGGTTAAACATTATGGACCTGAATAAGAAAAGACAATCAATAGTTTTTTGGACTGTTGGGTATGTGTTATATTCTTTCCATGACTAGCCCCATGCGTTGTACATTGCGCTGGGCGTAGTAGGGGGGTCACAAGGGGGGAATCAGACCCAACTGTTGGGGTCCAGGGCAGCGCCCTGGTAAAAATTTGTTTGGTGTGCGGACCCACTCATAGGCAGACCCACCCATGTTTTGTCCATGATTTTGCACATGGTTTTGGGGTACGATGGTTTTCGGCCCCTGGTATTTTGTAGATCCGGTCAAGGGAACTACGGTTATGTTCTAATTCAGGGTTAATAGATTGGGGTTTATGTATGCTTCGGCATGTATATATATGTTGTAACACTAAAAGGAATATAATGAAAAATCAAGTTGGTCGTCCCAATTTGGGATCCAGGGGAAAATCTCTGTGTTTATCTGTTTTATGTTTTATGCTCTCGCTATTGTTTATTTTCTGTTATAAGATTCATGTGTAGATAATTTTTGTTCAGGGTTAAAACCTACATTTGGTATCAGAGTTGTTTCGGCTTCAAGGGGACGCCTTTGTTGTTGAGGGTTTTTTGCTCGGGCCTGTGGTAGACCTTGTTCAGTGGGAGATCTACGGGATCGATTCTTGCGGTGAAAGAATATGGCGAGCGGCGGAAAGATAGAGATCGAGAAATTTAATGGTCATAGTTTTGAGTTGTGGAAGATCAAGATGGAGGATCTGTTGGTGGATAAAGATCGGTGGATCGCGGTAGATCCAGGTACTAAACCAACGGCAATGTCAGATGAAGACTGGAAGAAACTGGATCGGAAGGCTAAGAGCACAATACGGTTGTGTGTGTCATATTCAGTATTGTTGAATGTATCTGGGGAAGCTACGGCGAAGAATTTGTGGGAAAAACTTGGGAATTTGTACCAATCTAAGTCTCTGGTGAATAAGTTGTTCCTGCGGAAAAAGCTGTATAACCTGAGGATGAAGGATGGAGACTCAGTGACAGAGCATCTGAATGCCTTCAATACTGTGGTAAGTCAGCTGTCATATGTTGATATTAAAATCTCAGATGAAGATAAGTGCATCAGTTTGTTGTGCTCTCTACCAGACTCGTGGGACAGTCTGGTTATTGCAATAGGTAGCAATACAACTACCTTGAATTTTGATGACATTGTCTCAGCCTTGCTATCGGAGGAAATGAGACGGAGAAATATGGAGGGTTAAAATGGAGATGCCTTATCTGTACGAGGAAGGTCCCAAAAAAAAAAAAAGAATAAGGTTTCGAGTGGGAGATCTAAATCTAGAGGGAGATCTAAATCTCCTGGAAAGTTTGTAAAGGTATGCTGGAAATGCGAAAAGGAAGGGCAGTACAAAAAGGAGTGCAGATCTAAAGCTCCTGAGAAAGGAAAGGGATCTGATGATGCTCCTTCTGCAGAGGCAAAAACCACCTCGGATAAAGGTGGGGATGTGTATTTGGCTTCTTCTTATAATACACATGTAGATCATGAGTCATGGCTGATTGACTCAGGTGCATCCTTTCACTTCACTCCCCATAGGGAGTGGTTCTGCGAGTATGAGAAATATGATGGTGGTGATGTCTTCCTAGGGGATGATAGGAAGGCCAAAATCGTCGGACGTGGAAAGGTCAAGCTGAATTTGCAAGGTGGAAGTATTAGAACACTTCCTGGTGTTCTACATATTCCTGCATTGGCCAAAAATCTGATTTCTGTAAGCAAGATGGATGATGCAGGTTTAAAAACAGTGTTCGAGAAAGATGCCTGCAAGATGGTTTGGGGAGCACTGGTATTAATGCGGGGAGTTCAGATTGGAACTCTGTACAAGCTACAAGGTAGCACTGTTATTGATGGGTGTAATAGTTATGTGGTTTCTGAAAGTGGAGCAGAAAGCCTAGCTGTCTCTGGAGAAAAAACCATGATATGGCATCAAAGGCTTGGAAATTTTGGAGAGAAGGGCCTTCGGATACTACATAGAAATGGTATGGTAGAAGGTATGTCTAATTGCTCTCTAGATTTCAATTTCTGTGAACATTGTGTATATGGGAAGCAGAATCAGGTGAGTTTTCCTTCTCATGCTAAGAGGGCGAACAAGATATTAGAACTTGTGCACAGTGATGTGTTTGGACCTGTGTCAGTTCCATCACTGGGAAAGTCTGTGTACTATGTTTCATTCATAGATTACTTCTCAAGGAATACATGGATATATTTCTTGAGGAAGAAATCTGAAGTCTTTGACAAATTTAAAGAATTTAAGGCTCTGGTGGAAAACCAGACAGAGAAGAAGATAAAGGCGTTGAGGACAAATAATGGTGGGGAGTTCTACAAGAAGGAATTTGAAGAGTTCTGTAAGAAGTGTGGTATAGCACGGCAGAAGACTACTCCATACACACCTCAGCAAAATGGAGCTACAGAAAGAATGAACAGAACGCTGATGGAGAAGGCAAGAAGCATGCTCAGTGGTACCGGGTTAGGAAAATAATTATGGGCAGAGGCAGTGGAGACTGCATGTTACTTAGTTAATAGATCACCTTCATCGGCGTTGGAGGATAAGACTCCACATGAGGTATGGACTGGTAAGAAACCCTCTCTTTCACATCTAAGGGTATTTGGATGTGATGCATATGTACATGTTCCAAAGGAGAAAAGGACCAAGTTGGATAATAAATTTGAAAGGTGCATCTTTATTGGGTATAAGGATGGTTTAAAGGGTTATAAGCTTTGGAACCCAAAAACAAGGAAGGTTGTGTACAGCCGAGATGTGGTGTTTAGAGAGGTGAAATATGTTGTTACACATGAATTCTTACCAAAGGAACCTGAGAAGATAAAGTTTGAGCTAAAGGAGTATGAATCAGACTCTACAACAGAAGAAGATTCAGAAGAGGAAGAGCCACAAACCCCAGCTTTGAGAAGATCAGTTCGGGAAAGAAGGAAACCAGAAAGGTATATTCCATCTGCTTTCTATTCATCTTTTGCCTTAACTATAACTGATGATGATCCCAGAACTGTCAGGGAGGCAGTAGATTCAGAGGATGGAAAACTCTGGAAGGAGGCCATGGTTGATGAAATGGCATCCTTCCATAAAAATGAGGCATGGGATTTGGTGGAGTTGCCGGCTATAAGGAAGCCCATCGGTAGCAAATGGGTGTTTAATAAGAAGATGAATGTAGAAGGCAAGGTGGAGAAATACAAAGCTCAGTTGGTAGCCAAAGGTTATTCCCAAGTGCCGGGAATTGATTTTGGTGATATTTTTTCTCCTGTTGCCAAAGTTACTTCTATTAGATTACTTTTATCTATTGCTGCTGCATTTGATTTTGAGATAGAACATATGGATGTGAAGACAACATTTCTTCACGGGGATCTAGAAGAGGAGATCTACATGAAGCAACCTGAAGGCTTTATGGTGAAGGGTAAGAAAGAACTGGTGTGCAGGTTGAAGAAGTCTCTGTATGGGTTAAAACAGTCACCAAAGATGTGGTATCAGAAATTTGATACCTATATATAGGGACTTGGCTTCACTAGAAGCAAGGAGGATCACTGTGTTTATTTTAAATTAATTGGTGACCGTGTTATTTATTTGGTCTTGTATGTGGATGATATGTTGTTGATTGGAAATGACAAAGAAATTATCCAATATTTGAAGACCCAAATGTTCTCCAAATTCGACATGAAGGATCTTGGTGCTACAAACTATATTTTGGGCATGGAAATTAAGAGAGATCAGGCAAAGAGGAAGCTCTGGTTAAACCAGAGGAAGTATGTCAAGACCATATTCTAGAGGTTCAATATGCAGGATAGTAAACCAGTGAGTGTTCCTATTCCTGTAGGTGCAAAGATGTCTGCTGAACAGTGTCCCAAGACACAAGAAGAAGAGGAGGATATGTCATGTGTTCCATATGCAAGTGCAGTTGGTAGCCTGATGTATGCAATGGTCTGTACTAGACCAGACATTGCACATGCAGTGGGAGTATTGAGCAGGTTTATGTCAAACCCAGGGAAGGAGCATTGAACAGCAGTGAAGCAGGTTTTCAGATATTTACGTGGCACTAGTGATTATGGCTTGTGCTACCAAGGAAGACCAGGATTGGAAAGAATGTTGGACATTTGTGGTTTTGTTGATGCAGACTGGGCTGGAGATCTGGACCAAAGAATATCTACAAGTGGGTATGTGTTTAGCCTATTTGGAGGTGCAGTCATTTGGATGAGTAAAAGACAGTCTATAGTGGCGCTTTCAACTACAGAGGCAGAATACATAGCAGCCACTCATGCAAGCAAGGAAGCAGTTTGGTTGCAGAGATTGTGTTCAAGTATGGGGTTGGTACAACAAGCTATAAGGATAGACTGTGATAGCCAAAGTGCAATTTTCTTGGCTAATAACCCTGCTTACCATTCAAAGACAAAGCACATTGATGTTCAATATCACTTTGTTAGAGATATGGTTGAGGCTAAAAGGGTGTTGCTGGTAAAGGTGGACACTTTGAAGAATGTTGCAGATGCATTGATGAATTCTGTGAGCACTCAAAGGTTCTCTTGGTGTAGAGAAGCAATGGGTGTTGAAGAATTGGCCCAATGACTAGGCTCTCCTGTGGCCCCCTTTGGAAAGAAAACAACAAGTGGGAGAATGTTGGGTATGTGTTATATTCTTCCCACGACTAGCCACATGCGCTGTACGTTGCGCCGGGCGCAGTAGGGGGGTCATAAGGGGGGAAGTAGACCCCATTGTTGGGGTCCGAGGTAGTGCCCCAGCGAAAATTTGTTTGGTGTGCGGACCCACTCATAGGCGGACCCACCCATGTTTTGTCCATGATTTTGCACATGGTTTTGGGGTACGATGGTTTTCAACCCCTGGTATTTTGTAGATCGGGTCAAGGGAACTACGGTTATGTTCTAATTCAGGGTTAATGGATTGGGGTTTATGTATGCTTCGGCATGTATATATATTTTGTAACACTAAAAGGAATATAATGAAAAATCAAGCTGGTCATCCCAATTTGGGATCTAGGGGAAAATCTCTGTGTTTATCTATTTTATGTTTTATGCTCTCACTATTGTTTATTTTCTGTTATAAGATTCATGTGTAGATAATTTATGTTCATGGTTAAAACCTACATGGACAGACATATTCTTAAACCTGCATATAAATTTTTGAGTGGATTTCTTCCCCCTGCTTTCTGCCAAAAGCTCAAGAGTTATTGCATCTAGGGACAAATTGTAAGTTTGGTGATTGGTTTGTCTTTGAAGATTATTCCGAAATTAGACTTTATGGAGCTAGTGTAGAACCTTATAGGCTTCATGTATTTGTGCATATGATATTATTCGCTTTGGAGTTCATTTGCAAAGTTTAAGCATTGATCAAATACACTTTGTGCCTATGAAGAAAGGTCATATGTTCAAATTTCCAATGACCTTGGGTCCCTTTATAGTTAATATGAGACAAGCAATTGATGAAGCCACTCAGATGTTAGATGAAATGCACCTACTATTAGGAGATAAGTGGGCTTATGACCTCATAGTGTCATTTCTAATAGGAGAATTGAAAATAGGTATTGAGCATTCATTCATGAGAGAAGACCTGATCTAGAAAAAGTGGCAAGTAAAGGTGTTGTAGGTTCAGTGAGCTCAAATTTTCAGACTCCTGTCATATTATAGAAGCCAAATAAGAGAGGTAAAGAGGCATTAATTGATTCAAAGGATGAAGAATAGAGGACTAAGAAGAGAACAAATTTCAATGAATATTTTGTAGATGCTCAACCTGGTTTCTCATTACAATTGGGAGATGAGAAAAATGTCCCTGCTTCACCCAAGAGACATGAAAGCACTCAGGAAAAAGTGCCCCTAATTAAACAAATGTTTGCCCAGATTGCTGAGAGAAATCAGAATACGAAGGCAAGCATGGAGGCTCAAGCTGAGTACGAGATAGCCCTAGATAAAATGAAACTTCTAATTGCAATGGATCTTGAAAAGGATCAATTCAAGATTTCCCTTTCACATCCATCTAATATGTCTATTGTTTCATCTAATAATTTTAAGACTGTGAATTTGGATGTAGATGTGAAGAAAATTCCATTTCTTGACAAATTAAATCTACACATGCAAACAGGTCAACTGATTGTGAATGACCTAACCAAAACTAATGAAATGGCACTGAAGGCTGAAAATATGCTTGGAAAAGTGATCAAGCAGTTGAATTTAGAGAAATCCAATTCCAAGGCTTTGACAATCCAGAATAAAGAACTCAAAAATATCATAGTGAAGATTGGAGTAGATCCCAATGACAGGTCTGTTTTATAGAAGCTTCTGCAACGTGCTGAATCGGAAATATCTGTACTGAAGAAAAAATTGAAATTACCTACAAGATAACACCCCATGGAAGCAGAGGTTGCAGAGGTGGAAAATGAGAAAGATAAATGTCTTCAGAAACTCTTGCAAAAGGAAGAATAAATCACGAAATTAAAGGAAACTGCACTGTCATTGCAGAACCATATTAAATCTCATACTTGTACTTTTGTTTTTCCGTCACGTAATGAAGATTCATTAGCACAAATTTCTCAATTAACCACTGAATTGCAGATGGAAGAGAGATATCGGAAAAAGGCACAAGATGATTTAGACACTGCAACAAATATCATTCAAGTCATAGAGGGTGAAGTCATTAAATACAAAATAGACTGCCAGAATGTTGATGCTGAGATTAAAAATCTCAAAGAAAAATTCAAGGGAAATTTATCTTTAATACAGAATAAGGATATCATCTAGAATGATATCATTGCATAAATGAAAGCAATTTGGAGTTTTCTTATTGTGGTTGCAGAGGAAAGAAGTATTATCTGGGATTTTGAAGAACAGGTCATGATAGATAAGAAAAAGACAATTAATAGGGCCATTTGGCCAAGAAAATTCATTGATTTCATTGATTCCAAAATAGATCAAGAGTTGGAAGAAAATGAAATTAAAGACATGATTTTATATGCAGTGGAAATAAATAAGATGATTATCAAGAATGATTATGGGAAGTACACAAAAAAGAAGTTGATTGAGCTTTAGGAAGCAGTGAGCCAGTTTGATAAGTTATTTGAAAAAATAGCAAGAGCAGGTTTGCCAGCATGTTGGGGTCTTGGAGGTAGTCTCTTGTCATGGGATTCTTATGAACCCTTATTTGTGCTGGCGAAAATTAAGGTAGACAATACTCATGAAAAGACTCAGACTCTTAAAGGTGCAACAGTGATCAATTTCCTTCAAAGACATTTTCAGCTATTGTGGTTAGTGAAAACTTTATTTTCAGAAAGGTCATCTTTCAACATAATCGTTGCTTTCAGATTGGATAATCACAAGTTGGTACATTCACCCAAGACAAACATCGAGATATGGAACAGATACAGAGCCTGGATGGAATATTTACCAAAGGACCCCTTGACTTCAAAGAAGGACAAACCAGCGAGTCAAGGAAATGTAGCAACATCATCATCAATTCACATTCAGCATATAGATTAGGATTTTAATTTCATGTTATTTTACTCTTTTAAAGAGAATGTAATTGTAATAAGAAATTTTGAGGACATGTAATAGATAATTGATGAAGTCCTAAGTAGTTGAAGTAGTTAGGATCAGTTATAGAAGTTACAAACTGCTTTCTATTATATTTAATGAGATAGACAAGAAAGAGAAAGGTTCCTAGTTTTGGACCTTCAGACTGCAATTTTTGTACTCATATTTCAAATGATTAATGAATGAAAGAAATTTTCTGGCATTTGTTGATGTTGATATGTCTTCCAGTTCACATTCTTTGTTTTCTGTCTCTGAATAAAATGAAGTAATGAAGTTGTAGACCTCTTTTTACTTGTGTGAATAAGAGTTAAAACCCTTAATAGGCACTCCACCATTTTAACTGTTCCTTTTCCTATAATTCTTCTGGAGTTTGAGGTGATATATTCTGTACAATAGCATATTATTTTGGGCTTCTTTCTTTCATGTTCTTCTGATCATTCCATTCTATATCAATAGATAATAGCATTGTGGGACATTCATTATATTTGATCTTTGAGGGTTTAATGATAAATATTTGAAGCTAATTAAACAAAGACCAATATTTTAGTGACATAATTTTATAAATGTTTTAAGCATTTATTCCTTATCACAGCTAAGGGATTATCTCTTAAGGTACAACATTTTTTGGCGTCGTTTCCGGGGATGAAGAAGCAAATTTTTTCCCTGGGTTTATTTTATATTTCCTTTGGTTGTTCATATAGGAGGAAATATCAAGTTGTGTCTTCATTTCATAATTCTTGTGTATAAAAGGCCACATATGAGGTCAGATACCTCTCAACAGAAAGCCCCTATTCCCTCAGATCCTGAAAATTTTGTTTCTAGAAAAAGCCAGAAATCAAGAACGCTTTCTACACCTGATGCTACACTTCCTACACCAGGCAACAGTTCCCATAGCCCTTCATCCAAGGATATTTCTTGGAAACTCATTTTCCCAGAATAAGAATCCTTTTCCCCACATATTCATTTTCAGGAACCAAAGTTAGAAGAACAATATTTTAAGTCTGTTTCATTCAAATTTACAGAAGCTCAACCTAATATAGTTGCCATTTCTTCTGCTACTGTTCATCAACCCCTTCCCATGGTATTTGTTTCACCCCATTCATCCACATCTACAGCTAGTACACAGATCCCACCTACACAAGGAGAAGTTAATCAAGGTATAAACATGGCAGCTCCTATTCCTTCTTTCTTGTTGAATATATATGCACCATTAAATCTTCCACAACCTATGAATGCAATGCCTCAGGAATACCTTAAGTTTCTCCCTATATTTACTGGTGAAGATGAAATAACCGCAGAACAACACTTGCCTTTGTTTTACACTTTTGCTGAAAATTTAAATGTTGAACATCTTGACGTAGTAATGAGACTTTTTGTACATTATCTAAATGGAGAGGCAAGAAAATGGTTTAAAGTATTACCAAATGGCTCAATTAATAATTGGGATGAGTTAGAAAGAAAATTCATCCAAAGATGGGGTGAAAAGAGAGATTATGGTTATTCATTAACAGAGTTTAATGCTATTAAGAAAAAGCCTGATGAAAGCATGAATGATTTCATTAAGAGATTTAACAAATTGTATAATAGTTTTCTTGCAGAAATGAAACCTCCTCCTATTGGAGCAAAATTTGTTTTTGCTGGAGCATTTGTATCATATTTTAGTTTTACTTTGAGAGAGATAAGATCTGCTACTCTTGAACAAATCCAAACTGATGCTTTGGAGATTGAACAAAATATTACTGCTGCTGGAAAAACACAAGAAAAGTAATCAGTTCAAGATAAAGGTAAGGCCAAAGAAGATTCATCACAGGATAAAAGGATTGATGACAGGAATAAGGTCATCAAGAACTTGTCAAACAAATTAGTGAAGATGGAATTGGATAATAAGAAACTTGCACAACAAAATAGAGGGGTTGTGCGGGATATATTGCTCAAATCATTGGCCCAGTACTGGATGTCTCTTTTCCTCCAAGTGATATGCCTAATATTTACAATTCATTGAAAGTTAAGGGTCAAGGTACAACCCACAATTCAGAAAGCAGCCCTTGCAGATTTTGCAGAGGGAAAGGAGAGATCAGGACCAAGTTCAAGCACCATTATATATAGAAGCAACACCTTCACAGTCTGTTGATGATGATCAGAAAGAGGTTGAAGATCAAACCTCTGTTGTTTATATGGAATATGATGAAGAGGAAGAGAAATGTGAAGAAGAATGTATAGAGGTTAATGTATCATTTGACCAGGAAGAAATGGATGATTATTGTAAACAATTCACTGATTTTATGCAAGAATAACTGCATAAGAAGTATGACTTAAGATCAAAAAAGAGATTAAGAACTCAGGATGATGAGGAAAAATAACCAGAGTCAGTTCCTTCTCCAATGGTGACTCCACAACCAAAGAATTGAGTAAAACAATTAGACAAGGGAAAAAAACGCAGGAATTCAGTGAAAGAAAATGAAAAGCAGTAGGCAGAGGCTTTCCAAAGTAAGTCTATTGATTCTAATATTTTGGAGAAGATTGTTACTGTACCTGAGAAGAATCCTAATCCTAAAAGAAACCAATAATAACCTTAGAAAATCATTAAACAAAATCAAACCTTCATTTTGTCCAAAGAATTAGAAAAGATTAAAATTCAAGTACCCCTGCTTGAGTTAGCTAAGACACCTAGTTACAAGAAGGAAATTGCAGAATTTATTAATCTTTCTCAGTCTGTTGATGTTGGTGATATTGTGAATTTCCAAGAAGAAAAACCAATGGTCACCTTTGGTCCACATTTTGAAGAGTTAGATTATTTCGTTCCTCATTTTTAGCTGTTAGTGCTTCTACATGATTTCATTCTGCATAATTGTATGTTAGATTTTGCTGCATCACATAATCTTATGGCATTATCTGTGATGAAAGAATTAAATTTACAAATAAATAAGCCCTATAGAGACCTTTATTCATTTAATTAAAAAAGGGTGAAGTGTGTTGGGCTTATCAAAGACATGGTGGTATCCCTAGCTCAAATTCCAGCCAAGAGTATCATGATGGATGTAGTAGTTGCAGATATTCCAGCTAGATTTGGTATGCTATTGTCTAGATCTTGGGGAGAAAATATTGGAGGTGTCTTAAAAATGGACTTTACATATGCAATCATTCCTGTGTTCAATGGGGAAGAAAGAAGGTTATACAAAGAAACTAGATTTGTTAAGACTACCACAAAGAAGGATGTAGGAAATTCCCCTATTTATGGCCAAGAGAAGGAGGATCTCTCTTGTTTTATGCTACATGAAGATGCATAATTTTTTGAATACTTACAGAAGAAACTCTCTTCAGCAATTTTACATAAGGAGTTGGATTAAAATAAAATTTGGAAGTGTTATTTTGATGGTGCCTACTCAAAGGATGGCACAGGAGTTGGGTTTTTATTCATATCTCCAGAAGGTAATATTTTACCTTTTTCTTTTAAGCTTGAACTAGAATCAAACAATAATGTAGCTGAGTATGAAGCATTGATCTTGAGTCTTCAAATTGCTAAACAAATGGGAATTCAACGTATTTCCATTTTTGTTGATTCTGAGTTAATTATAAGACAGATTAAGAATTTGTGTCAAACCAAGCATCCCAGATTGAGGTCTTATAGAAATGAAGTGTGGGACATGATGTTGGAATATTGTCATTGATGGCAAAGGATGTGGCAAAGGCATGGGCAACAGAAGAACAACAGAATTGCAGAGATCAACGATCAGCAGCAAAGCTCAGAGGAAGAATAAATTTACAGAGATAAGTAGTGCATTGAAGGAGAATTAAATCTTGATGGGCCATAGTCACAAATGACAGAAGAGAATTAACAGGTGATGGGCAGAGCCGTTTTAACAGTGGAACAAAGATATTCCCGTAGATTTAATTTACGGAGGAGAAAAGTCATTCAAGACAGTCATTTCGGGCGTTTAAGCCCTCAACAACCAAAATGAATAAAAATTGAATTAAACAGGCAGAAGTCTTTTATTTCTGATTTGGAGGGACAAGTGGTCCCTACCACTTAAGCTCTAAATCGGAATCACAAGTTATTTTGGTGAAGTAGTGTCATGTTGATATGGAGTCCGGAGATGCGATGCAATCCAATCGCAATCGCAAATCGCAATGTAAATGAAACATAAAAATGTCTTGTGGATGTGGCAGTGTTCCATAGTGGAACGGTTGTACACAATACAACCAAATGTTACATTATAAATCGCCCGCACCAACAGCCGAGGCCCGTGGGTCCACTTGACCACGTGGCAATGTTCTAATGGAATCGCACGTCTTGAATCGCAAGGTTCGATCGACGGAGTTTTGTTATGTGCTCCGATCAAAGGACGGACCCGATCGAGTTATATGCCTCAGTTTATTGCAAATCGCATCCGAGTTCTCAATCGCAATCGGAAGCGCTTAAGTGTTGGGTCCGATTGCACATTGAAATTGGCGGACCCGATGGTGTTATACAGTGGAATTAAATAGATTCAATCGCGTCCGGGATCTTAATCACAATCGGAACTTTCCGATTGATTGCATACCTTTTGTAATATGCTGCGATCGAAGTGGCGGACCCGATCCGGTTATATGCTGGAGTTAATATGTGCCAATCGCATCCGTGTCCTGATCGCAATCGGAAATTTTCTATGGTGTGCCTCGATTGCATTTGTTCAAAGGGCGGACCCAATTGCGCTATGAGCCATGTTTTATGTGGTCATCGCGTCCGGTTGATCAATCGCAATCGCAAGTTTTGTTTGATACCGCCGATCCGCCAACTGCGATGTGGGCCCAGAGTCGAAGATTGAATATTATTTGAAGAACCCGAAAGGTTATATGGATATATATATTACTGATGAGTCAGTGGCACGTTAATGTTTATAATATTATATGGCGGAGACAAAGATTGGGGTTTCAAATTGGATTGGCACAGTTATTAATACAAAACGATTGAGATGTATGGCTGTTCCGCTTGCAGAACTCACCACATCAACAATACACTTGCGTATGGAAAAGCGTTGGATATTTTTTATAAAATACAAAGGGTTAAACTTTGGGTTAAAGGCTGGGCGCACATAGATAATTTGAATTTCCTCGTTTGAATGAAATAAATTAAAAAGAAATTGAAGAGCCCCGGGGATAATCTAAAGGGAATATTGACAAAGGAATACCATTAGAGGTTGAGTGGTTTTAGACTCATGGTATTGAGAAAGGCAAGAACTATTTAAAGGGCAAAGATCATTATTCGAAAAGCACACAGGTGCGAGAGTCAAGTGCGGAAGAAGAGCGAATTCCTCTAAGGAATATCTGTATGGACAGACGACGTGCTTAACTGATAATTTTGAGTCCATGTTGTACCCATCGAAAGAATGAATCTGGGATTCATTCAATAGAACAATCAATGAAGAGCTAACGCATGTCTGTTGAAGAATTTTTATCCAGAAAGCCAAACGGGATGACGAATGCATACATTTTCTGAAGTCTGGGGTTGCGGCTGTGTGATCCAGTCTGAAAATTGATGAAACGAGGTCCACAGTGGTGATGAAGGTCGAATCTTTCAGTCAGGGGGTTGTAGCTCCCTTCCAGGAGATGCTGGTAAATGAGAGAAGGTTGTAGCTTTCTGCAGGTGGGTGCCTGCGTGCTGGTATGAGTCTGCACCAGCATATATTGTAAGAAGTTTTCTCTATAATAAAATATTGAAGACTGATATTGCAGCAGCGGTGGTTTTCTCCCAAATTGGGTTTCCACCTTAAATCCTGGTGTCCATATGTGTAGTTCATGTTTGATGCTTTGTTCTGTTATACTTAATGCTTATCTGATGCAATGCTCTAAGTAAAAGATATAATAAGATAGTTGAACGTACATGATTTGATGCAGTAAGAAAGAAAAATTGTTCAGCTTTAAAAAATTGATTCACCCCCCCCCCCCTCTCAGTATTTTTTCTCAACAATTGGTATCAGAGGGGGTCCTTATGAAAAAGCTTAGCCGCTAGAAGGAAGATCAATCAAAATGAGCAATCAAGATGGAACAACATCTATCAGGCCTCCTCTCTTCAATGGAAACAAATTAATCTTTTGGAAAACAAGGATGAGGTCCTATCTTCAGTCTCTGGGAGCAGATGTATGGGCAATTGTTGAACAAGGATATCAATATCCAGCTACAGTGCCAACGAATCCAACTGAAAGAAAGAACTATGAAACAAATGCAAAGGCGGTCAATGCTCTTTTGGGAAGTCTCACTGAATCAGAATTTGTCAAAGTCATGCAGCTGAATACTGCAAAGGAAATATGGGACAAAATCATTCTAAGCTATGAAGGTGATGCAAAGGTAAAAAGTGCTAAACTTCAAACTCTCAGAATTCAATATGAGAATCTAAAAATGCTTAATGAAGAAAGCATTGAAAATTTCTTTCTATGTCTTGATGATATTGTAAATCGCATGAGGAATCTGGGAGAAACAATAACTGAATCTACATTGGTTGAGAAAATTTTAAGATCTCTAACAGCAAAATTTGAGTCAAAAGTTTCAGCTCTTGAAGAAAAGCAGGACCTTCAAAATCTTACTGTGGTACAACTTCATGGCATTCTAACTGCATATGAAATGAGAAGAGGAAGACCATCTGAAGTCAAAGAAGCAGTCTTTAGAACTTCTACAAAAGGGAAGGAAGTACAAATAACAGAAGGATCAGGATATGTCTCAGAAGAAGATGAGATAAACTTCGTAAAGAAACTTCAACTTGGCACAGGACGGTTTAGAAGTAAGCTTCCCTTCAAATGCTTTAATTGTGGAAGAGTTGGTCATTATGCTGCTAAGTGTCCTTACAAAGAAACACCTGCTAATGGAAAGGAAGCAGCAAGAAGAAATAAGAACCGGTCTAGCTCTAGAAAACGTTACTATACTCATGAAGACAGTGATGGGTTATCTGATAGTGAGGAAGAAGGTGAACAAGATCTTAGACTTCTTATGGCTTTCGAAAATGATTCTAAAGAAGAAAGGGATACTTTTATGGATGCTCTAGAAGACAATGATTTTCTTAATGAAAAAAATCAACTCAAAATATGCTTAGAAGAAAGTAAAATAATCATAGAGACTCTGAAAAATCAGATTGAAGAAGAGAAGAAGCATAATGAAAAATTAGAATGTGAAGTGGTAAGTCTAAGAAAAGAACTTGAGAAAGTAAAGATTCTGAATCTTAGATTTGCTAAAGGATCTGAAACCTTGGATGAAATTATCAAGGTACAACGTTCTCCTTTTATAAAGATAGGTCTTGGATATACCGGAGAAACTTCTCAGGCTTCAGCACCAAACTATCTAAAAGCTGCTACAACTGGTCTGCAACATTCTGCTACTTAGCAAAGGGATAAAGATTCCTCACAGGTAAAGCATGATCAGCTCAAGTCAAAGAACTTCAACTTGAATACTCTTCAAAGGAACACCAACCAGTAGGTAAATTCAAATAGAAGATTTCATGATCGAAGAAATTTCTACTTCAATGGACAATGTTTCTCATGTTACAATTTTGGTCATAAAGCTGTTCGATGTGTTGCATATAAAACTATCATGACAAGAGAAGCAAGAAAGAAGAGAATGGACATTGAATCAAAGAAGAACACTTATAGAAAATTCTCTCCTCTTCAAAATGAAGTTGAATGTGCTTACTGCAATAACTTTGGCCATGAAGAATCCAAATGCAGGAGCAAAGTTCAGCTAAAAGAACATGTCCCTTCAAGCTCGAAAGTATGGAAAAAGAAGGAATTACAGGTTGAAAATTGTGGCATAGCGTTATTTGCAGAAGATGAAGAGAACCAATGGTACATTGATAGTGGATGCTCAAGACACATGACAGGTGATAAAGACAAACTTCTTACATATAGTGCTCTAGAAAAGGAGAAGAATGTTACATTTGGAAATGATACTCCTGCGGTAATTAAAGGTAAAGGGTCTGTCTTCCTAAAGGATAAGGTGAAAGCTAATGAAGTCATGTATGTGGATGGATTAAAGCATAACTTTTTAAGTGTAAGTCAAATGTGTGATCAAGGAACTGAAGTTGTCTTTAGTTCAAAAGAATGTGTGGTACGTGATCTTGATATAGGTAAAGCAATTATAAAAGGAAAAAGAACTCCAAACAACCTGTATATATTGAAGAACCCCAAAGATCAATGTTATTTGAGTAAATCTTCAGAAAATTGGCTATGGCATAGAAGGTTGGGGCATCTGAGCTTCTCTCAAATCAACAAATCAAGTAGACTTAAAGATGTTCGTGATCTTCCCAATATTACTCTACCTGAAAATATCATATGCAAATCTTGCCAATTCGATAAGCAAACCAGGGTACAATTTAATGCCAAGGAAGGATCATCAAGTAAGCCTCTTGAACTCATTCATACTGACATATGTGGACCTATGAGAAAAAAGTCACCCCGTGGTGAAGAATACTATATCTTATTCATTGATGATTTCTCTAGAATGTGTTGGATTGGGCTGCTTAAACACAAAGATGAAGCATTTGAGAAATTTCAGATTTTCAAAGCACTAGTGGAGAATGAATTAGAATTAAAAATCAAGTGTCTTAGATCTGATCGAGGAGAAGAATATACATCCAAAGAATTTCTTGAATTCTGTGAACAACACGGCATAAAAAGACAGTTCTCTGTAGCTGGCACTCCACAACAGAATGGTGTTGCGGAGAGAATGAACAGAACAATTCAACAAATGGCTAGAGTTATGCTTGATGATTCCGGAACACCTGACACATTTTGGGGAGAAGCAGCACATACAGTAGCAAACATTCTCAAAAAAGCACATGTTCGTGTAAATAGTGATAAAACTCCATATGAACTCTGGTATGGTAATCCTCCCACTATAAAGAATTTTAGAATTTTTGGGAGCAAATGCTTTATCAAAAATAATGATGAAAAACTTGGCAAGTTTGAACCCAGAGCTGATGAGGGAATATTTCTTGGTTACTCCTATAGGAGTAAGGCATATAAATGTTACAATAAAAGACTTCGAAAGATTGTTGAAAGTATTGATGTTGTTGTTGATGAGTCTACTGCAGCCCCAAAAGAAGAAAAGAAAACAACAAATGAATATGATGAGGATACATATCCTCCTACATCAAACAGTAATGATACAAACAGTACACCCAGTGAAGAACCTGAAGAAGAGCTGTCTGAAAAGGCTCCATCTAGATATGTTCAAAAGAATCATCCAGAATCTCAAATTTTGGGAGAAAAGGAATCAGGAGTACAAACAAGAAGGACTCTTGTGGGATCTTCTAGCAACCTGGCATTTCTGTCCACGGTTGAACCTCACAATGGCAGTCAAGCGAGCAAATATGAATGTTGGATTCAAGCCATGAATGAAGAGCTTGATCAAATTGAAAAGAATCACACTTGGGAGTTAGTACCAAGGCCTCATGACAAAAATGTCATTGGAACTAAATGGATATTCAAAAACAAGTTAAATGAGAATGGGGATATTATAAGAAATAAAGCTAGACTTGTGTGCAAAGGGTATGCTCAACAAGAAGGTATAGACTTTGAAGAAACCTTTGCTCCTGTAGCCAGACTTGAAGCCATAAGAATGTTTCTTGCGTTTTCAAGCTTCCAACAAATCAAAGTTTATCAAATGGACGTTAAATCTGCTTTTCTCAATGGTGATTTAGAAGAAGAAGTTTATATAGAACAACCAGAAGGATTCATTTTGGGAAATGATGAAAAACTTGTGTGTAAACTTAAAAAGGCTCTATATGGTCTCAAACAAGCTCCAAGGGCATGGTATTATTGTCTTGACAAATATCTTCATCAACAAGGATTTTCAAAGGGGTCTGCTGATAGCAACTTGTACACAAAAACTGAAAATGACAAACTGTTGATTGTGGTTGTATATGTCGATGATATCATTTTTGGAAGTAATAAAGACTCTATGAGTCAGAAATTTTCTTCTGATATGCAGCAAGAATTTGAAATGTATTTACTCGGGGAACTGACATTTTTTCTTGGCCTACAAGTGCAACAAGCAACAGATGGTATATTCTTATCACAAGCAAAGTATCTCAAGCAAATCCTGAAGAAGTATGGCATGGAAGATTGCAAACCTGTAAGTACACCAATGATAACCGGATGCAATCTCAGTTCTAATGATGATTCCCCCACCGTAAATCAACCAGAATATAGATCTATGATAGGAATTCTACTTTATCTCACTGGGACAAGACCAGACATCATGCATGCAGTTGGAATTGTTGGACGATTTCAAGCCAATCCAAAAGAATCTCATCTTCAGGCTGTGAAAAGAATATTCAAATATCTACAGGGAACTCAAGACTTTGGACTATGGTATCCAAAGAATGCTGATCTCACTCTTCATGCATACACTGATGCAGATTGGGCTGGAAGTGTTGATGATCGAAAAAGCACTAGTGGTGGTGCATTATTTATGGGGCCCCGGTTAGAATCTTGGTTCAGCAAGAAGCAAAGCTCCATTGCATTATCTATAGCAGAAGTTGAATATGTGGCTGCAGCATCATGTTGCACTCAACTTCTTTGGATGATGCAAAATCTACAAGATTTTCAAATCAAATGTTCACCCCCTATCTCCATTATGTGTGATAATACAAGTGCCATCAGTATCTCAAAGAATCCTGTTATGCATTCCAAAACCAAGCACATTCCCATCAAATATCACTTCTTACGAGAACAAGTGCTTGAGAAAAAGGTGAAATTAGAATATGTTTCCTCCAAAGAACAAGTTGCGGATATATTTACTAAACCTCTACCCAGGGAAGCGTTCGAATATCTCAAACTGAAACTGGGAGTAGTCTCTGCCATGCAGAGGTTCAGGTCTACTTAATTACAGAAGCTTAAATTTGTTTGTGAGGTGTCGTCAGGCATCTCTGACTGCACAGGCTCAGGGGGAGCATTGGTCATATGTAAAGGATGAATTGTTGGTCATATTATGAAGATGCAGCATGATCTCAGGGGGAGCATGGCTTCTTGATCAAACTCTTTGCCATTGATGTCAAAGGGGGAGGAAAAGCAACAAAGGAGTCTAAGGTCATCAGAGGAAGAGTATTGCCATCAATGCCAAAGGGGGAGATTGTTGGAATATTGTCATTGATGGCAAAGGATGTGGCAAAGGCATGGGAAACAGAAGAACAACAGAATTGCAGAGATCAATGATCAGCAACAGAGCTCAGAGGAAGAATACATTTACAGAGATAAGCAGTGCATTGAAGGAGAATTAAATCTTGATGGGCCGCAGTCACAAATGACAGAAGAGAATTAACAGGTGATGGGCAGAGCCGTTTTAACAGTGGAATGAAGATATTCCCATAGATTTAATTTACGGAGGAGCAGAGTCATTCAAGACAGTCATTTCGGGCGTTTAAGCCCTCAACAACCAAAATGAATAAAAATTGAATTAAACAGGCGGAAGTCTTTTATTTCTGAATTGGCGGGACAAGTGGTCCCCACCACTTAAGCTCTAAATCGGAATCGCAAGTTATTTTGGTGAAGTAGTGTCTTGTTGATATGGAGTCCTGCGATGCGATGCGATCCAATCGCAATCGCAAATCGCAATGTAAATGAAACATAAAAATGTCTTGTGGATGTGGCAGTGTTCCATAGTGGAACGGTTGTACACAATACAACCAAATGTTACATTATAAATCGCCCCCACCAACAGCCGAGGCCCATGGGTCCACTTGACCACGTGGCGATGTTTTAATGGAATCGCACGTCTTGAATCGCAAGGTTCAATCGGCGGAGTTTTGTTATGTGCTCCGATCAAAGGCCGGACCCAATCGAGTTATATGCCTCAGTTTATTGCAAATCGCATCCGAGTTCCCAATCGCAATCGGAAGCGCTTAAGTGTTGGGTCCGATTGCATATTGAAATTGGTGGACCCGATGGTGTTATACGATGGAATTAATAAATTCAATCGCGTCCGGGATCTTAATCGCAATCGGAACTTTCCGATTGATCACATACCTTTTGTAATATGCTGCGATTGAAGTGGCGGACCCGATCCGGTTATATGCTGGAGTTAATATGTTCCAATCGCATCCATGTCCTGATCGCAATCGTAACTTTTCCATGGTGTGCCCCGATTGCATTTGTTCAAAGGACCCGATTGCGCTATGAGCCATGTTTTATTTGGTCATCGCGTCCGGTTGATCAATCGCAATCGCAAGTTTTGTTTGACACCACCGATCCACCAACTGCGATGTGGGCCCAGAGTCGAAGATTGAATGTTATTTGAAGAACCCGAAAGGTTATATGGATTTATATATTACTGATGAGTCAGTGGCACATTAATGTTTATAATATTATATGGCGGAGACAAAGATTGGGGTTTCAAATTGGATTGGCTCAATTATTAATACAAAACGATTGAGATGTATGGTTGTTCCGCTTGCGGAAATCACCACATCAACAAGACACTTGCATATGGAAAAGCATTGAATATTGTTTATAAAATCCGAAGGGTTAAACTTTGGGTTAAAGGCTTGGCGCACATAGATAATTTGAATTTCCTCATTTGTGTGAAATAAATTAAAAAAAAAGGGAAATTGAAAAGCCCCAGGGACAAACTAAAGGGAATATTGACAAAGGAATACCATTAGCAGTTGAGTGGTTTTAGACTCATGGTATTGAGAAATGCGAGAACTATATAAAGGGCAAAGATCATTATTCGAAGTAGACAGAGGTGTGAGAGTCAAGCGCGGAAGAAGAGCGAATTCCTCTAAGGAATATCTGTATGGACAGACGACGTGCTTAACTGATAATTCTGAGTCCATGTTGCACCCATCGAAAGAATGAATCTGGGATTCATTCAATAGAAGAATCAATGAAGAGCTAACGCATGTTTGATGAAGATTGTTTATCCAGAAAGCCAAACGGGATGTCGAATGGATACATTTTCTGAAATCTGGGGTTGCGGCTGTGTGATCCAGTCTGAAAATTGATGAAATGAGGTTCACAGTGGTGCTGAAGGTCAAAGCTTTCAGTTAGGGGGTTGTAGCTCCCTTCCAGAAGAAGCTGGTAAACGAGAGAAGGTTGTAGCCTTCTGCAGGTGGGTGCCTGCGTGTTGGTATGAGTCTGCACCAACATATATTGTAAGAAGTTTTCTCTATAATAAAATATTGAAGACTGATATTGCAGTAGCGGTGGTTTTCTCCCAAATTGGGTTTCCACCTTAAATCCTGGTGTCCATATGTGTAGTTCATGTTTGATGCTTTGTTCTATTATACTTAATGCTTATCTGATGCAATGCTCTAAGTAAACGATATAATAAGATAGCTGAACGTACATGATTTGATGCAGTAAGAAAGAAAAAAATTTCAACTTTAAAATACTGATTCACCCCCCCTCTCAGTATTTTTCCCGACACATGATTGATAATTATTTTGAAGCCTTGAATCTTCAATTTATTCCAAGAGAAGAAAAAAGAATGGCAGATTAAATGGTAGTTGCAGCCAGTACATTTAAGCCACCCATTAATCCAAGACTGAGATATGAGATTGAGTTGAGGCATAGGCCTTCAATTATTGATCATGTAAAGCATTGGCATTTTTTTGAGGATGATGAGCAGATCAATCATTTCCTAACAATGATTGGAAATTTTAAAGAGAGTGAAATAGATCAAGAAAGTGAACAAACTTATCAGAATGATGTCTTGAAAGACCTGAAGCAATCAATACGTGATCAGAAGATAATTCAGTTGAAGGATAATACATTGCCCAGAGGTTTGGTTCCTCTTGAAAGACTGTTTGATGCAAATGATGTAGCAGTGAACCAGAATAAAGTATCTTAGGAGGGTGAAATGGAAGACTGTAATTTAGGAACTCGGCAGGAGCCCAAGATGGTTAAGTTGTTCAAAGGAGTTCCTAAGGATTATAAAGAAAGGTATTTTGATATTTTCAAGAAGTATATGGATGTGTTTGCATGGTCATATGAATATTTAAAGACATATGATTTAGATATTATTCAACATAAAATACCATTAAAAGATGGGATTAAGCCTCACAGGAAGAAGCTCGGGCAGATTAATCCACTATTACTTGCCCCAATTGAAAAATAAGCGAAGAAATTTTTGCAAGAAAAAATCATAGTTCCACTTAGATACTCAGACTGGGTTTCTAATCTGGTTCCTTTCAGGAAGAAGAATGGAGAAATAAGGTTATGTGTTGATTTCAGGAACTTGAATAGAGCTTTTCTAAAGGACAATTATCCTTTTCCAATGATGGATTATGTTCTATAGAAAGTGACTGGAGCTCATAGGTTATCCATGGTTGATGGTTTCTCTGGGTACAACCAAGTAGCTGTTGAAAAGGAAGATCAGAAGAAAACAACTTTTACCACACCTTGGGGAGCATTCATGTATGCCAGAATGCCATTCAGTCTCATGAATGCAAGGGATAATTTTCAATGGGCAATGGATATAGAATTTGTGAGTGACAAATTTTTAGTCATATATTTGGATGATGTGACTATTTTTTCAGGTTCTCATGATGAGCACTTGGAGCATCTGCAGAAGGCTTTCCTGAAATGTAGGAAGTTTGGGTTATCATTGAATCCTATGAAAAAAAATTTTTCTTTGGAGGAAGGTAAGTTGCTGGGACATATAGTTTCAAAATAGGGGGTGAAAATTGATCTAGCAAGATTTGAGGCTATACAAATGATCCCATTGCCTAGAAGTAAGAAAGATATCCAAAGATTTATAGGGAAAATTAATTTTCTGAGAAGATTTGTCCCAAATTATGCTGAGATTGTTAGAAACATAACAAATATGATGAAGAAAAATGCTAAAGTAAAATGGGATAAAGATGCAAGAGAGTCCTTTGCCAGGATTAAAGAGGCTCCTCTAGAAGCTCCAGTTTTGATCAGCCCAGATTATCAAAAGCCTTTCTAAATATTTTCATTTACATCACCTTCTACCATTGTTGTTGTGTTGTCGTAGAAGAACAAAGAGGGAAAAGAGAAACCTATAGCATTTTTCAGTAAAGTTCTCAGAGATGCAGAACTCAAACACAATATCCTGGAGAAACATGTATATGCTTTAGTAAAATCATTGAAAGCTTTCAGGACTTATGTACTTCATTCTCAAATATTAGCATATGTACCTAACTCGGCTATAAAAGATGTGCTAGTTCAAAGTGACGTGGAGGGAAAAAGAGGAAAATGGATTGATAAAATCCAAGAATATGATTTATATACTAAGCCTACTAAGTTTTTAAAAGGACAGGGCTTGGAAAAATTGCTGACAAAGTCTAATTTTCAAGCTCTGGGAATTAATCTGCTTGCACCCTTGGATGAAGTTGTTGATGAAACAAGTCAAAGTAGCACAAAATCAGCAATCAAGTACAAATTTGTATGCTCTGATTGGTATAAGGATATTATTCACTATTTGTGCTTTTTCTCTTGTCCTCCATCAATAAATAGAACAAAGAATATAGCTCTTAAACTCAAAGCTCAACCTTATGTTATAATTGATGCTAAATTATAGTGGAAGGATCTCGTTGGTGTTTTTTTGTTGTGTTTGACCAAAGGAGAATCAATGGAAGTTATCAAAGAGTACCATGAATGTCTGTATGGGGGGCATTATAGCTGGAAAGTTACTGCTAATAAAATCCTCAAATCAGGTTTTTACTGGCCTTCCTTATTTGTTGATGTATACAGAGTGGTTACAAGTTGCCAGAAATGTCAATTGTTTGCAGAAAAGAAAAGGTTAACTCCTCTACCTCTTCTCCCTGTATTTTTTGAAGAACCCTTTAGACAATGGGGATTGGATTTCATTGGAGAAATAAATCCACCATCAAGTGGGTAGTTCAAGTGGATTATAATTGCCACTGATTATTTTACAAAGTGGGTGAAGGCAATACCTACCAGAAAAGAAAATGATCTGGTAGTAATGAAGTTTCTGGAAGAGAACATCTTCAGCAGGTTTGGATGTCCAGTTAATATTCTAACAGACAATGCTCAGTTATTCAACTCATCCAGATTCATTAATTTTTGTCAAACAATAATTTTATTTTGTCTCATTCTACAGCATATCATCCTCAAGGGAATGGGCTAGCTAAATCTTCCAACAAAACATCGGTTAAGATTTTGAAGAAAAAAATTAATGAGAATCAGAAGAACTGGGATTCAAAGTTGATATTTGCTCTCTGGGCTGTAAGAATGACTACTAGAATATTTACTGGTAAGTCCCTTATGAATTAGTATATGGTACTCAAGCTTTGTTTCCCACTCAGCTAGCTATACCAGTAATTTATTTTCTTCAAGAAGCACAAGAAGAACCTAATGCATTGATAAGAAGACTGAATAAGGTGATAGAATTGAGTGAGAGTAGGAATAAAGTCAGGGAAAACTTGGTCACCTATCAAGAAAAGATGAAGACCATTCTTGATAGAAAGGAAAAGGAGATTCTTATCCAAACTAGAGATTTGGTATTAAGATGGGATACCAGAAGAGAAGAAAAAGGAAAGCATGGTAAGTTTGAACCTCTCTGGTATGGCCCATACAGGATTATTGAAACCAGATCAAATAACACTTTTATGCTGGAGAATCTTGATGGAGAAACACTAGAGCTGCTTGTGAATGGGTAGTATCTAAAATATTATTTCCAACATTGAAATTTGATGGTTCACCATTGTACATATTTGGTTTCCTTCATTGTACTTTTTTCATCAAATATTATTTGACTCCATGCCCGAAGTGAAGGCACTAATATGCGGTTCTTAGTGTTTCATGGCAAAAAAAACTATCCCCTGGTGGAGCCAGATGTTGTGTCTCATTTGCAATATCCTTTATTTTTAATTTTTAAAAATACAAAAAAATAGAAAATTATCAAAAGATATGTTAGAGTATTAAATCTCATATACTTTAGCATAAAAATGTATCTTCTCGTTATATTAAAGTTTAAAGTTTAAATACTTTAATTATTTATGGAAGTCGGTCCCAATTCACAGACTAAATATCGAGCATCTTATGGAGTGGGATTCGATGATTTATCAAACGGTGAGTAAAAGGCTCAACCTGTGGGCACTTTCAGCGCGTGGGTTAACATGGAGAGTGCTTCCGCAGTTGACCCTGTTGAGTGCGGGGCCAATGGTTGAGATTCACTGCAGGGGCATTGGCCTGACAAGCTCTCTATACCTTGATACCTCCCGCAATGATGTATGCAGCCAAGTTGGTGACAATTGTAGTCCATGTCGGGTTTTCATAACGGTCTTTTGTCGCATCTTATCATCATTTAATTTTAAAGCCCGCGCCACCTATTTAAGGAGGATTCTCATTTTTCTAAAGTTATTATTGTTAGTTTGTGTTTGAAGTTTTTCTGCGCTATGTCTTTCTCAATTATCTGTCATCCTGTCAATTATTTTTCACCCTGTCAATTTTCTGCTATCCTAAGTTGAATTATGGCTAAATGTAATATTCCCATTTTAGCACACAGCTAAATGGAATATTAATTTATTTTTTTTATCACCTAGCAGATAAATAATTGGGTAAGGAATCCCATGACTATTAAAACATGAATAAAATCCCTCAAATGTGAAAAGGGATAGTCATAAGAGCTTTATTTCACACCCCTATGTGTGAAAGAGGACATTTGCATGGAGACAAGGTCAAGTTTGACCAAGTCAACAACGCTGGGAGAGGAGGTGGAGAACCCTTTGATAGACAATGCAGTATGAATGGGAAGAGGTTTATTTGGTGGAGGAAACCCTAATGAGTGGGACCCATGGAAAGAGAGATTTCACTTGTTTAAAAGGAGGGCAAGGCAGCCATTGTTATTCATGATTTGGATTATTGATTTCATTGTCTATTCAGACATTGTGCATTCTCCTGCTGTTTAGTAGAATTGCAGTGCTGCTTAGCACAAGGATTTCCTGTTTAGGAATCCTTCTCCTTTCTTGAGGGGCCTCTTGAAGGAGTTGTACTGATTTGCCTCACATCCAAGCTTGAGGCCAAGCATTCTCCTCCAGGACAACGTTATTTCTGCAACAGAATAATGTTGTGTTGCAGGGTGTTGCAGTGAGGGTTCACAACACCACTTCCATCACTTTTTTTTCAGAGGAGGATTCTCTCTTCCCTTTGGGAGATTAGTTTTGAAGCCTTTGGAGTTTATTGTAGATCTTTGGCATTAGGCCAAGCACTTCCCATCACCAAAAACGTAGTCCCTTCTCTAGACCGCGTTATTTCTGAGTGCAATTGCAGTGGGGACTTGCTCCACTATTTTGGAGGGTGAGATCTTCAGGGATTGGATCAGCCTTTCACCTAAGAGATCCTTTGGATGAGATTCAGCCATCAAATGCAGTATCATCGACTATCTTCATCCATTTCCATTTTCTGAGTTGCAGCTGCTACCTTGCTACTCCAGCATTTCCGTAGATTTGCCATTTTTGTACTTATTTCAGCCAATCCTTCCAAGGATTGTGTATTATTTCTTCCAGGGGTTGAGATATTTCTCCCCCATCTATGTTTGAGCTCTACATTGCTATATTCATGTATTGACATTAGTTTGCAGCAATTATCCTTCATAGATTGCGCAGTCATAACTTGACTTATCATATGTAGCAGTGCATTTCATGATTATTGTACTTGTGCCTTTGATGGTGGCTTTTCCTAAGCTTGAGTGATCATTTCCTCAAGATCTTGTACACTTTCTGCTACTATATCATTAATAATATGGCTATGAGATCTCATTTCATTTTCTGAAGTTGATGTTATTCAATGCTATTTCCAGTTATGTTTATGTATTGTTAGATCTCTGGATTTGGAATATCCTAATATATTCCCAATAGTGTAGTTGTTCCAATTTTGGAATATTACAGTGGTATCAAAGCATAGTCCTGGCTCATCCTGTGAGTCTCAGCCAAAGAAGATCAAGATGATGAAGAAGATGATTTTACTCTCATTATTTTTCAGATCCAGAGAGGACCTCTCCAAGGAGGTCAAGGAGATGGAAGAAGGAGAAGTGGAAGGACCATGCACTTCCTATTCTCACAGAGAAGAAGGCATGAAGCATGAAGAACTCTTGGAATTCGAAATTCTAAGTGAGTACCTTGTTGAATACCAAACTAAACCTAGAGCCTTCAAGGAGACTCTAGCTTTACCACAATTTATTAAGCTGGGAGAAGAAAGAAGACCCCACAGCAATGGGATGATGAGAGGCAATAGATTTCTATTTTCCACATTTAATGGATCATTCACATGTGCAGCAGAGGCTTGGGTGATGAAGCTAGAGGCTTTCTTCCTACTACATCCTGTAGTAGACAGAAACGCTGTAGACATTGCAGCGCTGCACCTTGAAGGTGAAGCAAATTTCTGGTGGTTCAGTCATTCAAGCCATACAAGGGTTTCTACTCTTGTTGAATTTTCTCAAAGATTGATCAGAAGATTTGGAAAAATGAGGGAGGAGCCCTCACCACCAGTTGATGAGGCATGTACCAGCGTTGTTGAGACCATAGAGGAGAAATCTTCATCTTCAATAATTTGGGAGGCCAACATTTATGAGGAGGAAACTCTTGCAGCCCTGCAAGGAGCTTCCAAACTTCACCAAGGTATGCTTGAATATCCATCTCTTTTCATTTCAGCAAACACTATGGATGGGTCTATATCATTGCATGCAGTTGATCTAGAGTAGCAGAATAACATTGTGCTGCACAAGAGCAGTGATGGAGAAAAGAGGAACCATTCCTCATGTGAGCAATCAAAGGGAAGCTTCATTTAGGAAGCCATGAAGGAAGCAGTGAGAAGGAGTAGACATCTGGAGGTAAGAAACTCTTTCTCCTCTCTATATGACACTCTCTCAATGAGAATGCCACAACTCAAAGGGAGACTTCTACTGGCAGCAGATCCAAGGCCTCTTTGGTTTTGGAAGACCATGCATGAGGAGGAGATCTCAAGGAGAGATTCCAGTGGAGGTGCACTCCCACACATCATGGACTGCAAGGTTTCTCAACATTTTGAGGATGTTCTTCCCTTCTCACAGGAGAAGATAGATGATGGAGGACATCTTCGGATGGATAAGATCTCTCATGATTGTGTTGGACATTTCTTCAACCATGCACATCATGATGGGGGGTTTTTTCCTACCACCTATTTGGGTCCTTATGGTATCAAATTGATCCTTGGGGAGATTGAATTTAAAAATCCCATGAAATGTAGAAATCTGATTTGGGATGATGGTAGCCCTCATGGGAGGAGTACCAAGATGAAGGAGGGAAGGAGACTTCCGCGATTGGTTGAGTGGATGGTGAGCAAGGAGCTGGTAAGCTACTTGCAAATTTATGATACCGGACAACAGGAGGCTTGGCTGCGCTGGTTACTCTTGAAGGAGTTTGGCCATCACTGGGCATACACTCTTTCCAAGGGTATGGGGATGGAGAAGATGCGGCAGGATGCTAGCATCATTGAGCAGCAAAGAGTATGGATGCATAGTGTTGATGTAACATTCATATCATTCACTATGTCTTAATCACATGTCTTGTATGATGAGAGCATGAGGAAGCAGTAAAAACTTTGGTTGCTTGGGTTGTTCTTTGGAGAGTAAGGGAATATTTACTCTCATTTCTTGTATGATGTTGCAGGAGTAGGAGATGGCACTATAATGGTGCAAAGGGGATACTCCTTGGCCTTTGATGATCAGGAATTACTTCCATCTTGGGAGAAATTCCATATTTGCAGCAACATTATTAGAGGGTTGCCCATTCATGTTGAGGAAGCTAAGGACAACAGCACTGTCAGATCTAGAGTTGATCTAGCACCTCGTGCAGAGGAAGGAGGAGCTCTTGCTCCAACTAGAGGGATTCTTACATCTTTTCAAGGAAGTCCCCAGGATCTCATATGTGGAGATCAAGGCACAACTCATGTTCTACATGTGCCATTGATGATAAGGTGTGGAACTATGGAGATACCAGGAGGAGATAGGGAGGATGACCAACATCATGTGATGAGAAGCACACATCCCTGTCTATCTCATGAGGTTGATTCACCTAAGAGGGAGACTGGATTTCACAGTGAGAGCAGGGACAATTCTGTCCATTCATGTATGCAGTCTACTCTTGATGATAATGTCTCATTGCATGGAGGCATTTCACCAAGGAGACCACCAGATCAGCAGATGATGAGAGATGCTTCACATTTTGAGGCATCATTCTTTGATTTCAGAGGAGTGCAGACCTTGGGAGGAAATTTTATAGTGCTAAGAATCTTTGGTAGACTCAAGAAGGAGAGAGTCATTCTCTCAACATCATATTTACCCACTCTCATTTCAGATTATGCGCTGAAGCGGGAGGGGAAGGATAGCAGCCTTCCAAATTTCATCTTTGGCATGAGAGATGTCAAAGGAGAGGATGACCATATGACAGATGTTCTTCATGAGGGATCATCAGCGCTGTCACTATGGAGGATAGATCCATGTTGGAGCTCCCAGTTGTTGGTAGAGTATTCCATTGATCATTTTACTTGCATGATATTGAATGATCTGCATATGAGGAGATGCATGGATCATGTGCAGATGGAGGAGATACATAACTCTTTGGAGGAGTTAGCATAGCCACCTCTTTTCTCTTTGAGGATGAGAGGACACTCATCTATGGGCCACTTCATTTTCATGAGCAAGACTTATGGTAAGGGTATTGTTTATTTTCATGATGATTGGTATAATGTATATATGCATCACTTAACCATACATGTACAGGATGTTGCTCCAAGGAGGAGAATTCTTTTTTCTAGACCCCATGGTCTACTTGAGGCCATGAGCAATATTGGTGACCACTCCATAGGAGGACTTGGGGAGGAAATGTATCTTTGAGGACAAGCTCACCTTGCACCATACATACGAGGAGAGTAAGACAACAAGCAAGTGGTTGAGAAGCCACACTTTTTGTTACACTCTTTGCAGTTGAGGGTCAAACCATGTTGGTTACAATTGAGGGACCATTGTCCTTCTCCCTTGCTACACATGACAACAAGCATGGTTCTCATTATGGTTCCTTATGTTGCTATTGTTTTATATTTGTTGGGAGCATGATTGGGGGAATGGCACATTGGTTGGATGTGTCCCTTGGGGGAGAGACCTCCCACATTATTTGCATTGCATGTTCTAATGGGAGAATGAGAGAGTATGTGGCCACTACAGCAAAAAATTTGTTTCCATTTGAGGTGAGCCATATGATTGATTGGATACCATATGATGGTGACTTCCAAATCATCACATATGAGATGATTTGGGCCAAAATGTTTCATAACGTTGGAGGAGAGATCCTTGGAGGTCTAGTCTTCATCTTGCCACTTGAGGGCAATATTATTGCAACCCAAGATCAGCGTATACTCTGCACTTATCCTAAGTGGAGTGGAGGAAAGCGTGGGGTAGGCAATTTTGTCTACCAAGATCATATTTTTAGCCCACCTACATTGCAAGAGCCAAAGGTGGAAGATGATTTTTAGGAGCTGCCATGTTGGGAGGTAACTCATTTTGTATGGATGATTGCCTGGGGGATGGAGGATCCACATGGGGAAGATTTTCCTCAACATATTTTAGACTCCATGCCTTGGGTGGAGACTTTCTAGTTCTATCGTTGCATTTTCTTGAGGACAAGCAACATTTGGGAGGGGAGGATTGTAATATTCCCATTTTAGCACACATCTAAATGGAATATTAAAATTTTGTTTTTATCACCTAGCAGCTAAATAATTGGGTAAGGAAGCCCATTCCTATTAAAACATGAATAAAATCCCTCAAATGTGAAAAGGGATAATCATAAGAGCTGGATTTCACACCCCTATGTGTGAAAGAGGACATTTGCATGGAGACAAGGTTAAGTTTGACCAAGTCAACAATGCTAGGAGAGGAGGTGGAGAACCCTTTGATAGACAGCGCAGTATGAATGGGAAGAGGGTTATTTGGTGGAGGAAACCCTAATGAGTGGGAACCATGGAGAGAGAGCTTTCTCTTGTTTAAAAGGAGGGAAAGGCAGCCATTTTTATTCATGTTTTGGATTATTGATTTCATTGTCTATTCAGACATTGTGCACTCTCCTGCTGTTTAGCAGAATTGCAGTGCTACTTAGCACAAATATTTCCTGTTTAGGAATCCTTATCCTTTCTTGAGGGGCCTCTTGAAGGATTTTTATTGATTTTCCTCACATATAGGCTTGAGGCCAAGCATCCTCCTCCAGGAGAGCGTTATTTCTGCAGCAGAATAATGTTGTGTTGCAGGGTGTTGCAGTGAGGGTTCACAACACAACTTCCATCACTTGTTTTTCAGAGGAGGGGTCTCTCTTCCCTATGGGAGATCAGTTTGGAATCCTTTGGAGATTATTGAAGATATTTGGCATCAAGCCAAGCACTTCCCATCACCAACAGTGTAGTCCCTTCTCTAGACTGCATTATTTCTGAGTGCAATTACAGTGGGGACTTGCTCCACTATTTTGGAGGGTGAGATCTTCAGGGATTGGATCAGCCTTTCACCTGAGAGATCCTTTGGATGAGATTTAGCCATCAAATGCAGTATCATCATATATCTTCATCCATGTCTAGTTTTTGAGTTGCAGCTACTGCCCTGCTACTCCAACATTTCTGTAGATTTGCCATTTTGTACTTATTTCAGCCAATCCTTCCAAGGATTATGTATTATTGCTTCCAGGGGTTGAGATATTTCTCCCCCATCTATTTTTGAGCTCTAAATTTCTATATTCATGTATTGACATTAGTTTGCAGCAGTTATCCTTCATAGACTACGTAGTCATAGCTTGGCTTATCATATGTAGCAGTGAATTTCATGATTATTGTACTTATGCCTTTGATGGTGGATTTGCCTAAGCTTGAGTGATAATTTCCTCAAGATCTTGTACACTTTCAGCTACTATATCATTAATAAGATGGCTATGAGATCTTATTGCATTTTCTGAAGTTGATGTTATTCACTGTTATTTCCAGTTATGTTTATGTATTGCTGGATCTCCACATTTGGAATATCCTAAGATATTCCCAATAGTGTAGATGTTCCAATTTTGGAATATTACACTAAACGCTCATTCCTGTTAGGTTCTTCTTGTCACATCCCTCTCATGGACACCGAGAGGGATATCCAGGACACATATTGTTCCCTTGACCACCTTTCTTTTTATCAGCAGGTCGTCCTAAACGATAAGACTTCTCCAATTTACACCGCTATGGCTAAAACTGGTGTGTTGTCTACATGTATCCCAAGAAATCACATTTTTCCTGAACTTTTGTTTTATTTAGTGTCTATTATGTACCCTGGGAAATGTTTCATAATGAATTGTCAAGGGGAAAATGTTCTGCAAGTCTCAGCCCAATTAATTCGTCAAGCTCTATGTTACCCTGAGTCAGAGTCATATTTCCAATTCACTGATGATTCCTTGATAGCGCATTATGATAGTCTTGTAGGTCAGGAGTTTAAGCAGTTCATTCATTTTTTGAAGCCAAATACACAACAATTTTCACCTGACAGTAAAGAATTCCCCATGGAATTTTTTGATATAGAAGTCAGACCAGTGCTGAGGTGCATTACAAAGATTTTGGGAAAGGATGATGACAGTATAGTGGACAAGTCAGTTCTGGGAATGTTCTCCATGATGATGAAGTCAGGAGTGGTATTGGATATTCCATATTATTGGCAAGAAGTTGTTGACTCTCATCTCATGCGCTTATCATTGACGGGTTCATTCAGGTTTCCCTCTCTTGTTGTTTACCTCTTTTTATATCAAAATGTAGAAGAATTCATGAATCTAGGGTTAAACATTATGGATGTGAATAAGAAAAGACAATTAGTAGTTTTTTGGACAGACATAGTGAGAAAAGAACAGTTGAGGGTGATATGTTTGATTTTTCTGGTCATTTTGTGTCTACTGCATATAGAGTTTTGAATGGAATTTCTCCCCCTGCTTTCTGCCAAAAGCTCAAGAGTTCTTTCATCTAGGGACAAATTTTAAGTTTGGTGATTGGTTTGTCTTTGAAGATTATTCCAAAATTAGACTTTATGGAGCTAGTGTAGAACCTTATAGGCTTCCTGTATTTGTGCCTATGAGATTATTCACTTTGGAGTTCATTAGGAAAATTTTAAACGTTGATCAAATACACTTTGTGCCTATGAAGAAAGGTCATATGTTCAAATTGCCAATGACTATGGGTCCCTTTATAGTTAATATGAGACAAGAAATTGATGAAGCCACTAAGATGTTAGATGAAATGCACCTACTGTTAGGAGAGAAGTGGGCTTATGACCCTGATAGTGTCATTTCTAATAGGAGAATTGAAAATGGGTATTCCACATTCATTCATGAGAGTAGACCTGATCTAGAAAAAGTGGCAAGTAAAGGTGTTGTAGGTTCAGTGAGATCAAATGTTCAGAATCCTATCATATCAGAGAAGTCAAATAAGAGAGGTAAAGAGGTGGTAATTTATTCAAAGGATGAAGACCAGAGGACTGAGAAGAGAACAAAGTTCAATGAAGATTTTGTAGATTCTCAACTTGGTTTCTCATTACAATTGGGAGATGAGAAAAATGTCCTTGCTTCACCCAGGAGACATGAAAGCACTAAGGAACAAGTGCCCCTAATTAAACAAATGTTTGCCTAGATTACAGAGAGAAATCAGAAGATGAAGGCAAGCATGGAGGCTCAAGGTGAGTATCAGATAGCCCCAGATCAAACGAGACTTCTAACTGCAATGGATCTTGAAAAGGATCAATTCAAGATTGCCCTTTCACATCCTTCTGATATGTCTATTGGTTCATCTAATAATTTTAATACTATGAATTTGACTATAGATGTGAAGAAAATTCAAGTAAATCTACACATGCAAATAGGTCAACTGATTGTGAATGACCTAACCAAAACTAATGCAATGGAACTAAAGGCTGAAAATATGCTTGGAAAAGTGATCAAGCAGTTGAAGTTAGAGAAAGCCAATTCCAGGGCTTTGACAATCCAGAACGAAGAACTAAAAAAAATCATAGTGAAGATTGGATGAGATCCTAATGATAGGTCTATTGTATAGAAGCTTCTGGAAAGTGATGAATCAGAAATATCTGTACTGAAGAAAAAATTGAAATTGCCTATAGGAGAACACCCCATGGTAGTTGAGGTTGGAGAGATGGAAAATGAGAAAGAGAAACGTCTTTAGCAGCTCTTGCAAAAGGAAGAATAAATCACTAAATTAAAGAAATCTGCACTATCATTGCAGAACCATATTGAATCTCATACCTGTACTTTTATTTTTCCATCAGGTGATGAAGATCCATTAGCAAAAATTTCTCAATTAACCACTGAATTGCAGATGGAAGAGAGAGATTGGAAAAAGGCACAAGTTGATTTAGAAACTGTAACAAATATCATTCAAGTCAGAGAGGGTGAAGTCATTAAATACAAAATAGATTGCAAGAATGTTGATGTTGAGATTAAAAATCTCAAAGAAAAATTGAAGGGAAATATATCTTTAATACAGGTTAAGGATATCATCTCGAACGATATCATTGTATAAATGAAAGAAATTTGGGGTTTTCTGACTGTGGTTGCAGAGGAAAGAAGTATTATCAGGGATTTTGAAGAAAAAGTCATGATATATAAGCAAAAGACAATTAATAGGGCCATATGGGTAATAAAATTCATTGATTTCATTGATTCCAAAACAGATCAAGAGTTGGAAGAAAAAGAAATTAAAGACGGGATTTTATATGCACTGGAAATCAATAAGATAATTATCAAGAATGATTACAGGAAGTCCACAAAAAAGAAGATGATTGAGCTTTAGGAAGTAGTGAGCCAGTTTGATAAGTTATTTGACAAAATAGCAAGAGCAGGTTTGTCATCATGTTGGGGTCTTGGAGGTAGTATTTTGTCATGGGATTCTTATGAACCATTACTGGTGTTGGATAAAATTAAGGTAGACAATACTCATGAAAAGACTCAGGTTCTTAAAGGAGCAACAGTGATCGATTTCCTTCAAAGACATTTTCGGCTACTGTGGTTAGTGAAAAAATTATTTTCAGAAAGGCCATCTTTCAACAGAATCACTGCTTTTATATTGGAATATCACAAGCTGGTACATTCACCCAAGACAAACATCGAGATATGGAATAAATGCAGAGCCTGGATGGCAGATTTACCAAAGGACCCCTTGACTTCAAACAAGGACAAACCAGCCAGTCAAGGAAATGTAGTAGCATAATCATCAATTCACATTCAACATATAGATTATGATTTTAATTTCATGTTATTTTACTCTTTTAAAGAGAATGTAATAGTAATAAGACATTTTGAGGACATTTAATAGATAGTTGATGAATTCATAAGTAGTTGAAGTAGTTAGGATCAGTTACAATGGTTACAAATTGCTTTCTATTGTATTTAATGAGATATACAAGAAAGAGAAAGGTTCCGAGTTTTGGACCTTTAGACTGCAATTTTTGTACTCAAATTTCAAATGATTAATGAATGAAAGAAAGTTTCTGGAATTTTTTGATGTTGATATGTCTTCCAGTTCACATTGTGTGTTTTCTATCTCTGAATAAAATGAAGTAATGAAGCTGTAGGTCTCTTTTTACTTGTGTGAATAAGAGTTAAAACCCTTAATAGGCGCTCCTTCATTTTAACTGTTCCTTTTCCTATAATTCTTCTGGAGTTTGAGGTGATATATTTTGCAAAATAGCATATGAGTTTGGGCTTATTTATTTCATGTTCTTCTGATCATTCCATTCTATATCAACAGATAATAGCATTGTGGGACATTCATTATATTTGATCTTTGAGGGTTTAATGATAAATATTTTAAGGTAATTAAACAAAGACAAATATTTCTGTGACATAATTTCATAAATTTCTTAAGAACTCATTCCTTATCACAACTAAGGGTTTGTCTCTTAAGGTACAACACTTACCATGCATAGTGAGTAGGCTGAAAATGAGGTCCATGGATGAGTCCTCCCATGAGAATATCCTCATAAAATTCTGCAAAGTGAAGGGATGCATACTCCCCTTGGAAAAATCCATCAATAGAGACATACTCCCAAGTGACAGGGCTATTGGCCTTAGTGATAAGGCTCTTGTCACTCCATGAGTTCCTTCTTTTACATGCCATATTCCAAATTCATCCACTATCATGTTGTTATGTGTGGCAATCTCCTTCCTATGTGGAAGTACCTCTTTATCCTCCAATTTTGAAGGTTAGCCTCTTTTCACTTTGATTGTTTCATCCCTCTCTCCTGAAATATCATGCCAAGTATGGAAAATAATCTACCCATACTCTCCCAAGAGTAGCCAAAGCAACAATAATTCTTGTTGCTCCCTGACACCTCCATCATACAAGTCATGAGGTGAATATATGATGATTGGCATGAAGAATGTCATATCAACACAATGCACCCAAACTCCTTGCTGCCATATGATGCAAGTGTCCTGCCAAGTTTCCTCCACCAACATACCCTTTGAAGAAGGATATGTCACATGATGGCCAAACTCTTTCAAGAGTAGCCAACACAGCCATGCCTCCTGCTGCCCTGTGTCATAGATATGCAAGTGGATCACCAACCTCTTGCTCACCATCGACACCCATTCATCCAAATGTGGGTGTCTTTGACCATGCTCCATCTTGGTACTCCTCCAATGGAGAATACCATCCTCCCAAATCAGATTTCTACCTTTGCATTTCATAGGATGTTGAAATGAAACCTCTTGGAGACCTCCCAGTGAAGACCCCACACCAATGAACATATTGAATCCATAAGGATCCAAGTATGCTGAAGGAAAAATCTCCTCATAGGGTTGTACAATGCTCATCCCGTCCTCCAAAAATCCACACCCCAAACCCAAGTGTTGTGTGCAGCTCAATAATGACACACTAGGATGATTATTTATCCCCTCCTTGAACAACTCAAGGCTACACAGCACAATGAAATTCTATTGCTCCAAATCAGCAATATGTTTTGACCCTTGGTCATGCAATGGCATATTTCCATAACCCTCCGTAAGATTTTCTGAAATGACAAAAAGTGGAAACTTATGCATACCTTGGTTTAGCTTGGGAACATCTTGTATGGCTACAAGGGTTCCTTCCTCCAATGTGTTGGCTCCCCCAAATACTGATGGAAATGGCTACTCTTCCATAGTTGTAACAGCACTGGTACAAGTCTCCTCAAGTGGTGGTGAAGGCTTCTCCTCCTTGGATTTCTTCTTGTCAAATTTTTTGGTCAACCTTTGAGTAAAATCTGCAAATGCAGTAACTCTTGCATGACTCAAATGGCTAAACCACCAAATGTTTGCTTCACCCTCAAGGTGCAGTGCTGCAATCTCAACAACCTCTCTTTCTACTACTGGATTTAGTAGGAAGAATGCATCTAGCTTCACTGCCCAAGGCTTTGCTGTACATGTGGATGATCAATCAAAAGTAGACAATAGAAATCTATTGCCCTTTCTTTTCCTATTACTGCAAGGTCTCTTTTATTCTTCAAGTTGAATAAACTGTGGAAGATTTGGAGTTTCCTTGAAAGCTCTAGGTTGAGACTTATATTCTTCTAGGTATCCACTTAGGATCTCATGTACCAAGTGCCCTTTGTTAGCCACCTATAAATTTTTGTCAAGGCAACAGGTGGCTAAATTTGTTTTTTAGTCTTCAAGAGATACATTTCCTCTGAAAACATATCATTATTGAGGCCTTAATGTGTCTTTTTCCTTTGAAGAGATCTTCACTACTGTTTCCACTGGAAAAAGGCCTCACTGTTTATGAAAAAATTGTGCTAAAAAAAGCCTCCATATGCTCCCTTGTATCCCTGAAAATTCCCCATTTTCACCCCTTTCTTCCCTTCTCAAATTTCCCCAAAAACCCTCAAAATCCCCTCCTTAGTCCTCTAAACCATCGAATTCCCCTTTTTAAACCTTGTGAATCCCCTCATTTGGTGAAAAAATCCCTTTGTTTCCCTACCAAAACCCTTTTTTAAGACGCAAAAACTCTGTTTTTGGTCTAAAAAACCCACTTTTATCATATATCAAGCCTAAGCCCCTTTCGGATAAGCTCCTAACCCTTTCTCCACATATAATCGGGCGCCGAGACCAGGCGCTAGGCCCCACAGCGCTAATCACAATCGAGAGTTTGTTATGACTGCATTCCCTTTGTAAATTGAAAATTTCCTGATGCGATTGGGCTTTTTCTATCGGTCTGCGCTGCAATATCGACCGTTGATCTATATAGATCTAACTGACAGTGTTAAATCTCACAGCTCCCGTCACCCCTCTTCATTACATCTCTGCTTCAATCTGCACTATTTATCTAGTTAGATCCTACGGTCAGCACTTGATTGCAAATCACAATGGCAAAGCCCCTTACTCGTTTCACCGCTGCTGTGATCCAATCCTAGCCATTGAATCCACAAGAACCAACGGTCAGGATTCAATCGCACTTTCATTCATAGAGCCCATCACCGTCCTGCTAGTTTTAATCTGGACTATTGAATCCACAAGAACCAACGGCCCAGATTTAATCACACTCTACCTTTTTGCCCTCCATCGTTCCCCCTCCGATCAGATCTCCACCGTTGATCCCCCCCTGATCCAACGGTCCAAGCGCAATCACTACATCAAACATCAGATTTTTTGGCCCCTGCTTTCTCCGATTGCAATTGAATCTCAGCCATTCAATCTGATAGATCCAATGGCTCTCCTTTCTCCTGCCCATTTCATTTGACCCTTTTGCCTCTACTTTCTCCTTAAATCTCTGCCATCCATCTCTTAGATCCAATGGTTAGGATTTTTTCCACCCGTCTATTATAATATTTCCCCTTTGGAACATTAGTGCCCCTCCTTTTAATCCTGACCATCCATTATCAGATCTGACGGCCTACATTTAACCCGCCGTTGCTTTCCCTCACCGTACTGACCTCACATCTTTCCTTATCACGCACCATCCTGCACCATCATATCTCCCGGTCCCACATCCAATGGCTGAGGTACATATCGCATTTTTTCTACGTTCGATAGTTAACACTTCAAATTTACGCAATGTAAGTGATTTTTTAAGGACACGTGTCGAGCGGCAAATGATATCGCGTTTTTTTGGGAAAGTTTCAAAACCACTCTATTGCAGCGCAAAAACAATTGTTTTCTCCTATAAACCACTTCCCCTCTCCTACCTTCGACAATGCTTCTCGAATATTTAGACCGTTGATCTGTATAGATCTACGGCCCTTATTCCATCGCGTTTTCATTCATATTATGGTCATCGGACCTCCCAAAAGAACTTCTTCAGGCAATCTCCACCATTGATCTCCTCCTGAGATCCAACGGCTCACATTCAACCACCCTACACCCTCCGGTCCCACCATTCAAAGCTTGATTTCATTTGATTTCAAGCATTTTCCTTTGTAATTTTCCCAAGGTCTAAACTTTTATGTTTTACATTAAAGTTTATTTCTTTCGCCTAACTCCTCTAAAGCATCTCCACTATTAAATCCTGGCCGTTGGTAACCACCATCAGATCTAATCCAACGGTCCAAAACCATCTTTTCACCAGACCTCCGTCAGATCATTGTTCCACCATTCTTTCGCAATTTTTACCATTTTCTTCGCTACAGCCACTGTTTTCACTGCTGTGCTGCCATGTCCACATGCCTCCACAACATCCAACCTCCACTCCCACCTAGATTTCTTAACATGTTTTTGTGTTTTGCAGGGTTATGGACGGTGAAAGACATTATTTTCTACACAGTCACTGTTAGTGTAATACAATGGCGCATAATGCCATTTTTCAGAAGCTAGATATTGCAGAGAAAACACCTGGGAAGGTTTTAAATGAAATATTTCATTAAAATACCAATGTTTAACTCTGTCGAACCTCCAACGCCATTAAAATTGCATTTCCACAGACAGAGACAGTCAACAGAAGCGAAAAAGAGTATTAGTGAAGGTTTAAAGTGATTTAAAGCCTATTATTGAAGATTTAAAGCTTTAACCTAGTGTTAAAAGGTGAATGTATAGATTGAAGACCTTATGAATGACAAAGAAGGCCTAATGAGGCCTAAAGCTCATGAAACAGAACACATCAATGTTTCACATCAGCAGAAGGTTCTTTCAGGAGAAAGGACAAGCTTCCATATTGTTTTTATACTTCATCAATGTTCTCGAGAAGATCACCACCCTGACAGTAGTCCTAAGATTTCCAGAGCATTTTTTATACAGTATGGTAGACCTGAAGTCATTTATCTGCCTTTTCTTGTCCCATAGTACTACAGAGTACAAATAGTAAAAAATTACATCAAAGAAAATACATCTGAAGTTATGATCAGCCCGTTAAAGACCACTCTTTCATCCAAAGAGTATCGAGAGTCAATGAAGGGATATTAAAATAGAATGGTCTCAATCATTCTTCTACTTCTATTTTAATGTTTCATTTAAAGTTCCATCTACCTCCTCTGCCTCTCTTTCAGCTATAAACTCTTGAAAAATACATTGTAAAGGTTGTTGTTTGGATAACCGTGGATTGTAAGCTGTTTCTCTTGAGATATAGTTCTGTGTGCATAGTTGTAAAATAGGCTGAGGAGATGATTTCAGACTAAATACGAAGCTGTTGGAAAATGTTGCATATGACTGGTGTTGCTCTTTAATATGACAAGCAATTTTTTTGGATCCTAATTTAAAGCAACGGTGATGTGTTCTATCTTTGTCTCTATTTTCCTTCTGTAATTCATCATATTTCGTTTCTCTGATAAGAAATCATTAATCTAGCTTAGGATATACCCTTGCATGGTACCCTAATGCTTCCTGCTCTTCTTATCTTTGATTTTTTCTACTAATTGTGCTATCTGAGAACAAGTTCAAGGTAATTTAGCCAGTATAGTAGTTGGTTTTCCCTGCTTACTGATGCATGAATTTAGAATCTGTTCTTAGATGTTCTTGTCTAGTTTTAATTGAAGGAATTGGGATACTGGGAGATTCAGAACTGATTCTGTCTCACTAGGGTCCTTTCCCAATAGTTGAACCTCTCTAAGTTCCCTTAAGTTGAATGTCAAAGCACTGAAAGTTCAAAGCCTTTTTTTGATCTCAGGCATCACCTTTGTGTTAAATCTTTAATGTTTTCCCTTTTTTGAAGAGTTAGCCTCTTTAGGAATTTGGTCATAGATGGTTAAGGCATGTGTTGTCCCTAGATCAGTGTTGAGCCTCAAAATTGTGCTTTCTTTCATTCCATTTTACCTCATTTTCCTTTGTCCGTTGCTATCCTAGACCCAATTGATCAATGAATATAGTTAAAATTACTTCTAGAATGATTTACATGACTGACTTGCTAAGTTTTGTGATTTTTGCCATTGTAAAGCATTTTGACCGGAACTAGCTGCAGAATGCAGACATTCCGTAGCTAACCGGCGATTCTGCAGCTGCCTTCACATTTGAGTATGTTCCAGGTGGCCTCTCAAGGAAAACCGCATATGGGCATAATCCACGTCATGTCTACATGGTTCGTTGCTCATCATGGAGGAAGAAACGAATTCTGGGTATGGTTTTGGAACGTGGGAACACATTTAGGAAAGCAGACTTCTATTAGGACTGTCTCAGTCCAGATGTCTTTTTCCTTTTCACACAGCCACTTCAAGAGTCCTAATGTGATTCCGATAAGGAAAGACAATGTTCCTGAAGTTGTTGCAAGTTTTTTATTTACATTTGTTATATAAACACTTGGGAAACCGAGAGCTAGGCTAGATTTTATGCTAGATTTCATTCTAGATTTTGCTTAGATTCTGTGCTACATTTCTGAAGACGCAGAGTGCTATGTTCAAGTTATTTCATCTTTAATGAAGCAGACAGTGTTGTTTTGAAAGCGTTGATTTGATTTGGAGTTAGATTCCGTCAGGTGGTAGAGGGCCCCTGCCTCTTGCACGGATTTATTTGCGTAATTTAGATAAGTATTCTAGCTGCCTTTACGTTTTTGAATTTGAATTAGTAATTGTTTTCATTAGCTATTGTGGTTATACTCATTCTAAAAACTCTTCCAAAAGATTATAATGATGAATGGGAAATGGATATAGTATTGTAGGATTTAATTGTAGTCTCTTTTATTCACCATCACAGTTATACTTATGATAAGCACTCTTCCACAAGAAGAAACTCTTCCAAGAAATCTTTATACTGTCTTAAGCATGATTGTGATCTTGAATGTTTTAGTTGTGTGTTTTCACTAAGTACCATAGTTGTTCTTGCTCTTAAACGCTTGTCAAAAATATCTTAATGATGAGTAGGAGATGGCTATGATATCTTAGTTGTTCATTGCTTTCAGTCTTTACATTTGCATTTGCACTCAATTACACAGTCAAAATTGTTCTAAAATCTCTTCCAAAAGAAGGAACTCTTCCAAAATATCAATAATGATGGACAAACAGACTGTATAATTCCATAGAATAATGCATGATAGCATAGTTAGGATACTCCGGAGTTTCATTGCACTTAATTCATGCTCAGTTGTTTTGTTTTGGGTTTGATAATGACTTGTAGTTCAGCATTGTTTTAGAATTAGTGGCATCTTAAGTTCATTCTTAGATTAACTCATTGCACTTGCACTCCATATTCAATTGTCATTCACTGCATATTAGACTATTTCAGTTGTTAAACTTAACAAAACAGCCTTCATTATTTACAAACATCTTCTTGTTCTAAAATCTACAATTGATCTATAACCATAAGAACAGAAGACAATACCATTTTAAGGCCTGAAGTATCTCTGCAATTTCATTATCATAAACAGAGCCCTCCTTCAAAAGACTACTTTGAAAAGAAATCAATAACTTTTGAGTAAGGTTTTGTGACATTTCACTAAGTTGCAGAATAGATTTAGGAACTAATCCTAGGATAGAAGATCTTATGATGGTATCAATGTTTTTCTCCAATTGTGCTTCAAATCTCTAATCAAGGACAAAATGTTGCATCATTATAAGCTAATTGTTTGATTGTTTAGATAGGAAAATTTGCATGCTTAGTTGATCATTTCTCAAGTTGAGTTTATGTTTTGAATCATTTCCTTAGAAGTCATTATCAAGCTTTATTTTTGCTTAGTCATAGTTTAGATTTGATTCTGTTTTTAATATTGCATTTGCATTTACCATTTGACATCAACCAATTAGGTTTCACCCTGTTTTTAATCATTAGATGCTGTCCATTAGCTTTCTAGTTATCTTTCTTGTGAACATAAAACCACCAAAAGACCAAAAACATCATAAATCATCACAAAAGATCAAAAACATCACAAAACACTACATACAACGCATTAAGAAACAAGCACCTAGGTACATACAGTACACTTCACTTCAGCAGTTTACCAACCCTGGTTGACAATTAAATGAGCTCAGTTTAGGAGACTAGATTGAGACCAAACAATCAGCTCCTAGGAGGTCACCTTGGAAGGTTTCCTTGCCATTCACCTTCATTCCTTATCATTTCATTCCACACTATCATCTTTAAAAGATCCTCTGTTTTAGATGACTAGCCCATTTGAAAGACTTTGGATATTTAATTGCAAGTAAACCCTTTTGTGACTCCATTTCCCAATAGTCTCGAGTGTTCTTTGAATTATCTCCCCATTTCCAAAATCCTCTCTGCCCATTTCTTTGTCTTACATTGAACCCTTCCTTCATGCTTCCAAACAACCAGACAAACAAACAAAACAATAACCCTTGTGCCTCATAACTAGCCTAATACCTTAAAGCTGAACCTCAAAGACATATATATCTTTTCCTTTTATAGAGAAATCCCTCTCTGGACCTAGGAGGGCTAGATCCTAAGGTCCCAAAGTGGTTTGATGTTGTCTTATCTTTTGGTATTGCCAAACCTGCCAAAACATAGGAACTCCAACATAATGGCGACTCCACTGGGGAGCATAACCATATTAGCCTAAGTCTGGTAGTTAATCACTGTGGTGGATAGTAAAATTCCTTGAAACATTCTAAACCTTCCACCTGGCAACTCCACAGTTCCTTAATGATTAAAAGACTCCATTGGTGATCAATAGGTGTTGGAAATATGATGCAGAGTGTTGTCCTTGATGGCAACCCACTGAATGAAGATGAAGACATGCGACTATTGACATGTGTTGTCCTTGATGGCAATCCACCTGATGAAGTTATTCTTGACCTGATGGACTTGATAAATGATGTAAATCTGATATGAAATGACATGATGCTGAGTGTTGTCCTTAATGGCAACTCACTTGATGAAGATGATGGCAACTTACTTGATGAAGTTGTGCTTGATAGAATATGTCTTGATGAACTAAATATGATGTATCTACAGTGTGTACAGAAGGCAATGGAGAAAGGAATTCAGCATGTGCTAATTCTATGATGACAAAGAGTATGTCTCTAGGCATACGCGGATTGGCCTAAGGGAAGTAGCGTATGCACACGGAAAAGAACATTCCAAGTCGCGTATGGGAAAAAGCGCTCAAAAAGTGCAAAACCAGGGGTAACCACCATGGTATTGACCCATTGTATTGGGTAATGATTCGCCTAATTGACCCCGTCCAGGAATACCATCGGATGTAATGTGGTTTTGGCTCATGGTATTGAAAAAGGGTAAACCTATATAAGGAGAGGAAATTCATTGTGCAAATCATGAGTGTGGGAGCAAGATGTCTGAGCTTGAATGAATACTTCTCTGTGAAGTATATCTGTATGGAAAGGGTAAAGGTTTGATAATAGATCTGAATCTATGATGCACCTATGAAGAAATGAAGAAGCGGAATATCTAGATCTGGAATGTATTTGTAGCTGCTAGATCTGTTCATGGAAGGCTTAGATCTGAGATGAGGCGAACATCTGTCTGAAGTAAAAGGGTAAATTTGAACTGAATATCTGATCTGAAGAAGTATGCTGCTCTGTAATGGTTGAAGATCTATACGCTACTTCGCCGCAGAGGAAGCGCGTATATACGCGGCTTCACTGAAGAAAAAGCGCGTATGCGCAATGAAATATGTACAGAGGTATACGCTGGTTTGTGTGAACGGAAGCACGTATATACGCGACATCAGTGAAGTGAAAGCGCGTATGAAAACTAGGGTTTTCTGAAGCAAGGGGTATGAAATGTCTGATCTATTCTGCTATGTTTCTGCTATCTGATCTGTGTTGTCTGAATTGGTAAGTATCTGTTGGTGATATATGTTTGAGCTTAAAAGTATGGAATGGGTCCAGTCTGAAAATATGATGAAACGTGGCCTGCAAGTGGTGTCCTAAAGGAAGCTTTGGATCCAGTGTGAAAATTGATGAAACGTGGTCCATAGAAGTGCTGAGGGTTGTAGCCTTCAGTCAGGGGGTTGTAGCTCCCTTCCAGGTGAGGCTGGTAAACGAGATCAGGGGGTCGTAGCTCCCTTCCAGGAGAGGCTGGTAAACGAGTCAGGGGGTTGGAGCTCCCTTCTAAGAGAGGCTGGTAAACGAGCGCAGGTGGGTGCCTGCGTGCTGGTAGGAGTCTGCACCAGCACATATGTTGTAGGATGTTTTCTCTATAATAAAATATTGAAGGCTGAGCAACGGCAGCGGTGGTTTTCTCCCGACTTGGGTTTCCACCTAAAAATCCTGGTGTTCATGTGTGATGCTTTGTGTGATGGTTTACTCTGCTCTTACTGTTCATGTTTACTATTTATTAAACATCTGATGAATGAATGATGGAATGATTTAAGTGAAGATATAATAACATAATTAGATATCTGTGTATACGCGAGTTTCATAAAGGGTATTCGCGTATATACGCGAGTCTGTTTCAGGAAAGTAGCGTATGGGTTTTAGAAGCAAGAAAAAGTAAAAGTTTTGAATATGCAGTAAATACTGATTCACCCCCCCCTCTCAGTATTTTTCCCAACAATTGGTATCGGAGCAGGTCCTTCTGCAGAAGCTTGATCGCTTGAAGGTGATCCGTCGCAATGGGAAGTCAAGAAGGAGTAATGTCTATAAAGCCACCTCTATTCAATGGAAGCAATCTGATATTCTGGAAGGTACGAACAAAAGCATATCTGCAAAGTCTTGGTGCATATGTATGGGCAATCGTGGAAGAAGGTTATCAATACCCAGCAAGTATTCCTACTGATGCAGCAGAAAGGAAGAAGTATGAAATCAATGCCAAAGCAGTGAATGTCTTGTTAGGAAGCATGTCTAAATCATAATTTGCTAAAGTGATGCAGCTACATTCAGCAAAAGAAATATGGGACAAAATCATTCTAAGCTATGAAGGAGACACAAAGGTAAAAAGTGCAAAACTCCAAACTCTTAGAATTGAATATGAAAATTTGAAGATGCATAGTGATGAAAGTGTTGCCAGTTTCTTTCTTCGTCTAGATGATATTGTAAATTGGATGAGAAATTTGGGTGAAACCATAATTGATACTACTCTGGTAGAAAAAGTCTTAAGATCCTTGACTTCAAGATTTGACTCTAAAGTTTCAGCTATTGAAGAAAGGCAAGATCTGCAAACTCTTACTATTGTTCAATTACATGGTATTTTGACTGATTTTGAAATGAGACAAGGAGGTCCTTCTCAAATCAGAGAAGCTGCTTTTAAGGTGTCTGCAAAAGGAAAGGAAAAGGAAGTTGTCAAAGAAACCAGCTATATATCCGATGAAGAAGAAGCGAATTTCGTGAGAAAACTCCAACTAGGAACTGGAAGATTCAAAGGTAAGCTTCCCTTCAAATGTTTTGAGTGTGGAAAAGTTGGTCACTATGTTGCTAAATGTCCTTATAAAGAAAAACATGGTAAAGGAAAACAATTTGAAAAGAGGAAGAGTTATTATGCAAATGAAGATGATGATGAAGTGTCCAGTGAAGATGAAGAAGATTCTGACCATGATCTGAAAGTGCTCATGGCAAAGAAGCAAAAGAAGAAGTCTACTCGAAACAAGGAGATCTCTCAAAAAACATGGTTAGCAGAAATTGAATCAGATAGTGATTGGGGTCCTGATTGTCTCATTGGTACAATGAATGGTGAAGATAGTGAAAGTAAAGTTGTGGATCTAGAAGAAGCTCTCAAGGTTAAAGTTGAAGAACTACAAAGTTCATCTAAGACGCAAGAATCTATCAACAAAGAGAAGATCTCTAAAATGAATGGACAGATAGAAACAATGAAGGGACAGATAGAAATACATCAAAGACTGTAGGATGAAGTAGCCAATCGAAGTGAAAGCCTTGAAGCTGAAATTATCTCCCTCAAAGAAGACTTGGATAAATCAAATAAGAAGAATGCAGAACTTGAAGCAGAAAACACATCTCTGAAAGTAAATCTTGAAGCATCAAGTAATAATAATGAGGAACTTCTACAACCATTTGAAAAGGAAGGCCTTGAAGTAGAAATCATCTCTCTCAAAGAAGATCTGGAAAAATTAAATAAGAAGAATGAAGTGCTGCAACAAATATGTGAAGAAAATGAAAATTGGTTGAAAGAAGAGATTCTGAATCTAAAGGATCAAGTAGAAGATGGAAGAAGGAAAGAAGAAAGCATGACAAAGCAATGTCAAGCCTTGGAGGTTGAGGTAAACATTCTCAAAGGTAAATTAGAAGAAAAGGTTAAACTTTTAAGGTTTCAAGATAGTACTAATATTTTGGACAATATTCTGAGTAATCAAAGGTCTCCTGCTATCAAACTTGGTCTTGGTTTCCATGAAACTGTTAAAGGAGAATCTAGCTCACAAGGAAGTGCTAAAAATTCAGAGGATTTTAATGCAAAACCTGAAGTGTTGAAAGAGACAAAAGGTCAACCGACAATCATGAATTCTCAAAGGAAATCATTCAATAATGTTGAATGCTTTAAATGTCATAATTATGGGCATGTTGCAGCAAATTGCAGGAGCAGATCATTTCAGCCACAAACTAACAAATCCTACATAGAAAGGTACTCTGGTTTCTTCAAGGGATATTGTTTTTCATGTAACAAGTATGGACATAAAGCAGCTAATTGTAAAATGAGGAAGATTAGAAATACTCATTATGATTCTTATGCTTATTTCTCTGGACACATGAGATGTTATTCTTGTAACAAGTATGGACATGTAGAAAAGGAATGCAGGTTGAACAGATATGAGAAATTGGATAAATTCCAGCACACAAATAGAAAGTTCAAACAAATCTGGAAAAAGATGGAGGACCGATCAGAAACGTAGGGAATTTTGACCCTACTGCAGTCATCCGCTTCTGAAGCTTACTTCTCTGATTGACTGCAGGAATGATGTGGGATACATTATGAGATTTAGTAATGTATCTTCACAGGGGGAGCAATGTATGATGTCTCTCATGATTGATTTGATTATTCTGGTTATATGTATTTCTGACAGAGCATCTGATATGAAGAAGACAGGTACAGGAAGTACAAGTTCAGGGGGAGATGAAGGAATGTGAAATTTTCTATGCTTCACTTTCCATACGCGGGTTCTATGAACAAAAGTCGCGTATACACGCAAGTTCCAGCAGACACAGTCGCGTATGCATTAATGATAAGAGAATTTATATGATAGCTGAAGATCTGGAGCAGAGGTTCAGGGGGAGCATCAGTCTGATTGTTAATAACTGTATTATTGACTCTGTATCAGCTTAGTTTCTCAGTTCTAAATAATGATGATATGATACATGGTTTCTTGTGTTGAAGATTGTGGATGAGTCCTGTTTGCTTGTTGATGAAGAGTATTCATTGTTGAGATGAAAGTCCTATAATTCGGAGATAAGGGCAGCCCATGCAGAGATTGTTGCTGATGACTTGCTGATGAATGTTTTCAGGTTGCACAAGTTAAGAAGGAGCACTGGTCCAGGGGGAGTAGCAGATTGAATACTAATGATTGCATTTTTGGTAATATGACTGCTTATTCTTTGGTTTTTGTGATACTCATGCTCAAATGATGATGACTTGGTACATGGTTTATTATGATGAGATTTTGAGCCCTGGTTGCTGACAAGTATCTTTTGTGCTCACACATGGATGAGTTGGATGTCGTTTGATTCAGAAATAAGAATAGATCATGTAGAGTTTGTTACTATGGTTGAGATCTTTTGCCTACATATGTTACCTCATGTTAAATCTTGAAGATCATGGTGATATTGGACCACATGGATGATTGACACATAGTTGAAAATATTGTTCTGGTATGATAATCTCTCTTGGAAATATTGTATTGAAGCTACAAAGAATCTGAAGGCTTGGTTACTAATGTGCTTATGCTACAACCGGTGGATGATGCTTGAAGACACAAACTACACTGTTCTATCTAACTGTTTCCAGGGAAGCATTCAAATATCTCAAAAAAAAGCTGAACACTGTATTTTTCTCATAGAGGATCAGATCTGGTTAAAATGTAGAAGGTGATATTGGATACGCGGGTTTCCTAAAACACAGTCGCGTATATACGCGAGTTCATGCACAGAAAACCGCGTATGTCTGATTGCTGACAATTTTCTGTCTGGAGTCAGCTCTCTTCAACATAGCTGCAGTGCTGTTTGGTATCTCTGATACTGTTTGGTATCTCTGGTGGTATTCCAGTTCTCATAATTCTATTTCTAATGTTTTGATAAAGATGCCTTGATGAGTTGTTGGTAAAAGTGTTCAGGATGCACAAACTAAGGGGGAGCCTTAGTCATATGGAAAGGATGCTTGGATGCACAGATTCAGGGGGAGCATTAGTCTTGCTGAGTATAATGCATTGTTGGCATTATGATGGTTCTGAAATAGGTTCTCTTTCTTGAGGACTTTCTGGTGTTGGTCTTAAAGTTATATTTGTAGTTTGATGAAAAGGTCATGTTGAGACCCATGATGTAAAAATTGTAATATTCAGTCATGTAAGGACTTGTCAATTTGTAAACCCACTTGGTTGGGTAGCTGAGTCAAATTTTGTAAACCCACTTGGTTGGGTAGCTGAGTTGAAATTTGTAAACCCACTTGGTTGGGTACTTGAGTCTTATATGTAAATCCACTTGATTGGATATTTGATGTAAGTATGAGTCATTGGTGATAGGAAAGTCATAGAGTCATGTACTTCATTGGAAATTATGTTTGAAGATTCAGCATGAACTCAGGGGGAGCTTGGTCACTTCAGTATATATCAGATCTGCAGAACGCTTCTTCCACATGAGGAGAAAAGGGGGAGAGTATGTTGGTTTTTGATCCGCCCTTTGCCCTTGATGTCAAAGGGGGAGAGTGACATGGTGTTTGAATGAAGAAAAATAATGGTGTCAAAAATGGAGAGAGTGACATGGTGTCATTGTATTCTTAATGTACCTATCTGTTGTGGTAACCAAACACCATCGTGGTTGCCATCAAGTCCAAAGGGGGAGATTGTTGGCAATATGATGCAGAGTGTTGTCCTTGATGGCAACCCACTGAATGAAGATGAAGACATGCAACTATTGACATGTGTTGTCCTTGATGGCGAACCACCTGTTGGACTTGGTAAATGATGTAAAGGACTTGGTAAATGATGTAAATCTAATATGAAGAGATGTTTGTTAGCAATATGATGCTGAGTGTTGTCCTTGAATGGCAACCCACTTGATGAAGATGATGGCAACTTACTTGATGAAGTTGTGCTTGATAGAATATGTCTTGATGAACTAAATATGATGTATCTACAGTGTGTACAGAAGGCAATGGAGAAAGGAATTCAGCATGTGCTAATTCTATGATGAAAAAGAGTATGTCTCTAGGCATACGCGGATTGGCCTAGGGGAAGTCGCGTATGCACGCGGAAAGGAACGTTCCAAGTAGCGTATGGGAAAAAGCGCTCAAAAAGTGCAAAACCAGGGGTAACCACCATGGTATTGACCCATTGTATTGGGTAATGATTCGTCTAAATGACCCCGTCCAGGAATACCATCGGATGTAATGTGGTTTTGGCTCATGGTATTGAAAAAGGGTAAACCTATATAAGGAGAGGAAATTCATTGTGCAAATCATGAGTGTGGGAGCAAGATGTCTGAGCTTGAATGAATACTTCTCTGTGAAGTATATCTGTATGGAAAGGGTAAAGGTTTGATAATAGATCTGAATCTATGATGCACCTATGAAGAAATGAAGAAGCGGAATATCTAGATCTGGAATGTATTTGTAGCTGCTAGATCTGTTCATGGAAGGCTTAGATCTGAGATGAGGCGAACATCTGTCTGAAGTAAAAGGGTAAATCTGAACTGAATATCTGATCTGAAGAAGTATGCTGCTCTGTAATGGTTGAAGATCTATACGCTAATTCGTCGCAGAGGAAGCGCATATATATGCGGCTTCACTGAAGAAAAAGCGCGTATGCGCAATGAAATATGTACAGAGGTATACGCTGGTTTGTGTGAACGGAAGCGCGTATATACGCGACATCAGTGAAGTGAAAGCGCGTATGCAAACTAGGGTTTGCTGAAGCAAGGGGTATGAAATGTCTGATCTGTTCTGCTATGTTTCTGCAATCTGATCTATGTTGTCTGAATTGGTAAGTATCTGTTGGTGATATATGTTTGAGCTTAAAAGTATGGAATGGGTCCAGTCTGAAAATATGATGAAACGTGGCCTGCAAGTGGTGTCCTAAAGGAAGCTTTGGATCCAGTGTGAAAATTGATGAAACGTGGTCCATAAAGGTGCTGAGGGTTGTAGCCTTCAGTCAGGGGGTGGTAGCTCCCTTCCAGGTGAGGCTAGTAAACGAGATCAGGGGGTCGTAGCTCCCTTCCAGGAGAGGCTGGTAAACGAGTCAGGGGGTCGTAGCTCCCTTCCAGGAGAGGCTGGTAAACGAGCGCAGGTGGGTGCCTGCGTGCTGGTCAAGTCTGCGCCAGGACATATGTTGTAAGATGTTTTCTCTATAATAAAATATTGAAGGCTGAGCAACTGCAGCGGTGGTTTTCTCCCGACTTGGGTTTCCACCTAAAAATCCTGGTGTTCATGTGTGATGCTTTGTGTGATGGTTTACTCTGTTCTTACTGCATATGTTTACTGTTTATTAAACATATGATGAATGAATGATGGAATGATTTAAGTGAAGAACTAATGACATAATTAGATATCTGTGTATACGCGAGTTTCATAAAGGGTATCCGCGTATATACGCGAGTCTGTTTCAGAAAAGTAGCGTATGGGTTTTAGAAGCAAGAAAAAGTAAAAGTTTTGAATATGCAGTAAATACTGATTCACCCCCCCCTCTCAGTATTTTTCCCAACAATAGGCCTACTGATTATCTTGGTTTTCACAAGACTCCACTGGGAGACCAGATTTCATTACAACATCAGCCATATTAGAAGAAACACATAGGATTAAGCTTATTTGTTTGAATACAAACATACTGGCTTTAAGAACCATTCATACAAGAGCTTATCCTAACCCAAACCCACCTGAAATAGTTAACAACCCTGAGAGCATTCTTAGGAAATCTCCCACCCCTAGAAAGCCAACTATTGCCAAACCCATTCATAGAGAAAATTCAGCCCCTGAAAAATCTTTAGCTCTATCAGACACTCATTTAGACTTAGACTTACCAAACACTCTACCAAGAACTAAGTCATTTAGTGCTTTAGATCAGTCAGACTTTGAGCCTCCAAGTTCGCCATCTCATAGTGGTCAACGTAGTAGGGATAGAGAGACCCCTCCATCTACACCTCCTGATTTACATTTCATTCAAAACTTGCGCCTCTCTCATCCTAAATGAGGTCAACAGTGTGTTGTTGGTCCTAGAATTTATGTCATCCATATACCCGCTGCTCAAACCAATCCTTTACCTCCTTAGAACATCATCATGGCAGCATGGTATGCACCCTTGGTGTTACCACAACCTTTGGCTCCACTACCAAATGATTATCAATCAAAAATCCCTCATTTCACTGCAGAAGAGTCAACCACAGCTCAACATCATGTGGACAGGATGGAATATGCCTTTGACTACATGGAATTTGAAGATGAAACCATTAAGATGAGGATCTTTGCCCAGAGTTTAGGAGGAGAGGTGAAAAAATGGTTTAAAGGCGTACCTCCTAATAGTATCAATGACCTTCCCTCCTTGCATCAAACTTTCATAAACAAATGGGAAGTCAAGACAAACCCTCTTCAAATCTTAGCAGAATACAAGAATCTCAAAAGAAATATAGGAGAGAGTGTCCATGACTATTCTACAATGTTTAACAGTGTTTACAATGCCCTTCCACCACATATGAAGCCTCCCCAAGGAATGGCCTTGGTGAAATACCCTGAAGGCTTTGATGCTGACATGGCCTATCAACTTAGGGAGAGAGATTATAACACATTGGAAGATATGCAAAAAGGGGCAGTGAGCGTAGAGGCAAACCTGATTGAAAAAAAAGCTAGAATGAAGACTGAGAAGAAGGTGACATACATGGATGACACATCAGCTTCCACTTCTGATCCCAAATATAATAGTCTAGCCAAAAACGTGGAAAGGCTAGAGAAAATTATGGAGAAAATGGCTGTCACAGTCAGTAATCAGAACAGAAACCAAAATCAAAACCAGAACCAGAGCTATAGGAGAAACAATCCTCCGAACAGACAGAGAGACTCTGATCAATAGGTCATACCCCCATTTTAAGCGAATTTCCTGGATGAAGATGAGGGGATAATAGAAGATTCTGAAGGAACCGCAATAAAAATGGTGGAAATAGATAACCAAGTTCACACCTTTTCCATAGAAAATAATCAGATCTCATATTCACATTGGGATGAGGAAGGGCTAGAATCTGAGGACTATAGGTTGGGGTTTGAAAATTCCATCATGCAAGTCAGAGAACAATATGAACTCAGGAGAAAAAAGAGCTTAGATACTTCCAAACCAAAGGCCTCTGAGATTACCATCAAGAAAAGACCTGATAAAACTCCTAAAGTGACTGCTGAAAGTAACAAATCAGCAACTGAGAGTTCTGGGAAAAACAAAGAGAAGGACAACCAAAATACTGATAAACAAAGTCAAGAAACCAACAGCACTAGCATTGCAGCTAATGCTCCTCATAAAACAGCTTCAAACCTTGTACATAGTGAGAATCAGCAATCTGATTATGTCTATAAAATGGTGGCCAATAGAACAGAGTTAAATCTTACAAAGAGTCAATCTCCTTTCAATTTGGAGATTGAGATTGCTAAAATTAAAATTTCTGTCCCACTCTCTAAGATGGCTCCTTAGGATGTATATAAAGGCCAAATTTTGAAAGCTTTAAATCTAGGAGAAAACAGTGACACCGTCAATTTAAGTGATGATCAACCAGCCCTTATGTTTGATCCAAAGATAGAAGGGAAGTTTCAGGAAGGGGTAGTACCTCCTTTTTATATCAACCTCAATATCCATGAAAAGATCCTTTATAATGCTATGCATGACTCGGGAGCTTCACACAACCTTATTCCCAAGGTAATTATGGAGAAGTTAGGCCTAGAGATAACCTGTCCTTATAAAGATTTATACTCCTTTGACTCTAGCAGAGTGAAGTGCCTTGGCCTAATCAAAGATCTTTGTGTGAATTTGACTCAAATCCTAGCCAAGTGCATGGTGATGGATGTTGTAGTAGCAGATGTGCCTCCTAAGTATGGCATGTTGTTGTCAAGATCATGGGGTGCCAAGCTGCAAGGTACAATGCAGATGGATGGGTCATATGCCACAATCCCTATCTTTAGCCAGCTTAGGAGACTATATAGAGAGGCACAAATGAAGTTTATGGTTATTAGCCCTGAAAAACATGAAAATTCACCTCTGTACTCTGTCCATACAGATCTGGACTCTTTTATCCTTTTCAACGATGAATCCATAGATGAGCTAGAGCTAGAAGATAGAGATGCAAACAATAGAGTAGAGCCCATAGATCTAAACATAATGGCCACTCTAGATATAGGGGGAAACGAGAGAGAAACATTAGAACAGTGCACTAAATCAGAAACTCAGAGTGAACAAAACCAAGACTGAAAACTGCAGATTACTCCTCATTCTGAACTCCCTGCACATCATGAAGAACAAAACATTCCACACCATGGTGCAGACCCCATAATACAACATAATGGTGAACGCAACATTAGGGACGAAAATGATGATAAACTTGAAAACAATCCCTTATGGAGGATGGACTTTGATGGGTCTTGCACTAGAAAGAATGCAGGAGCGGGAGTGTGGTTACACAATACTGAGAGTAACTACACTGAGATTCATGCCTTCAAGCTTGATTTTAAGTGCACCAACAATATTGCAGAGTATGAGGCTCTCATCCTAGGATTAAATCTATTGAAAAAACTAGGAGCCCGAAGGATAGCTGTACATGGAGAATCGAAGTTAGTCATCAAACAAGTGAATGGAGAGTACACTGTGAAGCATCCTAGATTGCGGGCATACAGAAATGATGCCATGGATTTACTAAAAACCTTTGTAGAGTATGAGCTTGTGTTTTTTCCTAGGATTCAGAACATTGTCGCAAATGGGTTAGCTTGCATAGCTAGTTCATATCAGAAATCACCTAGTGAAAAAAAAATCATCATTCAAACTAAATATAGGCCTACAGTGCTGGATAACGAGAAGTATTGGCAGGTCTTTGAGGGCGACAAGCAAATAGAGGATTTCCTAATTGGCAGGATTGAGTTTGAATTCTCTGATTCATACTCCAAATCCGATGAAAGCTGCCTGAGTGAAGAGCCCCTGATGAAGAAAAATCACCCCACAATGTAGAAATAAACATGTTAGCTAAAGAACTTGGAACTCAAACTGAAGAATACCAGAACGTATAAAAGGAAGAAATAGAGGTGTTGCAGTCCAAGGACAAGAATATACCCAGAGGACTGGCACCCCTAGAGGACCTTTTTGATTTCAACGACGTAGCAAAGAAACCCACTATAGAAAAAACAGAGTCTGATGTCAAGGAATGCAACATAGGCACTGAAGATAAGACTAAGATGATTAAACTAGCTAATTCCTTGCCAACAGACATGAAGAAGAAATACACTGAGTTATTTAAAGAGTTTTTCGATGTGTTTTCCTGGAGCTATGAGGACTTAAAGGCCTACGATACCGAAATCATCCAGCACAAGATCCCTTTGAAAGAAAACCAAAAACCCTTTAGGCAGAAATTGCGTAGAATTAATCCAGTACAACTACCTCTAGTGGAAAAGGAAATGAAGAAAATGTATGAGGCAGGAATCATCATGCCTGTGAGGTTTTCCGATTGGGTCTCAAACCTTGTAGCTGTGAGGAAAAAGACATGTGAGATCAGACTATGCATTGATTTTAGAAACCTTAACAGAGCTTCACTTAAGGACAATTACCCCTTACCCAAGATGGAACACATCCTACAAAGGGTAGCTGGCTCAAAAAGGATCTCCTGTTAGATGGATTTTCAAGGTATAACCAAGTTTTAGTACTCCCAGAAGATCAACTTAAGACAACTTTCACCACTCCATGGGACACTTTTATGTACGTAAAAATTCCTTTTGGACTAATGAACGCTGGCGCAACCTTCCAACGAGATATGGACATAGCCTTTTCATAGGAAATAGGTCACTTCATCGTAATCTACCTTGATGACATAACAGTTTATTCCAAAAGCAATGAAGAGCATCTTAAACATCTGAGAAGAGTATTTGAGAAATGTAGAAGGTTCGATCTGTCTTTAAATCCCAAGAAAACTGTATTCAGGCTTCAAGAAGGTAAGATTCTTGGCCATATTATATCATAGAAGGGGATTAAAATAGACCCGAAAAGAGTTGAGGGAATACTGCAGATTACCCACCCGAGAAACATAAAAGAATTGCAGTCCTTTATCGGGAAAATTAACTTCTTAAGGAGGTATATTCCCAACTTATAAGAGCTCCTTAGAGATATGACTAACATGCTTAAGAAAGGGGTGGGAGTTAAGTGGACTGTAGAGGCCAAAAAATATTTTGAATTAGTCAAACATTCACTCACCCGGGCACCAGTCCTAATCAACCCAGATTTTTCAAAATATTTCCTTATTTTCTCCTTTGCATCAGAGCATACTGTGGCTTCTATCTTGCTGCAGAAAAACCCAGAAGGCCAAGAGCAGCCCATTGCTTTCTTTAGCAAAGCATTGAGGGATGCACCCTTGAAATATAACATAAAGAAAAAACAGGCCTATGCCTTGTTAAAGGCCTTGAAAGACTTCAGGGTGTATATTCTGCATTCTCACACCATTGCCTACGTGCCTAACATATGTGTAAAAGGCATTTTGTCCCAAGATGCAGATGGAAAGGGGGGAAAATGGATTGCTGTAATACTGGAGTATGACCTGGAAATAAAACCCACAAAACTTATCAAAGGTCAAGGCTTAGCTCAACTAATGGCTGAATCTAACTTGCAAGCCCTTGACATAAACATGGTAGATGCCCTGGATGAACACGAAGGATTGCCTGATCCTACTATTGAAGAAAAATTTCAAAACTCTCCTTGGTATTCCGACATCTTTTATGTGCTTACAAATCTTAATGCTCCTCCTTATTTATCAAAGACTAAGTCAAGGTTCCTAAAGTTAAAAGCTAGAAACTATTGCATTTTAAATGAATGTTTATATTGGAAAAATGCAAATGGTTTGCTGCTTAAATGTCTGCCTGAAACTGAAGCAGAGAGGATCAAACATGAGTTCCATGCAATAGAGTGTGAAGGCCATCTCAACTGGAAAGCCACTGCTAACAAAATACTCAGAGATGGCTACTACTGGCCTACCCATTTCAATGATATCCATAAAATTATAGTTGCCTTCCATAAGTGCCATATTTTTTAAGGCAAAATAAAACTCCTCCCTTTACCATTACAACCTATAATTGTTGAAGCCCCCTTTCAACAGTGGGGCCTAGATTTCATAGGGGAGATCCATCCTACTTCCTCAGCCCAACACAAATGGATTCTCACAGCCAAAAACTATTTCACAAAATGGATCGAGGCCATCCCTTGTAGGAATTCCACATATTCTGTTATCATTAAATTCCTTGAAGCTCACATCCTCTCTAGATTTGGCTGCCCTAGGAAGATAATCACTGATAATGCTGCTGGTTTTGGTTCCAAAAATATGATTGATTTTTGTCACGGGTATTAGATTTCACTTGGTCATTCCACTGCTTATTACCCACAGGGCAATGGGCTAGCAGAATCATCAAACAAAATCTTGGTGACCATCATCAAGAAGTTGCTTGAAGAGAATAAGAAATTATGGCATAAAAATTTAGTGCATGCTTTATGGGCTGACAGGTTAACTACAAAGAAATCCATTGGGATGTCTCCATATCAGCTTGTTTATGGAATAGAGGCAGTGTTTCCTACCATTCTAGGGGTACCAGTGATTAAATTGGTCCAATAAATACAGACAAAAGAGGACAGCATGGTAAGGAGGATAAATCAAACCATACATCTCCAGCAGACAAGAGAGGAAGTCTACAACAGAGCTCTGAAAGTGCAAGAAAACATAAAAAATTTGTTTGATAAAAGAACAAAAGCTTGTGACTTCAAAATTGGAGATAAGGTTCTTAAGTGGGACTCCAGGAGAGAGGAAAAAGGAAAACATGGAAAATTTGACAGTTTGTGGTAGGGTCCTTACATCATCCAATCCACCATTGGTCCAAATGCCTTTTTTCTGCAAGAGCTTGATGGTACAGATCTATTTGGGGGTCCTGTCAATGGCAGGATTCTCAAGCATTACTACTGCTAATTTCCAGTTTAAAATTTTCATTTCCATTGTAAATACCATTGTAGTATTTTGTTTTCAAAGAAAAAGAGAAAAATGTTTCAAAAAAGAGAGAAAGAGAGGTTCAGACATGCTCAAAACATGAACATTTTAAGTTCCAAGAAGAATGGCTCAAACAAGCTTAAAACCTGAGCCAAAGAAAAGGAAAGGCTGGTTCTAATATGCCCAAAATCTAAACCAGCAAAGAAGGAAGGAATAATTAGCTCTAACAAGCCCAAAACCAGAGCTGAAATAAATAAGAAAGGTGACTCAAACAATCTCAAAACCTGAGTCACAAGGAGAAAGAAGGATGCTTCAAAGTTCCAGAATATCAAAGCCTTCACAATTTTGGTTCCAATTTTCTGAAAAATTCAGTTCATGTGCAACTTTCTTTATGGCATGGACCCACAACAAACTAGACAGTCTAATCCTAGCTTGACTGTTTTTAAATTTCTGTTGTAGAATGTAGAGAAAGAAATCTGCTAGACAATCTAATCCTAGCAAATATTAGTATAGGTAGAGAAGCTATGAGACCAATTTTTTAATCTGGCCTCATGGAGGAATAAGGGTAGAATTAGATTAGCTATTTTCTGCTTTCAATAAAAAATGATAAAGAAGGTTTGCAAATTTAAATGCACCTTGAAGAAAAAATGTTAGGATTGTAGGATGGGTAGGTAGATTGTTTGGGAGAATGTTTTCTGCTGATTTGATGTCTTCATGAGTTGTGGCAGCTGATTAAAGAAAGAAAATATGTGTCAAGCATCAGGCATTTGGCCTGCTTCCAAATATTATTTTCTGATATTCTTGACACCTTCAAGAAGATGCCATCCCCATGTGGAGCCACTGTTAGCCACCTATAAATTTTTGTCAACCCAACAGGTGGCTAAATTTGTTTCTGAGTCTTCAAGAAATACATTTCCTCTGAAAACATATCATTCTTGAAGCCTTAATGTGTCTTTTTCCTTTGAAGAGATCTTCACTGCTGTCTCCACTGGAAAAAGGCCTCATTGTTTGTGAAAAAATTGTGCTCAAAAAAGCCTCCATCTGCTCCCTTGTATCCCTGCAAATTCCCCATTTTCACCCCTTTCTTCCCTTCTCAAATTTCCCCAAAAACCCTCAAAATCCCCTCCTTAGTCCTCTAAACCATCGAATTCCCCTTTTTAAACCTTGTGAATCCCCTCATTTGGTGAAAAAATCCCTTTGTTTCCCTACCGGAACCCCTTTTTAAGCCTCAAAAACTCTGTTTTTGGTCTAAAAAACCCACTTTTATCATATATCAGGCCTAAGCCCCTTTCGGCTAAGCTTCTAACCCTTTCTCTGCATATAACCGGGCACCGAGACCAGGCGCTAGGCCCTGTTAGGTAAACATGACTCGAGATAGAGTCAATGTTGACTAGGGTAAATAGTAGTGGTTTTGGGGCACATGGTTTTGTGCACCCATGGTTTTAGGCCATGGTATTGCATGTAATGGAGCCTATAAAATACTGGGAAGCATCCTTTCGTTCGATTAGCGGGCAACCCTGTGGTGTTCCACATGGACTCCGAAAGCAAGCCAAAAAATCTCTGCGCCGTCGGCTAGCACTGAATCGACGGGTGTTGGGAGAAGGTCCGAAAGGGCAGGTGGGAGTCGTAAGGGTTTTAGAGTGACTTCATCACCTGGTTATATACAATAGAGGCACTTGGGTGTTTTGGAGACTCTTATTTTTTTTTATTAGATTTCGTTCCTTTGGTTTTTCGAATCACAATGGAAATGGTGGCTTCCACCATGATGACACGTCTATTAAGGCAGGATATTTCCCGGAAAATCATCGTCCTTCTGTGGTGGCTGATGCAAATATCCGATCGAAGATAACCAACACCCATGGCACAAGCAGATTTCCCTTCGGAAGCTTTGGAAGCAATTCCTTTGGATCCATTGCAGAGTTTGGCCAGGGTTCAGCCTTACAATGTTAGAGTGCTAGGACTTTGTAGCCAGTTAGAGCTACTGCAATAGAGGCCCCTCCTAGAGTTCAAAGATCCTCGGGAAAGGAGAGGACCAAGATTGGAATAAATGGATTTGGTTGTATTTGGAGGCTGGTTTTTTGCGTCTTGCATTGAGCAGGGAAGATATTGAAGTAGTAGCGATCAATGACCCTTTCATTGATGCCAAATACATGGCTTACATGTTTAAGTACGAGTCAACTCATGGGGTATACAAAGGGAGTTTGAATATTGTTGGTGTCCATCGTTAGAACCATAGTCGGTGCCCTGCGGGAGTGAAATTCTATTTGGAAGGCGATGGGAACCTGGAGACTGATCAGATGCTCGCAGGGTTTGATGGTTTCAAGAAACAAATCGAGAGCGGATCTGGGTTTCATGGTAGTGTGATTCAAACGTTGCGGCAGAATTAGATTTGAACGCATAGGCTGTGGAAAAAGAATTAGAATGTTTGGTGCAGATCATAGTGCTGAAGAGATGCATAGTAGAGGCTATAAAAGGTTTCGTGAGGGACATGTCAAAATCGCGGTCGATGGTGGAAAAGAGCAGCTTCACCAAGAAACCAAGCAGATAATTAGAATGGACCAGCAAAAGCGTAGAGGGCAGATTCATGTACAACTATGATGTATTATTTTGAGAGGACACCATGAATGAATGTAGAAAATGAGAGAGGATACGAGCACGTGGATTAATTAATTGATGAACCATGTATCTGAAGACAATTCCTAGAGGACTGGCGGTTACAGAGGCTGGTGACCCATGTAATCTGGTAGATGGATTCTTTTTATATGGACATTGATTTCATATGTACAAAGACAACAACAATGAAACAAAAACAAAAAACATTATTATAATGGAGTTAATTTTATTACATGTAAATGGGCATACTGCTGTAAGACCTGGTATGGCAAGCGTACCCCTGGTAATCACTAGTAAAGTCTAGGTTAGACCTAGGTGATAGGGGGGATGTCAATTTTACAATTACCCTGGGTAAAAATTTGAGGGGGGAAGAGCTAGAGTGAGCTGGGTTGTCTCATTTAGCAAGTTTGGTTGGATTTAGTCAATAATCCCCAAGTCAAGTTTAAGGGGGGAATTGTTAGGTAAACATGACTCGGGATAGAGTCAATGTTGACTAGGGTAAATAGTAGTGGTTTTGCGGCACATGGTTTTGTGCACCCATGGTTTTAGGCCATGGTATTGCATGTAATGGAGCCTATAAAAGGCTGGGAAGACTTCATTGTAAGGTAGGCCTGGAGGTGAGCGGTGAAGGCTCACTTGGCCAGATTGGCTAGGGTTGTGGCCAATGGTTAATGAAATTTCATTGGTTGGGTTTTTCCCCGGAGTTTGGGGTTTTCCTGGATAAACATATGTGTTTATGTTTATGTGCTTTGTTGCTGGGTTTTTTAATTATGTGTATTCCTCTCGGTAAATATTTTATCTATGCGGTAAATTCTTAACACATCGCTAATCGCAATCAGGAGTTTGTTATGAGTGCATTCCCTTTGTAAATTGAAAATTTCCCAATGCGATTGGGTTTTGTCTGTTGGTCTACGCTACAATATCGACCATTGATCTGTATAGATCTAACGGCGAGCGTTAAATCTCATAGCTCCCGTCACCCCTCTTCATTACATCTCCGCTTCAATCTGCACCGTTGATCTAGTTAGATCCTACGGTCAGCGCTTGATCACAAATCACAATGGAAAATCCCCTTACCCATTTCACCGTCGATGCGATCCAATCCTGGCCGTTGAATCCACAAGAACCAAATGTCAGGATTCAATCGCCCTTTCATTCATAGAGCCCATCATCATCCCACCAGTTTTAATCTAGATCGTTGAATCCACAATAACCAATGGCCCAGATTTAATCGCACTCCACCTTTGTGCCCTCCATCGTTCCCCCTCTGATTAGATCTCCACCGTTGATCCCCAGTTGATCCAACTATCCAAGTGCAATCGTTACATCAAACATCAAAGTTTTTGGCCCCTGCCTTCTCCAATTGTGATTGAATCTTAGTCGTTCAACCTGATAGATCCAATGGCTCTCCTTTCTCCCACCCATTTCATTTGACCCTTTTGCCTCCGCTTTCTCCTTAAATCTCCGCTGTCCATCTCTTGGATCCAACGGTCAGGATTTGTTTTTCCCGTCTATTATAATATTTCTCATTTGGAACATCTATGCCCCTCCTTTTAATCCTGACCATCCATCATCAGATCTGACGGCCTACATTTAACCCGTCGTTGGCTTTCCCTCACCATACTGACCTCGTGTCTTTCCTTATTGCGCACCATCCTACACCGTCAGATCTCCCGGTCCCACATCCAACTACTAAGGTACATATCACGTTTTTTCTGCGTCCGACAGTTAACACTTCAAATTTACGCAATGTAAGCGATTTTTTAAGGACACGTGTCAGGTGGCAAACGATATTGCGTTTTTTTGGGCAAGTTTCAAAACCACTCTATTACAGCGTGAAAACAATTGTTTTCTCCTAAAACCCATTTCCTCTCTCCTGCCTCCGACAGCGCTTCTCGAAGATCCCGACCGTTGATCTGTATAGATCTACGGCCTATATTCCATCGTGTTTTCATTCATATTATGGTCATCGGACCTCCCAAAGAACTTCTTCAGGCAATCTCCACTGTTGATCTCCTTCTGAGATCCAACGGCTCATAGTAAACTGCCCTCCACCCTCCAGTCCCACCATTCAAAGCCCGATTTCATTTGATTTCATGCATTTTCCTTTTTAATTCGCCCAAGGTCTAAACTTTTATGTTTTACATTAAATTTTATTTCTTCTGCCTAACTCCTCTAAAGCATCTCCACTAGTAAATCCTGGCCGTTGGTAACCACCATCAGATCTAATCCAATGGTCCAAAACCATCTTTTCACTACACCTCCGTCAGATCATTGTTCCAACATTCTTTCGCAGTTTTCACCGTTTTCTTCACTACAGCCACTATTTTCACTGCTGCGCTGCCATCTCCATAGGCCTCCACAGCATCCAACCTCCACTCCCGCCAAGATTTATTAACATGTTTTTGTGTTTTGCAGGGTTACGGATGGTGAAAGCCATTCTTTTCTACATAGTCACTGTTAGTGTAATACAGTGGCGCAGAATGCCATTTTTCAGAAGCCAGAGATTGCAGAGAAAACGCCTGGGAAGGTTTTAAACAAAATATTTCATTAAAAGACCAGTGTTTAACTTTTTCAAACCTCCAGCGCCATTAAAAATGCATTTCCACAGACAGAGATAGTCAACAGAAGCAGCAAATAGTATCAGTGAAGGTTTAAAGTGATTTAAAGCCTATTATTAAAGATTTAAAGCTTTAACCCAGTGTTAAAAGGTGAATGTACAGATTGAAGGCCTTATGAATGACACAGAAGGCCTAATGAGGCCTAAAGCTCAGGAAACAAACCACATCAGTGTTTCACATTAGCAGAAGCTTCTTTCTCGAGAAAAAACAAGCTCCCATATTGTTTTTTATACTTCATCAATGTTCTCGAGAAGATCACCACCCTGACAGTAGCCCTAAGATTTCCAGAGCATTTGTTATACTGTATAGCAGACCTGAAGTCATTTATCTGCCTTTTCTTTTCCCAGAGTACTATAGAGTATAGATAGCCAAAAATTACATCAAATAACATACCTCTGAAGTTATGATCAACCTGTCAAAGACCACTTTTTCATCCAAAGAGTACCGAGAGTCAATGAAGGGATATTAAAACAGAATGGGTCTGAAGCATTCTTCTACTTATGTTTGAATGTTTCATTTAAAGTTCCATCTACCTCATCTACCTCTCTTTCAGCTATAAAACTCTTGAAAAATACATTGTAAAGGTTGTTGTTTGGATAACAGTGGATTGTAAGTTATTTCTCTTGAGATATAGTTCTATGTGCATAGCTGTAAAATAGGATGAGGAGATTATTTCAGACTGAATACCAAGCTGTTGGAAAATGTTGTATATGACTGGTGTTGCTCTTTAATATGACAAGAAATTTCTTTGGATCCTGATTTAAAGCAGTGGTGATGTGTTCTATCTTTCTCTCTATTTTCCTTTTGTAATTCATCATATTTCGTTTCTATGATAAGAAATCAATAATCTGGCTTAGGATATACCCTTGCATGGTACCCTAATGATTCCTGCTCTTCTTATCCTTGATTTTTTCTACTAATTGTGCTATCTGAGAACAAGTTCAAGGTAATTTAGCCAGTATAGTAGTTGGTTTTCCCTGCTTACTGATGCATGAATTTAGAATCTGTTCTTAGATGTTCTTGTCTGGTTTTAATTGAAGGAATTTGGATACTGGGAGATTTAGAACTAATTCTGTCTCACTAGGGTCCTTTCCCAATAGTTGAACCTCTCTAATTTCCCTTAAGTTGAATGTCAAAGCATTGAAAGTTCAAAGCCTTTCTCTGATCTCAGGCTTCACCTTTGTGTTAAATCTTTAATGTTTTCCCTTGCCTGAAGAGTTAGCCTCTTTAGGAATTTGGTCATAGATGGTTAAGGCATGTCATATCCCTAGATCAGCTCCTAGGATGTCACCTTGGAAGGTTTCCTTTCCATTCACCTTCATTCCTTATCATTTCATCCCACACTATCATATTTAAAAGATCCTCTGTTTTAGATGACTAGCCCATTTGAAAGCCTTTGGATATTTAATTGCAAGTAAACCCTTTTATGACTCCATTGCCCAATGGTCTCGAGTGTTCTTTGAATTATCTCCCCATTGCCAAAATCCTCTCTGCCCATTTCTTTGTCTTACATTGAACCCTTCCTTCATGCTTCCCAACAACCAGACAAACAAACAAAACAACAACCCTTGTGCCTTATAACTAGCCTAATACCTTAAAGTTGAACCTCAAAGACATATATATCTTTGCCTTTTATAGAGAGATCCCTCTCTAGACCCAGGAGGGCTAGATCCTGAGTTCCAAAAGTGGTTTTATGTTGTCTTATCTTTTGGTATTACCAAACCTGCCAAAACATAGGAACCCCAACACCCTCCATCTCCATGCTTCTTGTATTCTTCCTCAAAAGGGAAGGGCATAGTGTAATACTTTGGAGTTCTCTGCAACACTAGTTCTTTCTTTTGATAATAGGAAGTACATGGACCTTCCCCTTCTTGAAACCCTCTATAGGTCTCACTGTATCTTTTCTCTCTCATCTTGTTAACCTCCTTGGAGAGGTTCTTCATAGATCTGAAAAGTGATGAGACAAATCTCATTCCATCCATCATTTTAGATCTCTTCTCCTTCTCTTCATCTTCTTATAGCATATTGGCTGAAACTCGCAGGTTAAGCCAAGATTAGGCTCTGATACCACTGTAATATTCCCAAATGGGAAAAATCAACAATACATGCACATAAAACAAATTTTTCAAAATTTTATGCATTAACAGATGAATGCACCCCATGGATCCATTAGATCAGAAATTATATCAACCACATACAAGAGGAAATCAGAAACAAATCACTTTTCCCTAGTTGAACATGCCTCCTATGGCCAAAACAGCCCAAAAACACTGCAAACCCCAAGATTATTGCAAAACTGACAATGTAGTTTATTGAGGGTTTATACTCAAAAATAATGATACAAATCAGATCTACTATTATATTAATCAATGAGGCATAAAAATAGAGATCTGGTCTCTTTTACATAGATCCAAGATGACCCGGTAAGGGTTTCTTGATAAAAATGAAGTAAAAGAAGCATATGTTGTAGATCTATGGCTGAATCATGTTGTATGGCTGAAACACTGCATAAATATGGCTATTCATGCAAAGAAAGGGTTGTATCTCCTCCTACTAGCTTTCTGAAAAAAGATTGATCCTCCTCCTGGGAAACTAGCTCCAAAAACAAGGGTTTAAACCCTCCCACTACAATACCATGTAAAATAGCATAGAACCCTCATTAGACTGCCCTGTCACTTGTTGTAGTATTTCTGTGTTGCAATAGTTTTGGGGTTGCATTGTTGTTGGGCTAATCTGGGTGTGGGAGACTTGTTTAACTCATCTATCATTATTTTTTTCTGATCTCCTTTTGGATTTGGGTCCTATAAGGAATACATTAAGGGATCCATGAGCTATTACGAGTTATTATAGCATACATTTCTGAAAAATGCGTTTTCTGTGCATGTATTGCTGATTTGCCTATTTGGGAATATTACAGTGGTATCGAAGCTACAGAAATACTCAGACAGATCATCTAAGACAGAGAAGGAGGCCAATATGGAGACCTTTGAAAAGTATTTATAGCAGAAAAATATATGTACAACATGGCCCATAAGATGCATAACAGGAAATAAAAGTCTCCAATAGAAGAAAATACTCAATAAGAGGTGTTGCAACCATGTATATAGACTGGAAATTACTTTATAGTGTTATTTTATTGATTGCGACATACTGTAGATTACACATTATATCTAGAGAAAATAATTGCATGAAATGTCAGATCTATAACAGATCCATACACTATATAGGCTCCTCTTCAGAATCCCCTTGGGGTTTTTAGCAATACACCATGTACAATGAGTAGATATGAGATCTAAGTCTGCAGATCTGCAGTAATATTCAGATTTGGAACTGGATCTGATCTGATATGAACAAGAGAATGATCCCCTCCAATGGATCTCCAAAGTGAAGGTCAGATCCCCAACACTTCAAAACCATCTCTCCAGATGGTATGCCAAAAGACCCTGCGACAACACCTACAGTAATAACGCAGATCTGGAATTAAAACTGCACTGTAGGGTTTAGAATATGTTTGGCCACATGCCAAGATCAGAAAATTAAGCTTAATATGTTCAATACCGTCTTCCTAATGGGTTAGAAGCCTCCTCCACTGAAAAGGAGAATTGAAATGGATTGGATCTGAATAGATCTAACCTCCACTTCCTGCAGCTTGCAAAGACAACCAAACCCTCAACAGGATCTGCATTGTAGTTGAAATAAGAAGCTTGGCCTTCAGCCAGATAGTGGACTATGAAACACAAACTCTTCCAAGAGACCTCTCAAGCAAAGAGTTGAGATTCCCGATCAGTAACACTCAGTGCTAAACATCATTATTCTCAGCTAAAGAACAAGAGAATGAGATATGTCTAAACAAAAAATATACTCAGAAAATATAATATCATCAACAACCTTCTAATGCTGCCATCATCTTCCTTTTATAATTTAATAGCTTGCAAACCCTAAACCACTTGAAATGAGATCACTTCTTTCACATAATCCATCTCCATATAAAAGTGTGTTGTGCCTCATTATTGGCCACTCCTCCATGACAATGCTGTAGATTTGGTCAAGGTTGACCCAGTCAAAATATCCAGCCCCTTTCACACCTAAGGGTGCTTTCTTACACAGCCGAGATTTAGCCTTTTTCACATTTGGCATTGATTTATTATTTATTAAGGAGTATTATGAACCTCCTTTGCTATTTTATTCTTCAAACAAATAAATAAACAAAAATGAATATTCCAATTAGTGTAGGACTAATTAGGAATATTACAGTCCTCCCCTCCCAAATGTTGCTTATCCTCAAGCAATTGATAAGGTGAGTGTTGTAGGTCTTATCCTCCTCCATTCGTGACACCAAAATGTGATAATATTCCTCCATAAGCTAAGTTTTCACCAATCCATCCCTCCATAAATTGTTCCTCCAAAGTTCTCATGAGATGCAAATAGTCCATCCCATAAGGAGACAATAGTTCATATGAAACAAACATAGTTTGCCCAATGTTCTCCCTGAAACATGTAGCATAAGGTATGTGGAGAATATCCATCCCATAGGGCACATACATACCTCCCATCCTCCCTCCATACATTCCCATAAAAAGCACAAGTATATCATCGATGTATGGGATCAAAACTACATATATACAAATAGAAATTTGTGCATATGGAGGTGGGTCATAGTCCCACATGTGGAACCAGTGCAGTGCATCTCCTGACTGCATTAGATCAAGATGTAGTAAGTGGTTTCCCCACCACTTAATTTTTTCCCAAGTTATCTCATAATGGCTGAAAGTGTGAGATATATTTGGTGCCTTAGGAATGCACCCATCATGATATAAAATCTCCCTTTGTCCTCCAAGGGAGAGGCCATGTTCAGAAATCTTTGTGGCCCAAATTTGGCCATGAAGTTTATAAGGTAAAACACTCCTTATTGGAGTTATGGATTGCATATACATGGTAAAATAATACATAAAATCAGAAAATAAAACATGATTTACATGAGTATGTACTTCACCAACAATCCTCCTCATACAAATGGATTGGTATATATATCTATCTCCTCTTTCAAAAGAAGGAAGAGATAGCTGAAATAACTCTTCCATAGAGTCATGTTGTTGTCCCAAATCCACATGTTTCATGCATTCTTGGAAAGGTTGATGTAGTTCTCCTTCGAAGCCCTTCCAATTGTAGCTTCTCATGATGATGTTGTAGAATCTCATGGAGTATGTATGGCTGAAACAAAACTATTCATAGGCTCTTTCTAGAAACTTCTCCCTGAGCTTGGAGGCTCTAGAAAAGAAGATCCTACCATGATCATAGATGACTCATTCTTGGACTAAATAGCCCTCTTCATGTAGCTGGTCATCAAGTATCATGCATGTGTCAAGATCCTTGGAATAATCCACCAACAGTTGGGATTTCCAATATGGATCTAGACTCCCCAACAATGATAGCATTGATGATGTATCAACTAAAATTTCTTTCATGCGGTTGTTCTCTTCCTTGACATATACCATGCCAAAGGTATATGTTGGAAGGCTATTCCTTCCATTCTTCTCCTCCAACAATGCAGCATCTGAAATGAGAGTGGGTAATGATGATGTTGGGAGAAGATATCCCTCATCCTTGAGCCTACCAAAGACTCCCAGAACTGTATTATTGTCTTCCAATGCTCCCATCCCTCCTGGATCTATGCTTGGAGCATCATTTTTTGAGACATATCCCACACAATCTGAATTAGGTGGCCTTATAGGTGGTTTTCCACTAGATAATAGTGTCCCATGCATCAATCTCATGAACATGATAGATGGGACTGTAAGGTCCTTGCTTCCACCGCGCAAATCCATCTCTATTCTTTGTGTGGAAGTGGTATGTGAGGGATATGTATGCATGCCCTTGATCATTTGAGTTTCACCACTTTTCTTGTCCACCCATTCCATTTGCAAAGCCTCCCAATTAGTGGTAAATTTCCCCAATGTAATCAACCATTGAACACCCAATATCACATTGGTGTCAGGTATGTCAACCTAAAAGAAGTGATCAATAAATGTATATGTTCCCATAGAGACTGAAAGTGATGGGACATAATGCATGCATTACATTTTTCTATCTCCCGGGACCAAAATAGAGAATCCCTCAAAAGCATCAGTGGGTATTGCCCTCCTTTGCACTAGATGGGCATCAATGAAATTGTGGGTAGCCCCACTATCAATCAATACAGAAACCCTCTGATTCAATATGGAAACTTGAAATATTAAGGTCAAGTACTTGGGTACTCCTCTCAAAGATGCAAAAGCCCCTCCAATAGGAGAAAATGCTCCATTCCCATCTCCTGATGGTGTTGGATCTCCTCCTCCAATGTCAGCATTGTGACCTCCTCTTGGTCCATCTTTTTCTTCCTCCTCATCATCTAAGAAGGCCTCTATGTAATGTTCTTTTCCAGCAACACATCTATGTCTAGGTGCCCATGATTCTTGGCAAGTGAAGCAAATCTTCCTTCTTCTTAGATCTCTCCAGACTTCATCATCAAGAGGCTTCTTGTAGTGAGCTCTCCTTTGAAGGAGCAGCTTTTTCTTCCTTTCCCTTTGAAGGAAAATAGGGCTTGTGTTGAAATTTTTCCTTTCCTTTTGGCAAGGCATCTTGAAAGTCTCTAGCCCTTTCAATAGCATCATGTAGTGCAGTGGGATTGGTATATTTAACCAACCCATGAAGAGGTTCATCTAGACCATTGATGAACATGTACACCCTTCTTTCTGCAGACAAATTAGGAATCATAACAAAAAGTCTTAAAAATTTAGAGATGTAAGTTTCTGTGTTACCTGATTGTTTTAACTTTGCAAGGCTCATGAATGGTGCCTCCAGATCTCTTCTGTCAAACCTTTCCACCACCCTGCTAGTGAACTCTGAATAAGCAGTCACATTGGCATGACCCAATGTAGACAAGCCATGGAACCACCAGTCATGTGCTTCACCTTCAAGGTGTAGCGCTGCAATCTTGATAGCCTCCATATTTGGGACCTTGTTCAGCTGAAAGTAGATGTCAATTTTTTCTACCCAAGATTTGAAAAAACACTTGGATGACCCTTCAAATTTGGGTGTTGGCTCGAGGGGTCCTAACCCAGGTTCGGAGTTCAAGGTTTGCCAACAAACCCCTATACTACTAGCCCTTTCGGCAGTGAACTACTTGCGTAGGTCAAATTCTCACCCAAATTAGTATAGGTGGGTGCTAGAACCAGGTTTCCGCACCCTAAGAAAGGATAGGTAAGGCAAGCAGAGTTGTGTTCTGCCCCGAGATGTCAAGATCTCCCCAAGCAAGAATTATTGGCCTCTTTTCGCATCTGCGTGCGCAAGGTTAATTTTACTAAGGGGTTTAATAATCATATACTTCAAGACATTAACTCAAAATTGCATACACAGAATAGAACAGATCTAGATGCAGTAAAACACTTACACAAAACGTTTTCAGTTGAATATAAGACAGTAATTACCAATGATCCACATAAACAGTACACATAGATTTAGTTCCCAAGCAGCCTTTCGTACTCATCAATTCATCAACTTCCTCTTACAATACTCATCCCAGCTTGCGCACACAGCAGTAGGGTCTACACATAGCAGGAATCTAGATTTCAGTGCACACATCCAACAGGAGTCCTTCCCCAAAAACCCAAACAAACTTAGTAAACCACAATTCGCATCAATAGCTCTTCATTGCCTACTTACAATTCAAAATGTTCCTCTATTTATACTAATCTAGCCTAATATTTCCCACGATCCACAAACCGTGGTTTTAGGACACCAGGTTTACCCTTTGACCCATTACAATTCTTTCAGGGCTTTGACCCACCCCAAAAACCGTGCGCTAGACTAACTATAATAAAAAATATACAAAATCAGACCAGTTTTGCAACTCGTAGGAGAACCTGTTCCAACAATCCCCTAACAAAATATTGTGACTCGTCTCGAGTCACTGTGGTGTTGCAGTCTCTATCTGTGCACACATGGAATTGAAAGTGACAATGAGCGGAGGCAACACTTCCTGACTTTGGGCAGCAGATCTTTGTGCGATATCGACAAGCTTCAGGGAGGCAGGGCCTTCAGGAGTTGTGGTAACCTGCTCCAATATCTGGTTGAGGCGCGCGATGGCATCATGAGCACCTTGAGATATTTGCAAGGCAGTATCACCCCATGGCTTCAAGTGCTTTCTGATGACATGCTTGGCGCGGCGGAGATCCGCAATCGTGTCTATGAATTCATTGCTGGTTTTCAAGAGGGCTAGACGCTACACAAGGATGAGGGAGGGCAAGATAGCTTCTGTTAGTGTCCCGTGATTTGGCAGATTGGCAAGCCAAGTGATAGGGTAGCATCAAACCAACTTTGGAGCCCAAGGACCTAGCCTTCCTGGACTTAGAGAGGGCTCTCTCTATTATGCAAGGGATGTAGAGTTGTTTGCTTTCTATGTATCTGATGTTAGGCTACTTGTTAAGTATGTTTTTGTTTGTTTTAGGTTTTTTGAGGGAGAACTGATCAAAGGATAAATAGATAAAAAAATTTCAGATCAACTGGGCTATGGGGTCGATAAGGTCGAGACTACCTCAAAGGGTGGACAAGGTATATTGCAAGGCCGATTTGGTCGAGGTAAAATGGATTCTTTAGGTGGAATGAAATGAGATGGACACTAATTTTGTGAAAGAAAAAGAATTTTTAAGCACAAATAGTTTTACAGCAAACATCCATGTGGTAGGGCTAACCATTAATCACTATAAATGAAACTCAAACTGATAGATGCATAAAATAAACATTCAGGCGATACATAGAAGTATAAGACCCTATAAATTTGGGAAAATCACCTTCATACTTTTGGGAAAACAAATAATTCAAACAAACAACTCAATCTATGAAGAGGGAACTCTTAAACATCATATTTTGAGCTATCGGGAAACCTTGAACTAAGATTGCAGAGCATAGGCAAAGGGCAAGATCGAAACGAGACCTCTTTGGTTCAACTAGGACAATCAAAAATTCAGAGAAAGGTTTCAGTGATGGGGTTTTGGATAGCTATGAGTAAGCATGGCATACCATGAATCATACTAGATAGCATACATAATAACCATTAACAAAATTGATAACAATTTCTTAGGGTATCAAATAGCAGTTAAGAATTCTTTGACATAACCAAGAAAGAAGAAAAACATAGAAGTTGTAATGAATCAGGAAACTTGAGGTGCCTCCATGGGCATGTCTCAAATCTATTCTTTACTGACCTACAGCAAGAAAGAAGCATTAAACCATGTATGATAAACTAAGGAAACATAATAGATAAGGAACACTATACCATTCACCAAGCCATGGAATCCTACAAACAGTCCTCTTCCACCATCCAACACAAACTAGAAATCATCCACTTCATGAGACAAAGTATTTCTTCAAAGCTTGTAATATCATGTATTTCTCTATAAAATAAATTTCAGCCCCTTGATACAATGAAATCTCTTGGAATATATAGGCTAAAGAGAAAGAAACTATCCAAGAGCATCTAGAAGGCCATTGGCCTATTGCAAATATTTGATTTTGTCCTTGAGGCTTTGCAAAGCGCAAGGCACAAAATATCTTCAAAAATATCTATAAAATGCTAAAAATGGAAATAAAATTGACTTTTCATGACTGACAGTGGCTAAAAAAGGCTTAACACATATTTGGATGAGCATCTTCATAAATCTGCCTTTTTTTCCAAAATGCTACAGGAACGTAGCAGCAGAAAATTACTTGTCTATAGACAACTTTTGAGGGACCTCCCGATGTCGAAACGAGGCCTGTGATGGCTCATTGGAAAGCCCTAGATGTCTAGTTTTTTGAACTACTTTATTGTTCCAAAAATGATCCCTGTAAGTATGTCAAAAGGTGGACTGAGTGAAGAAAAAGCCAAAAAATTAGCCCTTGTTAATATGTGAGGCAAAAAGTTAAAAAAATCACTGTTTTTTGCCTCTTTGGGGGACCAAAACACCTCCTTTGGATCTGAAAATTTGTGAGTAGCTGCCCCCAAATTTATTCCATCCAAAAAAATGACTTTCATGAGCTGAGGATGTTCCTAGCACCCATGGCAGCACCTTGAAAAATGTGCAATTAGGGCCAAAAAACACAAAAAACAAAATCATGTCAAAATTTGCTCAATTTTCGCGAGCAAGCCCCTTATGGGTTCTTAGAAGCATGTAAGGAAGATGAGGCCAATATTTCAAGCTTTAATATGCCTTTCTCCACTTTTTCTACCAGGCACCTCTTCCGGGCAGCTTTGAGCCTTTCTTGAGCAAGTTTGAGCTTTCTTTGGGCAAATTGGTTCAACTTCTTGTACTGCCCAGTCATCTTCCTTTGTAGACTCAAGTCTCTGTTAGATTTCTCTAATTTATCCTCCAAATTCTTGCTGGATTTTTCAAGCCATGATTCTTTATCATTTTCTATTTCTTGGGCGAGAAATTGAGTGAGAGGACAAGATCGAGAAATGGTTGCCTCTTCTTCCTTCTTTTTCTCCAAAGCTTTCCTAAGACCCATAGTCCTAGGCCTCTTTCTTATTGGCTGCTCTTCTTCTTCAGTATCATCAAATTTTCCCATCAACTCTTCAAGCTTGACTTGTGCTTTGTGGGCTTCCCTTTGGTATTTGAAAGCCCAAGCCTCATAAACTGCCATTTGACCACTCATTTGTTTGTTTTGCATCTGTAGAACATGTATGAGGTCCTTTGACCTTTCTAGATCAGCTTGTAGGTCATGAATTTGGGCTTCTCTGTTTTGCAAAAGAGCCTCAAGAATCCTAGCTTCATCATCTCCAGCATCACTGTCTATCTATATGATGTCAAACTCCCTTTCCTTTTCATGACTACTCTCTTGTTGTTCCTCTTTTTCTTTACCTTTGCCTTGGATAGACTTCTTGGTCCTTTTCCTCTTTGGCAATTCAACAATACTCTTCTTAGGCAGTTTGCCTCTATTTCTTAGCACTCTTGTGACATTGCTAGTTAATGTTGGAGTGATCTTCTTCTTTGCAGATCTAGTGTTTCTAGGCTTCACTACTTTTGGAGGAAGAGTCATGGCCCCTTGCCTAGGAGAGGCAGCTAGCACATGCTCTTGGCTGTGTTGAGGAGAAGAGAGAGGAGGTTTCACTACTTGCACTTGCTCAACTTGGTCTTTTACCTTGCTGCCTCCATCATCATCTGCTCCAGCTTCACCTTTGTCATTGTTTTCTTCTGCTTGAAGATTGCCTTGTTTGTCTTCACCACTGCTATGCTCATGGTCACTGACTTGGTCTTGGCTACCCTTAGGACTGTATTGATCTTTTTTCTCCATGTTGCCCCCTTCAGAATGCTCACTGTTTGGTGTTTGATTTCCATCATCATTTATTGCTTGAGGGATTTCTTGTTTCTCATCATAAGTGTCTCTTTAAGGACTTTCATGACCCTCATCATCACTGTTTTGGCTACCACTTTGTTTGTTTTCTTGAGGACTGTCTTGTTTATCTCTGTCACTTATTTCTTCATGACTGCTATGCTCACCATCATTTTTTTCATGCTCACCATCATTTCCTTATTCCTTACTGTCATGCTTAGATTCTTTACTTTGTCCCTCATCATCACTAGTTTGCTTCTTGTCACTTTGCCCTTCTTCATCACTAGTTTGCTTCTTCTCTTCTTCACTCTCAATCACAGGGGATTTTTTCCTTTTAGGAGTGGATTTACTAGAAGAAGGAGAAACATGGTGAGTGGATGGTGAGGAAGGCGCATGAGATGAAGAAGCAATGGCAAAATCAGGATGGGAGATGAAGGATTCCCAAGAAACTCCCTTTTTCTCAAGTTGATGGAGGATGATGATCTTGATAAGGGAATGATGAAATAAACAAGCTTGTTGTTGAGCGGAGGGCTTCTTTTGGACAGTAGAGGCCATCTTGTCAATGCTTCTGTAGAGGAAGAAAGGAAGGTTCAGCAACTGAGTTCTTGTGAAATGCATAAGAAGCTTGATGTGATAGGCATAAATCCGGGAAAACCTCCCTTCACATGTGAAATAATTCATGATGACTTTCATGAGGGGGGCATAGCTGCTCAATAAGTGAGAAAAAGGGAAAATAGCTTGGCAAGCATCCTGATGGTCTGGTTTTAGAAAAGGTTTATAGTGATTCAGATCTAGGTATGCTTGTTTGAACCACTTTTCTCCTATATAGGGGATCTTAGTTGCTTTGGAGATAGCCCTAGGAGTGAGTTTGAAGTCCAGGCCTGCTAGATGGACATGCTTTCCTTGCAGCCTTAGGGCGAACAGTTGTGTTAACGAAGGGTAATTGGTGACCTCTTGGACCTTTTGGAAAAAATCAAGGCAACCCACCCCATGGAAGTTAAAAGGAATTGAAGGGGATTCATTTACTTCTTGAGTTGTCAAAGGCTCAAACCTATTGTGATATCCACTCCTACTATCCTTCTTTGGAGGCATTTTCACTTTCTGATACCCTTCACTGACTTACCAAAACAAGACCTTGAAATGTACTAAAAAATAGACCCCTTCTTTGACCACTGCTTTTCTCTTTAGTTGGAAAACAAGTATTTGTTAAATGAAAACAAATTTACTTCTCCAGCACTGTGTTTTGAGCAAAGAGGCCTTTAATAAGATCTATTTGTGGTTTTTTAAGACAAATCCCGTTTTGTTTTTGACACAAAAACTCTTTCCCTCAATCACTGCTTTTTTGAAATCACTGTTTAAGAGGTGAGAAAACCCCTTATAAACTGATCAAAACTGTTTCACCCAATCACTATCTTCCTTTCTCTCTAAGCAAAGAGTACACTCTTGAAAAAAACATTGTGCTTCCCCTTTGCAAAAAATTGTCCCTCTTTGATGATCACTGGTTTCTCTAAAAAAAAGGTAGTCTCCCTGTCACTGAGTAAGAAGCTTTCAAAACAAACTCTGTCTTCTCTTTATAGACTGTATGATATTTTATGTACTTAAAAAACAAGTTTAAACTTTCACAAGGTACTAGTTTTTTAAACAGTGATTCTCTGTTTTATGTGGTACAAGCTCTTGACCTGGAATGATGAGTCTCCCTGCTAAAACTAAGCTTTATTCCTTATCCAACATAAGGGCCCCTTTGACACTGATTTAGGTCTCCTTCTTTAATCACTGTTGCTCTGTGATGATTTTAGCAAGCAAGTTCTTTTTGGATGAAGGTAAGTTTGTTTGTAAATAGCAATATCTTCTCTTGTTACTGAGTGAAAGGTCTTCAAAACAAACTCTGTTTTCTCTCTATAAGACTGTGTTTATCCTTAACTACTCATAGCAAGAAACCCTTCTTAAACTGACAACATACCTTCCTCCTTTAACCATTGTTCCTTCTTCTCTTAATAAACATGATATGTTTGAAAGCAAGCTGTGTTTTTCCCCTTAACTACTCAAACAACAAGCCTTTTGACAACAAAACTTCCCCCTTCATTCACTGTTTCTTTGACACTTTGATATCAAATTTTCTATTTAAATCAAACAAAATTCAGGCTTAGGAGATGTAAATACCTTCAAGATATGTGTTTTGTTGTGTTTGGAGATGAGCTTACTATGTAAAAAATCTGTCTTCAACACCTTTAAGGGCTCCTGATGCCTAGGCTACCTACTCAGTCCAATCTCCTTGCATATCAAAACTGCACTCCAGTCTTTTCCCAAATAATTTTAAATCTCATGCGAAAGCTTATTACTTTAAATAATGACTATAAACCATTGAATACCCCATATTATGATTTTTTTCATTAGCTATTTGGATTTCTAAATACAAACTTCCCTTTACCTTATAAGGGTTCAACCACACATAGCATTTAATTCATATCCAAATTTAACTTTAATAAAAACCCAAAGTGCTAATACCCACGTTAGCGCCTATTGGCTTCTCCCTTCATTAATACTCATTGACTATGAGTTTCCCCCTGCTTTATTTCTTCTGGAGTGTATTTAATTAATTTTCATAAGCTCGTTCACATAAAGTGCGAACCTATCTAACCATATGTTCACGACCTTAATTAAACTACCACCACATATGAACATTGGCCATACATAACTCTGACGCATACAAAAGGCCTTTCAAACATTATACAACGAATTGATTTAAAACCAAACCCCGACAAACGTTTGGGTCCCACCGCTCATGACATGCCTCTATGTAACTTCCGTCATGATCCAATGGTGGAACTGTTATCACGCTTCAACCCCGAATTTTACCCACATCCAACGATTATCGCGCAACTAAAGTGCATGGGCATTAATCTTCAAAATTTGTGCAATGTAAGTGGTTTTACAATACCATCTTAATCCACATGTCGGGCCAAGACCCTAATCACGTTTTTTTCCAAAATCAGCTTACCGCTAAAGAGGTCACGCGATGACCATTTGTGGTTTTCCTCAAACCGTCTTTGCTGCTCACGGTTCTGATCCTTCATTCTTCAAAGTTCTGCTTCACCTTCCTACTTGCCTTTCGAAGCCTCGCTTTCCGTTACAGCTTCACTCGTTCCTCCAACACTTGTGTGATGCTGTTAATTATTCCTCCGCCCTATTCCACCTTCAACAAATTCTTTCTCATGGTTCCATCGCATTGTTGTTCCACGGTTTCGCCTCCACTCTGTCGGTTTCGCTCCAATTCCAAGTTCAATATGGGACCATATCTTGTTCAAGTCTCCATATCTTGTTCTGCATCTTACCTCTAGCTATGTTTTCACAATCTCTTTTTGTCTTTCCCTTGTTGAAATCCTTATGCTTTCTTGTTATTGTCTGCTACTCCTGAGACACCTTCACCATCAGTCTTCTGATGCCTTCAATCTCCATGTCCAGCTTATCTTCTATCTAGAAATTACTTTTCCCACTAGTGCTGCTTTCAATCTCTGTTGCTGCCAATATTGTTGCTCTTGTCGTTACTGTTGTTACTAACATGTTTGCTATTCCTGTAGATGTCATTCCCCATGTTGCTCTTGCCGCCACCATGGGTGTTGCTTCCTCCCAAACTTCCTATCCCTCTGCAACATGCTTTTTCTCATCATCTGCAAATTCACTCTTAGAAAACAAATCATCAATTAGATTTTCACCTACAATAACATACTCATTTAATTTTCTTTGCATACTAGTAAGCATAATTAAATTCTGCAAACTAGTATCTGCTTCTCTTTTCTTCACAGCTTCAGGAAATCTCATTCTAGTGTCTACAATCTCCTCCCCTTGCATAATTTCTCCTAGAAAAAAATTTAGCCATCTCCCCTATACTTGTTTCACATCATCAGCATGCTGCAATTCAGTTTCAGCATCTTCTTCTTCTTCTTGGACAATATTCAGTAATTGTCCTTCATCTCCTTGATTGATTTTGGCAATCAAATCAAGTTCTTCCAACTCCACATTTTCATCCTCCATCAGAATAGAATTCTGATTCTTCATCACTATGTCAGTTTTATCAATCTACCCCACAGTTTGCTCTTGGCCCATCAAGCAAGCCAATTCTTCTCTGTCACCAACAGTAGCAAATTTCTGCACATGAGACATGATTGTCTCATCTTCTTTCTTCTGTAACAGTCCTTCTTCCCTCAAGACAATTTCAAAGGATGGATTGTCCTCTGCATCACCTGTAAACACAGCCAATTTGTCAGTTTCAAAATTACAAGACCCACTGGTCTCATCAGCCATCAAAATTTCTTTCTGCAGTTCTAAGTCTCTTTCAAGACTCAGAAAATTTTCACTATCTTTCTCCTCAACTTTCACTATGCCAATCACCATGTTAGAATTATGATCCTCTACTATGTTCTTAGCCAACATAGTTTCTTTTTCATTCAATTCTCTGACAAACTTCATTGTCTATTCTTATTTGCCTGCATAACTGTCACATGAACTTTCAGCACTAAAATTACAAGGTTTCAATACCTCTTCCTCCTCTGACAACACATTAGTATGTTGTTCAGAGTTTCCTTCCAATTCCTCTATCACCACATCAGTATGTTGATTTAAATCCTCCATGAGACTGTCAGCTAGTCTCTCCTTCCTTCCATCATCTGCTCCATGAACTCTATTCATGAAGACCTTCGTGCCTTGCTTCCTCAACAAATAATCTTGTGCATAGGTCCTCTGCTTCTCTAATTCTCTTCTTTGAAAATCCAAACTTCTATACAATTCAACAACTTCAATTGGAGTAGATTTCGGGAATATTACCCAACCTTGTATACCTCTGCTTGTTCTTGGCCAATCCTCTGCTGGTCCTTCTCTCTCTTCTCCAATATTCTCATTGGACTCCTTAGTCTTCATGCCTTTTTCCTGAGATCTTACTATCTCAGCATTGATATGAATAGATTTCAAATTCAAGTTCTCCTCTTCAACAAATTTTGAATTTTGTTCATCTCCCCGTGATGTACCTGCAAACATACACAATTCTTTAGTTCTCAAATCACAAGAATTTTCAGTCTTGGTTTCTCTCTCAAGCACTTCTCTTTGAACAGATCTGCATGTGGAATCTTTAATTTCCATCCTCGACTCAAGAACTCTAATTTCTTCTTCCTCTGTGGAGCCTGTAATCACCTCACAATTGTCAGGCTCAAAAATACAAGTCTCTACCCCATCCAACTGATCTAGACTTGTCCAATAACTCAGGAAATCATCAATGATATCCTATGATTTTATGTATTTTTTGGGGGGTGTTGTAGGAGCTACAACACCTCCTCAGGAAGACAAACTTCTTGTTGCCTTAAGTCTTCATCATGCATCACAAGACCTCTTGCAGATCTCCATTCTTCACCAGTACTCTATTCTACTTCACAAACAGAAACTATTCTTCTTAACTCAGCTGCTTTGAGTTCCTCTTTCAATAAGGAAATATCCTTTTGCCTCAACCTCAACTTTAATGGTTGCCAATTCACTCTCTTCCGCATGATCCAACCAACTATCTGGCTTTCCTATATCCTCTTTTCTAGTTTATTAACCTGTTCTATGGTCTCAGTTATCTCTTTTCACCATTCTGCATCAGTCAACTACTGTCTTATGCCATTGGCTTTGGCATCTGCCTTCTCTCTTCTGTTGTGGCCTCTCTCAGAACCTCTGCAATCTCTGCTATGGCTATTAGTAGCCATTTTCTCTTCCATGAGTTCTTCACTCATCAGCTGCACCAAGCCTCTGCAACAGCAAGCTCTCTTGCTACAACTTACCTCACCAATCCTTTCCTCCAGATTCGGCTTTTGGCAAGTACTAGGCCCCTTCTGCTGGAACCTTCTGAGCACTCTCTTCTGCTCTCTCTAGGCTTCACTCTACAACTCTTCAAGAACACATCTGTTCTCCTTTCATCCAACTTCTTTTGGGAATTCTCCAGGTTCTTCCACACGTTCTTCTCCACTTCAGAATCCTCTACTAGACTCTTTTATCACTGCTCTCAAAGCTATGATCTAGCTTTGCTGAGATTCTGCAATTGCCTGCAATCTGAATTCTGCAAACAATTCTTCAAACTAGAGTCAAAAACTGCTCACCAACTCACCTTTTCTTGAGAACACTACAATTTTCCTCCCTATCTAGCCTTTAGCTGAATATCGGGCTCACTGTCATCATCATCAAAACTTTGTCCTTATCTCCTGAAACCATCATCCTGCAATCATAAATCTCAAATCAGATTTAAAATTATTTTATCTGCAAGATCCTTGCATGATCTTGTTCTTCACTTATCTCTGCAAATCCTGTTCACTGCAACCCTGTGTATCTTTGCATATCAAATTTCAGAATCTGATATTATTTCTCACCACACCTTCAGATTTAATTACAGAAACCATTTACTTCAAACAGAGCTATCCTTCATCCTCTCAACACATGCATTGCATCTCATCAGCTGCAATCTTTGTTAGTTTTCAAAAGTTCGGTTTCTCTTCATACGTGCATTCATCAAAACTTGAAATTTTTCAAAAAGAGCTATTCTGCTCTGATACCACTTGATGCCCAGGCTACCTACTCAGTCCAATCTCCTTGCATATCAAAACTGCACTCCAGTATTTTCCCAAATAATTTTAAATCTCATGTGGAAGCTTATTACTTTAAATAATGACTATAAACCATTGAATACCCCATATTATGATTTTCTTTCGTCATCTTTTCGGATTTCTAAATACAAGCTTCCCTTTACCTTATAAGGGTTCGACCACACATAGCATTTAATTCGTATCCAAATTTAAATTTGATAAAAACCCAAAGTGTTAATACCCACGTTAGCGCCTATTGGCTTCTCCCCTCATTAATACCCATTGACTACGAGTTTCCCCTTACTTTATGTCTTCCGGAGTGTATTTAATTAATGTGCATAAACCCGTTCAAATAAAGTGTGAACCTATCTAACCATATGTTCATGACCTTAATTAAACTACCACCACATATGAACACTGGCCATACATAACTCTAACGCATACAAAAAGCCTTTCAAACATTATACCACAACTTGATTTAAAACCAAACCCCGACAAACGTTCGGGTCCCACCGCTCATGACATGCCTCTATGTAACTTCCGTCATGATCCAACGGTGGAACTGTTATCGTGCTTCAACCCCGAATTTTACCCACATCCAACGATTATCGTGCAACTAAAGTGCATGGGCATTAATCTTCAAAATTTGCGCGATGTAAGTGATTTTACAATACCATCTTAAGCCACGTGTTAGGCCAAGACCCTAATCGCATTTTTTTTTCCAAAATCAGCTTACCACTTAAGAGGTCACGCGATGACCATTTGTGGTTTTCCTCAGACTATCTTTGCTGCTCACGGTTCCGACCCTTCGTTCTTCAAAGTTCTGCTTCACCTTCTGACTTGCCTTTCGAAGCCTCGCTTTCCGTTACAACTTCACTTGTTCCTCCAACACTTGTGTCACTATGTTAATTATTCCTCCGCCCTATTCCACCTTCAATAGGTTCCTTCTCATGGTTCCATCACACTGTTGTTCCACGGTTTTACCTCCACTCTGTCGGTTTCGTTCTAATTCCAAGTTCAACAAACTAGAATTCAACAAATATTTGAATAATGTGTCTTCGACATTCCATGCCAGAGATTTGGTTCAACCAATATGCCAATTACCCTTGACTGTAATTCTGATTGCTTGATTCCTTCTTCACACAAGTATTAAATATATAATTTCGATATTTGCTAATGTTTCTAGATGGATGTATCAAATACAACCACTTCCTCTCTATTATAACCCAACAATTTATAATTCGAATTAATCGACCTCAATCACAGAACAGGACTCGATACTGCGAACCCTTAGATAGAGCTTCAATATGTTTTAAATGAATAGGATCAAACATTGTAATTGACTTCTACACAGTATACACAAAACCCAATAACCACGAGGTAGGATCCTCAGGGGATTTCCAACATGATAACCATATATGAAACACTGCAATTCTATTAAAATAGAGGTGAAACCTCTCAGTCATTCTTCTACTACAAAACCCCCCAAATTACAGAGTTCAGCACACTGGCTCTTATACAATTTCTTATTGGGATTCGAAGACATTCTCACAGAATGTAATCAATCAAAACTCCTACATTCAGAACCACTTTCCTCATTATATAAATTAAATGAAATACACAAACATCCACTTACAAACTTCTTTTTGGCCACATTTTTAGTTCGATGGCCCTCCTCTCTTCACTGATCTGTCCTCAAAAAAACTCTAGCTCTGAACCTTTGAACTATCTTTCAGGATTACATTTATACACAGTGATGACTTGAATCGATTTAGGTCCCTTATAGCTCGAAAAACCCTTGAAATTCTCAAAAATCCTAAATTTAGCCTAATTCTCTAAAATAACTGAAACTGCCTATCTCTTCACATTCCCAACTGATCATTTCTCTCATGTTCTCAAATGATTAGAGAACATTTACAATTCCTCACATTTTATTCAAAATTACTAATAAATATATGAGAATTTAAAATCAAGAGACCCCCCTATGTCTTAAAAAATTACAAAGTATTTCTTGAGCCTAATGCTCCTGCATCAACTCCTTTGAGTATTGGCCTGGGTGGGCAGAAACCACGTTCAAGAGTGGTTGGGGCGCATCAAAATTGGGCTATGCTGAAGGTGAAAAAGATCAGTGCAAGGGTAAAAAATGAAGGAGGAGTATGGTGAGGGCACAAGGCAGGTGAGAGGAGTTGTGTTCACGGCTTGGGTGCTTGGATGGAGGCAAAAAATGCAAGGGCGCTGCGTTCAGGCTGGGCACTGGGCCGGGCAGGCCTGAACAAGCAAACACGCCGCATTTGAACTATCGGGTCAGCCCTGGGCACTCGTTGAACGCCAGTATGGTCGGGTCGGGCGGAGTATAAGAGGCGCGTCACGCTTAATGAAAACGCCTTCTGTGAGCAGTTACAGGTGTGCCGCACAGTGTTCCAGGCACGTCGTGCGTTAAATCAGTTGCAAATGACTTAAAAATGCTCAAAATTGTTTCTCTCTTCCATGACTTGGCTTTTCATAATGATGAATGATATGTTTACTCAAGTTTTATACTTGATGAGGGTTCATAGAATCCTCCCCTCCTTTATCTATTTTTGAAAAACAAAAAGAATTCACCCTTTTGCCTTTTAAAGAATTCAGAAAGGCCTTTTTCGAAATACTCTTCTGGGTGCTTTTTTATGAGAAAAAAGGAAAAAACAAATAGTGCTTGTTTCCATATTACTGTTACTTTTCAAAACCCTGAAAGAACCCCCTCAGCATTATATCACTTTGAAATTCTAGATAAGACCCATGTAGTTTGTTTATGAAAAGGGTTCTCTGTCTATCTTTTGGAATAGGTATTTAGATAGAGTATAATGGTCTTCTCCAAGACTGTGACTGAGTATATCATCTTTATCAGATACTGTGCCATATTGTCTTTTCGAAGGTGGTCTTTCAATCTTAAAACTTTTAACTTATCATCTGATCCAAAACACCTAAAAATGCAGACTTCTTGTATTCATCAGGACTTGGTCTCCTACATATTTGTTTTACCCTTTGAATAAGCTGATCTATATGGACTGTTAATCATTCGGAGAGCTGGCCCTCTGCTTTTGTGAAGGAGGCCACTATTGAAGTCTCTCGATCCAACTGTCCTCTTTCCCATGTGACTTTTCTTATGGTAGTGTCCTTGTCTCAAAAGCATTGTGAAGCCTTTTAAGAGTGAATAACATGATTGGGGAAAAGATGAGGGTTACTGTTAGGCACTTTGTATTAACATTTTCTCTTGACTATGTATAGACCTTTTATTTGTCCTGAAGAAAGTCCTTGCAAATGTGACCACTCATGTTCATTTAGAATCATTTTTGGGCCCTTATCTCATGATGAAGGAGGCCTTTAAACAATGAAAGTTCATCCATTTTAATAATGTGCCCTATGTCCTTTAAATGAGCTGGAAAATAACCTTTGGCGCTTTCCCTCTATTTATCACTTCGAGGGAGTACTTTTGATAGACCATAAAAAAATGTTTTTTCAACATGAACCTTCTGTGTGAATGTCTCTTTATATTAGTCTGTAGAGGTCATTTTTAAACCAAGCTTGGTCTACATCCTTGGCCATTTATATGAGGCTACTCTTAGTCAAAAACTCCACCCTTGGATTATACTTTGAAGGAGGCTTTTATAAACAGAAAAATAGAGGCCTTTTAACACCATCATGTCACCCTTTGCTTGTGATAAAAAAGGCCTTTAACTTATCATATTTCCTTTGAGTCATCTCTATTTCTCAACTCGTCTTTCCAATAGAAACCTTTCTCAAACACAATTTTAAACCCTGCTATGCATCTTCTGTTCATCTTTTGGAGGAAAAAGCGCCAAGAAGCCACTGAAGTTTCTCAAAAACATGTTTGACCCTCTGCTTTTATATGAAGGAGGTTTCATCATTTGTGTTTCTAACCCTCTACTTATTATTTGAAAGAGGTCATATTAAACACAAAATCTTCATCTATTTCGACATTGTACCCTGCTCTGTATGTTTGTTTGAAGAACACCGATAGGAAACAAAGTGGAATTTGACATTTATCATTGCTATAATCACTTGAAACTCATGTCCTCTTGCTTTATGAGGTCTTGTCTGAGATGTATATATCCTTTTGTAAAATATCATTGTGAACACAAAACCAAAAGAAATGTGATTTGTATATGGAGAGTGTTTGCTGCTAGATATCATTGAGCTATATTTTCCCTTGACTGTGTTTTCAAAGGTATATTGAGATTGCCTTTGACTAATTTTTCACATCCCAGTTTCAAAGTAACATAAGAAGCAGCTATCTTCTTATGCCCTACATGATGATGCCCTTTGGAAAGATTAGGCAGTACTGCTTTTGGAGGTGATTATGGAGCACTGCTGATCAGCACCACTCAGTATTTTGTGTTCATTTGACATAAGGAATGATATCTGCTCTTCAGGTAGCATTTGGATTTATAACATGTACACTTGCTGCTCTTTACTTTACAACTCTCCATCTGATCATTGATGAAAAACCTTTTCAACATTAGAAACTTGTTTGAACTTGTCCCTTTGCTCTTATTTTCATACTGATCATCATTCAATTACACCCCTACAGAGATGTAAAACAGATGCTTTGGAACCTTGGAGAGCTCTTTTGGTGTTTCATGGAGATTATGCCTGATCTAAGCATATTTCTTTAGATAGTGACAAACCTCATCTTTTCCTGATTTGGATCTTTGTTGAACTTCTTCTGAAATGAGACAATGTGACCCGTTAGTGGTGTGCGACCTATGGATAGAACAATGCTTGCTTTGCAAAATAGGGAAAGTTTTAAGGATGAATAGTACTAGACATAGGCTTTTTGGCTTAGGATATCTTAGCCAAGGAAAAACTCCCTAAATGCCACTATCTAACTTAGGGATAATTTTGACAGATTCTGAGTGTTTTCTTAGGCATGATCAGATTTTCATATGAAAAGATTATCAGGGATAGAGTAGCAAACACTTTTTCAACCTTTGGATAGTGAATGGCATGAGAAACAAGGGTAAATGATAGCAGATAATCACAGCTATGACAGCTATAGATAAGGAGACTTTGCTAAAGTGAGATAAGTCTTAAGAACTAGAGATTGTTCTCATCATAGTGTTGGGAAAAATACTGAGAGGGGGGGGGGGGGGGGGGTGAATCAGTATTTAGTGCAGACAATAAAACTTTGTTATTTCTTTCTTAAAAACCCATACGCTACTTTCCTTCATCCAACTTGCGTATATACGTGGATTTTCTTTACAGAACTCGCGTATATCCAATGATCTAATTATGCATTTAGTTCTTGACTTAGATCATTGCATTACTCATTCATCAGATTTTTTAGAAAACAGTAAACAGATGTAGAAAGAACAGAATAATCATCACACATTAGCAACACACATGAACACCGGGATTTTTAGGTGGAAACCCAATTCGGGAGAAAACCACTGTTGCCGTCGTCTCAGTCTTCAATCTTTATTATTAAGAAAACTTCTTACAACAAGTACTGGTGCAGACTCATACCAGCACGCAAGCACCCACCTGCAGAAGGTTACAACCTTCTCTCATTTACCAGCCTCTTCTGGAAGGGAGCTACAACCCCCTGCTTCTCGTTTACCAGCCTCTCCTAGAAGGGAGCTACTACCCCCTGATATAAGTACCAGCTTATACTGACAGAAAGCTTCTACATACATACTGAAGGTTTCAACCCTCAGATCCACTGCAGACCACGTTTCAACAATTTTCATACTGGATCAAACAGCTCTAACACAACCCTTCACTTATCTATAAACATACTTTGCCCAATGCTTCAAACAGAACAGTGAAACTACTGTAACCAGAATATCAGAGATAACCCAGACTACAGAATAGATATCCAAAATCACATTCAACCTTGAGAAAATATAAGTTCAGATACCATACGCGCCTTTGTTTAAACAGATCTGCGTATACACGCGCTTTTTACGAAATGAACCCGCGTATACATCTGTGCATTTTTTAGAACAACTTCTAACTGCCCATACGCGCCTTTGTTTAAACAGATCCGCGTATACACGCGCTTTTTATGAAATGAACCTGCATATAGATCTATAAAAGATAATCTTTGCAGAGCAGACCAGATTTATGAACTTACCCAGATTTCTTTAATTACTTCAACATATTTTGCGCCAGGTCTTCGTCACTTCTTTTCAGATCATCCAAGAGATTCACCATTTCTAGATCTAGAGATCTTGAAACTTCATCATGTTCATAGATGCATCATAGATTCAGATCTATCAATTAAGAGCAGAGTTCAACCATGAAAATATACTTCAGAGTGAAGTATTCATTAAAGCCCAGACACCTACACCCCCTTTGCACAATGATTTTCTTCTCCTTATATAGGTTTACCCTTTATCAATACCATGAGCCAAAACCACACCACTTCCGATGGTATTCCTCGACGGGATCAAATAGACAACCCAACGCTCAATACAATGGGTCAATACCATGGTAGTAACCCTTGGGTTTACACTTTTATAGCGCAATTGAGCATACGCGACTTGGCACATACTTTCCCGCATGCATACACTACTTCTACTAGACAAACCCGCGTATGCCTTGAGACACACTTTTCATCATTGGTCTAGCACATCCTGGAATTCCTTTCATCATTACATCTGAGCTGCTCTGTAGACACATTAGATTTACATCATTAATTAGTATATCAAGTCAATTTCCATCAAGTACAACTTTCATCAAGTAGGTTGCCATCATCTTTATTAAATGGGTTGCCATCAAGGACAACACTCTGCATTATATTGCCAACAATCTCCCCCTTTGGACTTGATGGCAACCACGATGGTGTTTGATCACAACAGATAGATACATTAAGCATAATGATATTCTCCCCCTATTCAAAAACCATGTCACACCATGTCACTCTCCCCCTTTGACATCAAGGGCAAAGGGCGGATCAACACCAACACAAGGTTTTTCTTCTCATGTCGAAAAAGGAGTGCTGTAAATCTGATGTGCACTGAAGTTGCCATCGGACTCATGAAGGACTCATACTTACATCAAAGATCCAACCAAGTGGATTTACATATGAGACTCAAGTACCCAACCAAGTGGGTTTACACATGTTGACTCAACTACCCAACCAAGTGGGTTTACATATTTGAACAAGTCCTTACATGACTGAATATTACAATTTTTACATCATAGGTCTCAACATGACCTTTTCCTCAAATTACAAAAATTACTTTTCATTACCAAAACCAAAAAAGACCTCAAGAGAGAGATCATATTACAGAACCATCATAATGCCAACAATGCATTATACTCAGCAAGGCTAATGCTCCCCCTGAAGCTATGCATCCAATGCATCCTTTCCATATGACCAAAGCTCCCCCTTTGCTTGTGCATCCTGAACACTTTCAACATCAAATCATCAAGGAATTTTCACCCAAAATCAGAGAATGAAACAGAAATATAAGAGCCGAAATACCAACAGAGACTTCAAAAAGCATCAGAGATACCAAACAGCACCATAGCTTGTGCTGAAGAAATGCTGACCCAGAAAAATTGTCAGCAACCACACATACGCGGTTTTCTGTGTATGAACTCGCGTATATACGCGACTGTCTTTCAGGAAACCCGCGTATCCAAATTAATCTTCAGAATTTTAATCAGATCTGATCCTCTGCATGGCAGAGACTACTCCCAGCTTTTGTCTGAGATATTCGAACGCTTCCCTGGGCATAAGTTTGGTAAATATATCAGCAACTTGTTCTTTGGAGGGAACATACTCCAACTTCACCTTTTGTTCAAGCACTTGTTCACGTAAGAAATGATACTTGATGGGAATGTGCTTGGTCTTGGAATGCATAACAGGATTCTTTGATATACCGATGGCACTTGTATTATCACACATAATGGAAATAGGAGGTGAACATTTGATTTGGAAATCTTGTAAGGTTTGCATCATCCAAAGAAGTTGAGTGCAACAAGATGCGGTAGCCACATACTCTGCTTCTGTTGTAGATAAGGCAATAGAGCTTTGCTTCTTGCTGAACCAAGATACTAACCGGGGCCCCATATAGAATGCACCACCACTAGTGCTTTTCCGATCATCAACATTTCCAGCCCAATCTGCATCAGTGTAAGCATGAAGAGTAAGATCAACATTCATTGGATACCATAGTCCAAAGTCTTGAGTTCCTTGCAGATATTTGAATATTCTTTTCACAGCCTGAAGGTGAGATTCTTTTGGATTAGCTTGGAATCGTCCAACAATCCCAACTGCATGCATAATGTCCGGTCTAGTCCCAGTGAGATAAAGAATACTTCCTATCATAGATCTGTAATTTGGTTGGTTCACCATGGGAGAATCATCATGAGAACTGAGATTACATCCGGTTATCATTGGTGTACTTACAGGTTTGCACTCTTCCATGCCATACTTCTTCAGAATTTGCTTAAGGTATTTTTCTTGTGATAAGAATATACCATCTGTAGTTTGATGCACTTGCAAGCCAAGAAAGAATGTTAGTTCCCCAAGTAAAGACATTTAAAATTCTTGCTGCATGACAGAAGCAAATTTCTGACTCATAGATTCTTCATTACTTCCAAAAATGATATCATCAACATATACAACCACAATCAATAGTTTATCATTTTCAATTTTTGTGTATAAGTTGCTATCAGCAGACCCCTTTGAAAATCCTTGTTGATGAAGATATTTGTCCAGGCGATAATACCATGCCCTTGGAGCTTGTTTGAGACCATATAGAGCCTTTTTAAGTCTACAAACAATATTTTCATCATTTCCCAAAATGAATCCTTCTGGTTGTTCTATATAAACTTCTTCTTATAGATCACCATTGAGAAATGTAGATTTAACATCCATTTGATAAACTTTGATTTTTTGAAAACTTGAAAAAGCAAGAAACATTCTTATGGCTTCAAGTCTAGCTACAGGAGCAAAGGTTTCTTCAAAGTCTATACCTTCTTGTTGAGTATACCCTTTGCAAACAAGTCTAGCTTTATTTCTTATGACATCCCCATTTTCATTTAACTTGTTTTTGAATATCCATTTAGTTCCAATGACATTTTTGTTATGAGGTCTTGGTACTAATTCCCAAGTGTCATTTTTTTCAATTTGATCAAGCTCTTCATTCATGGCTTGAACCCAACATTCATCTTTTCTAGCTTGATTGACATTGTGTGGTTCAATGGTGGATAGAAATGTCAGATAGCTAGAGGATCCTACAAGAGTCCTTCTTGTTTGTACACCTGATGCCTTATCTCCCAAAATCTGAGATTCTGGATGATTCTTTTGAACATATCTGGAAGGAGCCTTTTCAGATAAATCATCTTCAGGTTCTTCATTGGATCCACTGTCTATATCATTCCTATTTGATGTAGAAGGACAATAGTCACCATCATCTTCTTCTATTTTTTGTTTTTCTTCTTTAGGGGCTGCAGGAGACTCATCAATGACAATATCAATACATTCAACAATCTTTCAAAGCCTTTTATTGTAACATTTGTATGCTCTGCTTGTAGATTAGTAACTAAGAAGTATCCCTTCATCTGATCTAGGTTCAAACTTGCCAAGATTTTCATCATTATTTTTGATAGAGCATTTACTTCCAAAAACTCTAAAATTCTTCACAGAGGGAGAGTTACCATACCAAAGTTCATATGGAGTTTTGTCACTATTTACCTGAACATGTGCCTTGTTGAGAATGTTTGCTACTGTATGTGCTGCTTCTCCCCAGAAAATGTCAGGTGTTCCAGAATCATCAAGCATAGCTCTAGCCATTTGCTGAATTGTTCTATTCATTCTTTCTACTACGCCATTTTGTTGTGGAGTGCCAGCTACAGAAAATTGTCTTTTTATGCCATGTTGTTCACAAAATTCAAGAAATTCATTTGATGTATATTCTCCTCCTCGATCAGATCTAAGACACTTGATTTTTAGATCTAATTCATTTTCCACCAATGCTTTGAAAATCTGAAATTTTTCAAATGCTTCATCTTTGTGTTTAATCAACCCAATCCAACACATTCTAGAGAAATCATCAATAAATAAGATATAGTATTCTTCCCCACGTGGTGAATTTTTCCTCATAGGTCCACAAATGTCAGTATGAATGAGTTCAAGAGGCTTACTTGATGATCTTTCTTTGGCATTAAATTGTACTCTGGTCTGCTTACCGAATTGGCAAGATTTGCATATGATACTCTCTGGTAGAGTAATATTGGGAAGACCACGAACAACATTAAGTCTGCTTGATTTGTTGATTTGAGAGAAGCTTAGATGCCCCAACCTTCTATGCCATAGCCAGTTTTCTGAAGATTTACTCAAGTAACATTGTTCTTTGCAGTTCTTTAATACATACAGGTTACTTGGAGTTCTTTTTCCTTTTATAATAGTTTTACTTGTATCAAGATCATGAACCACACATTCTTTTGAACTAAAGACAACTTCAGTTCCTTGATCACACATTTGACTTACACTTAACAGGTTATGCCTTAATCCATCCACATACATGACATCATTAGCCTTCACCTTTTCTTTTAGAAACACAGACCCTTTTCCTTTAATGACAACAGGAGTATCATTTCCAAAAGTAACATTCTTTTCTTTTTCTAGAGCATTATATGCAAGAAGTTTTCTTTTGTCACCTGTCATGTGTCTTGAGCATCCACTATCAATGTACCATTGATTTTATTCACCTTCTGCAAATAACGCTATCCCACAATTTTCAACCTGTAATTCCTTCTTTTTCCATACTTTGGAACTTGAAGGAAAATCCTGTTTTGGCTGGACTTTGCTCTTGCATTCAGATTCTAAATGGAAAAAGTTATTGCAGTAAGTACATTCAACTTCATTTTTAAGAGGAGAAAAGTTGTTATAGGTGTTCTTCCTTGGTTCCATATCCATCCTTTTCTTTCTTGCTTCTCTTGTCATGATGGTTTTATAGGCAACACATTGAACAACTTTATGACCAAAATTGTGACATGAGAAACATTGCCCATTGAAGTAGAAATTTTTGCGATCATGAAATCTTCTATTTGAATTTACCTGTTGGTTGTAGCTTCTTTGGAAAAAATCCATGTTAGTGTTCCTTGAATTGTGATGATCATGCTTTACCTGTAAAGATTCTTTATTCCCTTGTTGTGTGGCTGAATGTAGTAAACCAACTGTAGCTGCTTTTAGATAATTTGGTGCTGAAGCCTGAGAGGATTCTCCGGTATATCCAAGACCTGTCTTTATAAGAGGAGAACGTTGTACCTTAATAATCTCATCTAAGGTTTCAGACCCTTTAGCAAATCTAAGATTCAGAGCCTTTACTTTCTCAGATTCTTTTCTTTGACTTACCACTTCACATTCTAATTTCTCAATGTGTTTCTTTGCTTCTTCAACCTGCTTTTCCAGAGTCTCTATGGTTATTTTCTTTTCTTCTAAGAGAATTTTACATTCTTCTAAGCGTATTTTGAGTTGATTTTTTTCTTCAAGGAAATCATTGTCCTCTAGAGCATCCACAAAAGTATCCTTTTCATCTTTAGATTCAAATGCCATGAGAAGTCTAAGATTTTGTTCACATTCTTCCTCACTATCAGAGAACCCATCACTGTCTTCATGAGTGTAGTAAATTTTGCTAGACCGGTGCTTATTCCTTCTTGCTAGTTCCTTCCCTTTTGCAGATGTTTCTTTATAAGGACACTTAGCAGCATAATGACCAACTCTTCCACAATCAAAACATTTGAAAGGAAGCTTACCTCTGAACCGTCCTGTGCCAAGTTGAAGTTTCTTTACAAAATTTGCCTCATCTTCTTCTGAGATATATCCAGATCCTTCTTCCTTTTGAACTTATTTCCCCTTTGTAGAAGCTTTAAAAATAGCTTCTTTGACTTCAGAAGGTCCTCCTCTCCTCATTTCATATGCAGTCAGTATGCCATGAAGTTGCACCACAGTAAGAGTTTGAAGATCTTGTTTTTCTTCAAGAGCAGAGACTTTTGATTCAAATTTTGCTGTTAGTGATCTTAAGATTTTCTCAACCAAAGTAGATTCTGCTATTGTTTCTCCCAGGTTTCTCATACGATTGACAATATCATCAAGACGTAAAAATAAACTAGCAATACTCTCATCATTATGCATTCTCAAGTTTTCATATTCAATTCTGAGAGTTTGGAGTTTTTCACTTTTTACCTTTGCATCACCTTCATAACTTAAGATGATTTTGTCCCATATTGGCTTTGCTGTATTTAGCTGCATAACCTTGACAAATTCTGATTCAGTTATACTTCCCAATAGTGCATTGACCGCCTTTGCATTTGTTTCATAATTCTTCTTTTCCGTCGAATCTGTTGGTACTGCGGCTGGATATTGATATCCTTGTTCAACAATGGCCCATATATCTGCTCCCATAGACTGAAGATAGGATCTCATCCTTATTTTCCAGAATATTAAATTGCTTCCGTTAAAGAGCGGAGGCTTGATAGATGTTGTTCCATCTTGATTGCTCATCTTTCTTGATCTTCCTTCTAGCGGCTAAGCTTTTTCAGAAGGACCTGCTCTGATACCAATTGTTGTGAAAAATACTGAGAGGGGGGGTGAATCAGTATTTAGTGCAGACAATAAAACTTTGTTATTTCTTTCTTAAAAACCCATACGCTACTTTCCTTCATCCAACTTGCGTATATACGTGGATTTTCTTTACAGAACTCGCGTATATCCAGTGATCTAATTATGCATTTAGTTCTTGACTTAGATCATTGCATTACTCATTCATCAGATGTTTTAGAAAACAGTAAACAGATGTAGAAAGAACATAATAATCATCACACATTAGCAACACACATGAACACCAGTATTTTTAGGTGGAAACCCAATTCGGGAGAAAACCACCGCTACCATCGTCTCAGTCTTCAATCTTTATTATTAAGAAAACTTCTTACAACAAGTACTGGTGCAGACTCATACCAGCACGCAGGCACCCACCTGCAGAAGGTTACAACCTTCTCTCGTTTACCAGCCTCTTCTGGAAGGGAGCTACAACCCCCTGCTTCTCGTTTACCAGCCTCTCCTGGAAGGGAGATACTACCCCCTGATATAAGTACCAGCTTCTACTGACAGAAAGCTTCTACATACATACTGAAGGTTTCAACCCTCAGATCCACTGCAGACCACGTTTCATCAATTTTCATACTGGATCAAACAGCTCTAACACAACCCTTCACTTATCTATAAACATACTTTTCCCAATGCTTCAAACAGAACAGTGAAACCACTGTAACCAGAATATCAGAGATAACCCAGACTACAGAATAGATATCCAGAATCACATTAAACCTTGAGCAAATATAAGTTCAGATACCATACGCGCCTTTGTTTAAACAGATCCGCGTATACACGCGCTTTTCACGAAATGAACCCGCGTATACATCAGGGATAATTTTAGGGGCGAATTTTAGCCCAAAGGCGAAATTTAAGGGGTTTTAGACTTTAGAGGGGCGAATTTTTTATATAGAACCTATTTTGTATAGTTTTGTATAAATAGCCCCAAAATTATTTTTAAAATAAATAATTATTATGGTTTAGCCAAGGAAAATAAGAGCGGATAAACCTGAAATGTTGCATTCGCCTTCGATTCACCGCTCTGTGATTTTATGGGGTTGTATTCGCCCCCGATTTACTAACTTGCAGGGTTTTGGATCTGCATTCGCCCTTTGATGATGCTGGGGTTGCGTACGCCTGCGGCCTGCCGCCTCAGATTTACGATTTACGTAACTGTAGGAGACCGGGCAGCGGTGTTGGAGAGGGTTCAGCAAGGGTCTGTTGCATTCGTTGGTGGAGATTCCTCTACATCGTTGGAAGGAGAGGGGACTTGGTCTTTGGGATGGTGGTATTCACTTATGAGACAGAAGGTGTTGGCGGCTGGAGGTATCATAATTGGACTGATCCTTACTTTCCAGCTTTCTCTTGGAAGATTTACTGGTCAGCTGACTACCTACAGCTTGCAAGTTACCACTTTGCTCATCTACCTTACATTCTCCTGCAAGTTCTGAAATCCTGGTTTCACCTACATTTTTATTGGCACGAGTAGATCTTCTCGTTGATTCCGAATTAGTATTCACCAGATTTTTAGCAGAAAGGGTACCTTCAGCTTGCAAGTTACCACATTGCTCATATGCCTTGCATTCTCCTGAAAGTTTGAAACCCTAGTTTCACTTCCATTTTTCTTGGCACGAGTAGATCCTGTAGCTGATTTCAAACTAATATTCACCGGTTTTTTAGTAGAAAGGTGTGGAGAGTTTGGATTCACTGCAAGAGGGGAACTGGTTTGTGCAATTTAATTCAAATACTATGAATGACATTATGAGTGGGAGGTTGGATCTCCAGCCTGGTAGAAGTAGGGCATGAGAAGGGTAGGCATATGCCAAGGAAACGTGGTCATGCATGAAAGGGTGGTCTCGAGGGTGAAATGGAGGAACGAAGGCAGAAAGAAGACCCAAACTTGGACTCGGAGTCCACATAAAGTCATCACTCCATGGAAGCAACTGCGGTTTCTCCATCTAGGTCACTTGGTCAAGTCAAGGCTCCGACCACCTTGGATGTGATTTCAGTCCAACTGCAACAGATCAGGGATAATTTTTGCTTCCATATGCCCCCTTAATGTGTTTCCCTGCTCCCATGTTCCTGTTTGCCGGAATCCTGGTGCAACATAGGTGAAATTCAGGTTTAAAGTTTCTGCTCTAAGGTACATTAATTATTTGAACTATGCCCTGATTTGTTATGTTTCTCCGGTCTGATTTCATGCAATCAACTCATGATAGCTAGGATTGTGGTAGGATTCCCATGAATAATAGGTCTATTGGTTTTTGGTTTACAATATTATTTTGATTGAAAATACATCTTTTGTTTGTAATCATTGTCTGTAATTCTGGTATGGCCGGAGATCACAGTTGTAGGGTTTGACTTGTTTATAGGTTGGCTTGAGGAAAGGCTCCAAATATTTTACTGAAGCACGTGCAGCAGGATTTTCAGAGGAAAATGGAACACTTGGTGAAATGACAGAGACTTTGTGTGGCAGTGACCTTGTGTTACTTTTGATATCTGATGCTGCACAGGTTGGCACAACATTCTCTATATTACGGTGGCACATTTTATATAGAATCTTTCCATTGGAGAGATAATACTGCAGTTTCTATTGTTGTGAATGCTATTGATTGGTGGGAATTTTTTACAATTAAAGCAAACCCCCTCTAATTTGATTTCTGATCTTGCAGGCAGACAATTACAAGCAAATATTTTCTGCAATGAAACCAAACAGCATACTTGGTCTCTCTCATGGATTTTTACTGGGGAATTTGCAGTCCTGTGGAGATGACTTCCCCAAGAACATTAGTGTGATAGCTGTCTGTCCAAAGGGCATGGGACCATCTGTGAGACGGTTGTATGTCCAGGGCCAGGAGATTAATGGTGCAGAAATAAACTCTAGTTTTGTTGTGCATCAGGTGTTTGTACCTTGAAAATATATATTCACATTTTCAATTTTGTTTAAAAGTTCTTTGCAGCTTATGCTTTCAATGAAATCACAAACTCATTGCTATTTCAATAAGTTATGGAGTTTTCTTATGTGTGTTTGTCCAGGATGTTGATGGGAGAGCAACAGATGTTGCTTTGGGATGGTCAGTTGCTTTGGGTTCACCATTTACATTTGCAACGGCCCTGGAGGATGAGTACAAGAGTGATATTTTTGGGGAGCATGGTAACTATTATTTTAAGGACCTTTTGTTCTGTTTTATTTATAATTGGCATGCTAGGATTGAGTTGGTCTTTTATGATTTACAGGGATCTTGTTGGGAGCTGTACATGGTATAGTTGAAGCATTGTTCAGACAATATACCGAGGGTGGAATGGATGAAAAACTTGCTTACAAAAATACTGTGGAAGGAATAACTGGGATCATATCAAAAACTATCTCGACAAAGGTGTTTTCTGATTTTGGTGAAACTAAAAGCAGATTTTAGGGATCTCTGTTCATTGGTTATAGAATGATCATAGGATGTTGTTTTCTACTATGGCACATTGGACATACAATTTGTCATACATTGATTTTCATTTTTATTGCTCTTGAAATGGTTTGAATTTCTTATGGTTATTCTAAATTTGAACTTATTATACAATTTGCATGGATTGTTAGCTATATACAATTCTCTGAATGAAGGAGGAAGGAGGGATTTTGAGATGGCATACAACGCTTCATATTATCCCTGCATGGAAATTTTGTATGAGTGCTACGAGGATGTAGCTTCTGGCAATGAGATCCGAAGTGTTGTCATGGCAGGGCGTCGGTTTCTTGTAAGCTTTTTGCTTGGCTGCAACTTCATCTGGTTCAGAGCTAGAGTCTGAACTGCTGTAGTGTCAACCTTTAAACCAATAAATTCATTGTGAATTGCAGAGGTCAACTTACCAATGAAATTGTTTTCTTGTGATCCATCACTCAGTTTTTGTGGCGTACCATCTGGTTTAAGCACAACTACTGCAGCCCATTCTGTTAACAACTCTGGCTTCTGCTTTTGCAATAACGTTAGCCATTGTAACAATCTGCCTTCAAACCCAACAATTAGCAGATTTACACTTTCTACTGCAGAGTTTCCTCCTGACATATATGTCTTATAAGCAGTAATCATTTGTTCCAACATCAATTCAATTTCCATAGCATTCTTATTTTCTATGGACCATGCACAAACTGCTGTAGAAGACCATTCTTTCTGGGGATAGCTATTAGCTGTCTCAGAAATGTCAGGTGCACTAGTCCACCTAGAGGAAACATTATCAGGAATGTTTGCATGGATCTCTTCTTTTAAGACATTTATCCTAAAAGGATCTTGACCAGGGTCTGGATATGTGATCAATTATGGCATAGCTGAATTTCTTCTGATGTCATCTTAGCAGAGGGCAAGAAAGAGTATCTTGATTGGTCATCTGGCAACTGCAAAGATTTTATCTTGAATTCTAGAGAGGGTTTGGATATGACATTTTGGCTAGAACTTGGGAAAGAAATTAGAGACATTTCTTTCTTCTGAGGTTTCTTTAAACAAGACACCTTATCAGACATATCATCAACATCTGACTTAAGTTCTGCTACAGCTCTCTCTATACTATCAGTATCTTTTCTAATCACATCAGTATCAGCATGAACTTGTATTATCATATCACTTTGTGCATTCAAAGTGACCTTCAACTGTTTGCTCTGACTTTGGATCTCAGTCAGGATTGTCTGCATGCAAGTATCAAACTTTTTTGACAAGGCAGCAATATTGGCATCAATATTTTTCACAACTGGTTTGAATTGACTTCTTTGTTCATTTCCTATCAGGTTTACTTTGTAATTCAGAATCTTATGACTTTTATGGATTCCTAAGTTAGCCCAATTTAAGCCTGCAACTGCAGCTCTGGAATCTAACTTATCAGAATCAACCTGCAAAGGCCTTAATTCATAAGCCATATTATTCTGATTGATCTTCAGATCTTCCCATGGGGGAAATTCTGTTGTAGTCTCTGTTGTTTCACCTGCTGCATTTGTCCAATAATGTCTACCAGCTTTTGGTTCACTACCTTCATCTTCTTGCATCATAGCAACAGTAACATCATAGCCTAAAGTATTCTGAAAGATTTCAGCATATTTTCTCTTACTAGGCTTTCTACTCATTTCAACAAATTTTTGAGAGAATTCTATTGTTCCACATTTTCTGTATCCTTTTGGCAATTTCTGTTCTTTCTGTTCAGGAAGATTTCCATAGTACCACTCATACAAGGACACCCATTTATTGTTTGTTTCCATATAGCTTAGCCAATTTTTTGAGTTATGTTCTCTGACTTTATAATTGTATTTGGCTTGGTATTGTTTCGCTAATGGATGTGTGTCAACATCATTCAGAAAGATTTTCTGCATGGACTTATCACTTTTAACAAAAGGACTGAAACCAAACTTGTATCTTTCAAGGAACATTAATTCTTCAATTGTCAATCTATCTTCTTCAGGGACTTCTGAATTCGCTTGAACCCTTTGTTTTGATAATTCAATGTATCCTAGTCCTGGCTTTGCCTTATATTTCTTTTGTCTTACACTCTCTGCTCTTAGCATGTTAATTTCAAAGGGCTTTCTCACACACTCATATTTGTTACATTCAGGGTCAGAACATTGACTAGCAGGAGGTAGATTAAGCCTTCTATCATGGACAGGAATTGTACTTGATGGCAATTGATTCATTATTCTTGAAGAAATAACATTTTCATCTGGCCTTCTTTCATGTGTCACTGGTTCATTAACATAACCAACTGATGCATTTCTAGAAATCTTTCTTGCATTTAAAGCATCATTTTTCAATTTTTCATAAACTTCTTTATCAATCTAAATCATTTTCTGAGATGACTCACCATGCTGCAATCTGCGAGAACTCTGATTATTCTGTGGGAATCTAGTAATGACTTGTCCAGGATGTTCTTCTATACAATGATTAGACAGATATTCAGGCTGTCTATGAAGGTTATTCCAGGCAGTGTTCCAGGATTCAGGGGGTCTGAGATCCTTTTTAAATATAGCCTGTGGGCTAAGAGGACTGCAATTAGAATCATACTGGATAAGTGTAACTGAAGCAGAACCTTCAGAGGGTGCTTTCAACACAGCAGGGATTGTTGTATTATAGAATCTCACACAAGTTGTGTAAAAGATAGAGAGATTCTTTGATTCAGATTCAAAATTCTCATATCCTTTAGTTTGGACTCCTAATTTTAGAACCTTCATGATATTAGAATCGTCCAAAGCAACTGAGAAATTTGGATGAACGTCAAAGGAAACTGGGCCTTCAGATAATGGAGTCTGTATTCCACCTATAAGAGCTTCACTAAAAATTTTCCACCTATTGTCTAATAAAGCACAGAATGCAAAAGTATGCAGACCTTGTCTGTGTAAAGCATTCAAGCCAATCTTGACTAGACCAATATGGGCAAACTTATATCCTTTCTTTCTAGCTCTTTCAACATCTTTCAATTGTAGCAAAGTAATAGGCATCATCTGATTGATAGACAACTTTGCTTTTACAACAGACTCTGTTATTTGAACTTGAGTATAAGCTTTCAAATTAAACACACCAAGTTTCTTATAGACATCATTTGCTAACACAGGAGGCAATTTCCAATCTGGATGAGGATTTGATTCTTCAAGAACTATTTCTGACTCATTAGTAGGACTGGCAAGATCTGACAACATACCAGTAATGCTACTAACATCAACTTCTTGACTGTTTTTATTTTCCATTTTATGAGCCTAGGGAGAATAACTAGACTAACACCTTATATCTCCTTATTATACAAGGATTTACAAAATCACTCCAGTTGTACCTGTAGGCAATACATAGTCATCAGTCCCAAAATTTGATCTAAGACTATTTTCCTTTGTATCTATGTGTATAAAGGCAGTACGTCTATGCCATTAGCTGGCAATTTAACCAACAATTATGATTGTAAACTAACTTACAGATTGACTCTGGGCAGTTAATAAGACAAAGCTTAGCTGCTTTAATAAAAAATGACTAAACCAACATATCAATGCAACTCATGAAAATAGCACTTGTACAAAAGACCAACTATAACTGATATGGACTTTTGCTGGAGGAAGGGTGATGAAGTATATGGCAATATCCAAAACTTCAACACAGACAGGCCAAAACAATGTGGAACTTTAACACAATACACAGCACTGGAAGAGAGTCTGATTGCTTTGAAGCCTGAAAACATGTCCTTTGAAGAAGCAGCCAGCTTTCCTCTAGCTCTTCAAACTGCTAAAGTATGTGTTGTTCAGCTTGCCAAGTATGTATATGGAGCTTCAAAAATAGCAACTACTACAAGCACTGGAAATGTGGATTTTTTTAGACAATTAGGATTTTCAGAACTGCATGTCTCTTTGAATTTTTTTTCAGGTAGTGCCAGGTTGTGATGTGGCAGGAGTAATAGTTGATGAAGGAGGTAATGTCTCAAAATTTAGCAAGGGTGATGAAGTATATGGAAATATCCAAAACTTCAACACAGGCAGGCCAAAAAAATGTGGAACTTTAACACAATACACAGCACTGGAAGAGAGTCTGATTGCTTTGAAGCCTGAAAACATGTCCTTTGAAGAAGCAGCCAGCTTTCCTCTAGCTCTTCAAACTGCCCAAGAAGGTTTTGACAGAGTAAATTTTCAAAGGGGTCAGACTGTGTTTGTTGTAGGTGGAGCAGGAAGTGTTGGTAGCCTGGCTTTTCAGGTAAAAGTGAATACTATCTTTTTCTTTTAAAAACCTCTGATAATCTTCTTCCTCTGTATATGATCAAGTCAGAAGTTGTAATAATATTTGTGTTGTTCAGCTTGCCAAGTATGTATATGGAGCTTCAAAAATAGCAACTACTACAAGCACTGGGAATGTGGATTTTTTGAGACAATTAGGAGCTGATATGGTGATTGATTATACGAAGCAAAGCTATGATCAAATACCACAAAAGTTTGACTTTGTTTTTGACACTATTGGTAGGTTCCACTAGCTTTTCCCTCCTTTTTAATTTATCCTAATTTTATATAAAAACTTGATGTCTTTGGCAATCCCACTGACTGCTTTTTGGTAGTTTGGATGCCTAATAAGCATGGAGTTTAACTTTCAGTCTTGCTTTCCCAGTTCACATTCAAAATCAGTATCTTGGAAAATTAATACAGTTTCAGTCTCCCCTTTACACAAAATTGTGATGGTGTGGAGAAGTTTAACTCAAATTCGTGCTATTTTGCAAGTTGTGATAATCAAATTATGTTAATCATTTTGTTATATCTTCCATACATGTCAACAACCACTCCTACCAAGTTGCCACATAATATTTATGATCAAATTCTATTTCTTTTAAGACTTAACGTTACCAGACAAGTATTAATCATTATCAACAATGCAAAAATAACAATCGCACTAATACTAATCATGTAGAATGGACAAAGTTGGATTCTGGTATAGCGGCAAAGATTACTGGCTGCTGACTGGAATCCACATATTCACCCTGGTCTGCATCTTTTATGTCCGATGTCATCCTGGTCTGCATCTTTTATGTCTGATGGAGAGCACCCATACCTAGTGGGAATGAGGATGCTTAAAAAAAGTTGTCCTTGAGCTCAAAACCTTGAAAGCCAAAATCAAATTAGGAATCTACTCCTGCATATCTGTATTCTTCATAATATACCATTTTCCATTTTTCTTTGTAAAAAGTAAGGTGTATCTTCATTTTTCATTGACAGTTCCTTCTTTATAAAAGCCAAAAAGCAGATTTTGGCTAAAAGGATCCAATGGTGATTCCGGACTTCCTTTGAGCACTTTTCCTGATTCATGTCTTTGTTCTGGACAAAATATTGATTAGAAGTATGAATTGAATTTTGCAGGAGACTCGCACAGATCTTATGTGGTTGCCAAAGAGAAAGCAAAAATTATAGATATTGCCAACCCCTCACCTCATCCGAGGGCAAAATCTTACGTTGTGACTCCGAGTGGTTGCAACTTGGAGAAGCTTAGAGGCTACATAGAGTGCGAGAAGTTGAAGCGAGTGATTGATCCCATTTGCCCATATGCATTTTCAAATGTTAGGGAGGCTTTCAAGCATCTTGAAAGTGGAAGAGCCAAAGGGAAAATTGTCATTTCACCCATAGATTGATCTCATATACGTAGTACTGATTTTTCCTTCCTCACTCTGTATTTATGAGCTTTGCTTAGATCCATGAGTGTTGATTCAGGTCATCATTGTCATAAGTGGTATCGGATCATAAAATCAGATGTTTAAAGATTTATTGTCATCAGTTGAATTAGACAATAAGATCAGATGTTTAAATATTTAAGAATGGTGTAAAGAGAAAACGACAAGAGTGTATGGAACCAAACAAACATGTTGTCTTGGAGAAAAATAACATTATGCTGCAATTTTCATCTGGCTATTACAGAATGTCCTTGCATCTTGAAAGTTGTTGCAAGTATAATTATTAGAGAATGTTGTTCAGACCTTGCATTTACGTTGTTAAAAGTAAATTTGATATGGCTCTGCATTATTCAAATTGTACATCTTTGTCTTTATTTGGTTTTCATCTGAATATTACAGAATGTCCTTGCATCTTGAAAGTTGCTGCAAGTATAATTATTAGATTACAGAATTTCCTTGCATCTTGAAAGTTGCTGCAAGTATAATTATTAGAGAATGTTGTTCAGTCCTTGCATTTACTAAGTTGTTAGAAGTATGATTTTTTTGGTGGATTTGATATGGTTTTGAGTTATCAAAATTGTGCATCTTTGTCTTGTCTTTACCTGGTCGATTTCAGCAATGTTTATATCATTATATTTAATAATTAAATAAAAAAAATGTAATATTAACTTGAGATTTATTGGAATTTCAAATTTATCTAACTTCCAAAATGGAAATTTGAATTTCAAATCAACAGAGCAAGTATTTGCTAAAGTTGATACACACGCCTGATGAATATGATTTTGTTTGTGCAGTGGATTTTTTGGGTGGGACCTTTTGCTGGAGTTGCATTAGCTGCTGCCTACCACCAGTACATTCTGAGAGCAGCAGCCATCAAGGCCTTGGGATCGTTCCGAAGCAATGCCAATGTGTAATTAGGTGACACTGGTTGTAGGTAGCAGTTGTCTGTGTTTCAGATGTGTAGGTCTACAATAGATTAATAATTTCTATGGACTTATGTCTAGCACTGGATGAGACCAAATAGCAGCTCAGTGAAAACTGATTTTTAAAGGGTAGCTTCTTCTCTCAGGGCCTTCATCAGAGGTTGGATTGTTGACTTCTAAGAGACATAGAGGTTGAGGGAATCTGGCTTGAATCCAGTTCTGTTGCAGAAGTGATAAGAATGCTTGTAATTTCTGTAGAGGTTAGAAGTTTTGAATGAATGAACTCATAATTATACACAGTACAAGTTACAAGGTAAGAGGACATATTCAACAGATTGATCTTAGAAAAGAAAATGATAAAGCAGACATTTATGTAGCCCTTCTTTTATAATTTTGGTTAGGATGTGTGGTCAACTCTTCTCCTAGCACAAACAATTGTAATTAATTTTTCAATGGTTACTAGCACAGACAATTGTAATCTCATTTTGAATGTTGTTTATCTGATCATTTAGTACTCATTTGTACTTTAAACATATCATGCCTTCAATCATTTCTAAACCATAGTGGCCTACATAAAATTCTCAAGGAGGCTTAGATTTCATGAGTGCATCTCTACCAGACTCTTCACAGTGTTCACATTGACAACATGAGCCCCATCAACATTCAATGTCTTCAATTATTGGAGTACTTTATCGCTGTACCAAAAATTCTCTCGTTTGGATTCTGAGGTCTTTGATAAGTGCATCTATTCCACCAACCATACTGGCCTACCTAAAATTCTTTACACTTGTGGACAAGGAGGTTGGATTTGAAAAGTGATGCTCTCCTCCCATTCTTCTTCTCAGTGTTTACGTGGTTATAAACATCATTGGAGAAAATGTGCCCACTCAAGAGTCAATGCCTTCAATTATTGCAATACTTTATTGGTGTACCAAAAATTCTCTTTTGGATTCTGAAGTCTGTGATAAGTCCATCTGCCCAATCAACCTTCAATGTCTTCAAGTATTGCAATAATTTACTGGTATGCCAAAATTTTTGCGTTTGGATTATGAGGTTTGTGATAACTGCATCTCTCCCACCATTTTTCTCTGCTTCCACATTCATTTCTACTGCATGGATCAAAGTTGGTAGCAGAAGGTAGGATTATATCAAATTGATTGTGTTAACCTCATTTTAAATATATCAAATTGCTTTAAAAAAAATGAGACAATCAATAATAACAAGATTAAGATAAAGTGAACCTTGTTGTCATGGTTATCATAAGTTTATGCTGAAGAAATTATATCTTAATAAGATTAAACTTTATTAAATCAGATTCGAAAGTATCATATTATTATTAAAAGTTTCAACATTATTTTTTTAATGAATAAAGTGCATTTTAATTTATTTTATTAATCTATCTATATATATAATTTATTTTTAAATATAAATTAGTCTTATTTATGAAAATAAAATCATATTAATATAAATTAATCATTCCATACTTCCTGTTTTTTTTTAAATTTTGAAAAACATTTAAAAGGAATTTTATTATATATCAATATTAAAATAATATGGAAAAAGGATTAATAGCTAAATTATTTTAATAATTTATTATTATAGAGATAAGCTTTGGAATATATTATAAAAGTGTAAGGTTGCTTTTGCATTTAGAGTTATTGTGATAAGGTTATATGAGAATGATATTGTTATGTCTAGGAATATTAAGGGTTGATAAAAAGGAATTAATTGCAATATAGAAATTAAGAAAGATTCTCCCCTATCCCTACCTTTATTGACATTCACATTGACAAATTAGAGGCATGTTTGGAAGAATTAGCCTTGTGGTTGCATAACCTCAGCTAGATTAATCATCCCCTTTCTTCTTTACATTAGTGATATTGTTCTTACGGACATGACTCCACCTCATTTTGAGAAGCGAGGATTATTAAGGATTTTTGTTCTAGCATAGCTATGCGAGTAAACGCTAATAAAAAAGGTTGTAATAATCAATCGAGTAGTCTTTAGTGCGACTTTTTGAAGGCTTTTACGGTGACTTTTTACGGTGTAATTTCTCTAAATTCTGGCAGGAATTTATTGAAAAGAGAATTTTGATTGCTAACTTTGCACAATCGAAGTGCCTTACAGGTTTTTGAGGGCACTGAATCCATATATAGAGTCAAAAAACCAGTTTGAATAACAAAAACCAAGATTTTACCTCAAAATTTTTCACCGGATTTCGACACCTGAAACTTCAAAAAGTCGCACTAAAGACAGCTCCATAATCAATTACAAAAAGGTAATTTATGTTAATTGTGAGCTATAATAACAAATCAAAGAAAGTTATACAATAAGGTCTTGAAGTCAACCTTCATCACAATCTTAACTAGAAATACAATGTTGGGAAAATGATTAATAGAAAGTGGAAAACCAATTTTTGTCTTAGGTGCAATTGTAGGTCAACAAATTTTTCGTTTTGGAAAAAAGAAGAAGAAGCTCATATTTTAGACACCTCTTCATCTTTTTATCTTATATGGAGATGAATTTTGCTGTTGCATCATCTCTATAGAATCATAGAGGGAAATTGAGAAAATCCAAAAGTTTTTTATAGTTTATGATCTTATTAAATGCAATATACCCTATCCTATCTTATAGAAGCTAGTCTTTCACCCATTGAGAGTTTTCCTATGACTAAGTACCTAATATAGAAGGAAAAGACAAGTAACATGAAAACAAGTGGCTCCCTAAGATTTCTTCAAAATGCAGTCAAAATTTGGTGTGGCATAAAATTGGTTGGCATAAAGATTCTCAATCTTAGTCAAACTAGTGGAGAATAGAGGAGGCCACTCTAAAACGTGAACACCAATAAAATTGCTATCGCATATAAATTAAAGTTGAAATCATGGTGTGATAATGCAGTAGAGAATAAGAGAAAAACAAAATATTAAAAATTGGTCATTAACCATAATCCAAAGGATCAAGTGTCATATTCTTGTAGCTAGTTTTAAGAAGAAAAACATCATTACCAGAATAAAAATGAACTTTGAGGAGCTTAGGAATTGAGCAAGACCTAGAATTTCATAGGATGCAAGTAAATGTCATTGCGATGTTAGAAATGTGAAGGATGAAAACCACTTCCTTTTACAATGTCTTGCTTATTCTTATTTGTGACAGGAAATGAAGCTGGATTTGATGATTTTGGGACCTATTTTCACATAGATAGCGTTTGACTAGTATTAAATGATAAATAACTAATTTAACAAGACTAATGCAAAGCATCAATGGGCTCATTCAAGTACATGAAACTATCTTGATGTCTAGCTTTGACATCTTAGAAAATTTTAATGGTATATATGTTGCTTGTGTTTGGGGAATTTTGCTGAGTTTCGAGTTTTATATTTTCTTGGAAAATAATTATTGATATTTGGAAAATGTGTGATTTTATATTGGTATTGGAAACAAAGCTAGTTTTGATCTTTGATTGGAAATGAAATCAGATTTGATGAATTTGGGACCTATTTCTTTTCACATAGATAGTGTCATAGTATTAAATGATAAAGAACTAATTTAAGAAGTCTAACGCTAAGCAACAATGGGCTTATTCAGGTACATGAAATTGTGTTAATGTCTAGCCTTGATATCTTTGAAAATTTTAGTGGTTTGTTTGTTGCTTGTTTAGAGGATTTTGTTGAGTTTGAAATTAGTCTCTTGAATGCTTATGGTTCTCATATCATGCATATATCGATAGATCGACAGATCCAGTTCTATTATTATAATCATTATTGTTTTCTTTATATATTTGGTGGTTTGAGGAAAGATATTTTATTTCCTTTCACTTTGTGGCATGATTTCGACATCTTCACCTTTTAGAATATAGTAAAATATTTTTCTTATTATAGATTTTTCTTGGAAAATAATTATTGAGAGTTAGGTGCAAATGCACAATGTTGTGTAGCATTAGTATGATAAATATGGGATAGTGCAAAGCATAGTTTTGAAGATTAGTCTAAGTTGACTCATACCTAATCAACTTAGTCAAGTTGATTGTTGGTTGAACGGCTAATTGTTGGTTCAATGGATAGAAGGTCTTGCAGGCACAAATACCAAAGGGAAAAATGGAGCCCATCATGGAGTACTCTTTGTAATTCTCCACCACTGCTACCTTTCCTCAAACTCCTCTCCAACCTCAATATCAGTGCTAGTAGTAGCATGACAAACAACACTACGCTTAGCGGAACTAGAAGAACGTGTTTTCCAAACTACACGAGAACTAATTCCCTCACGAGTCACCATGTGCCATGCTTGGTCTCGGTGGTTCTCTTCCTTCTACTCCTGGTTCAATTACCATATCTTCATTGGAACCAACACTCCGATCTCCACTAGACAACGATTCACCATTTTGTAGTAGTGATTCGCCATTTGTACTGGTGATTCGCCATGATTTTACAGGATAATATAATCTCGTGAGAGATTCGCCAAAAAATTATATATACATATTATATTATTAATAAAATCGCTTTCCATTTTTCCTATGTATCATGGGGATTCGCCTATTTTTTATATATATAAATTTAGGGGGGTTCTTAAAATTATCCCTGGTATACATCTGTGCATTTTTCAGAACAACTTCTAACTGCCCATACGCACCTTTGTTTAAACAGATCCGCGTATACACGCGCTTTTTATGAAATGAACCTGTGTATAGATCTATAAAAGATAATCTTTGCAGAGCAGACCAGATTTATGAACTTACCCAGATTTCTTCAATTACTTCAACAGATTTTGCGCCAGGTCTTCGTCACTTCTTTTCAGATCATCCAAGAGATTCACCATTTCTAGATCTAGAGATCTTGAAACTTCATCATGTTCATAGATGCATCATAGATTCAGATCTATCAATTAAGAGCAGAGTTCAACCATGAAAATATACTTCAGATTGAAGTATTCATTAAAGCCCAGACACCTACACCCCCTGTTTGGTCTCAATCTAGTCTCCTAAACTGAGCTCATTTAATTGTCAACCAGGATTTGTAAACTGCTGAAGTGAAGTGTACTGTATGTACCTAGGTACTTGTTTCCCAATGCGTTGTGTGTAGTGTTTTGTGATGTTTTTGGTCTTTTTGTGATTATTTATGATGTTTTTGGTCTTTTGATGGTTTTATGTTCACAAGAAAGATGACTAGAAAGATGATAGAAGGAAGCTAATGATTAGAAACAAAGTGAAACCTAATTGGTTGATGACAAATGACTGATACAAATGCAATACTTAAAACAGAATCAAATCTAAACTATGACCAATCAGAAACAAAGCTTGATAATGAATTTTAAGCAAATGATTCAAAACACAAACTAAACTTGTCAAATTCTTTCATCAAAGGCATTTGAGAAAGAGCTTGAAACATGGTCAACTAAGCATGTAAATCTTCCTAACTAAACAGTTTAAACAACTAACTTATAATGATGCAACATCTTGTCCTTGATTAGAAATTTGTTGAAGTATGTTTGGAGTAAAATATTGATATCATCATAAGATTTCCTATTCCAAAGCTAATTCCTAACTCTATTCTGCAATTTAATTGAATGTCACAAAACCTTTACTCAAAAGTTATTGATTTCTTTTCAAAGTAGTCTTTTGAGGGAGAGCTCTGTTTATGAAATGATGAGGAAATTGCAGAGGTACTTCAGGCCTTAAAATGATGTTGTCTTTTGTTCATATGGTTATAGATCAATTATGGATTTTAGAACAAGAAGAGGTTTGTGAATAATGAAGGTTGTTTTGTTAATCTTAACAACTGAAGTAATCTAATGTGCAGTGAATAACAATTGAATGTGGAGTGCAAATGCAATGAGTTGAACTACAACCAAACCTAATATGTCACTAGCCTAAAACAGTGTTAAACTACAAGTCATTATCAAACCCAAAACAAAACAACTGAACATGAATTAAGTGCAATGAAACTCCGGAGTATCCTAACTATACTATCATGCATTATTATATGAAATTATACAGTCTGTTTGTCCATCATTATTGATATTTTGGAAGAGTTCCTTCTTTTGGAAGAGTTAGAACAATTCTGACTGTGTAATTGAATGCAAATGCAAACATAAAGGACTGAAAGCAATGAAAAACTAAGATATCATATCCATATCCCACTCATCATTATGATATTTTGGACAAGCGTTTAAGAGCAAGAACAAAGATGGTACTTAGTGCAAACACACAACTAAATCATTCATTATCACGGTCATGTCTTGGACTCCTTAAGAATTTATTGGAAGAGTGATTAGAACAAGTGTAACTGTGATAGTGAACAACAAAAATTACAACTAAATCCTACAATACTATAGCCATTTCCCATTCATCATTATAATCTTTTGGAAGAGCTTCTTCTTGTGGAAGAGTTAGAATGAGTATAACTACAGTAGCTAATTAAAAACAACTATGAATTCAACTTCTAATCCTACAATACTATAGTCATTTCCCATTCATCATTATAATATTTTGGAAGAGCTTCTTCTTGTGGAAGAGTTAGAATGAGTATAACTACAGTAGCTAATTAAAACAACTACTAATTCAAATTCAAAAACGCAAAGGCAGCTAGAAGACTTATCTAATTTACGCAAATAAATCCGTGCAAGAGGCAGGGGCCCTCTACCACCTGACGGAATTCAACTCCAAATTAAATCAACGCTTTCAAAACAACACTGTCTGCTCCATTAAAGATGAAAGAACTTGAACATAACACTCTGCGTCTTCAGAAATGTATCACAGAATCTAAGCAAAATCTAGCATCAAATCTAACATAAAATCTAACATAGCTCTTGGTTTCCCAAGTGTTTATATAGCAAATGCACATATCAAGACTTGCAACAATTTCAGGAACACTGTCTTTCCTTATCGGAATCACATTAGGACTCTTGAAGTGGCTGCGTGAAGAGGAAAAAGACATCTGGACTGAGACAGTCCTAATAGAAGTCTGATTTCCTAAATGTGTTCCCACGTTCCAAAACCGTACCCAGAATTCGTTTCTTCCTCCATGATGAGCAATGAACCATGTAGACATGACGTGGATTATGCCCATATGTGGTTTTTCTTGAGAGGCCACCTGGAACATACCCAAACGTGAAGACAGCTGCAGAATCGCCGGTTAGCTACGGAATGTCTGCATTCTGCAGCTAGTTCCGGTCAAAATGCTTTACAATGGCAAAAATCACAAAACTTAGCAAGTCAGTCATGTAAATCATTCTAGAAGTAATTTTAACTATATTCATTGATCAATTGGGTCTAGGATAGAAATGGACAAAGGAAAATGAGGTAAAATGGAATGAAAGAAAGCACAATTTTGAGGCTCAACATACCCCCACTGCTGTCTCTTTGCATGTCCTCATGCAAATTATCCTATGAACTCATAGGCTTCTGCAAGGACATCTAATCCTCTCCTTCTCCTTTGTCTGGAAGCTAGAGATCTTCTGGGTTTTCTAATAACAAGTTTGAACCTTAGGTTGGTGAGTGCCCTGATTAGCTTCTTGTTCCTTTTCTTCAACTTCTCATTGGTCTTTTCCACTTTGTTTATATGGAGGGATAAGGTTGAGTTCATATCAGTTTTGAGCTTGACTTGATCCTTGAGAATTTCATTCTCATTTTTTATGTGTCTATTCAGTAATTCCAACTCATACCTATCCCTCCTTAATATATCTATTTCAGATAGTGGAGGACTGGGGGTTCTCTCTCTGCTTTCTGAAGCTCTCCTCTCCAAAGTTTCCACATAGTCATAAATTTCCTGTTGAGCAGGGTCAATTTTAGGGGTTCCTTCATAAAAATCCTCTTCAACATCTTCTTCCATGGATGTTTCCTCATCTTCTATATCAATCACCCCTGTTTGTTTGATTTGAGTTTTCTTTAATTTTCCCTTTAGTCTGTGGCTTCTCCTTGGCTGAGAGGATCCCTCTTCTTTCTCTGTGGCAGATTTCTTGATTACCTTCTCTTTCTTAAGTTGCCTCTTGATTTGGGTCAACTTCTCTAAAATGATTTCCTCACTGCTCTCTTGGACTGTTTTGTCAATTTCAACTTTTGAAGCCCTCCATTTTCTACTTCTTTTTGTAGGCTGTGGTTCCGGTGAGGGTTCTTTTGGCTCTTCAAAATGATTTCTTATCAAGAAATCGTCCCATGTATCATTTGTTTTGGTTAAATGATGTTCAATCAAAATTTTAACCAACCCATGATGATATAAAGTTGTCTCTAAAAATTGAACCCTTCTTTGAACACAGGAAGCCATCTTTTTCAAGCTTTGAAGCAAGAAGTAAGGTAGGTTTAGGTCTTCCCCCAGAAAATGCATTATCAGTCTAATGTGGTAGACATAAAATGTCCCATATCTACCCTCACATGTAATAAATTTTTGCATAAGAAGTAGTATGTTTCTCCATTTATTTTTCAATGCAGAACTGGGAATTCCTTTCTTAAATACAGTGACATCCATACCTGGTGATTTTAGAATTTGCTTCCAGGATTCATTGTGGAATTCTCTGTTTTTGAACCATCTCTCTCCATTTCTAAGCAACCCTGTAGCTTCTGCAATGAAAACTTCAGTGACAGTAAATTTGACATCCCCCACTTCAACTTCAACTCCTTGAAATGATCTTGCAAATGTTTTAGTGACTTCTTTGTGGAAGCCATTAAATTTCTCCAAAAATTGAAGCCATCCTATCTGTTGCAACATTTCTTTGCATTGAGGGTAGCCTTCTAAATATTTTGAACCCACTGGTTCAGTTCTTACAATGAAACCCATGATTGCTTCTTCAATGTTCAAATTAACACTCTTCTACCCACAAAAACAATGACTTTCACCTTCGAATTGAAATGGATTCAAGTTCTTAATGAAAATGGCTTCAAACTTCGGAATGACATACCTCTGATTGATAGTGGCAACAGCTTCAAAACTTCGGGCTGATATGCCTCTGTTGACAATTGAACTTTGGACTTGATATGTCTCTGTTTGACAGTGACAAATGGCTTCAAATTTCCCACACTACTATACCTTTGTTTCTCGGTGGTAAATAGCTTCAAATTCTCATACTGCTATATCTCTGTCTCTAGGTAACAAATGGCTTCAAATTCTTCAATGCTATACCTCTGTCTCCCGGTGACAAATGACTTCAAATTCTTCAATGCTATACCTCTGTCTCCCGGTGACAAATGACTTCAAATTCTTCAATGCTACACCTCTGTTTCCTGGTGACAAATGGCTTCAAATTCTTCTCTGCTATACCTCTGTGTTTATAGTGATAATGCTCAATCTCTGCCCACAGTGATACTTTGTCTGCCCACGGAATCAAATGGCTTCAAATTCTCACGCTGCTATACCTCTGAATTTACCCTTTTGCTCTGTTCTGCGCTTACAATGATAATGCTCAATGCTATTCAAACTGATATCCTTTGGCTCTGCTCTCGGTGAGAAGAATATCTCTGTCTACGGAATGAAATGCCAGCTACAGAATGAAGTGATGGCAGTGGTCACGGAAGGAAGTAGTGGAGTGAGGTGGAGGGAACGAATTAATGATTGAAGAGACAGCGGAGATTTTTACAACGGCAAAGAGAATCATCATTGAATGATTTGGTTAAGAGACGTGAAGAATTCAAATACCTCGACCATTTTAACCACTTAAATGATGTCGGATATGGAATTTGAAATGAGAGATTTTAATCCAAAGTCTGTGGAGGGTTTATTGGTCTTGATCAATAAAAATAATTAAAACAACCTTTTCGAACAATACATAACTAAAACTATGCTAAACTTTATGAAATGCCATTATAAATTAAACTTGTTACCTCTGCCTTTCATTTGATTTTTGTAGTCTTTGTCTTCTCTGTTCACCTTTGGAAGAGTCTTCATAATATTCTTGATGCTTTTGATTCATGGATACACTGGGTCATTTTTTTGCAATTCTAATGTCTGCTGATTGATGCCTTCAAGATTTGTAGCTGCGGAAAGACTGCCTGGCTGCAGAAAGGATGATCAGCTGCAGAATGTCTGTTGAGCTGCAGAATGTTCCTGTAGAGCATTTTAGTAATGGAATGGAGTGTTTTTGGAATATAGGTGAAATTTTTTATGGTATGAATGAAGATGGATGATGAGACATGATGTATATGAAGTGGATGATGAAATGGAATGGATTCAGTTTATGAAATGGAGTGAAAGAACATAAGAACTGCCCTGCAATCCTTGACATGTTTTATTCATTTACAGCAAGATATCAAACTTTAAATTTTGACATGAAAATGAGATGGATGGAGGATGGAATGAGATGAATGATATGTGGAATGGAGTGAAATATGAATGATGGAATGAAATGGAGTATGGATGAATAAGTGAATGGAGTGAAATGAAATGAGATGGATCATAAGCACTATGGATCTGAACTTATGATTTTTGTAACAGCTGCTTGTAAAAACAAAAATGGGAAAAGTTAGAGTGTCAAAGAGACTCTGATTTTCACCCTATCTTTTCTGTATAAACATGCCAATAAATGATTGGTTTTCATGTTTATACCTTTATTTTTATTTATTTATTTATTTATTTATTTTTCAAAGAGAAATGCTTCAGAAAATTTAATCAAGTTGATGAAGAAGAGAGACTCTTCTTCATTAACTTCACATCATTGCTTTCTTGGAACTTCTTGACAAACTCTTCTCTTGAGAGTGGCTTGTGGTATAGCTTCAGTCTATCACCATTCACAAGAAAAGTGACCTCTTCTTCATCTATAGTTCTGATTTTTACTGCCCCATTATCAAAAATTCGAACAATTTCATATGGCCCAAGCCAATGTGTCTAAAATTTCCCTTGAAAATCCTTGAATTTTGAATCAAACAAGAGAGCCCAGTCACCCTCTTTAAATTTCTTCTCCTTGGTGTACTTGTCATGCCATCTAGCCCTTTGCTGTTGGACTAGACTTGTTTTCTGAACTGCATCTTGTCTGATCTCATCCAATTCATTAATTTGCTCCAATCTATGCTTCTGTGCCTCCGTCAAATCAAGTCCTAACTGAATTGCCATTTTGAAGGTTTGAATTTGGAACTCTATGGGAAACAAAACTTGCTTTCCATAAACAAGCTCATAGGAGTATGGCCTGTTGTGTTTCTCCATGTAGTTCTATAGGCCCACAAGGCTTCAGGAAGCCTATCTAACCAATCTCTTCTATGTAGATGAACAGTCTTTGTTAGGATTCCTTCAATGACCTTATTAGTAGATTCCACTTGACCATTTGCTTGTGGATGATAAGGAGTAGATTTTCTATGCCTGATTTTGTACCTCTCCATCATTTTTTCCACTAGCCTTGATGTAAATTGAGCTCCTTGATCTGTAACAATTTCCCTTGGGACACCAAAACGAGTAAAAATATCCTCAAAAAGAAAAGTAACTACAGATGATTCATTAGCAACAAGTAATGGTTTAGCTTCTACCCACTTAGTAACATAATCAGTGCAATCTAATATATATTTCTTTTGTCTCGATGGAGGACTAATAGGTCCTACAAAATCCAAAGCCCATTTTTCAAAAGGTTCAATGTGTACCTGAGGTTGTAATGGCATCTCACCTGAAGGAGAAGGTTTCCCTACCCTTTGGCAACTGTCACACCTTTTGACATACCCCCTTGCATCTTTAAACAAAGATGGCCAATAATATCCTAAATTAAGGATCTTATAGGCTGTCCTCTTATCTGCAAAGTGTCCGCCACAAGGTTCATCATGACATGCCTTGAGAATTTCAGGCATCTCATCTTCACGAACGCACCTTCTAATGATCAAATCTGAACCTGTCTTGTACAACTCATTAGCGACCCATGAATATCTTGCACTATCATTAATGATTTTTCTTTTATCCCTTGCATTCATAATCGAAGGAAATTTTCCTGAAACTAAATAATTAGCAATATCAGCAAACCATGGAGTTTGAGTAGAAATTGCAAAAAGATATTCATCGGGAAATTGATCTTCAACCGGAGTGTCATCTTTGATATTTTGGAGTCTAGATAGGAAATCAGCGACTGTGTTTTGTTTTCCAGGCCTATCTAGAATAGTAATGTTGAATTCTTGTAAGAGCAACAACCATCTTATAACTCTGCCATTAGTGATTGATTTGTTCATTAAGTATCTAATTGTAGAATGATCAGTGTGAACAAAAGTTCCATAGCCTGTTATATAGTGTCTAAATTTGTTTATGGCATGAACAACAGCTAAAAACTCTTTTTCAGTTACAGTATAGTTTAACTCTGCAGGAGTCAAATTTTTACTGATATAATAGATGGCATAGGGAATTAAATCTTTCTGTCCTAATACTGCTCCTAGAGCTGTATCGGAAGCATCTGTCGAGATATGAAAAGGTAACTTCCAGTTAGGTCCCCTTAATATAGGTGCTTCAGAAATTTTGGTTTTTAGGGTTTCAAAAGCTAACTGGCAATCAGAAGTCCACTTGAATTCACAATCTTTGGTGAGTAATTTGAAGAGTGGAGATGCTATTTTGGTGAAGTTTTCTATAAATCTCCGATAATATCCTGTGAATCCTAGAAAACTTCTAACATCTCTTTGACAACTAGGAATAGATAGGTTAGAAATGACTTCAACTTTTGCCTCATCAACTCTAATCCCATCCCTTGAAATGTGGTGCCCTAAAACAATACCTTCAGTAAACATCATAAAACATTTTTCATGACTAAGTGAAAGGTTTGCTTCTTGACATCTTTTTAAGACTTTTTCCAAGTTTTCTAAAGCCTCTTCAAATGTGTCCCCATAAACCGTGAAATCATCCATGTACACCTCTACACAGTCATGTATTAGATCCGAAAAAATTCCTAATACTGCCCTTTGGAATGTTGCAGGTGCATTGCATAATCCAAATGGCAATACTCGGTAAGCATAGGTACCCCAAGGACAGGTGAATGTGGTTTTGTCTTGATCTTCAAGTGCTACTTGGATTTGATTGTAACTACTAAACCCATCTAGGAATGAAAAGTACTTTTTGCCAGCTAATGTATCTAATACTTGATCAATGAAAGGTAAGGGAAAATGGTCTTTAAGAGTAGCTTTATTCAGTTCTCGGTAGTCAACACACACCCTCCATTTTCCATTTTTCTTTGGCACAATTACCAGAGGAGAAACCCACTGACTATCTGAAATAGGATAGATGAAATTAACATTTCACAATTTTTGCAATTCCTCTTTAACAATTTCCCTAAGATTTGGATTCATCCGTCTTTGAGGTTGTCTGATTGGTTTACAATTTGCCTCTATATAGATGTGATGAGTACAAGTCTTGGGGCTTATCCCTTTCATGTCAGTGTATTCCCATGCATATGCAGAAGAATGTCTCTGTAATACTTTGACTAACTCTTCTTGTTGAGATTTTTCTAGGTTCTTGTTTATGTTCAAGGTTTTGCCTGGAAAAATCTCACTTGTAGAGCTGCCAAATTTGTCCATAGAATGAAGAGACATCTGCCTTGATGACAAAAACTCAATATTGGATCCCTCTTGAAATGATTCATGTTTGTGTTCTGGAGAGGATTCAAAATTTTCTAGAGTATTCAGAATTTGATTATCTTCACCAATTTCTGAAATTGTGAAGAGAGGTTGTAAATCTTCTTCATCCTCTATCCATTGAGTGTCATCTAGATCTGTAATTGTCCTAGCTGGAGAGGATATAAAGTGAATTTCTTAGTTGAACTACCATCAGAAATATACATATCATCGGACCTACAACTAATAAAAGCATCAGCTGTAGCCAACCAAGGTCTTCCTAATATAACAGGATGGCCTCCTAGATTATTCTTAGGAGTTAGGATCATGAAATCCACAGGGTACTCCCAAGAATCTAGGGACACTAGAATGTCTTCTATTACCCCATCTGGTTTGATCACCGATCTATCTGCTAATTGTAACAGTGTGGGTGTAAAGAGAAGATTAGGAAGTTTCAGTTTGTCCATGATCTGTCTACTCATGATGTTTATTGCTGCCCTTAAATCAATGAGTGTGTTTTGAATTTCAATTCCATTGATGTGAATTTTGACAACTGGATTCCTGGGTCAAGATACTTTGGAATAGAAATCTTGCCCATCATTATGTCTGCTATTTGTCCTACCAGTTGAATTTTCTTGGTTTCTCTTATTCTTTTTCTTGTTGTCTTCATACTCAACTCCTTTATTGTTTTGGCTAAAATTGGGATTTCCTTGATGGCTTGCAATAATGGAATTTTAATGCAAACATTTCTCAATTCATCTAAGAAATCATAATTAGGCACCATGATCTATTTTTCTACACCTCTATCAATTTGTAATCTTTCCGGAAAAGGAGGTATAGAAGTAGATGTGGATGGTTGCTCTAATACAGGAGTTGGATTTATTGGATCTTTTTGTTTTAGTTTTTCAATGTGTGGGTCTTGAAAGGATGTGTCTTCCTCAAGACTTTTATTCACCCGTAGAGAGTCTTCCTTAGAATTATCTTGTTCTTGTATGATCACAGAAGGTTTCCTCTTTTCAAGTATCCTTCCAGACCTAAGTTGAACATCACTAAGGTCTAGAGGAGTAATTAAATAAGTTGGAAACTGTTGGCCTTCTATCATGTATGTGTTCTGAGGATTTTTATTATTGGGGTTTGGTATGGGTTGAGCAGGAAATTGATTTGATTTTTGAGGGAATGGTAATGAAAGTGGTTGATTTTGATGTGGTTGGTTATGATGATGTTGTTGAGGATTTTGTTGAAAATTTTGTTGAAGATTTTGAGGAAAATTTTGTTGAGGATTTTGAGGATAAAAATGTGGATATGGTGGATAGGATGGTGGATACTGGTAATATGGAGAGTATCTTCCATAGGGACTTTGTGATCCTTGTGCCCAATATTGAGATTGATTTTGAAATTGGGGCCAAGGTTGCTGCCAATAATTCCAAGGTGGAGGTTTTGAGGTTGGGATTGAGATACCCAAGGTTGCCAAGGCAAGGATGTTTTCCAATTACCTTGAGATTGTTGTGCATAACCTTGAAACTGTGCATAAGGATATTGCATCATATTGGGTTGATGAGGCTGCCATAGCCCTCTTGGAGCTACATAACAAAGTTGGTCTTGTGCTTGATTTGCTCCATTATCCTTTTGGTAAATTGCCTTCAACCCTGGTAATGATGGGCAATCTTCAGTAGTATGTGATCCTGCACAAATTTTACACATTTTAATGTTATCACATGGACATTCATGCAAAGCATGTTTCTTTCTACATTTAGGGCAAAATATAAATGAAGCAACTTTTTGCTTGTTTTGCACTCTTAGCATGTCAGTTTGTTCATTTAAATTACCAAGAATGTTTAGCAAATTGTTAGGTTCAGTTTGACTTACCAATCTTGATGCTGACTTACTTACTCTTGCCATAAATGGATCTTGAGGGGATCTTACACACTTTTCTTTTCCTCTTGATATGTTCTTGCATAGTTCACAAATTTCTTGAAATGGAAATTGATAGACATCTCCTTTTCCCACAAGATTAAGAAGATCAATCCATTCATCCTTTATAGCATTTAATAGGAGAGTTTTTAATGCATCTGATCCTAAATTATGCAATTTAGATCTTTTGATATTATAAGTAAATCTCTCCACTAAATCTTCTAGGCTTTCATCCTCTTTTTGGTTCATCTTAAAGACTTCATTTCTAAGGTCATGGTGCATGCAATAATCTTTATATTTTTCCAAAAATACTCTTTTCATATCATCCCATGTCCCTATAGAATTTGTTCCTAAAGTCATGAACCATCTAACAGCTCTATCCTTCAATGTTACCGGAAACAAATTCAATTTTTGCATGTGAAATGAGTAGCCATAAGATCTACAAATTATTTCAAATTCAAAAAGAAAGGTTTCTGGGTCTTCTGATCTCATACCTTTGAAGTTAGGAAGTACAGATGGATGGATGTTCTTCATTTGAATATTGATATCAGTTTCTTGAATGGGAAATCCAAAAGGATCTTCCTCATTTTCATCATCTCCATCCATTTCTTCTACCTGCTTTGTCACCTCTTCTTCTACCTGCAAAAATATGAATTCATGATGTGGATGTGTGGCTCTTACTGCACCACATGATATAGTGGGTGTGGTAGGTGATTGAAGTTTTTGTTTTTGTTTTTGTTTTTGTGGATGTAGGAAATCAGGATACCTAGTTACACTTCCCCGGCAACGACGCCAAAATGTTTGGTCTCAATCTAGTCTCCTAAACTGAGCTCATTTAATTGTCAACCAGGATTTGTAAACTGCTGAAGTGAAGTGTACTGTATGTACCTAGGTACTTGTTTCCCAATACGTTGTGTGTAGTGTTTTGTGATGTTTTTGGTCTTTTGTGATGATTTATGATGTTTTTGGTCTTTTGATGGTTTTATGTTCACAAGAAAGATGACTAGAAAGCTGATAGAAGGAAGCTAATGATTAGAAACAAAGTGAAACCTAATTGGTTGATGAAAAATGACAAATGCAATTGGAATACTAAAAACAGAATCAAATCTAAACTATGACCAATCAGAAACAAAGCTTGATAATGACTTTTAAGCAAATGATTCAAAACACAAACTAAACTTGTCAAATTCTTTCATCAAAGGCATTTGAGAGAGAGCTTGAAACATGGTCAACTAAGCATGCAAATCTTCCTAACTAAACAGTTTAAACAAATAACTTATAATGATGCAACATCTTGTCCTTGATTAGAGATTTGTTGAAGTATGTTTGGAGTAAAACATTGATATCATCATAAGATTTTCTATTCTAAAGCTAATTCCTAACTCTATTCTACAATTTAATTGAATGTCACAAAACCTTTACTCAAGAGTTATTGATTTCTTTTCAAAATAGTCTTTTGAGGGAGAGCTTTGTTTATGAAATGATGAGGAAATTGCAGAAGTACTTCAGGCCTTAAAGTGATATGGTCTTCTGTTCATGTAGTGATGAGTCAATTATGAATTTTAGAACAAGAAGAGGTTTGTGAATAATGAAGGTTGTTTTGTTAATCTTAACAACTGAAGTAATCTAGTATGCAGTGAATAACAATTGAATGTGGAATGCAAATGCAATGAGTTGAACTACAACCAAACCTAAGATGTCACTAGCCTAAAACAGTGTTAAACTACAAGTCATTATCAAACCCAAAACAAAACAACTGAACATGAATTAAGTGCAATGAAACTCCGGAGTATCCTAACTATGCTATCATGCATTATTCTATGAAATTATACAGTCTGTTTGTCCATCATTATTGATATTTTGGAAGAGTTCCTTCTTTTGGAAGAGGTTTTAGAACAATTCTGACTGTGTAATTGAATGCAAATGCAAGCAAAAAGACTGAAAGCAATGAAAAACTAAGATATCATATCCATATCCCACTCATCATTATGATATTTTGGACAAGCGTTTAAGAGCAAGAACAGAGATGGTACTTAGTGCAAACACACAACTAAATCATTCATTATCACGGCCATGTCTTGGACTCCTTAAGAATTTATTGGAAGAGTTTCTTCTTGTGGAAGAGTGATTAGAACAAGTGTAACTGTGATAGTGAATAACAAAAATTACAACTAAATCCTACAATACTATAGCCATTTCCCATTCATCATTATAATCTTTTGGAAGAGCTTCTTCTTGTGGAAGAGTTAGAATGAGTATAACTACAGTAGCTAATTAAAACAACTATGAATTCAACTTCTAATCCTACAATACTATAGCCATTTCCCATTCATCATTATAATCTTTTGGAAGAGCTTCTTCTTGTGGAAGAGTTAGAATGAGTATAACTATAGTAGCTAATTAAAACAACTACTAATTCAAATTCAAAAACGCAAAGGCAGCTAGAAGACTTATCTAATTTACGCAAATAAATCCGTGCAAGAGGCAGGGGCCCTCTACCACCTGACGGAATTCAACTCCAAATTAAATCAACGCCTTCACAATAACACTGTCTGCTTCATTAAAGATGAAAGAACTTGAACATAACACTCTGCGTCTTCAGAAATGTAGCACAGAGTCTAAACAAAATCTAGCATCAAATCCAACATAAAATCTAACATAGCTCTCGGTTTTCCAAGTGTTTATAAAGCAAATGCTCATAACAAGACTTGCAACAATTCAAGAACACTGTCTTTCCTTATCGAAATCACATTAGGACTCTTGAAGTGGCTGCGTGGAGAGGAAAAAGACATCTGGACTGAGACAGTCCTAATAGAAGTCTGATTTCCTAAATGTGTTCCCACGTTCCAAAACCGTACACAGAATTCGTTTCTTCCTCCATGATGAGCAATGAACCATGTAGACATGACGTGGATTATGCCCATATGCAGTTTTTCTTTAGAGGCCACCTGGAACATACTCAAATGTGAAGGCAGCTGCAGAATTGCCGGTTAGCTACGGAATGTTTGCATTCTGCAGCTAGTTCCGGTCAAAATGCTTTACAATGGCAAAAATCACAAAACTTAGCAAGTCAGTCATGTAAATCATTCTAGAAGTAATTTTAACTATATTCATTGATCAATTGGGTCTAGGATAGCAATGGAAAAAGGAAAATGAGGTAAAATGGAATGAAAGAAAGCACCATTTTGAGGCTCAACACCCCCTTTGCACAATGATTTTCTTCTCCTTATATAGGTTTACCCTTTATCAATACCATGAGCCAAAACCACACCACTTCCGATGGTATTCCTGGACGAGATCAAATAGACAACCCAGCGCTCAACACAATGGGTCAATACCATGGTAGTAACCCCTGGTTTTACACTTTTATAGCGCAATTGAGCATACGCGACTTGGCACGTACTTTCCCGCGTGCATACGCTACTTCTACTAGACAAACCCGCGTATGCCTTGAGACACACTTTTCATCATTGGTCTAGCACATCCTGGAATTCCTTTAATCATTACATCTAAGCTGCTCTGTAGACACATCAGATTTACATCATTAATTAGTATATCAAGTCAGTTTCCATCAAGTACAACTTTCATCAAGTAGGTTTCCATCATATTTATTAAGTGGGTTGCCATCAAGGACAACACTCTGCATTATATTGCCAACACATAGACTGACAGGGAGGGGTAGGAGGACAAAAATTTGTTTGGGGTGTTTTTTAGATGACAAATTGACAGTTTGAGATTAGCTTCTAGAAAACTCAGCTAAGGAAACTAGTCATCAACAACACGTAAAAAATACTGATGACTAACAACTTCGATATGATCGAAAGCAGCTTCCTTTTGTCGTAAGTCTTCCTTGACACGTTGAAGCATCGGGTTAAACTGGACCGCTGTATAGAGCTTCATGGCTGCCTCGAGCAACTGAGTGCCCAGAGTAAGCTGTCCCTTAATAATATCCATTTCTTCCATGATCAACACAACCCGTTGTGCCCGTACTTCTAGTGGTATTGTAGGCTGTGCTTGGGCCTGACACTCGGTAAATTGGTGAGCCATTCAAGTCTTGAGGGTTTGGAATTCGGTTTGGGATGCCTTGAGTGCTGAAACAAAGCCTTCGACGATAGCCTGGGACAGAGTTGATGTCGGGATTTCATCAGGGAGCATTGTGTCGAGCTCATGACCCACTGTTTCACACCGCTGCTATGCAATCTAGTCATGATTACAGATCTCTTGTAGCACAACGGTGTGTAGATCCTATAACGCCTCACGGGGCAGCTGCACCAAGTCTATTTGTAGGTCCGTAGTTGTTGGGGCATGGTCACCAACCACGATAGTGCGAGGTAGCGAACAAATATGTCTTTCGCTGGCAAGTAGTCTGGAACTGCGGAGAAGTCACAGCGTATCCCTATATAGCTTCGTTCCCCGGGGAGATGGAGTATCCCTGTTAGTCTTCCCTTTCATGCGCAGGACTAGCTGCGACTCGACTGCGTCAACTCTAATGGAAAACTGTGGCAATTGCATACCATCCTTCGTGGTATCTTCCGAGGCCGTCTGGCTAGGGCCTGCGATCATTCCAAGATTGTAAAGGTCAGGAACTCCCGTCATGCAGCCTTGGTGCCCTCCTGCATGGGGTACAAAGTCAATTCTCCCAGCGGGGAGCCAGATGGTAATCATCTTATCAATCTCAGTATCCCCAGACCCTCTCAACACAATGTCTACAGGTGCTGAACTGGTAGGTATCGAAGCGTTCGGTAGGTTAGGGGCTTCCATAGCAACAAAATGACATGCTTCCCAAATTGGGAATTCACAGAAAACACTAAAGATTCAGAAAAGCAAGTAGGAGAATAACAAAGGCAAAGTACAAAGACAATATGGAGCCCTGAGCGGATTTATCCCGTATTCCTTATATTGTCTTGGGCTATAAAACGGTAGAGTAAATCTAACTTGAAACATACCATCAATCAACCGGTAACACCTCACCATAAATTGCCACATTGATTACCAGCCACCTATTCTTTGTAACGGTAAGGTTCCCTTTTCACCAAAGTGTAGTTGTCTGACGGTCATTATTTGTACCTGAGGGCTTTCCCATGGATTTACAGACTTTAGATGACGCCTGTGAGCTGCTCTCATACCCCAAATTAAAGTCGATGCCAGGTGTTTTGGAATGCGGTCAAGGTACCACTCCAGCAATTTGGCCACTGGACGCATCCCACCCAGTCCCGCGGCTGGGATAGTGCGGGGACCAGCCTTCCATTCTGTCATGCTATGACTCCAGTAGTCATCTGTGTGTGGTACCGGCATACCCCTTGATCTGGGTGTGATGACCAGGTGTGATCTTCCCTTAGTTGAGGTGGTCGGGTGCCGCAGAGCTGCATCGAGCGCCCCTGTGCCATATTCCACCCTAAATGTCAGCAGGAACTCCTCCCGCAAATGTTCCCAATGGCTCGTGCACTGATGCTACTCCACATCTAGATACCATGCAGTGGTACGCAGTTCTAGGTCATGAATAAATAGGCGAACCCATTCGTTTGGGGTCCTGTCACCCCATTTCATTTCCCATGTAAGCAAATATCTATGTGGGTCTTCTGAACCAAGGAAATTCTGGATCCGTCTTCCAGCTGGGGCTCCAAATTGCAGGGTCATATTTTCCCAACATTCCTCCCAATTGCAGAATACTATCCCATGCATATCCCACCAATGCTTAGGCACTCTGCGTAGGGCTAGCGGAAGGACCCCTAACCTACGTTCCTTGGGAACTTCCGCTTTGAATGCACATAAAAATTCCTTAATTTCACCTGTGTCCCCAAGATAGGGAAGGTCTCTTACCTCGGTAGAGATGCAGTGGAAGTTCCTTGTGACCCAAAGACATCGTAGCGCTAAAATCTCATTCAACCAGCCTTGCCAATTCTCTAGTTCCCCATCAGAGTCGGAAAAGCATTCACTATCTTTTTCCTAGAAAAATACTCCTTCCGCCATGGGGTTAATCCAGTCTTTGTCCTGCATAGTCAATTTTTACATGTGATCTACTTCCTCCTCATCGCGCACTAGCTCTGTATACCGCGCACCTTTAGTGGGATCCAGTGGTACTATTACGCATGTACCATTATTTTCAAACACCATGCTGCGCTTTTTTAGATTGATGACACCCCCCATATCTATAGCCCAGTCTAGTCCTAGGAGTGCAGGGTAGGGATCCGCATCTTCCATAATTTCGATTACCTCGAAGTCAGCCTAGACCTTTACTCCTGCGATATCCATCATGATGTTTAGAAGCCTTCCCAGAGGGATGATCTTTTGGTGATTTTCCATGTGCAGTTGGTTGGTGGACCATTCCAATTTAGGTTCTCCCATTCGTTGCCACGTTTGCTTAAGTAACACGTTCGCATCTGATCCGAGGTCCAAAATAACTTGATCCATCTCATAGTCACCAATCTGCGCAGTCAACCGCATTTCCCTACTAGTACGTTTTCTATACATGTATAGTTTATGCACATCTTTGGTCCCGAAGATCGGATGGGGCCGCGCTGTGCAACTATTCATTAATTCCTGAAGGTTTTCTACAGCCTTCGAGTTACACAACAGCTTTAGAAATGCCTGCAGAAAGGGATCAACCCCCTCATCTATCTTGGGGTGTGTTGGTACCTGCGCAGTAGCTGCTATTCTCTGAGCGATGTCCTGGTCAGCTAGGGCCATGGTCTCTTGTCCCCTCTTAATGTTCAACCCTTCTTCCTCCTTCAATCCCTGGGTGACCATCCCACTACGTGTTATGACTTTCACACTTGGGTCTATGTTCCTTAGCTCGGCTTTAACTCTTTGCACATTCTGCGTAGGGCTGGGCTTCTTTTCCTGCATTTTTGCTATTAAGATTGGGAAATATTCGACCACATGGTCCAGATGTGTGCAATATTTGTAGGATTGCCTAGTGGGATTTGGACAGTCCCTTGCAAAATGCCTTATTTCTCCACAATTATAACAGATTAGTTGTCCCTGCCCTCAACCTGCGCTTCCCTCCCGACCTCCCCTGCCCCTTGCTAGCGAGCTACCAAAGTTCATGGGAGATCTTGGTGACGCAGGGTCTGATTTTACCCTATACAAGTTTCCTCGATCCAGCATTAAGTCGTAAGTGTGACAATTCTTCTCATCGTGTCCTACCGATCGGCAGAACCTGCACCACTGCTGCTTTAGTTCTGGTACATATGCACACAGCCGAGGTCAATGGTCTGTATCATGCAGCCTTGCTACACGGTAGTCATCGCACCATAGCGCAGGTCCGCTCGATCCTGGTCGTGATAGGATGGGTCCCCCACTTGCTCCCAGGCAGATCAGACTAGGTCCTCATGCCTGCATGTAATCTGCTAATAGCGGGCACTGATCCTTCGTATGGCCAGATACTCGAAATCGTATGCACCACAGATCTGTGCTGGTTCCTTTTCCTTGTTCCTTTCGCATATTCTGAATTTCCATATGCATAGGTCCGAGTTGCTCCTGAATTTTTTGTACTCCTAACGACGTATCTTCTCTGGGAGCAGCTTCTAATTTCATAGCGACTTCCACAGTTTTTTCCTGCGATTCAAAGGTTTTATGACTCAATGGCATATGTAGGTGGGGAAACAACATAGTGATGAACCACTCCATATGTTTTCTATCGTCATAGTCAAATCCCCATTCTCTAATCACTTTCTTCAATCGTTGATCTACCTCCCATACAGATTCAGACGCACCTTGCTTGAAGTCCTTTACTTCTGCTACCAACTGAGAATAAGATTTTGGCTTTTGGAATTGTTGCTTCAGAGCATCCTTAACATCTTGAATAGACGCATTCCCGTTCTGAGAGATGCATCGCATATACTAGTCGAGTTATCTATCTTCGAATGCCAGGGACAGCTGCACCCTCTTCACCGTGTCGGTTGTCACATTTTGCGCAGTCCATACGAAATCTGAAACAAACCAAAATTGGTCCATATCCTCGTCTCCTACCCCTTGAAGGTAGGTAGCTTCAGATGTGCAGCCATATCACTGTCTGACGGAGGTGGAGGTATGGGCGAGTTCTTACCTTTATGCAGCTCGTATGGTGGTGTAGCCAAGGGGTCTTTGCGTAGAGGGTTATAGGAAGATTTTTCTCCCTCAAGGTTGGTCTGGTAGTATTTACCACTACACGTCGCACTCCCGTCTAGATTTGAGGTCATTCAGTCGGTATGACTACACAGAATTCTCTTTTCACACAATAATATCTTAATCAACAACGGTAATGTTTTCAGAAATTTTCCCCAGAACCCTTTAAAGAATCGTCGCTCAGCCTCAGAGTAGGAGAAAAACTGATCAATGGCAAATTCGGTCACAAATCCTCCTAGCACACTATCCACCCAGTGATCTACCGTGCGCGTGATAGTATTATCAGTCCTTTCTAGCTGCTGGATCAGCTCTGGGGTCCACTGAGTGACTTGTTCGTCTTTCCAACACTTCTGGAATTCTACAAGCCTAGCCAGCCACTCCTGAAGCTCAATTGCAAATGTTACAAAGAATGTTTCATATATTTCTATAAGAATGTACCTATTTTTCCATCCTTCAGTCGTTAAATTCTCGCTGTGATTTTCTTTTACCGCAAATTCCTGGATCTACTTTTTGAACCACTCCTCAATTTCCTTCCTTTCAGGCTTCCAATACTCTCTTGTCATTACCCGATCCCTTTCTCAAAATTCTCCAGGTCCCAGCAATGAAACCATTTGTTGGCTCGAGGGGTCCTGAACCAGGTTCGGAGTTCAAGGTTTTCCAACAAACCCCTATACTACTAGCCCTTTCGGCAGTGACCTACTTACGTAGGTCAAAGTCTCACCCGAAGTAGTATGGGTGGGTGCTAGAACCAGGTTTCCGCACCCTGAGAAAGGATAGGTAAGGCAAGCAGAGCTGCGTTCTGCCCCGATATGTCCAAATATCCCCGAGTAGGACTTATTGACCTCTTTCTGCATCCGCGTGCGCAAGGTTAATTGTACTAAGGGGCTCAATAATCATATACTTCAAGATAGTAACTCAACATTGCATAAACAGAATAGAACAGATCTAGATGTAGTAAAACACTTACATAGAAATTTCACAGCTGAATATAAGACAACAATTACCAATGATCCACATAAACAGTACATAGATTCATTTCCCAAACAGCCTTTCATATTCATCAATTCATCAACTTCCTCTTACAATACCCACCCCAGCCTGCGCACACAGCAGCAGGTTCCACACACAGTAGGGCTTTGGATCTTCACACACACAACCAGTAGGAGTCCTTCCCCAAAAACCAAAACAGACTTACTAAACCACAATTCACATCAATAGCTCTTCATTGCCTACTTACAATTCAAAATGTTCCTCTATTTATACTAATCTAGCCTAATCTTTCCCACAATCCACAAACCGTGGTTTTCAGACCCCAGGTTTACCCTTTGACCCATCACAATGCTTTTGCGGCTTTGACCCACCCCAAAACCCCTGTGCTAGACTAACTATAATAAAAAATATACAAAATTGGACCAGTTTCGCAACTCGTAGGAGACCCTGTTCCAACATTGGGTAAAAAGAATCTGCCCATAGTGTAGTGTCGATCATGATTTTGAAGGAATCCACCACCTCTATGATGATGCTTTGGTATTCTATTGTCCTTTATGTGAAAAAACTCCTGAAAACTCAATTTATCTTTGAATGTTTGATTTTGAGACTCATATTCTTCAAAATAGTCTTCAAGGGATTCATGCTCTTGAAACCCTTGATTTCCCATAGCCAAAAATGTAGGGCATGGTAGAGCGTTGGGAAACTTGTGGCTAATGCACTGGTAGATCATTACAGTGGTGATACATGCCAGAGCCTTCTCCAATATGAAATCCTTGAGGGGATTCTTTGATTCTTTCCAATCTCATCTCTTTGATCTCTCTAGCAAGATCTTGCATGGCTCCAAGAAGGATCTTAGGAAAATCATTTTCTTCTTCTTCACTTCCAGATACAGGGGCTTTACCCCTGTCTTCATTATCATTTGTGTAAGCAAATTTCTTATTTATTCTCTTTAGATACCTCTTCTCTCTATCAGTAATAGGTTCTTCTTCTTTAGAAGACATATTGGCTTCTTAGAAAGCACAAGTTGTGCCAAGATGATGCTCTGATACCACTATAATATTCCCAAATGGGGAATGCAACAATAGAAAGAAGATTTGCAGGAAAATAACACAGATCATCTAAGATAGAGTAGGAGGAAAATATGGAGACCTTTCAAAAGTATTTACAACACAAAAATAGATGTAAAAGATGGCCGATAAGATGCATAACAGGAAATACAAGTCTCCAATAGAAGAAAATCATCAATAAGAGGTGTTGCAACCATGTATATAGACTGGAAATTTATTTACAACGTTATTTTATTGACTGCAACATGCTATATATTACACATTAGATCTAGAGCAAATAAGTGCATGAAATTTCAGATCTATAACAGATCCATACACTATATAGGCTCCTCTTCAGAATCCCCTTGGGGTTTTCAGCAATACACCATGTACAATGAGTAGATCTGAGATCTAAGTCTGAAGATATGCAGTAATATTCAGATCTGGAACTAGATATAATCTCATATGAACAAGAGAATGATCCCCTCCAATGGATCTCCAAATTGAAGGGCAGATCCCCAACACTTGAAAACCATCTCTCTAGATGGTATGCCAAAAGACCCTGCAACAACACCTACAGGAATAACACAGATCTAGAAGAAAAACTGTGTTGTAGGGTTTATAATATGTTTGGCCACATGCCAAGATCAGAAAATGAATCTCAAGATGTTCAATACCCTCCTCCCAATGTATTAGAAGCCTCCTCCACTGAAAAAGGAGCACTGAAATGGCTTGAATCTGAATAGATCTAACCTCCATTTGCTGCTGATTGCAAAGAATATTAGTGCTCTGATTCCACTCTAATATTCCCAATTATTCGTAAGCTAATTGGAATATTAATTTTTTGTTTTATTTCTTTGTTTGAAGAATAAAAGCGCAAAGGAGGTTCATAATAATCCTTAATAAAGAATAAATCAATGCCAAATGTGAAAAAGGCTAAATCTTGGACGTGTAAGCAAGCACCCTTAGGTGTGAAAGGGGCTGGACATTTTTACTGGGTCAACCTTGACCAAATATACAACGTTGTCATGGAGGAGAGGCCATCAATGAGGCACAACACTGTTTTAGATGGAGATGGCTTGTGTGAAAGAAGTGATCTCATTAGAAGTGGTTTAAGGTTTGCAAGCTCTTAACTTATAAAAGGAAGAGGATGGCAGCATTAGAAGCTTGTTGATGTTATTATATTTTCTGAGTATATTATATATTTAGGCATATCTCATTCTCTTGCTATTTATCTGAGAATAATGTTGTTTAGCATTGGGTGTTCCTGATCGGGAATCCCATCTCTTTCCATGATAGGCCTCTTGGAAGAGTTTGTGTTGCATAGTCCACTATCTAGCTGAAGGCCAAGCTTCTGCTTTCAACTACAACATAGATCCTGTTGAGGGTTTGGTTTTCTTTGCAAGCTGCAGCAAGTGGAGGTTAGATCTACTCAGGTCCAAGCCATTTCAGTCCTTGTTTTCAGTGGAGGAGGCTTCTAATCCATTGGGAGGAGGGTATTGAACATATTGAGCTTCATTTTCTGATCTTGGCATGTGGAAAAACATATTCTAAACCCTACAACGCAGTTTTACTTCTAGATCTACATTATTCCTGTAGATGTTGTTGTAGGGTCTTTTGGCATACCATCTGGAGAGCTGGTTTTCAACTTTTGGGGATTTTCCCTTCAATTTGGAGATCCATTGGAGGGCATCATTCTCTTGTTCATATGAGATCAGAGCTAGTTCCAGATCTGAGTATTACTGTAGATCTATAGACTTAGATCTTAGATCTACTCATTCTACATGGTGTATTGTTGAAAACCCCAAGGGGATTTTGAAGAGGAGCCTATATAGTGTATGGATCTGTTATAGATCTAAAATTTCATGCACTTATTTGCTCTATATCTAATGTGTAATCTACAACATGTTTCAGTTAATAAAATAACATTGTAAAGCAATTTCTAGTCTATATACATGGTTGCAACACCTATTATTGAGGATTTTATTCTATTGGAGACTTGTATTTCCTATTATGCATCTTATGGGCAATCTTGTACATCTATTTTGATGCTGTAAATAATTTTTAAAGGTCTCGATATTGGCCTTCTACTCTGTCTTAGATGATCTGCATTATTTTCTTGCAAATTTTCTTTCTATTTTTTCATTCCCCATTTGGGAATATTACAGTGGTATCGGAGCATCATCTTGGCATAGCCTATGCTTTCTAAGAAGCCAATATGCCTTCTGAAGAAGAAGAACCTATTACTGACAGAGAGAAGAGGTATATAAAGAGAATATAGAAGAAATTTGATTACACAAATGATAATGAAGACAAGGGTAAAGCCCCTGTATCTGGAAGTGAAGAAGAAGAAAAGGATTTTCCTAAGATCCTTCTTAGAGCCATGCAAGATCTTGCTAGAGAGATCAAAGAGATGAGACTAGACATAATCAAAGAATACCCTAAAGGATTTCATCTTGGAGAATGCTATGGCATGTATCACCACTGGAATGATCAACCAGTACATCAACCACAATTTTCCCAATGCTATACCATGCCTACATTTTTGGCTGAGGGTTTCAAGAGCATGAATCCCTTGAATACTATTTTGAAGTTGAGTCTCAAAATTATATATTCAAAGATAACTTGAGTTTTCAAGAGTTTTTTCATATAAAGGAGAATAGAAGACCAAGGCATCATCATAGAGGTGGTGGATTCCTTCAGAATCATGATCGACACCACACTATGGGAAGATTATTTTTACCCAAATTTGATGGGTCATCCAAGTGTTCTGCCAAATCTTTGGTAGAAAAACTTGACATCTACTTTCAGCTGAACAAGGTCCCAGAAATGGAGGCTATCAAGATTGCAGCCCTACACCTTGAAGGTGAAGCACATGACTGGTGGTTCCATGGCTTGTATACATTGGGTCATGCCAATGTGACTGCTTATTCAGAGTTCACTAGAAGGCCGATGGAAAGATTTGACAGAAGAGATCCGGAGCCACCACTCATGAGCCTTGCAAAGTTAAAACAATCAGGTAACACAGAAACTTACATCTTTTAATTTTTAAGACTTTTTGTTATGGTTCCTAACTTGTTTGCAGCAAGAAGGGTGTACATGTTCATTGATGTTGTATATGAACCTCTTCATGGGTTGGTTAAATCTACCAAGCCTAGTCCCACTACCATATGATGCAACAAAATTGAAATTCGAACTCCTAAGGAGAGTTGGTCAACTGTAGTCGTGGCTCCGTCAGCTCTTTCCTTAAATAATTTATTTCGCATCGCAAATCCTTTGATCACACCATCACAATATACCCCAGTGAGCCCATCGCAAATATTTGCGATGCGATCAATCACACAAAACTCCAATCGCATGTCCTGCCCCCTCCCCGGATCGCATCGCAAATTTTGCGATTGTGATCATTCCCCGCTCCGACTCCGATTGTGATTTATGTGGTTTTGAACAGTGATTAACCCAAGCTACGTCGGGGTTGTGTTATCCTTCGTCTGCCTTAACTCAGGGTTGCAACTCGGGTTGGAAATTCCAATCAAACACAAACAAATGTAGTTCTCTTTGTTAAGCGGGAATTCTATTATCACTAACCGGAGTTCAATGATCACGGTTTTACACTCACTCTTCGTCTGTGGTTGGGGTTTCAATTATTCAAACCATTCAAGGGAACAACGAGCACAGAGATATAACGATTTTACAAGGACTCAATTCAACAGTTACATACAAGACAATGTTCAATTGCCTCACAACTTAAACAAACTCCTCTCAACAACAATTTAAGACAATTGGATAGCCGACGGGAACTGGAATTCATTAAACTGGAAGCGATTGTTTAATACACAAATTTTTATTGCAGAAAAACCTCTCCCTCAATACACCCGAGGAATTACATTTATACATCAACATATGTCTTTTCGCTGCCTCTGTGAGGACTGTTATTGGTAAATCAAGAGCCTAATTACAATTACTCGAATAATTGAAACACGCCAGATGGAATGATCCTAACTATTGGACTTCTACAAATCCTAACTGATCTAAATGAAACAGTCAGCTGAGGTATTGACACCTAGCTATTACAATTCAAATGTTTTCGAACCCTCCTAACCACAACATGTGGAAAAAACTTCCTACATTGCTGGCTAGTGTCTAATGCCCCTGCATCAGACTCCCGAGTGCAATCTTCTTCATGGGCTCCTGTCCATGAGCTCTTCCACTGATCTGCCTATCTTCTGCAACATTCCTTCAGTCATCCAAGTGGCATCTTCCTCTGTCTTGTCCTTCCATTTGATCAAGTACTGAAAGTACTCTTGTCCTCTGGTCTTCCTGGATACTCTTTTGTCCAATATCTTCTCTGGTTGCAACGGTTGTGCTGGAGGTAGCTTCTCTTTCCACTCAATCTGTTCCTTGTTTGCTGATCTTTCTTCTGCACCATCATCCTCATACTTGTACAAATCTGCAACATTAAAAATGGGAGATATTCCAACATCAGGAGGTAATTCAATCTCATAAGCATTTTCAGAAAACTTTCTAAGTATATTGCATGGCCCAATCTTTTTGAACTTCAGTTTGTTACACTGCTTCCTTGGGAATCTCTCCTTTCTCAAGTGTGCCAAAACCAGATCTCCTACTTCAAAATGAACTTCTTTTCTGCTCAAGTCTGCTCTGCCCTTATATTTGATGCTGCTGCCTTGTAGTTGCTGCTTCACTTGTTCATGTATGGCCTAGATCTCTGAAGCAAATTCCTCACCATCTGCACTCCTTAGCTCTGCCTTTCCCAGATTTCTCAATTCTGATATTCCTCTGGGGTGCATTCCATAAATAATATGGAATGGAATCTGCCCTGTGCTCCTATTTGGTGAGTCATTATATGCATATTCTGCCTAGGGAAAAATATGATCCCACTGCTTGGGATGCTCTCCTGCAAGACTTCTCAACAAATTTCCCAGACTCCTATTCACTACCTCAGTTTTTCCATCAGTATGAGGATGATAAGCTGAGCTGAAACTCAGTTTGGTACCAAGTTTCTTCCACAATGTCCTCCAAAAATGACCCACAAATCTGGTATCTCTGTCTGAAACAATACTCTTGGGTAACCCATGCAATCTAACAACTTCTTTGAAGAACAAGTTAGCAACATGGGTGGCATCACTAGTTTTATAACATGGAATAAAATGTGCCATTTTGGAGAATCTATCCACTACAACAAAGACTGCATCATTCCCTCTCCGAGTCTTGGGCAATCCTAGAACAAAATCCATACTCACCATGTCCCAAGGCCTGTCTGGAATAGGCAAGGGAGTGTACAATCCTGCATTCTGGCTCCTTCCTTTAGCATATTGACAGATCTTGCAATTCTTCACAAACTTATCTACTTCTATTCTCATCTTGGGCCAGTAATAGAAGTGACTCAACTTCTCATAGGTCTTGTCAGTACCAAAGTGCCCAGCAAGTCCACCACTATGCTTCAATTTGATCAAATTTTCTCTCATGGAACATTTTGGTACACACAGTTGGTTCCTTCTGAATAACAAGTCCTCCTGCAAGAAATAATCCAGCCACTGGCTTCTATCTGTTAAAACAGGGTTACAACATGCCTCAAATGCTTCTTTAAAATTTGGATCAGTTTTATACAATTCTTTGAGAAAATCAAACCCTACAACTTCAAAATTATTTTCTTGAACAAGCATGTGCCTCCTACTCAAAGCATCAGCTACTTTATTTTCTTGGCCACTTATGTGTTTCAAAACAAAATTAAAACCTTGGAGATACTCAACCCATTTGGCATGCTTATGCTTCAACTTGGGTTGTTGTACAATATACTGCAAAGCATGATTGTCAGAATACAATACAAATTCCCTGGACATCAAATAATGTCTCCACTTCTTCAGTGCCTGAACAATTGCATAGAATTCCTTCTCATAAGAGGAATACTTTCTTCTGGTGTCATTCAGCTTCTCACTGAAATATGCCACAGGCCTATCATCCTGACTCAACACAGCTCCAATGGCCTCTCCACTAGCATCACATTTTACTTGAAATGGTTTAGTAAAATCAGGCAGAATCAAAACAGGCTTCTCCGTTATCTTTTGCTTCAAAACTTTAAAGTTTCTTTCTACTTCAGAAGTCCACTTAAATGGTTGTTTTCTCTTCTTTATTGTCTCAATGATGGGTGCATTAATCTTACTAAAGTTTCTTATAAATTTCCTGTAAAAACTGGCAAGTCCATGGAAACTTCTTACCTCAAAAACATTCCTGGGTGAAGGCCACTCCACAATTGCCTTAACCTTTTCTGGGTCCATCTTCAATCCTTCTGCAGAAACAACAAAACCCAAATACACCAACTCTTCTTTCATGAATGAGCATTTCTTCAAATTTATCAGCAGCTTCTCTTGGTGCAGCTTCTTCAAAACATGATTAAGATGCCTTAAATGTTCTTCTCTAGTTCTGTTGAAAACTAATATATCATCCAGATATACTATCACAAATTTACCAATGAATTCTTTCAACACTTCATTCATAAGTCTCATAAAAGTGCTAGGTGCATTTGAAAACCCAAAAGGCATTACCATCCATTCATATAACCCTTCATTTGTTTTAAAGGCAGTTTTCCACTCATCACCCTCTCTTATTCTAATCTGATGGTATCCACTCTTTAAATCTATCTTTGAGAAATATTTAGCACCACTCAAACAATCCATTAAATCCTCAATTCTAGGCAAAGGGAATCTGTAACTGATTGTGATCTTATTGATTTCTCTGGAATCAGTACACATCCTCCAGCCTCCATCTTTCTTTGGGCTCAATACTGTTGGTACTACACATGGACTCAAGCTTTCTCTGATCAACCCCTTGTCCACAAATTCCTGTACTTGTCTCCTGATTTCCTCATTTTCTTTGGGAGTCATTCTATAGGCTGCCTTATTTGGCAGATTTGAACCAGGGATAAAATCTATCTGATGGCTGATCTTTCTCACAGGTGGCAGCTCATCAGGTAAATCATCCACAATAATGTCACAATAATTGTCTAACATCTCTTGGATTTCTACTGGAAAATCAGAAATCTTTGTAGAAGTAAGAACTACTTTAGGTTTGCAAACTAGAGAAAAACTTACCTCTTCTTCTTCTACCTGCTGCAGATATTCCTTCCCGCTCAGCAACAAGGTCTTTGGATCAATCACTCTACTAGATGGCTCTCCTTCTTCCATGGGTATCAATGTATGGTGTACCCCATCTTTGAAGAACTTGTAAGTGTTCTTCTTGCCATCATGCACTGCTGCTCTGTCAAACTGCCAAGGTCTACCCAGCAGTATATGACACATATCCATGGGCATTACATCACATAGGACCTTATCTTTTTATTTTCCCATTTGCAGCTCTATCTCACACTTCTCTTTTACAACTAGCTGGTGCCCTTTGTGCAGCCAGGACACCCTGTAGGGAGTTGGATGCTCCCCTGTCTTCAACTTCAATTTTTATATTACCTCAGTGGAAACCAGATTTTTTGTGCTGCCACTATCAATGACTAGCTAGCAGCATTTCTCATAACTAATAATATGCTCCTAACAAAGTCTTCCTTGAGGTGCTCATGACTTTTAGCTTGCTTCAACAACAGACCTGTCGACCACCAAGGAATCTCCTCTTCCGGAAGAACTTTTCTTTCAATTTCTGCATCTTCCCAAATTTCGGGCAACAACACTGGTTTTCTGGACCAAAGACTCACATTCTATAGACACTCAATGCTTGTGTCCCACCCGTTGGACATCTGCAGCACCTCACCCCTACCCCCGCCGTCTCCCCGCCTCCTCTTCCTTTTCCTCCCAAGAACCCCTTCTCGCCCTTGCATCCTCCTTCGTAGATGCATTCTCCCCAAGGCCATCACATACACATACCTAGTGTAGTAGGCTTCTCTACCACCCTCACTTCCCTTTCCATGGAAAGTACCTCTCTTCGAAGATCGAAGCTTCTCGTGGAGTGGTCTCCTTCCGCTTGGCGTCATTCATTCCCTCTTCCACTTAGGAGATAGAAGAATGCAGACCCTCCATCTTGGATCTCTAGCTTGAGACCATTCACATATCTAGCAGTCTTCTCAGGTGTGTCCTGAAATTGCCCAGCTCTTATGCTTATTCTGTAGAATTCCTCTATGTATTCTTTTACTGTCAACAACCTCTGTCTTAGGTTCTGCATTTGCCTATACAATGTCAGCTGATAATCACTAGGCAAGAATTTACCTTTTAATTTATCCATCATTCTGGTCCAACTCTTGATAGGTTGCTTGCCAACTCTCCTCCTTTCTGCCTGCACTCCATCCCACCAAAGTGCAGCATGTCCTTTCAGCTTTGTCACTGCAAACTTGACCCTTTTATCTTCACTTATTTCTTCATAATAAAAGCACTTGTTCAATTCATTTATCCAGTCCACCAGCTCCTCCGGATTCAGTCCCCCTGCGTAACTCGACACTTCAATTCTGGGCTTAACTGCAGACCCCAGAACAATTCTAAGGAACCTCATGTCCGGAGGAATTTCAATATTTTCTTCAGCTTCTTTTGTTTTGGGTTCACTGATGTCTTCAGGATCTCTGGGCTGTCTTCGCTCCATGGAATCCATTCTAGCCTCGACCCTCTGCAACATCCCCAACACCTCTGCGTTGGAAATAGGTCTCCTTCTGCCAGCACCTCTACCAACTCGGATTGCCATGTCAGCTCCTGCAAGAACAACTCGGAAACAATGCTCTGATACCACTAATGATGCAACAAAACTGAAATTTGGACTCCTAAGGAGAGTTGGTCAACTATAGTCGTGGCTCCATCAGCTCTTTCCTTAAATAACTTATTTCGCATCGCAAATACTTTGATCGCACCATCGCAATATACCCCAGTGAGCCCATTGCAAATATTTACGATGCGATTAATCGCACAAAACTTTGATTGCATGTCCTGCCCCCTCCTCAGATCGCATTGCAAATTTTGCGATTGTGATCATTCCTTGCTCTGACTCCGATTGCGATTTAGGTGGTTTTGAACAGTGATTAACCCAAGTTACGTCAGGGTTGTGTTATCCTTCGTCTGCCTTAACTCAGGGTTGCAACTTGGGTTGGAAATTCCAATCAAACACAAACAAGCGTAATTCTCTTTATTAAGCGGGAATTCTATTATCACTAACCGGAGTTCAACGATTACAGTTTTACACTCACTCTTCGTCTGTGGTTGGGGTTTACATTATTCAAACCATTCAAGGGAACAACGAGAACAGAGATATAACGATTGTACAAGGACTCAATTCAACAGTTACATACAAGACAGTGTTCAATCACCTCACAACTTAAACAAACTCCTCTCAACAACAATTTAAGACAGTTGGATAGCCGACGGGAACTGGAATTCATTCAACTGGAAGCGATTGTTTAATACACAGATTTTTATTGCAGAAAAACCTTTCCCTCAATACACCCAATGAATTACATTTATACATCAACATATGTCTTTTCGGTGCCTCTGTGAGGACCATTATTGGTAAATCAAGAGCCTAATTACAATTACTCGAATAACTGAAACACGCCAGATGGACTGATCCTAACTATTCAACTTCTACAAATCATAACTGATCTAAATGAAACAGTCAATTGAGGTATTGACACCTAGTTGTTACAATTCAAATGTTTTCGAACCCTCCTAACCACAACATGTGGACAAAACTTCCTACATTGCTAGCTAGTGTCTAATGCCCCTGCATCACCCTACATGATGCAATTGAAAGGGCTAGAGACCTTCACGATGCCTTGCCAAAAGCAAAGGAAAAATTTCGGCTTAAGCCCTCTTTTCCTTCAAAGGGAAAGGAAGTAAAAGTTTCTCCTTCAAAGGAGAGCTCATCTAAGAAGCTTCTTGATGATGAAGTCTGGAGAGATCTAAGAAGAAGGAAGCTTTTCTTCACTTGCCAAGAATCATGGGCACCTATACATAGATGTGTTGTTTGAAAAGCACATTACGTAGAGGTCCTCTCAGATGATGAGGAGGAAGAAGAAGATGAACAAACAAGAGGTCACTATGCTGACATTGCGAGAGGATAGCCAACACCATCAGGAGATGAGAATGGAACATTTTCTCCTATTGGAGGGCCGACTCTTGCATCTTCGAGAGGAGTACCTAAGTACTTGAACTTAAGAGCTCAAGGTTCCATCTTGAATTAGAGGGTTTCTATATTGTATTGATTCTGAAGAGGAGCCTATATAGTGTATGGATCTGTTATAGATCTGAAATTTCATGAAATTATTTGCTCTAGATCTAATGTGTAATATAAAACATGTGTAGTCAATAAAATAACGCTGTAAAGAAATTTCCAGTCTATATACATGGTTGCAACACCTCTTATTGATGATTTTCTTCTATTAGAGACTTGTATTTCCTATTATGCATCTTATGGGCCATCTTGTACATCTATTTTGCTACTGTAAATAATTTTGAAATGTCTCCATATTGGCCTCAAGGTCTCCTCCCTGGTTTCATCTTCTTCCTCCATTTCTCTTACAGTGATTGTGGGAAATATACTGTGTTGTGGATCTGCATGTGTGGCTGAATGTCCACACCCATCATGTGAATATTTAGGGCTTGCTTCAATTCCAAACCCTCATGGAAATTTTCTACACCTCTCCCCTTTCATCTCCTTGATATCTTTCTTGATATTTTTCACAGTTTGAAAAAGAAGCTAGGAAAGCCTCTCTTCCTTCATTTATCCAAATATTGGAGTCATGCCTTTGTTTCTTCTGTAAAAATTCTCCTTTCTGTGAGAATCTTCTCCTCCTAATGGCATAATGTCTTGAATGCACAGGCTAAACCAAGATTATTCTCTGATACTACTGTAATATTCCAAAATGGAAATAGCAGCAATACAAGACATAATAATGTAAAACACAGCAACTATGATCATATCATAAGAGGGATCAATATGAAGCCATAATTTTATTAAGATATCAGCAAGGATATACAAAAATATCTTGAGGGTCAAGCCACTCAAGCAATAAGAATAAGCCTCCAATGATCGTATCAATAAGCACATGAGTTGTTGCTACTGTATAGAATGCCAGAAAGTAGCGACATCGTTGTCTATATCAGTGTAGTTGTTGTTGTAATCATAAATAAATGGAATATGGTTGATAGATACAAAATAAATGCCCAAAAAAAGAAGACATGGGCTCTAATACATGATTTCTAGCCAACCCAGAAAAGATTGCTAGAAATACCAAGGAAAATATATAATGTGACAAATAACCCTAGGGTTGATATGTCACTACAACCTGGAACTGAATAGAATGAGGCTATGACAGATCTAAAATTATAATGTCCTCCTTCAATGGTATATCTCAATAGAAGGCTGATCCCTCCATTCAGAAATAGACCCTCTTGATGAGATCAATGAACTCTCCCAGCAACTGCCTCTAAAAATAACGCATATTTGGACTTAAACTGCAATGTAGCTGAAGGAGGTAGCTTGGCCAAAATGACAGAATGAGGAAATACAGTCCAACGAACCTCTCCTTCCCTAAGGATGAGATAGGGATTCCTAATCAGGAACACCCTTTTGCTAAATAGCACAATAAACCCGGCTAAACAACTAAAGAATGCAAAGTCTAAACAGACCAATATCAAATAATAATCTCAAACATGAATAAAAATGGCTGCCATCCCCTCCATATATATTATGTGAGCCTTCTCACATTGGGTCCCATCCATACTTGCCACTAAGCTCATGTAATTTTTCCTCCACTAAAACTGCGTTGTCTCATCATAGATGCCACTCCTCCATGATAGCGTTGTTGATTTGGTCAAAGTTGACCTATTCAACATGCATCCCCTCCAATTCACACCCAGAGGTGCTTAATCCAGCTACTTATTCTTCCTCCTTTCACAATATGAGTGTTATTTTTCCTTCTAAGGAGATTTATGGGGCTCCCTACCCACTTATTCACCTATCTAGTGACAAAATGATCTATAATATTCCATTTAGCTAAAAGTTAAATTTTAGGAATATTGCCAATCATCTAATTGGAATATTAAAATCTAATTTTTCTTTCTTGTCTGATGAATAAGTGGGTACAAAAACCCATAAATACCTTTATTAGGAATAAAACCACTTCTCATGTGAAAGTGGATCATATTTTAAGCTTAATAAAGCACCCTAAGGTGTGAACAAGGGCTAGAGCATGTGAACTGGGTTAACTTTGACCAAATCAATAGCGTTGTCATGGAGGAGTGGAAATTTATGGAGAGACAATGCAGTTTTAGATGGAGACACGTTGCATGGAAGTAGTGTCATTAATAGATGGGGCTTAGGGTTTGGAAGCTCATTTCTTATATAAGGAAGAGGATGGCAGCCATATTATTCATGTTATAATATGTTATATTTTAGATTATATGGTCTGTTTAGACATATATCTTTCTCTAGCTTTTTAGCTGAGATTGAGTGTTGTTTATCACCGGGTGTTCCTGATCGGGAATCCCACCTCTTCCATTGAGAAGCTCTTGGAGGAATTTGCACTACATTTCAACATTTAGGTTTCAGACCAAGCTTCAGTCTTATGGTATAGCACAATTCTTGTTGAGAGATGTGCTGAGTTGCAGGGTGCAGCAATGGAAGATTGTATTGGGTGTTTTCTGAGCTAGTTTTGTAGTGGAGGAAGGTTTCCTTCCATTGGGAGGCCAATAAAGGATCCCCTTGGGCTTATTTGATATATTTGGCATCATCCCAAGGTTTTTTTAGTAGAATCCCTGGTTGAAATCCCAGAGCATTTTGAGCAGTCTAATATCCCTCCGCACATGGTTCTTCTCCTTAGAATTAGTAGTTTTCAACAGCAGCAATTTCCTTAGTAGCATTAGTTTGCTTTCCATTGAAGGGATCAACCCTTCATTAAGAGAGTCCTTTTGGAGGATTTATTTTAGATCTACATCGGATTCAGCCACCTCCTTCTATGTGCTTCAGTTGCAGTGCATCTTCAACCCTAGGGCTTTAGATCCACCATTCATATTTAGTGTATGTCCAGAAACACATCCTAGGTTATCTTGGAAAAGTGTTGAGGAGCATAGATCTCCATTTTTGGCTCTGTATGAGAACGATCTTATCATATTCATTTTTATATATGTTCCATTTGCAGTATTAGTCACTAAAAATGCATTGTTCTTAGTTCAGTACTTTGTGTAGCAGTGTATTACATGTTTTGGGTGCATTTTGGCATTGGGGGCTTCTTTTTCCTATCTTGAGGGGCTTGATCCCAAAGATATTGTACTTATTTATTGTTGTTATACATAATACCATGGATCTATTATTTGGCTCACATGTAATGTGTTAATACTTGCTGCTATTTCCATTGTTATGAGCTATATTCCTTCTTTTCCCATTTGGGAATATTACAGTGGAATCAGAGCATAATCTTGGCTCAGCCTGTGAATAAATTGCATCTATGTTATTAGAATAAGAAGAAGCTTCTTACAAAAAATAGAAGGCTTACAGAAGGGACAAAGACAAGTCTCCATTATTTAGAGAAATGGAGGGAAAGAAGTTTTCAGAACTTCTTCTCCAAGATATGCATGAGCTTAAAAGATAAGTCAAGGGAATGAGGAGGGAAAGACATGACGGTCCCTCAAGAATATTTTCACATGAAGAAAGCTCCAGTTCTTCATATTATGGATGTAAGAATTTAGCCACACAATCAGATCTACAACGTGGTACGATGCCTACATTCTTGGCAAGAGAAGAAGAAGGAGGAGAAACACCAAAGGAGGAGACTCTTGGTGACTATCTCCAAGAATATGAATCTCAGTCTAGAAGATTCAAGGAGCATCTAAGCTTTCAAGGGTTTTGTCAAATCAAAGAATATAGAAGACCTAGTAACTACAATAGAAGAAGAGGGTGCATGTAGCACACTTTGGGTAGATTCTTTCCACCTACTTTTGATGGGTCACCCAAGAGCACAACCAAGGATTGGGTAAAGAAGCTAAACACATATTTCCAGCTGCATCAAGGTTCAGAAGAGGAAGCCATTAGAGTAGCAACGCTACATATTGAAGGTAAGGCTTATGCATGGTGGTTATTTGAATCTTATTCAATGAATAATGCAAATATATCTACTTATGCAAAGTTAACTAGGAGGTTAGTGGAAAGATTTGACTTAAAACAATCTAAAACTTCCTTGGGAGAGAAAACCAAGCCCAAGAAATCAGAACCTTTGGATGAGTTGGAAGGATCCATGAAGCCAACTCCATTTCAGAACATAGTTGAGGAGGTTAAAGATTTGCAACATGCTTTGCCAAGGGAAAAGTCCCCATTTCAAGAAGAACTCTCTTCTCAAGGGGAAGACATGAGGATTCCTTCTTTAAGAGTAGATCAAGACAAAGGATCTCTTAATGATGAGGTATTCTCCATTGATGAGGAGGAGGAAGAGGAGGAGATGGAAAGATCCTCTAGCACTATGACAGTAGGAGGATATCTACTTCTATTTGGAGATGGAGATGAAGCAATTACTTCAACTAGAGGAGCTCTTGCATCTTTGCAAGAAGTTCCAAACGATCTTACATATGAATATCATGAGTAGCATGTGTCTATGTTGATAGGCAACGAGACAAAACAATGGATGAAGTGTGTTCCAACATTGAATGCAATCTTGGGGACACACACTATGATAGATCATTCTTTTGTGATCAAGGATTTTGACACCAATGAGATGTTGGGTGTACATAGATTGATTACAATTGAAAAAGTCACCTTAGACTGTGAGATCTTGCATAAGTTAGGAGGAAATGAGAAGGAGGGCCAACACCAAATTATTGGGAACATATACACCCATCCTTTTTAGGAGGTTTATGTACAAAAGCAGGAGGATGATTTGTGCAATGAGAGTAGGGAAAAATCAGTCCACTCACATTTACAACCTACTCTAGGCCTTGATGTTTCATTACATGGAGGCATTCCACCAGGGAGACCCCCTAATTGGAAAATGATCAAAGAGTTATCTCAAAAAATTTTACCACTCATAGATCCAGGAGGAGTGGGAACAGTGGGAGGTCATTGTACAGTGCTGAGAGTCTTGGGTAGACTCAAGGAGGAGGGAGACAATATCCCAACATCATCATTACCCACTCTCATTTCAGATTTTGCGCTATGGGAGGAGCAACATGGGGAGGATAACAACCTTCCAATATGTACCTTTGGAATGGGAGATGTTAAAGAGGAGGTCAGCCATATGACAAATGTTCTTTGTGATAGATCATCAGTGCTGTCACTATGGAGGATAGATCCATATTGGAAATCCCAGCTATTGGTGGATTATTCCAAGGATATTTTCACATGCATGATACTTGATGACTAGATACATGAAGAGGGATATTCAGTCCAAGATGAAGTCATCTATTATCATGGAGGATATTCTTATCTAGAGCCTCCAAGCTCAAGGAGAAGTTGTTACAAAGAGCACATCAAGATTTTCTTTTCAGCCATACTTATTCCATGAGAGCCTACAACACTATCATGGAGAGCTACACTTGGGAAGGCTTTGAAGAGGAACTATATCAACATATGAAAAGATGCATGGACCATGTGGAGATGGGAGAGACACATAACTCAATGAAGGAATTATTACAGCCACCCCTTTCCTCTTTTGGAATGACAGGGGATCTATCTATGGACCACTCCATTTGTATGAGCAGAAATTTTGGTAAGGAACATGCTTATGTACATGATGTTTCATTTAATGATTATTTGCATTCCTTTACCATGTATATGCAGGCCATTACTCCAAGGAGGAGCATTCTTCCATATAAACTTCATGGCCAAATTTGGGCCATAAACATTTCTGAACATGGCCACTCCCTTGGAGGATATAGGGAGATGTTGTATGACTGTGGGTGCACTCCAAAAGCACCAAACATTTCTCACTTTTTCAGCGATTGTGAGAAGACTTGGGCAGCAAGTAAGTGGTGGGGAAACGACTTACCATATCACTATCTGATGCAGTCAGGAGATATATTGCACTGATTCCACATCTGGGACTATGATCCACCTCCATTATTGCATTTGATTGTTCATGTATCATTGGTTTTGACCCCATATGTTGATGATGTTCTTATTATTTTTGGGGACATGATTGGAGGGGTGACACATTGGTTGGATGTGTCCGTTGGGAATGAAACTTCCCACATTTCTTCATGCTTCAAGGGGAGCATGGGACATTATATGACTGCTACATTACATCACTTGTTTCCTTATGAAGAGAGCCATATGATTGACTTATGTCTTTGGGAGGAGCCTCTCACATGGGAGGATTTTTTCTATGAATTACCATTCTGGAGTGTGGTTCATTTCACATGGATGATAGCTTGGAGGATGGAGCTTCACATGGGGATGAAGGTTCCCTATATTCTGCAGATCTATCCTTGCAGTTGCTTGAGGACAAGCAACATTTGGGAGGGGAGGATTGTAATATTCATAAACTAGCATGCAACTAATTGGAATATTAAAATCTATTTTTTCTTTCTTTTCTGATGAATAAGTGGGTAGGGAGACCCATAAATCTCTTTATTAGGAATAAAACCACTTGTCATGTGAAAGTGGATCATATTTTTTTTGGAAATACTGAGAGGTGGGGTCAATCAGTATTCCTTTCAATTAGAGCATTAGTTAATCTGCAATTATTATTAGTGTTTGTACAATGATAGCAACAAACAATAGAAACACAAATGCACACAGTTTTTAAGGTGGAAACCCACTCCGGGACAAAAACCACCTAATTCTTTTCTAATAATTCTTTAATATTCAACTCCAATTGAAACAAAGCTCCAACTTCCTAGAATCTAGAAAAGCATTCTTCTCCAGCTCCCACTATATAGATGCTCCAACACCCGAGATTCTTCAGTACTTAAATGAACGGATGCCCCAACACCCAATGAGCTACAACTCAACCTATCACCACCCTACCACCCTATAGAAGAATAAAAGAAGAATGGACTCCCGTACCAAGGAAAATGGTTCACTTTACAATGATATAGAATGATGTAGAAGAAGAAGATATACTAGACCATAACCCCAACTTTGACACAACCACCTAATGATGATCCTAGACCTCCCAACAATGCCTCTTCAACCCTTGGCATATAGACACTAGTAAAATTTTTACAATAATGTATTTACAATGACTTAGTACAAAGATACCTTTACAATGATTGTATGCAGTGCTGCCCACTTGAAGACATCATATGATGAACTTATTGTTGTTGTTATGCACCTTGTTTGCTGCTCTTGTCATGCTACCCTCTGCTGCACCTTGCTTTGCTTTTCTGCCGTAGAAATTTTGGTCCTTTGCAACCCTTGACAACACATGATCTAGCTTTTTCTTACCTTCTAGGAGCTCGATATTGAATCTGGTATATCTCTGTTATTTCAGATCCTCAATATCAGATTTTTGTTCCTCTAATAGTCCTCTGAGTCATATTTCCAATGCCATAGGTCTGACCCAATTTGGATTCTTCAAGAGAGAGTTATACCCAATCTCTCACAATGCCCTAATTATGGACTGTTTCAACAGAGCACACTTGTATGACGTGCCACATGTGACTGTTTCTTCATTTGGCTCTAAAATTGATAGAGGGAAAACTATAGACTATGAAATATCTACCACTTTCTACAGAATTCCAATCTAATACTCAGAGAGAGATTTATGACGATTTTACCAAGGTCACTTCTTTGAGATGAATTTCAAGAGCCTGCAAAAACCCTGACTTCCACAGATCATATCTCCAAAACTATTGTGCACCTTGATCTGAAATGTTTACAGTAGCTTCCTCAGGATTTCGGCTTTGCCTCATAAAAATTTCAGCTTCTGAACCTTCGTAGAAAAACATTTAGAGCGAAAATGCCACGATGACCTGTTTCAGATGGCGAAATCCCTTGCATAAGGAGGAAATGAAGATCACAATTTATATAAATGCTTAAGTTGAGAGGGGCTTCAACAAGTGAACGTGGGAGGGATTTTAGGACATTAAAAAATATTAATTATGACTTTTTAATGACCCATGCCCCAACCCCATGGGGTTTTAGCCCACTATCTGGGGGTACAAAATTCAAACATGAATATCTCTCAAAGCGTGAAGAATTACATGGTGTGCCATATATCAACGAAAACATCTCGACAAGTAGAAACCATCAAAATATTTATTGACCCAGAATATATTAATTTGGTAGGTCAAAATTCCCATGCAATATTGGGTTAGCCCCTAGTGTTGCTTGGGTTGAAATCAATGACAACCGCTGATCAAAAATCTCCCCCTTTGGCATTGATGGCAACATAAGTACTCCCCCTACAATCATGACACCTCTTCCTACAACATTCTCTCCCCCTTTGACATCAATGGCAAAGGGTAACTCCCCTTGAAACAAAACCATCCTACAGACCTATACACACTTCCACTCACCCTTACACACAACCGTCCTGCAGACCTGTATTCTACGTCCACTCCCCCTTTATATTCTAAAAAAGGAAAATCTAATGAGAACTTGGGAGAATCCCAAGCTTCTAGCAAAGATATTCCAATGCTGGCGAATATTTAATATGTGATTCTTTTGGTGTTGCTTGGAATCTTGATAATTGTCCAACTGCTTGCATAACATCTGGTCGAGAGGCTGTTACATATAGAAGACTACTAATCATATATCTGTACAACCTTTGATCCACATCCTTAGATGAGTCGTCTATACTCAATTTTCAACCTGTTACCATTGGAGTAAGGAAGGGTTTGCAATCTTCCATTTTAAGTTTCTTGAGCATTTCCTTGATGTACTTGGCTTGACATATAAATATTCCTTTCTCTTGCTGAAATATTTGAAGCCCTAAGAAGTATGTCAGCTCACCAAGTAAAGACATCTCAAAATCACTTTGCACCTTTGTAGCAAACTTCTTACTTAGTCGATCATCATTGCTACCAATTATTGTATCATCCTCTTCGGTTATTAGACATGCTTTAGTTGCTTCATCTAGAACATATATGTCATTTGGAGCTCGAATTGCTGTAGCCACAATTTCACCATACACACCTTTCCTGATTTCACATTTTGTGGAGTTGAATAGTATTGCGTGTCCTTGATCATACATTTATCCAACAATGAGCAGATTGTGATTCATGTTTTCAACCAATAGAACATTCTTGGCTAAATAATCTTTTCTTCCAAGAGTGACAGTACCTAATCCTATAACATTTGAAGATCCATCATTTCCAAAGGACACGGTTCCATCCTTCTTCTCTTTCAGAAATACAAATTTATTTCTATCTCTAGTCATATGCGTTGAGCAACCACTATCAACATACCACACATCTTTGTTCTTTTGAGCCTTGAAAGTGAGAGCATAATTATCATTCTTCTTCTTCTTCCATGTTCGTTCGTTCTGTGGCTTCGAAGATTCTTCTAGAGGATTTTCAAGTCTGCAGTATTTGGCTATGTGTCCAAAGTTTCGACATTTGTAACATTCAATATTATTTCTTAAATGTTCAAATCTATTGATGTTTCACTGAGCCCTGGGAGGTTCATATTTGATATATCTCATGGAATTGTACTTGTTCCTAGGGTACGTGTGACATTCTACAGCTTTATGACCAAATTTTCCACATGAATAACAGTAGCCATCAAAAAATATGTTGGTACCTGGATGGAAATTTTTGTCGAGGAATTGTCTTCCAAGGTTGTTCTTGCGAATCTTGTCCAATGAAGTCTACATGCATGTCAGATCTCATAGGTTCATTGTATTTTGTTGTAGAAGGTCCTGCTTCTTTTTCTTTGTAACCGATTCTAGTTTTGTCGTTGTAAGATCATTGATTATTGATGAGTTCTTCCAATGCCCTTGAGATGTTGGAATAGTTTTGGATAGTTTTTCCTTTCTTCACTTCCTCACGCAATGAGACTACTTCGGCTTCTAATTCTTCCCACTCTTGGTTGCTTTCTTCTAACTTCTTTTGAAGTGACTTTTCAATGCATTTGTGTTCTTCAACTTCAATTTTGAGACCTTGAACTTGTTCTTCAAGAGTATTGGAACAGATCTTCTCCGCCTTGAGATCTTTTATAAGCTTGATTTCTTCCCCATAAAATTATTCTATGGTCCATCCTTCTTCATTGTTTGATACTTCTTTTTTATTGTGCTTGGCCATAAACAATACTTTCTCATTGGCTTCTTCTTTGCTGTCACTTTCTTCATCAGATGATGAGCTATCTTCTTTAGAGAGAAAGTTCCTTTTGGATCCTTGCTTGTTGAATTTCTTAAAGCCTTTCTTTCCTTTTGAGTTGCCATTACTTCTGTTTGGAAATTTTTCTACAAAATGCCCAACCTCATTACAGCTAAAACATATCAATGGAATTTTACTTTTGAATTGTCCCTTACCAATTTTTAGTTTTCTTGTGAAGTAAGCATATTCTTCATCTGAAAGACCTTCTTCATCATCTCCCTTTTCTTCACACTTGCAGGTGCATGTCTGTTCAATTGAAGGTTGTTTATCCTTATTGGTTTTATTTGATGCAATGAATGCAGTTTCTAGATGCAAAGTACCCTCTTCTTCATCAAGTCTCATTTCATTTGCTATGAGAACTCCATGTAATTCCTCTTTGCTGAGTTTGTCCATATTTACGCTGTATTCTAAGACCGATGCCTTTGGGTTGAATCTCCCTAGTAACATTCTAAGAATCTTCAGTATAATAGTCTTCTCGTCAACTGGCTCTCTGTTGAAGCCTCGAAAATCGTTGTAACAACATTGGGGGATAACCACCCTGTCTAGACCTTAATACAACTCCTTTTCCGTTTATGATAATGGCTTCAACTAGTTTAACTAGGTCCAGTTACCTTTTCCCTATCGCTATTGGTTTATGATGTATCTTTTGCTACCAATAGACAGGGATATGAGATCACTTCTTCTTGCTAATCGGGCAAGAGAATGACCCTTAATCTGATTTGGGTTCAGCCAAACCACAACTAAAATTTTGCCTCTTTGAGAAGAGGACTTAAAAGACTGTAGAACTTAATCTAAATGCAAACTTATTCTATAATGCAAACAAAAGAAACTAATCTAAATCATATCTTAATTAGGTAGATATAGATTTAACCCAACTAAGAGCAAGATAATTAAATGATGAGAATTTAAATATTTATGGCTTTTAATTAATGTCAAGCTAACGAAGAAATTCAATTAGCATGACATTTGTGAATACCAAAACACTTCCTATTGAGACCATTTAACTGAAATAATAAATCAAAAACACTTCGGAAGAAATTCACAAAAATGATATTGATTGTCAAATTATTCAAGCCAATAATTAAACAATAACATGTGGAAGAAATTCACAACACATTACTATTTAATAAATCAGTTTTATAAGACAGATTTATGAGTAAATAGTTACTCATAAATCAGAGTTTAATCCATAAGAACAGAGATACATAACAATATTGAGACAAATTATCCATATCAACAGAAATGCATAAACATGAATAAAATGAAACAACAATTTTATTATCATAAAAATGAAACTAGTATTTGAAACAGAAATGTCAAAAATACCAATTAATTGAATCCGTTTCTATGATCCTAGTCTCTAACAGTCCTTTACATTACTTGAATTTCTGCTTTCAAAACTAGAGCTATAGAAATGCAAACTTTGCCCATCATACATAATTCAAGATATAAATGAAAAAACCCTCAATAATTTTTAGATCTGAAATTTTCTCTCCTCCCTCCTACAACTCTAAATTCCTATTACAGAAATGCTTTTAGAAGTGTACAATTGCAAAGGAGAGCAGCCCCTATAACATTTTGTCATCTGCAATTTATAATATTTCCAAAGGTATTATTTGAGAGGAGAGTTTGTCGAAGAAAAATCTGCCCAATCCAATTCTATTTGCTCAAAAATTCAAATCTTTAATTGTTGGAGCCTTCTTATTGATTGAGATCTTTTTCTCCATATCCCTCCTACTGTTTTTCCTGCAAAAAGAAATCAAAATGAATTAAGATGTAACAATAGAATCAAAATACCATTTCTGGCATTAAAACAAATCCAATCAAATTATATTTAGATAAATAATTGAAAATAAAATATAAGCTCTCTATTGATGCTTGGGATGGTTTAATTGGCCAAGGATATCATTGATGAGTGAATCTGCAATTAGAAGAGGCTTTGGACAAATGAAAATGAAGAAAATAAAACTCAGAAAATTGATTTTGTTTTAGAAATTCGGAGCTTGATCTTCTGCCTGATTTTAGACTCAATAAATGACTAAATCTGTTAGTGAAACCTCCTCGAAAATGTTCTCCTTGATTTTCTCTTTCCAATGAGCCATCCTGGGCCTCATTTGGCCAAGTAAAACTCAATCTATGAGCCTCCAAAGTTGATAAGTCAAATCTGATATAAATCTGGAAATTCTATTGTTGGGTTGAAAATCAGAATTTTAATTAAAAATTTAATCCTAAATTAGACTCTAATTATCTAATAATTAATCCTAATTTATTTTTTAATTATAAACTAAACTAATTATTTAAATTAATATTAATCTAACTAACTAATATAATTAACTAAACAAATTAATCTAATTAATAATTAATTATAAATTAATTAAATTAATTAGATTCTATTATTAAATTAAAACTAAACTAACACTTATTAACTTACCACTAACACTAAACTAACATTATACTAATACTAACTTAAAACTAACCTAAAACTATACTAACTTAAACTAACATTCCACTAACACTATGCTAACACTAAACTAACACTCCCATTACACTCATACTAATACTAACTTAAAACTAACCTAAAACTATACTAACTTAAACTAACATTCCACTAACACTATGCTAACACTAAACTAACACTCCCATTACACTCATACGAATGAGTTTGAAAGTAAAAAATAAAACAAATAACTTATGACCCTTTGACTCATCGCAATCGGCATTTCAGGAGTTGAGAATTATCGGAGTTTTTTAGAAATGGATCCCATGAAAAATCCTGATGCAATGTTCCGATGATTCTTTTTTTATTTTTTATATTTTATATTAAATTTTAATTTAATTAATTAATATAATAATTAATTTAATTAATTTAAAATTTAATGTTGAATATTAGTTTTTTTTTTTTTTTTTTTTTTTTTTTTTTTTAATTATTTTAATTTATTAAATTATCTAAGGGATGATTTGTCTATCTAAACTACAACCACTTTGTCATTTTGAATTTTCGAGATTAGTAATTTATTTGAAAATTGGAGTACATTTCTAAAATCTCGATGCTTTGTGATTTGGCTATATAAGTAGAAAAAATGAAAAATATTAGTAATAACTAACGAGGAGTTAATATTTAAACTAAATGCATTATTGAACTAATTTAATTACAAAAATGGAATATTGTACATTTTACGCATTTTTTAACCCAGGTGACATAATTGATTAGAATTCAAAGGAGTGTCATTTACAAACTAGTTGACCAAATGAGGTGAAACAAGAATCAATGAAAAGCTTACAAAAAATCGATCGTAACAAAGTAATCAAAACAAGAATCTAAAGAAAATGAAAAAATAACAAAATCGTAGGATAATTATCTTAATAAAAATCCTAAAAGGCGTTTAGCCAAAAAATTTATAGAAAGGGTCCCCATTATTTGAAGTGAACAAGTCAAAAATGGGGGGGGGGTGAGTTTTACCACAACACTCTCCCAATCTTTCCAGAGTATTGGTTATTTCATCAACGTATTGGATGTATGCAGCAATGTTGCAGTCTTCTTTCATTCTGAGTTGCTCAAATTTTGCTTTATAGATTTGAAGCTTTGCTTCTTTGACATTTGAGTCACCTGCATATATGTTGTCAAGCTTGTCCCATACATTTTTGCGTCATCACCCAACACCTTATGATAAGCGTATTCAATAAGTCCATTGATTCAATAAGTCCACTGATAATAATATTCTTTGCTTTTGCATCATTTACCAAATTCTTCTTACCTTATTCATCCGTGGTTGATGTAAATCCATTTTGAACAGTGTCCCATACTTCGTAACCTTGCGCCAAGAGATAGACCTCCATTCTTCCTTTCCAGAGTGCATAATTATTTTCATTTAATAGAGGTACACCATTCTTGGTATGCTCCATGACCTCCTTCCAGCTATTAAACTGCTATTGAAGGAACCAAGCTCTGATACCAATTGTTGGAAATACTGAGAGGGGGGGGTGAATCAGTATTCCTTTCAATTAGAGCATTAGTTAATCTTCAATTATAATCATTGTTTGTACAATGATAGCAGCAAACAAGAGGAACACAAATGCACACAGTTTTTAAGGTGGAAACCCACTCCGAGACAAAAACCACCTAATGTTTTTCTAATAATTCTTTAATACTCAACTCCAATGGAAAACAAATCTCCAAATTCCTAGAATCTAGAAAAGAATTCTTCTCCAGCTCCCACTATATGGACGCTCCAACGCCCAAGATTCTTCAGTAGTTAACTAAATGAATGCCCCAACACCTAATGAGCTACAACTCACCCTAGCACCACCCTACCACCCTATAGAAGAATAAAAGAAGAATGGACTCCCGTACCAGGGAAAATGGCCCACTTTACAATGATACAGAATGATGTAGAAGAAGAAGATATACTAGACCATAACCCAAACTTTGACACAACCACCTAATGATGATCCTAGACCTCCCAACACTGCCTCTTCAACCCTTTGCAAATAGACACTAGTACAATTTTTACAATAATGTATTTACAATGACTTCGTACAAAGATACCTTTACAATGATTGTATGCAGTGCTACCCACTTGAATACTTCATATGATGAACTTATTGCTGTTGTTATGCACCTTAGTTGCTTCTCTTGTCATGCTACCCTCTGCTGCACCTTGCTTTGCTTTTCTGCCGTAGAAAGGCTGGTCCTTTGCAACCCTTGACAACACATGATCTAGCTTTTTCTTGCCTTCTAGGAGCTCGATATTGAATCTAGTGTATCTCTATTATTTCAGATCCTTAATATCTGATTTTTAGTCCTATATTAGTCCTCTGAGTCATCTTTCCAATGCCACAGGTCTGACCCAATTTGGATTCTTCAAGAGAGAGTTATACCCAATCTCTCACAATGCCCTAATTATGTATTGTTTCAACAGAGTGCACTTGTACGGCATGCCACGTGTCATTTTTTCTTCATTTGGCTCTAAAATTGATAGAGAGAAAACTATAGACTGTGCAATATCTACCAATTTTTACAGAATTCCAATCCGATACCCAGAGAGAGAGTTATGACAATTTTACCAAGGTCACTTCTTTGAGATGAATTTTAGGAGCCTGCAAAAACCATGACTTCCACAGATCATATCTCCAAAAATATTGCTCACCTTGATCTAAAATTTTTACAGTAGTTTCCTCTAGATTTTAGCTTCGTTGCATAGAAATTTCAGCTTCTGAACCTTCGTATAAAAAACGTTAGAGTGAAAATTCCACAATGACCTGTTTCAGATGGATAAATCCCTTGCATAAGGAGGAAATGAAGATCACAATTTATATAAATGCTTAAGTTGAGAGGGGCTTCAACAAGTGAACGTGGGAGGGATTTTAGGAGCTTAAAAAATATTAATTATGACTTTTCAATAACCCATGCCCCAACCCCATGGGGTTTTATCCCACTAACTGGGGGTAAAAACTTCAAACATGAATATCTCTCAAACCGTGAAGAATTACATGGTGTGCCATATATCAACGAAAACATCTCGACAAGTAGAAACCATCAAAAGAATTATTGACCTAGAATATATTAATTTGGTAGGTCAAAATTTCCATGAAATATTGGGTTAGCCCTTGGTGCTGCTTGGGTTGACATCAATGACAACCATTGATCAACAATTTTCAGCTTAATAAAGCACCCTAAGGTGTGAACAGGGGCTAGAGCATGTGGACTAGGTAAACTTTGACCAAATCAATGGCGCTGGCATGGAGGAGTGGACATTTATGGAGAGACAACGCAGTTTTAGATGGAGACACAGTGCATGGAAGTAGTGTCATTAATAGATGGGGCTTACGGTTTGGAAGTTCATTTCTTATATGAGGAAGAGGATGGCAGCCATATTATTCATGTTATGATATGTTATGTTTTAGATTATATGGTCTATTTAGACATATATCTTTCTCTAGTTGTTTAGCAGAGATTGAGTGTTGTTTAGCATAGGCTGTTCCTGATCGGGAATCCCATCTCTTCCATTGAGAATCTCTTAGAGGAGTTTGAACTACATTTACACATTCAGGTTTTAGACCAAGCTTCAGTCTTGTGGTACAACATAGTTTCTGTTGAGAGATGTGCTGAGTTGCAGGGTGCAGCAGTGGGAGATTGTATTGGGTGTTTTCTGAGCTAGTTTTGTAGTGGAAGAAGGTTTCCTTCCATTAGGAGGCCAGAAAAGGAGCCCCTTGGGCTTATTTGATATATTTGGCATCATTCCAAGGTGATTTTATCCCCTATAGTGCAGTTCTAGTCCAGATCTATGTTATTTTAATGAAATGTTGTAGTGGGCAACCCAAAAATGGCCGAAAATCCAAAGGTAAAATTTGGCCAAACCATTTTGGTTTTTTTTTGGGTTTTTTTAGTAGAATCCATGGTTGGAATCCCAGAGAATTTTGAGCAGTCTAACAGCCTTCCGCACATGGTTCTTCTCCTTAGAATTAGTAGTTTTCAACAACAACAGTTTCCTTAGTAGCATTAGTTTGCTTTCCATTGAAGGGATCAACCCTTCATTAAGAGAGTCCTTTTGGAGGAGTTATTTTAGATCTACATCAGATTCAGCCACCTCCTTCTATGTGCTTCAGTTGCAGTGCATCTTCAACCCTAGGGCTTTAGATCCACCATTCATATTTAGTGTATTTCCAGAAACCCATCCTAGGTTGTCTTGGAAAAGTGTTGAGGAGCATAGATCTCCATTTTTGGCTCTGTATGAGCACGATCTTATCATATTCATTTTTATATATGTTCCAGTTGCAGTATTAGTCACTAAAAATGCATTGTGCTTAGTTCAGTACTTTGTGTAGTAGTGTATTACATGTTTTGGGTGCATTTTGGCCTTGGGGGCTTCTTTTACCTATCTTGAGGGGCTTGATCCCCAAGATCTTGTACTTATTTATTGTTGTTATATATAATACCATGGATATATCATTTGGCTCACATGTAATGTGTTAATACTTATTGTTATTTCCATTATTATGAGCTATATTCTTGCTTTTCCCATTTGGGAATATTACAATATAGAACTATGTGTGTAGCACTAAGCATGATCTTAAGACAACAGATGCACCAATATGGAGATAAACAGTGTTGTCATTGAGTAGTAGTGATGAGATGGGGGCCCAACCATTATTGGAGCATTCCAATGACCTCCCTACATGTATAGTAGCGGATAGGTAGATGGTTGATGAAGTACATCTTATGATGGATAACATCTTCCATTATAATGACAGATGCTTCTTGATGAGCACTTCACATTTTTATGAGAAGTTTTTTCCTAAAACTTATTTGGATCCTTATTGTATCCACTTGGTCATTGAGGAGTGGTGTTCATTTGGAGATCTCTAGGATATTGCATTTCAACATCCCATGAAATGCAAAGACAGAAATATGATTTGGGTGGATGTATTCTCCATTGGAGGGATGCCACTTTTGGACATGATGATAGACACTCACCATTGTTTGGATGGGTGATGTTGATGAGCAAGAGGTTGGGAAGCCACTTGTTGATTTATGAAACCAGGCAGCAGGAGGCAAGACTGCGTTGGTTACTCTTGAAAGATTTTGGTCATCATATGACACATTATATTTCAAAGGGTAGGTTGGTGGATGTAACTTGGCATGACACTTACATCATATGGAAGCAAGGAGTTTGGGTGCATTGTGTTGATATGAAATTATTCATGTCCATCATCATATTTTCACCTCATGATTTGTATGATGGAGATGTAAGGTGACAACAAGAGCTATTTTTTCTTTGGCTACTTTTGGGAGAGTATGGGCAGAAATTCTCCCATACTTTGCATGATGTTGCAGGAGTAGGAGATGGCATTATCATGGTGCAAAGGGGCTACTCCTTAACTGTGGAGGAACAAGAGGTACTTCCTCTTTGGAAGGAATCTCCCATATACAGCAGCATTATGATGGATGGATTTGACATGTGGTATGTCAAAGAATGGAGCGATGAGATGATAGGAGCCTTATCACAAAGGCCAACAACGTTGTCACTTGGGAGATTGGGTTTTTTGATGGAGTGTCCCTAGGATTACTTCACATATCATGCACTTGATGGGCAAGAAGGAGATGAGAGTGAAGGAGTAGTGGATGGAGACATCTATTATAATGATATGATCTTCTTGACTTGGATTTCCAAGTGTAAGAATAAAGATCTACATGCAACACATAGTTCATTCCTCTTCATGGGACTATGCCATAACACCATGGAGGGCTCATTCATGGATTTTATCACCAGACTACTCTCAGTACATGGTAAGAATTGTGTTTTTTCACCTGTTGATTATCTAACATAGTATCTACATTCTCTTACCATCTCTATATAGTGTATTGCTCCACAAGAGGGCAAGCCTCTATTTGGGCTTCATGTTCATTTTGGGATCAACATCTATGATGGAGAGAGCCATTTATTGTATGGCTTTGGGCAAGTGTTGTGCTATTCCCTATATGCTCAGTCGATATACAATGTCATTTACTATTTACTAGTAGATTATATAACATGCACAACTAGAAAACTATTTGAATACAACTTGCCGTATCATATTCTGAAACTGCAGTTGGTAAAACTACACTGTGACTACTTGAGAAACTATTGGTACCTTCCAGCGCTATGTAAAACCTTCAGAACTTCTCCCATTTGGATTCCATATGGTGATAATGTCATATTTATTTTATATGGTATGATTTGGGCAAGAACCAAAGAGTGGGTATTTGAGGATCCTATTGTCTTTTTGCTCCATGAAGGAAACATTATTGCAGCCCATATTCAGTAGCAGCTCTACACTTATCATAAGTGGAGAGAGAGACATCATGGGATGGACATTTTGATCCATCATATTCAGCTATGAAACCCACGTTCTTTGTAGGAGCCTAAGGTGGAGGATATGTTTCAAGAGTTACCATGTTGGAGGGTGACTCACTTTTTGTGGATGATAGCTTGGGGATGGAGGCTTCACATGGGGAAGATGGTTCCCAAAATATTTCAGATTCCATGCCTCAAGAAGGCCTCTAAACCACATATATTTTTTTCCATGGATATTCCACTTTTTCATGATGAGAGCCATTTGGATTTTTCACTAAAGGCATACTTACACACATGGGAGGAACAAATTGAGAACATATTGATGAGAAAGCATCTTGTTCTTTTAGGGAACTTGTCACTTGAGGATGTTACAAGTGTAAGAGAAGAGCTCTGCAGTTATATCATTGCAATTGCTTGAGGACAAGAAACATTTGGGAGGGGAAGACTGTAATATTCCTAAATTAGCATACAACTAATGTGAATATTAATTTTGCTCTTAACATGTAGTTAGATGAATAAAAGGGGGATAATGCATGTGAACAAGGTAAAGTTTGACCAAGTCAACAATGTTGTTATGGAGGAGTGACATTGATGATGTGACAGCATAGTTTTGGAGGGATATTGATTGTATGATGATGGAAACGCTAATGAGTGAGACCCAAGGTGAGAAGGCTCACATTGTTTATAAGGAAGAGGAGGGCAGCCATATGGGGTTAGATTATTGTTATCAAAAAATCAGACCTGATAGGCTGCCAATCAAATCAATTTCATGTAACTGTTTCAAACCAATCTTTTGATTGAGGCTTAGCCTCCTCAACCTGAGAGGGCTCTCTCAAGGGTTAATGATTTTTTATAGAAATATAGATGGATAACTCTATGTGGGGTAATAAGCAGATAAATGATAGATATTGGTTGTAAATCACATTAGCAAGTGCACATTGGGCTTATGGAGTCAAAATAGATTCAGTAAAACCAAACAATCTACTTGGCATGGAAGTCAAGGCATATCAGAGTTCTAGTCAAGAGATACATGTGAAACTGTAAAACACATAGTCAGTTTGTCTATGTAGGAAGTTAGAGCATCTAAGATGAATTCTGACTAACATAAGCAAACACCACTGCAATATGATAGTAAAAATATGCAATAAGAAAAAAAACACACTAGAACTCCTTATGAATCTCAAGTTGGCTAAGTAGAAATATCTGTATTAAGCTGAAAACCAGTCACTTATAATAAACACAGTATTTTTGCTAAAAAATGTCCAACCCTTAGCATTTTGACTTCTTCATGTTTATATATCATTTACAACATAGGATAACCTTATCCTCATCTAGATACATAGAATTCCTACTTTTTGACACCTTGCCTAACCATGTAACATGTCATTTATTACAAAATGACAGCTGCAAACCTAATGAACAATCCTATTATAAATAGGACTCAAACTCCTTAACTCTACTCATAACAACCTTATCTAAGCTAGATTACATCATTTTCCAACTTTATTCCCATAAGGTCGAATCCAGATGATAAGCTCCATCACTTTATGACCTCAATGTTGATCTCCTGCAAACTAGGAAACTGTCCCTTGTTTTCTAGGCTTAGGATTCTTTGTGTTCTTGAGGCACTCTGACCACCATGAACCCATGACTTCGAAGCTATTTTCTGTCAAGAACTGAAATAACATATGCTCAAAATCATCCTTAAGTGCCACCTATACAAAATCACCATAGAACTGTCCAAAATAGAAAAAATAGAATTGTGCTACGAAAACAGCACAGTTTCATAGCGCTTTTCGTAGTGCAGTCTTTTAACCTATTTTCCTTCAAAATTTTGGTTTCCTTCCTTCGAGATTATCTACATATTCACTTAACACATCCTCCCTAGAAATTTCAGGTCAAAATACACAGATCTTCCCTTCAAAAATTGATGGAAAAGGGTGAAAAAAGCTGCTACAGTAGTTTCATAGCGCATTTCACCCTTTTTGCACTGTTTCCACTATGAAACTGCTGAGTGAGCAGTTTTGTCCAGATTTCTTCAAAATTCAAAACAAAATTTTTCCAAAATTTCAGAATACTACTGGTTTCATCAAAACAATCAGCCATATGAACTAAAAACACAACTTTCATAAGATTTATTCTTCATTTTCCATTTGATTTTGCTTTTGAATTTGTCATTCTGCACTTTTGTTTTTTATTTCATCCTGAGACAGTTTCATTTGCAGCTTCAAATCCTCAACTTGACCTCTTAGTCTTCTATTACTTGCTCTCAAGTGGTGATAGCGGGGATTACCCGCCTTACCCACATTCCCATCTCTCATGGCATATAAAATTCATACACCAATTTTCTGTGCGTGAAATGTATCCAAGTTTCTTTCCCAGAGTCCTCAAGTCTGGCAATCTCACAGCATTCCCTTATTCTACGCTAGAAATTTTAAAAAAACAAGTCTGGTTTATTTTAATATCTCAATTCAGAGAATTGAGATATTAATTCCACATTCCTCCATAACTACAACCCAATAGTCCATCTTCACATGATTCTGCTGGCGGAGGTGTCATCTCTATTCTATGGTTCAAACCATAATAATACCATCTCTTTACATGTGCACTGTAATATCTCAATGTCTATACTATATTAAATTCATTCATACAATTAACCCGACATCCGTAAGGATTGACCACCAAATATATACGATTAACCTTGTCATATAAACCTCGGTAGGTGCACATATTAAACGAAGTCACCCTACCCGCATATAATGCTATATCACTATATAGTCACGACCTCCGTTCAAATATTAAACCGTCACAATATGGTTAACCCACATATTTTTCATGGTCTGTCCCCTTCGCATATTTAACCATCCTCCATTAACCCCGCAAACCTTAGTTTAAAAGGTTCCGATCAATATAATTCTAGAACCGGGCCCCAGTGCCTACAACCATCCACATCTGACAACTGACAACACGTCATACCAAACCTGACAATCCAACGGATATCGCTTGGTGGAGATGCGCGAACGATAACGCGCGATGGCACGCAATGGAGGCTGTTTTCCCCGAACCTTTGGAGCCACGTGTCGGCCCTTCTATGGAATTGCTCCGAAATTTTCAATACGACTTTTGCTGCAAAGGTGGTGCGATAAAAACCGCTTCCAGCCTTAACCCGCGTTCACTGTTCATCTGCAAGGTTCCACTCCTCTTCGTCACGCCAAGTTCCACCCTTTTACCTCGGGGTTCCGCACCATTCAACTCCAGGCTTACAACTGAGCGCTCCTCCACAGGTTCAACCAATCTGCAATGCACCATTCACACAGTATCCCGGTTCTCTGCGTGCATTCAATCCACAATTTGAAACGAAGATAAACACCTTAATCCATAATACAAAGGGTTATCACGCGTTGTTTCATCGTCTACCAGTCTGGATACACAGTCAACCGTATTAACATCGATTCCTCTAATTGTATATAGGGCACCATCAATCCCAACACCGGGTTTCTTAACTATCACGGATTTCAATTATCCTCCGTCAGGATGCATACATATATTCACACAGAACTTATTCAAGCAAAGCAGGTATTCATTCACACATGATTTAACTCGACAAATGCACAAGAATATTGAATCAGTTCTTCATCATACAATGACACTACTTACAACTTTCTAGCAGCTAGATCTTCAATCGATTGGCCATTCTCCTCTATTCTACAATTCTATGCAGTTCTCTATGCAAGTCTGTGCAGGTCTCCATCGACTCTGTCACAGAGGTTTATTTTTATACAATTACAATGAATCGCTTCAAATTCCTTGATGACTCACAAACCTTTCAATTCCTACAGTTACAATTTAAACTAACGCTATGACAGACTGAAATGGACTATCGCTTTCTATGCCCACTAATCATTCAAGCAATTACATTTCTCCCTCTAATTGACTAAAATTACTCAATTATGGATATTTACATAGGGGGAACAAAACATGAGACCCCCCTTATGTTTATTTATGTACAAAAAGTGTCTTGGACCTAATGCCCCTGCATCAGACTCCCCAGGTTCAAATGATTCATGATCTCTTGATCATGTGCTTTCATTTTCGTCTTCCTAGGTCCCACACCTTGTTCTGCAACTGGTTATCCATTGCAGCGTTCTTCTTTCGCATTCCTCCTGGTTTCCATGTCTTGATATGCATCTTTCCACTTTCTATGCCCTCACAGTCTGTGACTGTCTTCTCCTTGCTGCTGCTGATTCTCTGCTTCCTTGCTGTTGTCCTTTTCTAAGGCATCTTCTGCATCATTTTTCTTATAAATTCGATTTCTCTATCTAATATTTCCTCTAACTACAGGATGCTTGTTTCTATTTGCTGCATTCTCATCTCTTTAGTTCTTACTACTGCCCTATTCGCCACCCAATCATCCATACCCTCTCTGCAACAGTAAAAAATTTTCTCCTCTACTGGAAACACTTCAGTTTGTTGCTTCAACACTCTCTCCAGCAACACTCCAAGCTGCTGCTCTGGCATTTCACCCTCTCCTCTGGATGCTTTCTGCAACCACTTTAGCCATTTCCTTTGGCCAACCAAATCATCAATATGCAGCAACTCAACATCTTCTTCTTCTGTTCTGAATGTCTGCAGTAAACATTCCAGCCAAGTGTTTTGTGCTCGTATCTCATTATCAGCATGCTGTAATTTCAATTCAGCATGTTCTTCTTCTGTCTTCGCAATATTCAGCAAGTGCCTTCCTTCTTCTCTGCTACCAATAGCAACAATATTTTCCTGCATATGAGACATGGCTGTCTCATCTTCATTCAGCTGCTCATCCTCATTCTGCAGCAACTCTTCTTCTTCTAAGACAGCTCCAAGTGATGGATTGTCTTCTGCTTTTCCTGTCAACATAGCCACTTCATCAGTTCCAAAACCCCAAGACCCAATGGTCCCAACTGATGATTCAATCAGCAATTCTTTTCTATCTTCATCCCATTGTGTCTTCACATTCTGCAACCCCCAATTCTGAAATTGAGGTCTTCTCTCTTGTATGGAACCCTGCTGATTCAACATACTCTCTAGCAGCTCAATTTCTCCATCCCATGGTTTAAATTCTTCCACAAAATTCTCCTTCTCTGTCAATTGACTGCCCCATGCTGTCAACTTATCTCCGTCATCAACAGGATCTGCATTCATCAAACATTTGTCAGCATTAAACTCACAAGGCCTCAGAGCCTTTCTCTGCTCTGCCAGCACCTCAATATGCTGTCCCAACTGTCTCTTCTTCTCAATCAACAAATTAGAATGCTGATTCCAATTCTTCAAACATTTCTTGAGACCATCAGCTAGACTCCCTTCTGCACCATCCTCTTCAAGGATGTCTCTTTGCTCCAGCTCATAAAAATTAACTTTCCTCTTCCCATTCATCTCTGTCCTCACCATATGAACACCTTCTCTCTATGGTTTTGTCCTCTGCTCATGCCACAATCTTGGCATCTCACCACAATCTTCTCTATCTTCTGCTGTCACTATCTCCTCAGTCTTCATCAGAATAAAATCTTGATTTCCCATCTCTACAAAGATTCCAGCTATCTCTCCATCATTCTCCATGTGGCCATTTAACAAAAGCAGCCTGTCATTATTAGAATTAATGAAAAACTCATCATCAACCCCATTGAAACAATATCTTCCACCAAATAAGGAATTAATGAATTCCTTCTGCTGCAGTAGTTCAATCTGTTCTTCATCTGAAAGATACTCATCATACTTTACTTGGAAACAATCAAATTCATCTGTCACATTTTCATCATGTGAACTACCTTCATTAACACCTGAATTCACACACAACTCATCAGATGCAAAAACACAAGACCTCATGGTCTCAATTGGTGATTTGGTCACCAAATCTTTCTGCTGTTCCAAGTCTTCTATATTTTCCAGAGATTCTTCGATGGTCTCTTCTTCAGATTCCTCAAGCTGTTCAGCCTCCAGCTTCTAGCCAATATCACAAACTAAATATCTTCTACTTCCGATATGTTTGAAAGAAAAATCTTTCTCCAACTGTGCATGGACATCCTCAAAACATGTAGCTGCTCCATTTTCTTCCTCAGTGACAACATCAGCAGTTTGTTCTTTCTCACCTGTTGTTCCTGCAAACATACAAAATATGTCAGATGTAAGGCTCTTGGACCCCTTGGTCCCACTTGAAGCTTCAGTCTCCAAGTCCTTCTCCAAATACTCAATCACTCTGAGTATTTCTTTCTTCTTCTGAGCATTCATCATCTGCTCCTTCTTCCTTTGTGGCCTCTGCCACATTATCTTCTTCTTCATGAGCCAACCAACTCTCTGGCTTTCTTCTATCCTCAATTTCAATCTATTGAACTCTTCCCTGATCTCAGCTAATTCTTTCTGCCATTCTTCATCTGTGGATTTCTTCTTCATGCCAATTGCTTTGGCATCTTCACTCACTTTTCTGTCGTGGCTTCTCTCAGAACCTCTGCAATCACTGCAATCCCTGCTATGGCTCTCAGTAGCCATTCTCTTCTCTAGGAGTTCTTCACTCACAAGCTGCACCAAGCCTCTGCAACAAAAAGCTCTCTTGCTGCAACTTACCTCACCAAGCTTCTCTCCTAAGCTCTGGCTTTTGGAAAGTATTGGTCCCCTCTCTTTGGAACCTTCTAAGCACTCTCTTCTACTCTCTAGGCTTCACTCTGCAACTTTCTCAAGAACACCCCTTTTTTTTTTCTTTCATCCAACCTTAGTTGGGAATCTTCTAGGTTCTGCCACACTCTTCCTTCTTCACTCAGAGTCCCTTGCTGGACTCTTCTATCACTGCTCTCAAAGCTTGTGATCTGCCTCTTACTGAGACTCTTTCCTCAATTTCTTGCACTCTGTGTTCTGCAAACAATACCTTCCAACCAGAGTTCAAATAAGGCTCATCATCTTACCTCTCAAGATCCCTGAATGATCTTGTTCCTTCTCTCCTCACCTTCACTGCATTTCTACCTGCTGTAATATTCTGTCTTCAAATATAGATTCTGTACACCTGGAGACCTTCACTGCATGTCAAATCAAATCTACAATTTTCTCTATTAAACAGATTCAAACATCAACTATTTTTCTAGTTCAGTACGTGTGCATTTCCAAAATAAAATTTTCAACAAGCTAATTAAATTCTAGCTCTAATATCACTTGATAGAGGGGATTACCCACCTTACCCACATTCCCATCTCTCATGGCATATAAAATGCATACACCAATTTTCTGTGCGTGAAATGTATCCAAGTTTCTTTCCCAGAGTCCTCAAGTCTGGCAATCTCACAGCATTCCCTTATTCTACGCTAGCAATTTTAAACAAACAAGTCTGGTTTATTTTAATATCTCAATTCAGAGAATTGAGATATTAATTCCACATTCCTCCATAACTACAACCCAATAGTCCATCTTCACATGATTCTGCTGGCGGAGGTGTCATCTCTATTCTATGGTTCAAACCATAATAATACCATCTATTTACATGCGCACTGTAATATCTCAATGTCTATACTATATGAAATTCGTTCATACAATTAACCCGACATATGTAAGGATTGACCGCAAAATATATACGATTAACCTTGTCATATAAACCTCGATAGGTGCATATATTAAACGAATTCACCCTACCCGCATATAATGCTATATCACTATATAGTCACGACCTCCGTTCAAATATTAAACCGTCACAATATGGTTAGCCCACATATTTTTCATGGTCTGCCCCCTTTGCATATTTAACCATCCTCCATTAACCCTGCAAACCTTAGTTTAAAAGGTTCCGATCAATATAATTCTATAACTGGGCCCCAGTGCCTACGACCATCCACATCTGACGGCTAACAACACGTCGTACCGAACCTAACGATCCAAAGGATATCACTTGGTGGAGATGCGTGAACGATAACGCGCGATGGCGCGCAATGGAGGCAGTTTTCCCCGAACCTTTGGAGCCACGTGTCGGCCCTTCTATGGAATCGCTTCGAAATTTTCAATACCACTTTCACTGCAAAGGTGGTGCGATAAAAACCACTTCCAGCCTTAACCCGCATTCCCTATTCATCCGCAAGGTTCCGCTCCTCTTCGTCACGCCAGGTTCTGCCCTTTTACCTCGGGGTTCCGCACCATTCAACTCCAGGCTTACAGCTGAGCGCTCCTCCACAGGTTCGACCAATCCGCAATGCACCATTCACACAGTATCCTGGTTCTCTGCATGCATTCAATCCACAATTCGGAACGAAGATAAACACCTTACTCCATAATACAGAGGGTTATCATGCGTTGGTTCATCGTTTACCATTCGGGATACACATTCGACCGTATTAACATCAGTTCCTCTAATTGTATACAGGGCACCATAAATCCCAACACCGGGTTTCTTAACTATCACTAATTTCAATTATCCTCCGTCAGGATGCATACATATATTCACACAGAACTTATTCAAGCAAAGCAGGTATTCATTCACACATGATTTAACTCGACAAATGCACAAGAATACTGAATCAATTCTTCATCATACAATGACACTACTTACAACTTTCTAGCAGCTAGATCTTCAATCGATTGGCCCTTCTCCTCTATTCTACAATTCTATGCAGTTCTCTATGCAAGTTTGTGCAGGTCTCCATCGACTCTGTCACAGAGGTTTATTTTTATACAATTACAATGAATCGCTTCAAATTCCTTGATGACTCACAAACCTTTCAATTCCTACAGTTACAATTTAAACTAACGCTATGACAGACTGAAATGGACTATCGCTTTCTATGCCCACTAATCATTCAAGCAATTACATTTCTCCCTCTAATTGACTAAAATTACTCAATTATGGATATTTACATAGGGGGAACAAAACATGAGACCCCCCTTATGTTTATTTATGTACAAAAGGTGTCTTGGACCTAATGCCCCCTGCATCAAGTGGTTATTGATTACTCTAACAAATTTAGCTTCTTTGATAGCTGGCACTGTCCACGTGAAAAAAAATTCTGCACCTCTTGGAATCTCAGACCTAGAACCAGTTTTTCCTTCCCATACTGCCTCCATTCTCTTGAATTTTTTTTTCTCAATGATATGTTTTCTGGCCCTCTTCCTCATCATTGCAATCTCTTGGTTTACTAGCTTCAATCTCTCTTCAAGATGTTGACTCTCTGTCATGTGTTCTTTTCCCTTCATTTTATTGGTGGCTACAAGCTCCACTATTGGTGATGAGAGATCAACCAGCTCTTCAGAGACTCTGGCTATTTCAACAGTTTCTTGGACCTCTTTACTACCCTCCTTGAGTTTCTTTGCATGCCTAGTTAAAGGCTTCCTTGCTCGAAAGATAAAGGCTGCATTTTCACCCTCAAATTCCAGTTTCTTTGCTGACTTAACCTTTTTCTATTTGTGTTCATCAAATCCAATGAAATCAGCTTGCACAATGGGTGATTCCTCTATATCAATTGCATGAAGGATGTCATCTAAATTTCCTTTTATCACTGGGCTATCCTTTGTACTTGAAACAACTGCTTTTCCCTTTGATGCCACTAGTTGGCTTCTTGTCACTCTCTTAATTTCCTGCTGGCTGGTAACTTGTTTTTGTTTTTCCTCTTTGACACTTTCTAACCTCTGTTTTTCAGGTGATGGAGTTGCTGCAACAAGCACCTGTGTCTTCTCTTCTCTTTTCTCAACTTGTTTTCTTGGTTTCAACTTTACAAACCTCTTTTCTCTTGCAACCACAGGTTGACTAGACTCTCCTGGTGGTGGTGAAGGAGTCTTTTTAGTTCTAGGGTTTCTAGCTGGGGTTAGGGTTTCCATTTCAAATCCACTCATAAACAAAAAGAAATACCAATCCATGATTATTTTCTGAAGCTCATTCAAAACTAATAACTTTATCAAACCATGGTGAAACACAGAGGTTTCACAACCATCAGACTTGGCTTGTACTTTATTAGCCATTTTGGCAAGGCTCCTATGCAAGTAGAAAGGCAAATCTAGGGATATCATACCTGTGAAATGCAGAAGTAGCTTGAAATGATAAGTATAAACTTTATGGTACCTGCCTTCACATGTAAAGTATCTTTTAGTGTTGAATAACAGCTTGGCATAGGTGTCTTTGATACAACTTCTAGGTATTGCATTATTCAGGTCCATATCTACATATTCAGGTTTCATCAATTCCTTGCATGGTTCCATGTCAAACTTAAAACCTTTAAACCAAGTCTCCTTCCCCCTTGATATTTCTGTCAAAGAAGCAATGATCTCAGGTGTGACTGGCACATTTAACATCCCAATTTTGGTAGTTGTTCCACTGAAGTGTAAGGCAAACTCTTTAGATACCTGAGTGTGGCAACCCTGCAGCTTTTCACAAAACCAGAGACAGCCTGCTTTGCTAAAATCCTCCATCACTGTTTGATCCTCAACTATAGCCTTCACATTTTCAGGCTCATATCTTAGACAATGTCCCCCTCTGTGGACCTTCTTCTACTCTGCCATGCTTATTTGAAAACATGTCAGCTTTCTCTTGAATCTGTAAAACAGCCTCGCTTGATTAGGATATGAACAACCTCTCTTGAAATATGGAACAGCCTCACTTGATTAGGATATGAACAACCTCGCTTGAAATATGGAACAACCTTGCTTGATAATATGGAACAACCTCTCTTGATTATGTTGAAGATAACCTTTGTATAGAACAACCACATGCTCAACTTGACTGCTTTAGAGCTTAAACAATTGTGTGGAGGCCAATGAAAATGAGAATGATCGAATTAGCCAAGATTTTTTGAATTTGAAATCTCACCTTATGATTGAATGATGCCCCTATCATGATTATGATGGATATGAGATGGGTAAGCACTTTGAATCCGACCTCTAACTGACTCACCATACCCTTGTCCTATCATTTCTTAACAGATTTCTGACAAATTCTGGCTTAATTGACATGATGGTTAAGAAAACGTGCTTTTGTAGCACCCACAGTGTATTTTTCGCAATTTGCGCTATGAAAATATTAACGCTTTTGTAGCGCAAAACCTATTTTTTGAACTAACGTCGCTACAAAATGGAGGATTCTTGGCTAATTGCATAAATTTAGCCCGAAACTTAATGGAATGGCCTCTAAATGAAAAATGTGAATATTTGATCATGGAATGGACCTCTAAGGACTTTATTTGAATTCAAATGATGACCTTTAAACTTATAAAAACTATGACCTACCCGTAAGAAAATCCTAAAATGACTTTCAAACCTATTTGAGACCATGATCAAAAACAGAGTTGACATAATGATGTTTTGAAATTTTTTCTGAATATATGGTCTATTTAGACATATAACTTTCTCTTGTTGTTTAGCTGAGATTGAATGTTGTTTAGCATTGGGTGTTCCTGATCGAGAATTCGACCTCTTCCATTGAGGAGCTCTTGGAGGAGTCTTGCACCACATTGTCCACTATCTATCTTATGGCCAAGCTTCACCTTTATTTTACAGCGTAAATCCTTTTGAGGGTTTGGTTGTCTCTGCAAGTTGCAGCAAGTAGAGACTAGATCTTTCAGATCTAGGCCATTTCAGTGCTTCTTTTCAGTGGAGGAGGTTTCTACTCCATTGGGTGGCCAGTATTGAAGGCATTGTTCCTCATTTATAGATATTGGCATCAAGCCAACTACATTTTGATCCCTACAGCACAATATAGATCCAGATCTGCGTAATTTCTGAAGGAGCATTTGCAGGGTGGTTGAACACACCATTGGGAAATTGATTTTCTGAGTGTTGGGGATCTTCCCTTCACTTTGGAGATCTATTGGAGGCTATTATATTTTTTTTATCATTTTAGACACACTTCCCATATCTGAACATTTCCATAGATCTGCAATCTTAGATCTAAGATCTACAACTTGTACTTGGTGTTTTGCTGAAAACCCCAAGGGGGTTCTTTAGATGAGCTTGTATAGTGCATGGATCTGATATAGATCTAACTTTTTATGAACATATCAGCTCTAGATATTATGTACAACCTACTATTGTTCCAGAGGTAATAAAATAACATAGTCAAGGCATTCCAACTTTTATACATGGTTGAAACCCCTCTTTTTGCATGATTTTTGGGCTATTATGGCTTGGGAGGCTTGTTTAACTAAGCTACCATGATTTGTTTCAGATCTCCTTTTGTATTTGGTCGATATAATGTATAATATAATGGATCCACTGGTTGCACTTAAATTTTTTTTCATATATTTATGAAAAATGCATTTTAAGTGAAAGTATTGCTGGTTTCCCCATTTGGGAATATTACAGTGGTATCAGAGCATAATCTTGGCTCAGCTTGTGTACTACAGCCAATATGATATAAGAAGCGGAAGAGATATAAAATTATGGAAGGAATGAGTTTCATCTCATATCTTTTCAGATCTAAGAAGAACCTCACCAAGGAGGTCAAGCAAAGAAAAATGGAGAAAAGAAGTGAAACCACATTAGGGTTTCAAGATGAGGAAGGTCCATGTACTTCCTATCAACACAAAGAAGATCTAGTATTGCATAGAGCTCCAAAGAAACATACTATGGCCTTGTCTTTGGAAGACAAGAGGCATAGATATGGAGGAAACTTAGATCATGAGATTCTACGTGAGTATCTTGCAGAATATAAGTCTCAACCTAGGGCTTTCAAGGAGAATCTAACTCTCCCACAGTTCGTTCAACTCAAAGAAGAAAGGAGACCTTGCAGCAATAGAAGAATAAAGGGCAATAGATTCCTACTGTCTACTTTTTATGGGTCATCCTCATGCATAGAAAAATCTTGGGGAATGAAGTTGGATGCATTTTTCCTGCTACATCCAGGAGCGGAAAAAGAAGTTGTTGAGATTGCAGTGCTGCACCTTGAGGGTGAAGCAAAAATTTGGTGGTTCATCCATTTGATTCGTGCAAGAGTGACTGCATATGAAGATTTTACTCAAAGGTTGATCAAGAATTTTGACAAGAAGAAGTCAAAGGAAAAGATGCCTTCACCACCACTTGCTGTAGGAGCACTTGCATCAGGAGGAAGGACACTTACACCTTTGCAAAGTGGTCTTGATCTCTTGACATTTATATTCCCATGCACTATTCTGGAGATGCATGAGGAGGAGGAGACTTGTACCAGTGCTAATGAAGCCATGGAAGAAAAATAATCATCATCAGTAGTTGGGGAAGCCATCACACTGGAAGGAGGAACCCTTGTATCAGTACAAGATGTTCCCAAGACTTATCAAGGTATCCACATGCTTCCATTTTATGTTACTTCAGCACATCATATGGAGGATTGTGTGAATGTACCATTGCACGACCTAGGGTCAAAGTACATTGCTAATTGGAGCAGCAGACTATCACTGTGCTGAGAAGCCTTGATTTGTTCAAGGAGAAGATATACAGTCATCCTAGTGTATCATTGTTAAGCTGCACACAACTCTTGGGGTTGGAGTGTAGAATATCGGAGGATGGGATGAGTATTTTCTTGAACAATACAATACAGAACTGTGTGCAACACTGAGCATGATCTTAAGACAGTAGATGCACCATTATGGAGATTAGCAGTGCTATCATTGAGCAGCAGCGATGATTTGGGGGCCCAACCATTATTGGAGCATTCCAATGACCTCCCTACATGTATATCAAAGGATAGGCATATGGTTGATGAAGGACATCTTATGATGGATAACATCTTCCATTATAATGACAGATGCTTCTTGATGAGAAATTCACATTTTGATGAGAATTTTTTTCCTACACCTTAATTGGATCCTTATTGGATCCACTTGGTCATTGAGGAGTGGTCTTCATTTGGAGATATCGAGGATATTTCATTTCAACATCCCATGAAATGCAAAGACATAAATCTTATTTGGGAGGATGGTATTCTCCATTGGAGGGATGCCACTTTTGTACATGAAGATAGACACTCACCTTTTGTTGGATGTGTGATGCCAATGAGCAAGAGGTTGGGAAGCCACTTGCTGATTTATGACATCGGGCAGCAGGAGGAAAAACTGCATTGGTTACTCTTGAAAGAGTGTGGTCATCATAAGACACATTCTATTTCAAATGGTAGGCTAGTGGATGGAACTTGGCATGGCACTTACATCATATGGTAACAAGGAGTTTGGGTGCATTGTGTTGATATGACATTCCTCATGTCCATCATCATATTTTAACCTCATGATTTGTATGATGGAGATGTAAAGGGACATCAAGAGCTATTTTTTTTCGGGCTACTCTTGGGAGAGTATGGGCATAAATTCTCCCATACTTTGCATGATGTTGTAGGAGTAGGAGATGGAACTATCATGGTGAAAAGGGGCTACTCCTTAACCTTGGAGGATCAAGAGGTAATTCCTCTTTGGAAGGAATCTCCTATATACAACAACATTATGATGGATGGATTTGACATGTGGTATGTCAAATAATGGAGCTATGAGATGACAAGAGCCTTATTACAAAGGCCAACAACGTTGTGACTTGGGAGCTTGGGTTTGTTGATGGAGTGTCCCCAGGATCACTTCACATATGATGCACTTGATGGGAAAGAAGGATATGAGAGTGATGGAGTAGTGGATGGAGACATCTATTACCATGATATGATCTTCTTGACTTGGATTTCCAATCATAAGAGGAAAGATCTACATGCAGCACATAGTTCATTTCTCTTCATGGGACTATGCCATACCACCATGGAGGGCTCATTGATGGATTTTATTACCAGACTACTCTCAATACGTGGTAAGAATTGTGTTTTTGCACTTATTTATTATCTAACACAGTATCTACATTCTCTTACCATCTCTATACAGTGCATTGCTCCACAAGAGGGCAAGCCCCTATTTGGTCTTCATGGTCATTTTGGGATCAACATCTATGATGGAGAGAGCCATTTATTGTATGGCTTTGGGAAAGTGTTGTACTATTTACTACATGCTCAGTTGATATACAATGCCATTTAATATTTAATAGTAGATGAGATAACATGCACAACTCGCAAATTGTTTGAAGACAACTTTCCATATCATATTCTAAAATTGCAGTTGGTAAAACTGCGTTGTGACTACTTGAGAAATTGTTGGTACCTTCCAACACTATGTAAAACCTTCAAAACTTCTCTCATTTTGATTCCATATGGTGATAATGTCATACTTATTTTATATGGGATGATTTGGGCAAGAACCAAAGAGTGGGTCTTTGAGGATCCTATTGCCTTTTTGCTCCATGAAGAAAACATTATTGCAGCCCATATTCAGCAGCAGCTCTACACTTAGCATAAGTGGAGAGAGAGAAAAAATGGGATGGAAATTTTGATCCATCATATTCAACTATGCAGCCCACCTTCTTTGCAGGAGCTTAAGGTGGATGAGATGTTTCAGGAGTTACCATGTTGGAGGGTGATTCACTTTTTGTGGATGATAGCTTGGGGATGGAGGCTTCACATGGGGAAGATGATGAAAGCCTGGCCTTCGTACACAGGTGGTGCAACATAGCCCTTTTATGTTCAGTCTTTAATATGATAGTTGGGATCTGTTGACAAACACCAACTCAGACCTATGGATTTACAATGGTTAATCGAAAATACAATAATATGGAATCAATTGCAATTAAATTGGGTGTACTTGTGATCTATTGGTTCTTGTGACAATCCATTCACATTTAACAATCTCCCTCGAACTCTGGTGCAATTACTACACTCTGAATTTCGCACCACTTCCTCTCCTTTTCAACTACTCTTCGTTGTTTCTTCTATTCTTCCACCACTGAAACTAAAAGGAGGATTTCACGACCTCTATTGATTTTCCTTTCAAACTGGCGAAGGCTTCTTCAGTGGTTCTGCATTTTCTGGGCGATGTAGTGACTGCTCTGTTTGACCGAGCAGACCTTACTCCATCTCCGTCGCGCAGTTTCCTGCTTCCACTAGCCTCTTTTCGTTTCCTACAATGGCACTTACCAACTGTTTTTTTGTTGACTTCTTTTCCCAGTGGGTTTCTTGTTATTGCCATTTGTTTGTTTCAGTTCATGTTCTTTTTCCTCCCATCTATTTGTTAATCGACTGTTTGCTGTTGGTTTGTTTCTCCAAGCTCGGGCCGACCAAGACTCCTGTGGCCGTCTATGGTTCAAAGAGAACACGGGTAATTTAATCCTCTCCGGTTTTATATTTTCCCGCTTTTATTTGTGACTCTAAACGTTTCACTCCTCTGTGAGCAGGGCTTGCTGGTTCGAAGCCTGAATGTTTTTTGCTGCTCATCTTTTGAAACTTTCGGTGAGTTTTTTTATTTTTTGTTCGTCCAATGTGTAGGTTTACTAGTCAATTCGATAGCAATTATCAAAATAAAAGGTTGCAACGTGCTAACCTTCACAAATCTGTGGTTAATGTGCAAGTCTCTTTCCTCCGTTTAAAACCTGGTTGTCCTCTCCTCAATGCTCAAACCCTACGGGTAGGGTCGATTTCACTCTGCATTCCTATAGCTTAGGGTTTGCAAAGTTTCATTGTTGTTGCACATGCTGTTTTGTTGCCAAACGCTGTTGGATGGCAAATCCTTCAATGTAATTTCTTAAGGTGTAAATGTTCTGTAAGCTTTGCGGGTTCGTTGTAATTGGTTTACTTGTGGTTCAAACCCTTGTTCTGTTTTGTATAGTTACTCTATTCCCTTTTTGACAGATTCGGAAATTCAGCAAACTTCTCTTAAATTATCAACGCAGAAATGCTTTTTCTTGTAATGGACTTTAATTTATTTTCTGTAAATGGAACTCACCTGGTCTAGCCTGCAGTTTTAATCCTTGTTTTGTTTCGTTATGTGAATGGATAAAGTAAAACTCCGCTATCTTCTGGCTGTATGCATCATGCTCTGTCTTCGTAACCTGTTAGTAGAACAGAAAAAAAAAAAAAAAAAAAAAAACCTTCTTTTCCCCCCTATACGCAGAAACCTTTTTGTATAATTTCAGTTCATACATGAATTTATGCTATTAGCACATTCTCACATAATTGTCACACACACAGATCAATATGAAAATAAAACAAAACTTCACAATGTTCAGGTACAAATTTACAATTTTGGCTGGAAATAATCTTGGCTGCAGATGGTTTTTTCTCTTTCTTCTATTCAACTTGTCTTTCTCCTTCTCTTGATGGAAATCGAACCCTTCAATACATATTTTTCTCCTATTTAAAGTGTTGTAGGTGATAAGTCTGTTTTTGTTTTTCGGTTGACAATTCAACCATTTTATTCTAATGACATTGTCAGTTTCATAAAAACTACTTCTAATTAACTACACAAAATGTATTATTCTCGTAATCCTACTGTTCTTGTTCAACTAACGAATAAAAAAAGTAAATAAAAAACACAGGTTTAGTAACCTGTTCATAAACATACGTAACAGTGAGATAGTCAGCCTTCCTTCGTTCACTCCGAGTTAGATGCTCCTGCATCAGGCTCCCGAGTGGACAAAAAGTCATGGCTCTGTTCCATGAGATCGTCCACCGAATAACCTACTTTTTGTATTTGCGTCGCGTCAAGCCATGAACTGTCCTCAATAGGATGGTTCTTCCACTTGACCAAATATCGTAGATACTCCTTCCTGCGCATGCGCTTGGCTACTTGTGTGTCGAGAATACTCTTGATCTCAAGGGGCTGTGCCGGAGGCATCTGTCTCACCCAAGGATCTTCATCAAATTGGGTGTTTTGTTCTGGCCTTACTGTCGTGTCATCCTCAGAACCAGCAACATAAGGAAACAAATATGCCACATTAAAGATGGGTGAAATACCTATTCTTGGTGGCAACTATAACTCATAAGCATTGGCAGAAAACTTGCGAATGATTTTACAGGGGCCAATATTTTTAAATTTCAGCTTGTTATATTCCCTTTTCGGAAACCGTTCCTTGCGCAAGTGTACAAGGACTTCATCTCCAACATTAAATTGAACTTCCCACCTTTTTGAATCAGCCCGCTATTTGTACTTCTGACTGTTGTCCTGTAATTTCAGTTTCACTTGCTCATGCAAGTCGCTCATTGCTTGGGCGAAATCTTCTCCATCAGTGCTCCGTTTTTCGAGTTTTCCTAAATCCCGTAGCTCATGCACTCCGCAAGGATGCATGCCATACAAGACCTGGAAGGGAATCTAACTTGTGCTGCGATTCGGTGAATTGTTGTACGCGAATTCCGCCTGAGCAAGTACGCGGTCCCACATCCGAGAATTTTCACCTATTAAACTTCGTAGCAGATTTCCTAGGCTCCTGTTCACCACCTCTATTTTCCCATCAGTCTGTGGGTGATAAGCGGAGCTTAATTGTAACTGAGTGCCCAACTTCTTCCACAGGGTCCGCCAAAAATGTCCGGTGAACCTCACATCCCTGTCGGAAATGATGGACCTCGGTAGACCATGCAGTCTAACAATCTCTGTGAAAATCAAGTGTGCTACGTGAGTAGCATCACTGGTTTTCCTGCAGGGTATAAAATGTGCCATCTTTGAAAACCGATCCACTACCACCATCACTGAATCAAAACCCCGCTGTGTCCTAGGCAGACCCAAAACAAAATCCAAACTGACTGAGTCCCATGGTCTGCTCGGAATAGGCAGTGGCATATAAAGTCCTGCATTCTGACTGCAACCTTTCGCCAATTGGCATGTTTTACATCTGCTTACGTACCTTTGCACGTCTCGTCATAACCTTGGCCAGAAATAAAAGTGCTCAACCTGCGATAATGTCTTTTCTATACCAAAATGTCCGGCTAGACCTCCACTGTGCTTTTCCCGAATAATGTTCTCCCTCATCGAACAGTCGGGAATGCATAAATGTCCTCCCCTGAACAATAATCCCTCCTGCAAATTGTATTCCAACTATGGACTATTATTCCTCAACAGAGGGTTTTGGCAGGCCTCATAGGCCTCCTTAAAGTCTGCATCTGTCTGATACAAATCCCTCAAATGCTCAAAACCCAAAACTTGCATAGTACTTTCCTACAAGAGTAAAGACCTTCTACTCAATGCATCTGCCACCTTGTTGGCCTGCCCACTAATATGTTTCAGCATAAACGTAAAAATCTGCAGATACTCAACCCATTCTGCATGTTTATGGTTCAACTTATGCTACTGCATAATATACTGTAATGCAGAATTATCAGAAAATAAAACAAACTCATTACCTAATAAATAATGTCTCCAATGCTTCAATGCTTGGACAATTGCGTAGAATTCCTTGTCATAGGTTGAGTACTTCTGTCTACTCTCGTTCAGCTTCTCACTAAAATAGGCGACCGGCCTATCTTCCTGACTAAGTACTGCCCCAATGGCTGTACCGCTGGCATCACAACGAACTTGAAAATTTTTGTTGAAGTCAGGCAGCCTCAATATCAGTCTCTCTGTGATCTTCCTCTTCAAAGTCTGAAAACTTTTCTCCGCTGCCTCTATCCAGCAAAAATGCCAATTTGCCTTCTTGATCGTATCCAACATGGGTGCATAGATTTCACTGAAATTCCTGATGAATTTCCTGTAAAAACTTGCCAATCCGTGAAAGTTTCGGACTTCAAATAGACTCTTCAGGGATGGCCAGCTAATTATAGCTGCAACCTTTTCCGGGTCCATCTTCAACTCGTTTTCTGCAATTACAAAACCCAGATACACTAACTCCTGCTGGAAAAAAGTACACCTTTTCAGATTTATTAGCAGCTTATTCTGCTGCAACTTCCTCAGTACACTTCGAACATGTCTGAAGTGTTCTTCTCGTGTCTTGCTGAAAATCAATATGTCATCCAAATAAACAATTATAAACTTCCCAATGAACTCTTTCAGCACTTCGTTCATTAGGCGCATAAAATTACTAGGGGCGTTACTCAGCCCAAATTGCATCACCAGCCATTCGTACAACCCTTCATTCATCTTGAAGGTTGTTTTCCACTGATCCCCTTCTCGAATTCTAATCTGATGGTAACCACTCTTCATATCGATCTTCGTGAAGTATGTTGCCCCACTCAAACAGTCCATCATGTCATCCATTCATGGCAATGGAAACCTGTACCTGATGGTAATCTTATTAATAGCCCTTGAGTCCATGCACATTCGCCATTCGCCACATTTCTTTGGAGCCAAAACTGTTGGAACTGCACAAGGGCTCATGCTTTCTCTAATCAGCCCCTTATCTAGCAATTCCTACACCTGCTTCCTAATCTCCTCATTGTCCTTAGGACTCATCCGATAGGTTGCTTTATTTGGCAGACTAGCTCCTGGTATGAAGTCAATACAATTACTGATACTCCTCTTAGAAGGAAACTCATCTGGAAGATCATCCACTATAATATCACCAAAGTCCTGCAACATATCCTGAATCTCCTCTGGTAAATCTATAATTTTTGTGTGCAGTACCACTGTCTTTGGCCTCCTCACAATAGCAAAATTTACATTATTATCATCGATCTATTTCAAAAATTCCTTTCCACCCATCAGTAATGCTTTAACCCCACTAGCTTCTGTTGTATTTTCTTCTTTGATGGGTATAAGCATATGCTTAACCCCATCCTTGACAAACTTGTAACAGTTTGTCTTCCCATCGTGAACCACTTTCCTGTCATACTGCCAAGGCCTTCCTAACAGTATATGACATACATCCATCGGTATAATATCACACATAACTTTGTCCCTGTACCTGCCAATGTGAAATTCCACTTCACACTGCTCATCAACTAGCAACTGATGTCCCTTTTGTAGCCACGACACTTTATATGGAGTGGGATGCTTCAATCGTTTCAATCCCAACTTCTCCACCATTTTTGTGGCCACCAAATTATCTGTACTCCCGCTGTCAATTATTAGTTTGTAGCACTTACCCTGTGACTTGCAAACTGTCTGAAATAAAGCTTTTCGCTGATCCGGTTCTCCAACTTCTTTGGTTGGTTTCAGCATCACTTTATTCAGCACCAAAGCTTCCCCTGTCTCAGGCGCATTTTCTACTCCCTGAGGTGGTGCCTCTGTTTCCTCTGTTTGGGCAACATAGGTTCCTCTACCACCTGCTGGTTCCCCTTCAGGACACTCATAAGACTTGTGCCCTCACTTATGGCACCTATAACACTGGACAGATCCTCTGCCCCGACCATTTCCTCTTCCCCGCTGGTATGGTCATCCTCCTCTAGTGTTATTGTCTTTTTATGCTGTCCCTGAAGGTTTGGAACTGCTGCCTTCTTCGGTGGAATTTGTGCCTCTGCCCCTGCCGAAGGCCTTCCCTTTTCCTCTGCCAGATCCTCCTCCTCTTCTAGCATTCTGCTTTCTGATTATCTTTTCTTCCGCTTTCAAGGCATGCTGATATGCCTCATCAATAGTTATGGGTGACAAAATACTGATTTCGTCCAGTATCTCCCCCCTAAATCCATTTACAAATCTGGTTGTTTTTTCAGGGGTGTCTTCTATGTACCCCGCTCTCAAATTCAATCTGTAAAATTCCTCCGTGTATTCCTTGACAGACAATCCTTTTTGCCTCAAATTATGCACCTGTCTACACAGCGTAATCTGGTAATCTTTTGGAAAAAAAATTTCCTTCAATTTGGCCTCCATTCTGGCCCACTTTTTAATAGGCGGTTTATTCAGCCTCTTCCTCTCCACCTGTACACTGTCCCACCACAAGGACACATTTCCTTTCAGTTTGGTGGCAGAAAATTTTACCCATTTGTCTTCGCTGATTTCTTCAAAGTCAAAATACTTGTTCAACTCACTCAACCAATCCAGCAGCACTTCTGCTGATAGATTCCCATCGTAAGTAGAAAGATCATGTTTTGGCTTGCTACTTGATAACAAAACTGACCTCAACAATCTAACTTCAAGTCCTTCTCCTTCAAAACCATCTGTCGTCTCTGCAACCTCCTCATCACTGTAATCCCCTCCGTCAGGGTCCCTTCTTCTTCCAGCCTCCACTGCTGCTAATCGCTCGTTCAAAATACAAATTTCCTCTCTCAATCCTTCCTCTTCTAATCTTTGATTAGCTCTCCCTCTTCCTCGTCCTCGTCTTCCAACCTCCATGTTCACTGTTCAACAACCCGCTCTGATACTAAAAATTACGAAAGCCTGGCCTTCGTACACATGTGGCGCAACACAGCCCTTTTAAGTTTAGTCTTTAATATGACAGTTGGGATCTGTTGACAAACGCCAACTCAGACATATGGATTTACAATGGTTAATCGAACATACAATAATATGGAATCAATTGCAATTAAATTGGGTGTACTTGTGATCTATTGGTTCTTGTGACAATCCATTCGCATTTAACACTCTCCCTCGAACTCTGGTGCAATTACTACACTCTGACTTTCGCACCACTTCCTCTCATTTGCAACTACTCTCCGTTGTTTCTGCTATTCTTCCGCCACTGAAACTGAAAGGAGGGTTTCACGACCTTTGTTGATTTTCCTTTCAAACTGGCGAAGGCTTCTTCAGTGGTTCTGCTTTTTCTGGGCGATGTAGTGACTGCTCTGTTTGACCGATCAGACCTTACTCTATCTCCATCGCGTGGTTTCCTGCTTCCACTAGCCTCTTTTCATTTCCTACAATGGCACTTACCGACTGTTTGTTTGTCGACTTCTTTTCCCAGTGGGTTTCTTGTTACTGCCAATTGTTTGTTTCAGTTCATGTTCTTTTTCCTCCCATTTATTTGTTAATCGAATGTTTGATGCTGTTTTGTTTCTCCAGGCTCGGGCCGACCAAGACTCCTGTGGCCATCTATGGTTCAAAGAGAACACAGGTACTTTAATCCTCTCCGGTTTTATATTTTCCCACTTTTATTTGTGACTTTGACCGTTTCGCTCCTCTGTGAGCAGGGCTTGCTGGTTCGAAGCCTAACTGTTTTTTGTTGCTCATATTTTAAAACTTTTGGTGAGTTTTTCTATTTTCTGGTCATCCAATGTGCAGGTTTACCAGTCAATTCGATAGCAATTATCAAAATAAAAGGTTGCAACGTGCTAACCTTCACAAATCTGTGGTTAAGGTGCAGGTCTCTTTCCTCCGTTTAAAACCTGGTTTTCCTCTCCTCAATGCTCAAACCCTACGGGTAGGGTCAATTTCACTCTACATTCCTGTAGCTTAGGGTTTGCAAAGTTTCATTGTTGTTGCACACGCTATTTTGTTGCCAAACGCTGTTGGATGGAAAATCCTTCAATGTAATTTCTTAAGGTGTAAATGTTTTGTAAGCTTTGCGGGTTCGTTGTAATTGGTTTACTTGTGGTTCAAACCCTCGCTCCGTTTTGTATAGTTACTCTATTCCCTTTTTGAAAGATTCGGAAATTCGGCAAACTTCTCTTAAATTATCAACGCAGAAATGCTTTTTCTTGTAATGGACTTTAATTTATTTTCTGTAAATGGAACTCACCTGGTCTAGCCTGCAGTTTTAATCCTCGTTTTGTTTCGTTATGTGAATGGATAAAGTAAAACTCCGCTATCTTCTCGTTGTATGCATCATGCTCTGTCTTCGTAACCTGTTAGTATAACATAAAAAAAAAAAAAAAAAAAACCTTCTTTTCCCCCCTGTACGCAGAAACCTTTTTGTATAATTTCAGTTCATACATGAATTTATGCTATTCGCGTATTCTCACATAATTGTCACACACAGATCAATATGAAAATAAAAAAACAAAACACATAGTTCGAGTGCAAATTTATAAAATTGGGTACAGAAATAATCTTGGTTAACGAGATAGTTTTTTCTAATTCTTCTATTCAACTTGTCTTTCTCCTTCTCTTGATGGAAATCGGACCCTTCGATGCATATTTCTCCTGTTGAGATACTATAGGTAGTAAGTATTTTTTGTTTTTGATTTGACGGTTCAACGTTTATTCTGTTGACATTGTCGGTTCATAAAAACTGCTTCAGTGCTACCTGGGATATTGTTCTCCTAATCCCTCTTATTTCTTGTTCAACTAACAAATAAAAAAATTAAATAAAAACACGAGTTTAGTAACATGTTCATAAACATGCGTAACAGTGAGACAGTCAGCCTTCCTTCGTTCACTCCGAGTTAGATGCTCCTGCATCAGAAGATGGTTCCCAAAATATTTTAGATTCCATGCCTCAAGAAGTCCTCTAAACCACATATAGTTGTTTCCATGGATATTCCAATTTTTCATGATGAGAGCCATTTGGATTTTTCACCAAAGGCATACTTACACACATGGGAGGAATAACTTGGGAACATATTGATGAGAAATAATCTTGTTCTTTTAGGGAACTTATCACTTGAGGATGCTACAAGAGGAAGAGGAGAGGCTCTGCGGTTCTATCCTTGTAGTTGCTTGAGGACAAGCAACATTTGGGAGGGGAAGACTATAATATTCCTTAATTAGCATAAAACTAATTAGAATATTAATTTTTCTCTTAACATGTAGTTAGATGAATAAAAGGGGGCTAATGCATGTGGACAAGGTCAAGTTTGACCAAGTCAACAACATTGTTATGGAGGAGTGACATTGATGATGGGACAACACAGTTTGGAGGGAGATTGATTGCATGATGATGGAAACCCTAATGAGTGGGACTGAAGGTGAGAAGGCTCACATTGTTTATAAGGAAGAGGATGGTAGCCATATGGGGTTATCTTATGATTATGATTTTCTGAATATATGGTCTGTTTAGACATATAACTTTTTCTTGTTGTTTAGCTGAGATTGAATGATGTTTAGCATTGGGTGTTCATGATCGAGAATCCCACCTCTTCCATTGAGGAGCTCTTGGAGGAGTCTTGCACCACATTTTCCACTATCTGGCTTAAGGCCAAGCTTCACCTTTCTTTTATAGCGTAAATCCTATTGAGGGTTTGGTTGTATTTGCAAGCTGTAGCAAGTGGAGACTACATCTTTCAGATCTAGGCCATTTCAGTGCTTCTTTTCAGTGGAGGAGGTTTCTACTCCATTGGGTGGAAAGTATTGAAGGAATTTAGCCTCATTTCTAGATCTTGGCATCAGGCCAAATACATTTTGATCCCTACTGTGTAGTATAGATCCATATTTGCGTAATTTCTGAAGGAGCAGTTGCAGGGTGGTTCAGCACACCACTTGGAGAGTGATTTTCTGAGTGTTGGGGATCTGCCCTTCACTTTGGAGATCTATTGGAGGAGGATATTCTATTGTTTTTATCAGTTCAGCCACACTTTCCAAATTTGAACATTTCCATAGATCTGCAGTCTTATATCTCAGATCTACATCTTGTACTTGGTGTTTTGCTGAAAACCCCAAGGGGGTTCTATAGATGAGCTTGTATAGTGCATGGATCTGATATAGATCTAAATTTTTATGCACATAGCAGCTCTAGACCTAATGTACAACCTACTGTTGTTGCAGAGGTAATAAAATAATGCTATTAGGGCATTCCAGCTTTTATACATGTTTGCAGCCCCTCTTTTTGCATGATTTTTGGGCTATTATGGCTTGGAAGGCTTGTTTAACTAAGCTACCATGATTTGTTTCAGATCTCCTTTTGTATTTGGCTGCTATAATGTATAATATAATTGATCCATGGGTTGCACTTAACTGGTTTTTCATATATTTCTGAAGAATGTGTTTTAAGTGCAAGCATTGCTGATTTCCCCATTTGGGAATATTACATAAGGGAAGGGCATTCTGCTATTCTTGGTTGCTGCTCCTCATCACGCTAGTCGCATGGCAAGCCCCGGAAGAATCGGTCCTTCCCGACCTAGAGCCGGATATGTGCGAAGGGGCACGGTATGAGAATCTGTGGGATTAAAAGGATGAAAAGTGAATTGAAGATATTAAGGTCTTATGGGTCCTCTTTCAGAGCGGGCTCGCAACTGCCATTCACTCTCGGTTGTGCTTGTCACCAACAATCTATGATAATTACAAGAGCATCGCAACATTTCAAGTAACAATGCATAATGTACAGATCTGGGGCCGCAAGGACCCAACATGGGTATCAGTTCAGTAGATGGTTGCTAACAAAGATATTGATCGCCTTATTTCTACTTGGCCTCCGCACTGGAAACTTGGCTTCAAATCAGGTACGAAGGACACTGCAGGTAGGAGAACCATGAAGGTCACCGCACCCGACACCACCAAAGAGACCGAAGGATAGGGTAAGCGTACTGGGAAGGGAGTGGATCCGGAATCGCAGAAGGATTCGTAGCAGGGAAAGAGTATTGGGAAGGGAGCAGACCCAGAGTCATAAAAGGATTTGCAGCAGGATCTGAGCATAGAGGGTCTGAATGCGGGAGGTGCTGACTCCCCTCTAGGTACGAAATAGATGAGTGACCCTGTTAAAGGACCACGGAAGAAGCAATGAGCTCAATGGCCGGAATGGGACACAAGAGTTACTTTGACAAAGGAGGACCTAGAGCAGATTGCTGACATAGTCACCCTTGCTGCAGAAGACAAATGGTTGGCTTTGGAAGAGAAGTAGAAGGCCATGGTCGCTACACTCCAGTCTGAGCTCCAAGCTTTGTAGCTCAAGACTGAAACCCTACAAACGAGTATGATTCAGACAAGACAAGCCCCAACAACAAGCAACACATTTATCAGTACAACAGAGATCCGCCTCTACCCTTGGCCAGGCGCAGCCCTCAGGTTGAGTCCACCTGACTTAGGAGCGCAAGTCCAGGCCTGCGTAGAAGTACAGTTGGATCTAGCCCAACTTCCACATGAAACATTACAGTTCCTCCACGCATCCCTGTTCAAAGAAATTCAACATAGAGACTGCCAAGTACACTAACAGCTCAGTACATCTGAGCAGATGATTGAGGAAAAAACCATTGAGGTGTCCGAGGCATAGGCTGCATGTACCCTTGCTGTCGCGTAGCAAACAAAGTTGGAATGCCTAATCAGTAGGCTCTGCATAGATGTCACTTAAGATATCCCCAATTCTGCACCCCCCAGTCCAAGATTGAGGGGATGGTTGCAGTGATAAAGGCTTCTAGGACCGAGATCCAGGTGGTCAAGACAGAGATGGAACAACAGATTGTGGCCTTGTAGGCAAAATTATAGCTAGAAACACCACTTGAGGTAAGATCCCAGCGAGCTATGCGAGTTACAGAGGCCACCAATGTCATCAAAGATCAGATTTCTTAGGGCATAGGATTGTTGGAGACAGCTATGCAGCTGTGGACTAAAGTGTAGCGTGATACTCTCCTGCACGAACTTACTCAAGAGTTACACCAGAAGGAAGAAGAGTTTGAGCAGTTGGAAGCCACTATGCCTACTCTGATCTCTGCTCAATGCCTGGCACGACTTTGTACCAACCATACACTTAGAGATGAAATTGAGGAGCTCTGCCAGAAAAAAAGGTTCTTAGCGACCACCTTAAGCCTTGGGTTGATGAAGCCCTCAAGCTTTCTCAAGACGTCAATATCACGGTTAAGCAACTAAACAGGACTTTGGAAAGCATCATTACTATTACAGAAGGCCCAAATTCACAAAATTTGGTGGATATTGCTCAGAACGCTCCTACGTAGAGCGAAGGAGTGTTGCCCCTGTTGGTTGATGTGATCAGGCTGCTGCAAGAGAAGATGGAAAACCCATGCCCACAGTGACTCGGGACAAGTCACAAGATTGTGTTGGGGACCTGTTGGAACGACATTCCCTAACCTACGTTTTTGGTACAATTTTATTAAATTTGATCCTACGTAGGGGTTTTGGGGTGGGTCAAAGCCCGTAATATGTTGCAATGGGTTAAAGGGTACCTCTAAGGTCCGCAATCCACAGTTTACGGACCATAGGATAGCAAAGGCTACGATATTATAAAGAGATAGATAGTTGCATGTAGTAAGTAAGTTGATAGATAGATGCTACGTGCGAACTGTTAGATCTATTTTGGGTTGTTTTGGGTAAGGACTCCTGTTGGCTGTGTGCGTGGAGATCCTTAGTCCTGTTGTGTGCGGACCCTGCTAGGCTATGTGCGCGGCCTATGTTTTGGTTGTAAGTGGATATTTGATAGTAATGAATGCGAAGTATAGTTAAAGTATCTATGTGTTATCTTAATTGGCTATTTTTACTGTTGAAGCACATCTATGACGCCTATTTAAGCTACGATTATAGTGATTTGTGATGGTATCTGGTAATGCACACGTGGATGTGACTCTACTGATTAGATCAGATAGCTTTGTTATGGTTATATGATGATTACACTGTTAAAAGAGCTACAAATAGACTCATTATGTGTGAACCTAGTAAGTTATAACATAGATCTACTTCGAATTACCCACTCTCTCCTAGGGTGCAGAAACCTGGTTCCAGCACCCTCCCATACTACTTCGGGTGAAACCTTGACCTACACAAGTAGGTCATTGCGAAAGGGAAAGTAGTATAGGGGTTTTTTCACAAAACTTCACCTTCGAACCTGGGTCAGGACCCCTCAAGCCAACAAAACCTTTGAAGAACCTCCACTCTGCTTCAGAATATGTAATATTCCCAAATGGGGAATGCAACAATACAAGACAGATATGTAGGAAAATAACGTAGTTCATCTAAGTTACAGAAGGAGGCCAATAATGATACCTTTCAAATGTATTTACAATAGAAAAATAGATGTATAATGAGGCCCATAAGATTCATAACTGGAAATACAAGTCACCAATAGAAAGAAATCCTCAAAAAGAGGTGTTGCAACCATGTATATAGACTGGAAATTGCCTTAAAATGTTATTTTATTGGCCTAAAAATAGTTGCAGATTACATTTTAGATATAGAGCAAATAATTGCATGAAATTTCAGATCTATAACAGATCCATACACTATATAGGCTCTCCAAATTCCCCTTGGGGTTTTCAACTTTACACCATGTACATGAAGTAGATATGAGATATAAGTTTGCAGATCTGCAGAAATATTTAGATATTCAAAAGTATTCAGAAGTATGCAGATCAGATCTGATATGAAAAATATATATATCTCCTCCAATGGATCTCCAAAGTGAAGGGCAGATCCCCAACAATTGAAAACCAACTCTACAGATGGTATGCCAAAAGACCCTGCAATAGCACCTACAGGAATAACATGGATCTGGAAGAAAAACCGCATTGTAGGGTTTAGAATGTGGTTGGCCACATGCCAAGATCATAAATTGAAGCTAAAGCACTCCAATACTCTCCTCCCAATGGAGTAGAAGTCTCCTCACTAAAAAAGGGCACTTAAATGGCCTAGATCTGAGTAGATCTAGCCTCCACTTGCTGTAACTTTCAAAGACAACCAAACCCTCAATAGGATCTGCGTTGTAGTTGGAAGAAGATGCTTGGCCTTCAGCCAGATAGTGAACTATGCAATACAAGACTCTCCCAAGAGCTACTCAATGGGAAGAGGTAGGATTCCCGATCAGAAACACCCAATGCTAAACAACATTTGCAATCTAGGCTAAACAACCAAAGAAAACTATATTTCTAAACATACAATATAAAAAAATATCATATCATTCAACAACCTTCTCATTCTGCCATCCTCTTCCTTTTATAAGTTAAGAGCTTGTAAACCCTAAACCACCTTCAATGAAATCACTTCTTTCACACAAGCCATCTCCATCTAAAACTGCGTTATGCCTCATTCATGGCCACTCCTCCAAGACAACGTTGTATATTTGGTCAAGGTTGACCCAGTCAAAATATCCAGCCCCTTTCACACCTAAGGGTGCTTGCTTACACAGCCAAGATTTAGCCTTTTTCACATTTGGCATTGATTTATTCTTTATTAGGAGTATTATGGACCTCCTTTACACTTTTATTCTTTAAACAAAGAAAGAAAACAAAAATGAATATTCCAATTAGCTTAGGACTAATTGGGAATATTACAAAATAGGATACAAACTAATCGACTGTGAATTTTGTCACAAATCCTCCCAACACGCTATCCACCCAATGATCTACCATACAGGTGATTGTATTTTTAGTCCTCTCCAACTGTTGAATCAATTTTCGAGCCTTGCTAACCACTCCTGAAGCTCGTGCGCAAAGGTTACAAAGAAAATTTCATAAAATTTGGTGAAGATGTACTTATTCTTCCACTTCTCAGCCATCAGCTTCTTACGATATTGAAGATAAAATAGAAGTGTGGCTTGAGAGAGTCAACATTCACTTGGAGAAGCTGCTAATGGAAGCCAATAGAGACAATCATATGCTCGGTCACATGGCCCATCACTATTAGACCCGGAACAAAATTTGCAATATCAAGGTCAAACAGATGAAGGATAAACCAAAGGAGATCCGGAAGGGTAGGAAGGGAGGTGAAAAAATCAAGATACTTGTTGATGCCTCATTAGCTCAACTTGACATGTGATTTTGGGCCTATCCCACAAACTTTGAACAATTTTGAAAATTTTTGGAAATTTTTAAGATTTTGGGAAAATTTTGAAAAACACAGAAATTTCTGCTCTATGTGCAGCGCCTTGGCACTGCACACTCTTTTGGGGCATCCAATGGACAAATGGAAGACATCAAGGGGTTCATAATGATGAGGAAATTACCCTTGTAATTTTTCTAAGCATTTGGAGCAAAAATGGTTAGTAAAAGGGCCAAAAACACTCAAAAAATCATGTTTCTGCCATTTTTTCAGCAGTGCACTGAGCATAGTGGCATTCTTGGGATATTTCCATTTTGGAGGGTCAAATCAGCTCCAAATTATAAAAAAAAAGAATATTTGGAAATTAGATAGGACAGGCTTTCCAATGAGATATCATGAGCGCAATTTGGACATCGGGAAGTCCTCCAAAAGTACCTACAAGAAGGGCTATTTTTTACTCCGTGGTGTTGTGCATAGGACAAATTCTGCATGTTTTGGAGTTTTCTCTATTTTTCACATAATTTTTTAGTTTTACCTCACAAATTGGGGTTTTTACTGATGTAATTGATAAATATGAATGAAATTATGATGGGGATTAGTTTACTATAGGTAGATTCATTAGCTTGAGTCCTCTAGAGGTCAAATGAATCAGTTTTCTCTCTTTTAGAGGCAAGTTGTTGGGTCTTCCTAGTCTTCAAATTCTTGTTCAGCATTTGGTGGAAAATGATCCTCATCCCATGGATTCGACTCCTTAAGGCTAGGGTGAGTTTTTTTTAGGTCTATATCTTCTTCTTGTTTCTAATTAGTAAGGGTTGGACTCAGTTGGATGCTTGGACTTTGAAGAGACACACTTTGTATCAATTATGAGCAAGAATATGAATCAAATTTGCAGCTATTTTTATGGGATCCTTGTGGTATGGTGTTTAGTTCAGTTTCTCCTTTTTTTTCATGTGTTGAAATGTATTGTTAAGTTTATTCATCATTTCATAACTTCTAAGTGAATGTATGCAAGTTAGATAAGCAGAATCCATTCTCATATGCTCTGTTTTGGGTAGACATTCACATTCTGTAATTTCTTCAGTTTAGAAAGAACCCATGATTTCACCATGCTATTTCTAGCTCCTCACTTGTCTTAATCATCCCACCCATTGAAAGCCTAAAGTGCTAAATTACTATGCCTACCTTGCCCCATAGAACACCCTACAAATTTTGACCTAATTTCCCTTGTCCTGACTGTTTTTCTCCTTTTGATCCAGCACAACCATATACAATAAAATCAAAGCCTAAGCTACTATACCTAGCCTAATATCTTCTTTACTCAGCCATCTTGACTATGATACTTACGGAGAGAGCCCTCTCCTTGCCTAGTATGGCTAGCTACTTGGCTAAGCATGGTTTGTAGTTACCTCGAAATTGCCTTCTTCAGCCTAAGGTTCAATCCAAGTGATAAAATGTTAAACATGACATGTTAAATATTTACATGTTGACGCTTGGGATTTACCCCATACTAGGTTGTAAAGTGCCTCTAGACATAACAAAAAAGAGATTAAAATCCACATACTGGGTTGTAAAATGCCTCTACACACAACAAAAAAGAGATTCAGAATCAATATTCCATAAATTTTTTTACTTTATCATTAAACCACAAACCCATGAGAGGAATTTGATGTAGCCAATCCCACTTATGTGAATTCTAGATTGATTACCTTCAATCTTCTCTTTAAATCTCGTCTCCCATTTTTAGATCTCATCATATTTGCACTAGTGTTTAGTTTCCATATTAATGCTAATAATGATTTTAATCAATGACAAATCACCCTTTTAATCAAATCGAAAGTCCCCAAGCTTCATTAATAATTTAGATGTGAACCTAAAATTTTATTGGCCCCTTTGCACCCGAGGCTTAACCTAATTTTTCCATGTGACGCTAGGGGATAAATTCCAAACCCACTAAGGCCTATTATCCTTGTTTGTTATCTCTTTCCCATTATAATTGATTTTCCAAAAATCTGGGGTTTTTGGTTTATCTGGGCATATCACACTTTCTAAAGGCTCCAGCCCGATGGCGTAGGGTTGGATATCCTCGAGTTGATAGACTCTTCCAACGGAAAATTTCATAACTCTTTCTATTGAAAAACTTGGTGTTCAAACTCGAATCTGGTTTAGTCTACAATTCATTATTATTTCTCCATTCTAATGAAGCTAATCGGGAGCCAAACACAAAGAATTATAGAGTTATCCTACGACTAGCTATAGGACTCTAGCACCTCGATATAAGGTTTAACCATGATCACTAAACATGGATTCAATAATTATAAACACCATGAACCATAAAAATGCATAATAAAAGCACAAGATGTAAAAGAAAACACCAAATATGATTATTTAGCAAAAGAGGGTTACACAAGGTTTTTCCTCTTGCTCTCTAGCTCACACTCACTTTCCTATTTTCTCTCTCTGCCTCTCTACACACACCCATGAGAATTTATTCTCTATATTCACCTGATAAAATAAATTTTTGGCCTCTCTTCTATCACACTCACTCACACCTTTATCTATCTTTGCATTGCTTCTACATATACAAAAATGGGGATTTGTTTGGATCCACTAAAAGTGGATCAAATCACCCACTTCTTGGAAAATATCATACCCAACCCTAAAATATCTAATTGCCTCAACTAATCACTTAAAATAATGAATTACATGTTCCTCTAATCAATATCTATAACATCATATTTAGAAAACAAACCTCATAATCATATTTTACTAAGTTTGTAATATTCCCAAATGGGAAAAGTAGGAATATAGTGTAAAATGCTAGAACAATAGTGTAAATCATCATTTAAAAACAAGAGGCCAATATGGAGACCTTTCATATGTTATATCAGCAGCAAAATATGCATAATAAATGGGCCATAAGATACACAATAAGAAAGTATAAGCCTCCAGTGGACAAAATCCCTCAAAATGAGGTGCTACAACTATATATAAAAGATGGAAGACAGTTACAACGCTGTTTTAAATGCACTGCTACAAAAAATAATTATACATCAGATCTAGGGCTGATATGTGCCTCAAAAGATAGATCTATTACATATCTTAGCACTATACAACCTCCTTTGAAGAACCCCTTAAGGGTTTTCAACAAAACACCATGTACAATATGGGGATCGAGGCCCTAAGGCTGAAGATCCACTACAAAATACAGATCTGGAAAGTGTGGTTGATCTGATATGATAAATACAATAGCCTACTCCAATATATCCTCTAAATTAAAGGTGGATACCTTTCACTAGAAAATCAACTCTCCAAATGGTGTGCCAAACCACCCTCCAACTCCTCCTACAGAAATAACGCAAATCTGGAAGAAAACTACACTGTAGGGATAAATAAATTGTTGCATTGATGTCAATATCTGAAAATATGCCCAAGGGCCTTCCTTAATATCCTCCCAATGGAAAGGAAGCCTCCTCCACTGAAAATGAGAAATGAAATGACCCAGATCTAGTCTCTACTGCTGCAACCTGCAAAACAACCAAACCCTCAACAGGATCTGCACTGTAAATGAAAGATGAAGCTTAGCCCTAAGATTGATAGTGGACAATGTAGTGCAAGAATCCTCCAAGATCTTCTTAATGGAAGAGGTGGGATTCCCGATCAGGAACACCCAGTGCTAAACAACACTCAATCTCAGCTAAACAACAAGAGAAAGATATATGTCTAAACAAACCATATATTCAGAAATATCCACATACATGCATAATGAACAATGGATGCCATCATCTTCCTTAAATAATATATGATCTTGCAAACCCTAAGCCCCATCCAATAATAACACTACTTCGACACAAAGCATCCCCATCTAAAACTACGCTGTCTCTCATTGATGACCACTCCTCCATGACAATGTTGTTGATTTGGTCAAGGTTGACCCAATCAAGGTGTTCCAGCCCATTTTCACACCAAAGGGTGTTCAATTAAGCTACCAATATTTATCTCTTTCACATTTGGCATTGATTTATTCATTATTAAGGATAGTTATGGACCTCCATTGTCCTCTTATTCATAAAACAAAGTAGCAAAACAAAATTGAATATTCCAACTAGCTCATAGCTAATTGGGAATATTACAGTCCTCCCTTCCCAAATGTTGCTTTTCCTCAAGCAACTGACAAGGTGAGTGCTTCAACTCTCCATCATTGGTGACACCAACATGTGATAAGCTTCCCTCATAAGCTAACTATCTACCAATCCATCCCTCCATGAATTTCTCCTCCAAAGTTCTTATGAGATGCAAATAATCCATCCCACAATGAGACAATAGTTCAAATGAAAAAAACATGGTTTGCCCAATGTTCTCCCTGAAACATGTAGCATAGTGAACATGGAGAATATGTCTCCCATAGGGCACATAAATTCCTCCCATCCTCCCTCCAAACATTCCCATAAAAAGTATAAGTACATCATCAATGTATGGGATCAAAATTAAGTATGTACAAACAGAAATTTGTGCAATTGGAGGTGGGTCATAGTCCCACATGTGGAACCAGCATAGTGAATCTCCTGACTGCATCAGATAATGATGTGGTAAGAGGTTTTCCCACCACTTAATTTCTTCCCAATTCATCTCACCATGTCCTAAAGTGTGAGATATATTTGGTGCTTTTGGAATGCACCCACAATGATACAAAATCTCCCTTTGTCCTCCAAGGGAGTGGCCATGTTTAGAAATGTTTATGGCCCAAATTTGGCCATGAATTTTATATGGAATAATTCTCCTCCTTGGAGATATGACCTACATATACATGGTAAAGGAATTCATATATTCATCAAATAAAACATTATGTACATAAGAATGTTCTTTACCCAAAGTTATCCTCATACAAATGGAGTGGCTCATAGATGGATCCCATTTCATTCCAAAAGAGGAAAGAGGTGGTTGAAATGACTCCTTCATTGAGTCATGTCTCTCTTCCAACTCCACATGGTTCATGAATCTTTGAAAATTCTGTTATAGTTCCTCTTCAAAGCCTTCCCAAGTGTAGCATGTGAAAATATCCTGGGAATAATCGACCAACAGTTGGGATTTCCAATATGGATCAATCTTCCTTAGTGACAACACTGATGATATATCACAAACAATGTATGTAATATGGTTTTTATTCTCCTTAACATCTCTCATGCCAAAGGTATATGTTGGAAGGTTTATATTCCTTCCTTGTTGCCCTTCTTTCATATGCACATGCTCAAGTAAAGATTGAAGATTTTGGAGGTTAGTTTCCCATGGGAAGCCATCATCCATCCAAAACTTCCTTGGTTTGGCCAACACATGCATGTGTGGCCACCATATTCTTCCATGTATGGAATATTTCTCCTCAAGTGAGAACATCTTATGAGTCTTCATATCCAAGGAATGGTCTCCTTTCCCTATGGTGGTGTCATCCTCCGAACCTACAACATTTCCTCTCAACACAGTATGAGATGTGAGAGTGGGTAATGATGATAGTGAGAGAGTATTCTCCTCCTCCTTGAGCCCACCCAAGACTCTCAGCACTATATCATGGTATTCTAATGCCCCCCTTCCCTCCCAGATCTATGAATGGTGCATCATGATGTGAGACATCTCTTACTGAATCTGATCAAGTGGTCTCCTAGGTGCTTTACCACAAGATAGTGATGTCTCATGGATCATCCTCATGTGCATAATAGATGGGATCATCATATCCCTTCTTCCACTGTGCAAATTCAACTCTGTTTCTTGTGTGGAATATTTATGATAGTTGGGTACCGCTCTCAATGATGCAAGAGTTCCTCTAGTTGGAGCTATTGCTCCATCCTCATCTTCAGGTGGTGGTGGATCATCTCCTGCTATTCCAGTGGTGTGAACCCTATCTTGTTCTTCTCCTTCTTCCTCCTCATCATCTAAGAAGACCTCTATGTAGTGTTCCTTTCCTGCTGCACATCTATGTGCGGGTTCCCAAGCTTCTTGGCATGTGAAGCAAAGCTTCCTCCTCCTCAAATTTCTTCGGACATCATCATCAAGAGGTTTTTTATTTTGGCTCTCCTTTGAAAGAGGAGCCTTCTCTTCTTTTCCCTTTGATGGAAAAGAGGGCTTATGCTGAAATGTTGCCTTTAGTTTTGGCAAGGCATCTTGAAGATCTCTAACCCTTTCAATGGCATCTTGAAGGGTAGTGGGCTTGGTAGAATTAACCAACCCATGAAGAGGTTCATCTAACCCATCAATGAACATATACACCCTTCTTGTTGCAGATTTATTAGGAACCATAATAGAATGTCTTAAAAATTCAGAAATGTAAGTTTCTAGTTTACCTGATTGTTTAAGGTTTGCAAGCCCCATGAATGGTGCTTCAGGATCTCTTCCATCAAACCTTTCCACCATCCTCCTAGTGAACTTCAAATATGCAGTCACATTGGCATGACCCAATGTAGACAATCCATGGATCCACCAATCATGTGCTTCACCCTCAATGTGTAGCACTTCTATCTTAATGGCCTCCATTTCTGGAACTTTGTTCAATTGGAAATAGATGTCAAGCTTCTTTACCCATGATTTAGTAGTGCACTTGGATGACCCATCAAAGTTTTGTAAGAAAAATCTTCCCATAGTGTGGTGTAGATCATGATTCTGAATGAATCCACTGCTTCTATTATGATGCCTTGGTCTTCTATTGTCCTTTGTTTGAAAAAAATATTGAAAACTCAAGTGGTCCTTGAATCTCTGATTTTGAGACTCATACTCCATAAAATAGTCTTCAAGGTATTCTTTCTCTTGAAACCCTTCATTTCCCACAACCAACAATGTAGGCATTGCAGAGCGTTGAGAAACTTGTGGTTGTTGCACTGGTTGATCACTCCAATGATGATACATGCCAAAGCCTTCAGCATGATGAAATCATTTAGGGGATTAATTGTATCTATCCATGCTCAGCTCCTTGATCTGTCTAGCAATGTCTTGCATGGCTCTAAGAAGGATCTTAGGGAACTCCTTCTCTTCATCTTCTCCTCCAGATAAAGGGGTTTAACCCTTGTCTTCATTGTCATTTGTATAATCAAAATTCCAGTGTCTTCTTCTTTGATACCTCTTCTCTCTATCAGTAAGAGTATCTCCTTATTCAAATGACATATTGTCTTTTCAAGATGCATAGGCTGTGCCAATATTATGCTCTGATACCACTGTAATATTCCCAAATGGGAAAAGCAGGAATACAATGCAAAATACTGGAAAAATAGTGTAAATCATCATTTAAAAACAAGAGACCAATATGGAGACCTTTCATATGTTGTATTAGCAGCAAAATATGCATAATAAATGGGCCATAAGATACACAACAAGAAAGTACAAGCCTCCAATGGACAAAATCCCTCAAAATGAGGTGGTGCAACTATATATAAAAGCTAGAAGATAGTTACAACGTTTTTTAAAATGCATTGCTACAGTAAATGATTATACATCATATCTAGGGCTGATATGTGCCTCAAAAGATAGATCTATTACAGATCTGAACACTATACAACCTCCTTTGAAGAACCCATTAAGGGTTTTTAGCAAAACACCATGTATAAGATGGGGATATAGGCCCTAAGGCTGAAGATCCACTGCAAAATACAGATCTGGAAAGTGTGTCTGATCTGATATGATCAATACAATAACCTCCTCCAATAGATCCTCTAAATGAGAGGCAAATCCGTTTCACTATAAAATCATCTCTCCCAGTGGTGTGCCAAACCACCCTACAACTCCTACATAAATAACACATATCTAGAAGAAAACTAAGCTGTAGGGATAAATAAACAGTTGGTCTGATGCCAAGATCTGAAAATATTCCCAAGGGCCTTCCTTATTGTCCTCCCAATGGAAAGGAAGCCTCCTCCACTGAAAATGAGCAATGAAATGACCCAGATCTAATCTCCACTGTTGCAACCTGCAAAACAACCAAACCCTCAACACGATTTGTGTTGTAAATGAAAGATGAATCTTGGCTTTAAGCTTGATAGTGGAAAATGTAGTACAATACTCCTCCAAGAGCTTCTCAATGTAAGAGGTGGGATTCCCGATCAGGAACACCCAATGCTAAATAAAACTCAATCTCAGCTAAAAAACAAGAGAAAGATATATGTCTAAACAGACCATATATTCAGAAATATCAACATACATGCATAATGAACAATGGCTACCATCCTCTTCCTTAAATAAGATATGATCTTGCAAACCCTAAGCCCCATCCAATAATAGCACTATTTCCACACAAAGCATCTCCATCTAAAACTATGTTGTCTCTCATTGATTACCACTCCTCCATGACAACGTTGTTGATTTGGTCAAGGTTGACCCAATCAAGGTGTTCCAGCCCCTTTTCACACCAAAGGGTGCTCAATTAAGCTGCCAAGATTTATCTCTTTCACATTTGGCATTGATTTATTCATTATTAAGGAGAATTATGGACCTCCATTGTCCTCTTATTCATAAAACAAAGCAAAAAAACAAAATTTAATATTCCAACTAGCTCATGGCTAATTGGGAATATTACAAACTTAATTCAATAAAATCAAATTAAGGGAACCCACTCCATTTAGTAAATGTGATAAGGCCTTCTAGGTTTTGTTGAATTTAAGAGATGCTCCTACATTAGACTCAGGGAAACATTTCATGACCTCCTGGTCATGTGTATTCAACGAATTTTGTTGTAGCTCCCAATATATTGTTTGACATTTTTCAATTACATATGCATCTATTGAACTTCCTCCTTCAAAGTTAGCACTTTCTGCGATTCTTATGGATGCATTTGTTGTTGTTGTTGTCTTGAATTTCCCACATTACCTCCTAGATCCCAAAAATTCTCCTACATTAGACTCCAGGGAAACATTTCATGTCCTCCTGGTCATGTGTCTTCAACTAATTTTGTTGTAGCTCCCAATATATTTTTTGATATTTTTCAATTACATATGCATCTATTGAACTTCCTCCTTCAAAGTTAGCACTTTCTGCGATTCTTATGGATGCATTTGTTTTTGTTGTTGTCTTGAATTGCCCACATTTCCTGCTAGATCCCAAAATATTCTATGTTGTTGTCTATTTACTTTTATTCCATAGGTACTCTTCGTAAGTTTCATTCTAATGTTGAATTTACGGTTGGAAATACATTCTACAAACTATGTCCTCTTCAATTCTGCTTGTTGTTGGCACATTATCGATTTGTCTTTACATGTGTGTCCTTCCTTTCTTCCTTTCTCCTAAATTTGCAATTCATATAACCAACTAATTAATTTTCTAATACATTCCATTTTGATTTCACTAAAATATAAATTATACAATAAAAATATTATACCTTCTCACTCCTAAAGCTTCATGATAATATTTGAATCCTTTATTCTTCTAAAAATTGCAAGTTCCTTTTCTATAGATCCATCCATTAAAAATTTGTTTTTTTTATCCAAAAACCTATTCCACTTTACTCCATACATTTCTCTGTAAGTATTCAATACACTTCGATATCCCTTCCAATGTTGTTCTGCATTCTCAATCATAAATATTATTGCTAACAAAATTTGTTTGTCTTCTTTGTTGTCTACCACATATGCATAAATTGTTTCCCCTTGATGTATCTTCTATTCCTTAGTTCTTCCTTGAATTTATGCTTCATTTCCTTTACCATCAATCTCCTTATCCTCAAAGACAATCATCTGGTTTGTATTCCTTGGAAATATATAGGAAATTTTTTTATTTCCATTATTATCCTTGTTCACCCACTTGAAAATATTTCTCCCTTCATCTCCAAATAATACTTTATCAATATTAAAATTATACACTCAATACTTTATAACATTGAGCTTACATAATAAACTTATGATCCTATGGTAAAGACCAATTAGATTTTGTAATATTTCATATTCATTCCCTTGAGCTCTATCTCCATTTTTAGCAACATCTTTGTTCCCTTGGATTTCCTTCAAACAAACTTATGTTATGAACTTATTTTTTTGCATTCTCTCCGAAATTTTCCTCATTCTTTAGTAAGATGTATGACTGCCTAAAAATATCATCATAATAATCCTCTTGTGACTTGAATTGCTTCAAATGCTTGTCCTTCTCCTCAGTCTTATGCCAATTCAATCTCCTTTGAACTTATCCTATTCATTTAATTATGTCCAAATATTTGATTTGTCCATCTTCCACCTTGTCCTCTTGTAGAGATACCCTTATTAGGATCTTGTCGTTGGCTTAAAAAATAATCCCTTCCTCACTACTTCTCAGTATACATTCACATTTATTCAACAAAATTGAACCTACCAAAGGTAAACTTATTACCTCCATATCTGAAAATTCTTCCCTTATATGTCTTTCTTCAAATTTAAGCTTTGTTGACTCCTCATTAATAAGAATTGTATCTAGTTGTTTTATTTCTTCTTCTTATTTTGTTGGATTATTCTTTCCTTTGTCTCCTTGAAGCAATTCTATTTTTTTTTTTTCCTTTGGGAAATTTTTTAAGGATTTACCTTCTTCATAACCTACATTCACACACAATTCATTAATTTGAATAGCATAAGTTCGTTGATATTTGTTTATGCTTCTAGCTTCTCTTTCTTATGTTGATCCAAACATTCTAATAGATTTTTAACAAACCCCTCTTCAACATCTTCATCTTCTCCAAGCATGACTCCCTGTTCTAGTTCCCAAATGTAAACTACTTCTTCCTCTTCAAAGGACCATTATTCATACTCAACCGATCTAAGTTTCTTCTCCCACTTTATCAAAACATTCATCCTATGTATCAATTTATTTATATATAATTTCCTAACATGCCATTTGATCCTTTTCTTCAACTTCCATCAATTTCTATGGTTTCTCCAACTTTCGTGTAGTAGCATCATCATTATGTTGAGATGTTGATTTGGATCTTGGGGGGATCCAAACTTATGCAAGAAAAAAATAAATATAGAAATATAGATAAACACAAATATGCAATAGAAATAAAACTTCATTTCATTAATATCACAGAACTAAAATATGCTTACAGAAAAAATGGAAATAAACTAGCTAGGGCGCTCATAGCTTATCTCTCAGAAGAGATGTGACGGCTATAGGTCTCTGAACTATCTTAGCATGAGGCTCAAGGGTATTTTTATTATTGAACAACATAGGAAAACCCTAAAAAAAAAACCATAACCTCAAGAGATGAAATGCCAAGAGTTTGTGGGCCTCGTTGGGGTTAGTTGGGCAACCAACTTCCCGAGGTCGTAACTTGGCCATATTATCTCTATTTGGTGCGTATGCTATATCATCATAGATATATATATGAGTGCTAAAAATTTTCTTTAGGTTCCTACCTATGGATACGAGCCTACCACAGAGCTAAAAACACGTTGTTTAGGAGGTCAAAACTGCTCCGGAAGTTTAGGACCCAAAAAATTGCTATAAATAGTAAATGCTCCTATAAAAAAGGAAACTGATGAAAATGACTAGAGGTCTAGGTGGAATAGGTGGATGGACACAAATATCCACTTGGATTATTCCTCCCCCATTAGGAATCAATGGTCCCCATTTCATGTAGAGCCTCCATGAGGTGAGGAAATTTTTGTCGAACCTAGTCCTTAGTGAACCACTTGCCCTGGTGAAGGAGCTGGCCTACTTTGACAGCTCGATATAGCTAGATCCTTCACTAGGGGGTGTTCTTGGTCTGTGTGTCCATGATCCTATCTTGGGGGGGAGGCCCCCAAGATCTGTAAAATTAGAATGCCAGAAAAAAGAGAGAAACACCGTAAATAAAACCACAAAGAATTTTTTTATTAAAACATAAAATAATTGTAAACGCTACATTTTGGTGAAAAATCTGTCCTTTTACAAAATGTGACTTTTTACTTACAGTATTTTTTAGTTACAATATCATAGGTAAATTCCATGGGTGGGTAAATACCATGGGTGAAAGAATACCCTCGGTAGATGTCACTTACAATACCATGGGTGGATAAATACCATGGGTGATGTATACCATGGGTGGATACCACTTACAATACCATGGGTGATGAATACCATGGGTGGATACCACTTACAATACCATGGGTGGATAAATACCATGGGTGATGAATACCATGGTTGGATGCCACTTACAATAGCATGGGTAAATTCCATGTGTGGATGAATACCATGGGTGGATACATACTATCGGTGAATTAATATCATGGATAGATGCCACTTACAATACCATGGGAGGATAAATACATTGGGTGGATGAATACCATTGGTGTAGGCCACTTTCCATTTAGATCGTTCCTCCCTCCTTAATAAGCAATGGTCCCCATTGTGTGAAGTTCCCTCCTGAGAAGCCTTTGTTGAATATGAAGAGCCATTGAAGAGAAGGGTTTTGTGGGGTTAACCCATAACCTTGATGAAAAAAGATCCGATGATAGAGATATCCTGTAATGGTTGTGACCAACTGTGATATTGAAAATGTGTGACCTAGCAAATGTACTTTGATGAAGTGTGGGTTTGTGGATGACCAATAACCATGAAAAACAAATATCCAAGGATAGATATACCCTGTAATTCTTGTGACCAAATGTGACGCTAACAGTCTGTGGCCTAGGAAATAGAATTCGATGACAAATATTTTGTGTGGTTGACTGTGATGCTGACTATTGATGAAGTAGAAGGTGCCTACATAGCTTGGGGTGGGAGGGAACGTCTCCAAAGAACCCAAGTCTGATGTTTCTATGCTAAAACTAATGAATGTGAATTAGGTTCATACTAAAGTGGGGTGGGAGGGCACGTCTCCAAAGGGAACCTGCTTCGAATGTTGCTCAGATATAAAATATAATTTAAAATGGGCATAAATCAGTCAATATAACTCATAATATTTATTATAACCTGGTTTTATAAATATAATGACTATTATGCATCTTCCAACGTGATTGAAATTCATATCTGGATAGTCTAGAAACCCATATGAACACTACAAATATCCCGTCGTCACAAAATTTCTGAAAAAATAAATGATTTTAAATCAGAAATATCTCCCTCATCCGAACTGTGATTCGACCAATTTTTTTTTTTAAATTGGGTGATTTATCAAGAGGATCTCAAATCTATAATCTATTTTCTAAAATGATGCACAAAAACTGCAAAAATTGATAAGGAAAGCCACCATCCACGAATTGTTGCCAGAAAAATTTCTACAACAAAACTGATTTTAAATCAGCCACATCTCTCTCCTCCAAACTCCGATTCAGACGATTTTTTTGAATTTGGGTATTTTTCACAAGGAATCCATACTTTTTATTTTATTTCTTTTGTAAAATTTACACCAAAATTTTTAGATCTGCAAACTTGCCACCCAAAACATTCCTTCAAAAAAAATGAAAGAATTATTCCCGTCTTGATCAGTGGAGGTCGTAGCACGTGCATGAAGTTTGTTGAAGCTTTCTGAAAAAAAATGAAACTAAAATATGTGTCAAACCTTCATTCCCATGGAGACATAACCTAAATATGATACCACTGATCCAGATCTTGGGGGGACGCCCCCAAGATCTACAAAATTAGAATGCCAGAAAAAGGAGAGAACACACCGTAAATAAAACCACAAAGAATTTTTTGATTAAAACATAGAATTTTTGTAAACTCTACATTGTGGTGGAAAATATGTCCTTTTACAAAATGCGACTTGTTACTTATAGCCTTTTTTAGCTACAATACCACAAGTAAATTCCATGGGTGGATAAATATATTGGGTGATGAATACCATGGCTGGATGCCACTTACAATACCATGGGTGGATAAATACCATGGGTGATGAATACCATGAGGGGATGCCACTTACAATACAGTGGGTAAATTCCATGTGTGGATGAATACCATGGGTGGATACATGCCATGGGTTAATGAATATCATGGATAGATGCCACTTACAATACCAGATGCCACTTACAATACCATGGGTGGATGAATACCATGGGTGTAGGCCACTTCCATTTGGATCAGATGTTCCTTTAACCAAACAATCTCTTTATCAAATTCTTCTTGAACCATATTCATTTTTCTAACTACTTTGGAATATTCTCTTGTCTTTTTGTGGATTTCTTACTTCATTTAACTACCTCTATTAATATTTATTTCTTCATTTGCGAGCTTCTCCATACTCATTACGAGCTAAAACCAATCCTCTACAGTAAAAAGTCAGTTTCACCCTGTTACAAAATACCTCATCAAGCTTCCCCTGAACCCAGTCTTTTGGTACCTTCTCATTTCCCTCCTCTAGAACCTCTAAGGCTTATTCTACTCTTATAAGCTTTCATATGCTTCTTACTTCTCCTCTTAAGAGCTTCACTTGTGATGCAGAAGCATTGAATGAACAGTGAGATACATTTAAAATAGGAATTAATTAATATTTGTGAGGAATTTTGTAAATGTTCCTGAATGTTGGAGAACATGAGAGAATTAGAGGAATGAGAGATTTGGAAATTAATTGTAAATATTAGATTAGGAATTGGTTTCATGATTTTGTGGATGATAGAGGATCCATAGGGATTAGTTGAGTAAAAAAAGGACTTAGAGGATATTCAGGATTTTGTTGAGAAGATAGAGGATCTGAAACCAGAATTGGTTTCAGAACCTTTTGTATAAAATCATAAACATCAAGGCATAAAAAGAGAGGTTAGGATTTAGAAGAGAAGAAAAAGGTTTGGATTGTGAAGCCTATGGGCCAGAGAATAGATGAAGAGGACACTGATAAAGAATATCAGGCCAGAATATAATTATTTTTGTAGTTATTTAGTTATTAATATAGAGAACTCAATTTCTGAGTTATGTATTGAACACTGAGAAATGTTTTATAAATTGCAGAAATGTTGTATAATAAAGCATGTAGGAGAAGAAAACAGAGAAAGGCCAGAGGGCTTGTAACATCAAGCGCTAAGAAAGTGACCTGGTTCATACAAGCCTTGTTATTCAAAAATAATTTAAATATGTATTGATAACGAGGATTTCTGTCATTATATATCTAAGTTGTAGATTTCATGAAATTGTGAAACTGGGTGTTTCAAAGAAATCAAACACTAATCTTGTAATGTACAAGTTTGAATTCGGTATGGATTTGCGTATGTCAAAGATCCACCATCGATCACAAAATGGATCGATGGTGATCCATTAAAAGAAACGTGGCCATTAAAATTAATTCCAGCATGTACTGCAAAGTGGAATATGGATGATGATCCATGAAGAAATGTGGATGCGAGATTCGACACAAAGCTGCTCTCATGGGTTTTGATTTTCATCATTCTTATTCCACAAATAGTTAAAATGTCGAGGGTCATATGGACTTGCGATAGTGATAAACTACTATTCACGCAGAAGAAAATCAAGGATAGGGGGAACGAGATGAGTGGTTTAGGAAAACCACCAAGGGTTTATCGCACTGCTTTATCACTATAGACGATATTTCTTGTCAGAATGTGATAGTGGTTAGGAGGCACCACATGGCATATGGAAACTATTCATTTCGCACAAGATAAAGTGGTGGAGTATTGTATTCATCATAGTGTGATAGCTATCAGATAAATGGATGTGTACAGATCGTTGGGTAAAGGTGTCTTAACAATAGCTGTGGGCCCAACATATATATGTTGACACTTTGGTTTTTAACCAAAGTCAAAATCATAGATAAGAATTTAATAAAAGTGGGTATTTTATGTAGTTTATAACATAATTCTGAAAAAGGAAATTAATTTTGTATGAGAATTAACCACCATTGGAGTTATCTTGGGACATTTGCATGAAACTATGCATTTCGTATGCATATTGTGGGTATGTGCGGTGTATGCTACACCATTTGTGGTATCAGAGAAAAAGTGGATTCTTCATGTATTGGAAAGAGGTATGATTAGTTAATGATTGATTTTGTGTGAAATAGAATTAAATTTTTTTAGAAAGTTGTAACAGAGATTGAAAAAGAAGTTACAGGATCAGATTTTAAATCTGAGTGGCAGCAATTGTAGAATGGAAAAGGTATGCTTTGGAAGCATGGTAGTCTATGAATATGAGAAAATTCAGATCTGCAGAATATAAGTTAAAAAGAAAATGTGCTTTGAAGATTTACAAAGTTATGTTTTGAAAGATGTATATATAGGTACAATGGTGATGACATTAAGGAAAAGGAGATCAGATTTGAATCTAACAGGCAGCATGCACTTAGAGATAAAGTGTAGCAAAATATTGGAAGAATTTGAAAAAGCAAGGAAATAGAGAACAATCCATTCAAAATGTAAATGAGTGATGAAACAAGATCATACAGAGATCTTGAAGGTGAAGTGTTATTTGTTATTTTAATTTGGTTTGAATATTATGCTTTCAGAATTCAGGTTGCAGACAGTTGAAGAGAATCTCAAGAAAAGAAGATCACAACCGTACAGTGATGAAGGAAGCTAGTAAGAGTTTTTGAGTGAAATCAAAGTGTGGAGCAAAACCTTGAAGAATTCCAACAAAGTTTGGATAAAAGAGACAATTGTGTTCTCAAAAGTGCAGAAGAATTCAAGCCTAGAAGGAGCAGAGAGTAGTGCTCAAAAGGAGGTTCCAGAGATAGAGAACCCTACTTGCCAAAAGTCCAAGTCTAGAGAAAAAATTGGTGAGGTAAGTGGTACTAGGAAGGAATTGTTGTTGCAGAGGCTTAAAACAACTCATAGTTAGGGAGTGAGTGATGAACTCATAGATATGGAAAGAAGAAGATGACTACTGCTAGTAATAGCAGGGGTTCTGAGCAAGACCACAACAGATTAAAGGAGTGGAAAGTTGGCACAATATTGCAGTAGTGAGACTGTAGGAAGAACTTTTGAAAGTTCGTAGAAATTGTAGCAGGACCTTATTCCAGCTAAGGCTTGGAATAGTCAGAGACAATGGTGTCTTTAAATGAAGTGAGTGCAACAACCAGAGAAGAGAGCAAGATTGCTCAGTACAAGTTCTAAGAAGGAGAGAAACTTGAAGACCAGGTATAGGAGAAGCTTGGTGAGAAGATTAACTCAGTAGGAGGTTGATTGGTTGTAGGTGCAGAAGCTCACACAGAAGAGAAGATGACTATGGAAATTCATGTGCAAGGTTCAGAAGAAAGCTACAAGATGAAGAAGAAGGGTGTTAAAGAAATCTGCAGGAAACATATGAGTCAAGAGGAGCATGACAAAGAGATTGTTGAGATAAGAGAACAATTCAATAAATTAAAGATGATGATAGAAGAAGTGAAAAGACATGGTTGGGTCTTGAGGAAAAAGATAGTGAAGTGATCTAAATTATAGAGAAGGCTACAACAAAAACAAGTGAAGCAGTTGATAGAAAAAATCAGAGAAGCAGAGTCAGAAATGGAATTTTCCATTTGTAGACCAGAACACGGTGAAATTTTGGGTGAAGATGAAGATTGGAGATCTGTGAAAGATCTTATGAATTATTATGAGAATTCAAGACAACAAGAAGTTTACCTTGTTGAAAAAGGAATTATTGATAATTTCTTGAACTGTTGGGCAAGTTCATATGAACGAGAGGATGTAAAGCCTTGTATTTTTGTAACTAATGATTTTGATGTGATTACATGTTTTGCATAAGATGAGAAATCTTTTGAAGTTGTCAAAAGTATGGAAGAGTATCTTTCAGAAGATAAATACTCTAAAGCAGAGAGTAATGATGAAGAATGTCTCTTGAATGAGAAAAACAGTGATTTATTGCAGTAGAAAGAACTTAGTAGTGCATTGATATTTGAAGCTGTTACAACACATGAACAATTTACTGTGAAATAAGGAGATGAGATTCAGACTGAAGGGCTAATAGGTGAAGCAACATTTGATACTGTTGAACCTTGTAATTTGCAAACTGACAATTTGTGTATAAATGCAGGGATTGTAAGTGACGATGAAGTACTTATGAAATGTCAAAGAGAAATTATATTGCTGAAGTATTTTCTAGAAAACTCAGAGTATGATAGTATGATTATAGAGGAAGGAATTCACAATTATGAACCAGAACAGAGAGACACCATTGAAATAGATGGTGTGGCAGAGAGACTTGCTAACAATCTCGAGATTCCTTTAGAGAGTTATTTAGAGAGGTTGAATCAACATACTGATGTGCTGATATAAGAGGAAAATTCGGAGCATCAAACTAAAATGTTGCCAAAGGAAAAATAGGTATTGAGGCCTTATGTTTTTTATTTTAATAATTATTTTGTGAGCGCAGATTTTGTTGCAGATGCTGGAGAAAATATGACACAGGTGAGCAGTCAAGTAAAGAAGGAAGAAGAAGAATTTATGGAAGTATATAATTCATGGAACAAAGATTAAGAGTGCTGGAAAGAATGTCGAAAAGTAAAAATTTCATGCAAGAAGCGGTAACTATGGAAGAGAAAGAGTTTGAAGAAATGCAGAATGTGAAGATGCAAGAGTTAGAGGACAACAACAACAAACTCAAGCAAAGAAAAGGAGATAGCAGTAGATGGCAGACTATGTACCAGTCCAAGGAATTGCTGAAGAAAGAAGACAAATAAATTGTCATAAATGACAATCAGGAAGAAGTTATCAGTTGCAGTAAACAAGAGGGTAAGGATGAAAGGGCCGCAGTAAGAATTAAAGTTCAGAAATCAAGACATGAAAGTAATCAACAGTCAGAAGATATATTAGACAAAGAAATTGAATTGATAAGAATGATAATGATGAAAGTGTCTCAGAAGAAGACAACAGCTGGAAAGAAAAGAAGCAGCAACAAGAGGAAGATAGTAGCAGACTGTAAAAGCATAGCTAGTGGAGCAAAGGAACATAAATTATGGAGACCTAGAGAAAACCAACAAACAAAAGAAGCAACAAAAGACAAATTACAGAACAAAGTATGGGATCCAGGAAGTCAAATATTAAAAGCACATGATCGAGAGATCATGATTATTTTCAACCTTTGAAGTCTAATGCACGAACATTAGGCTCAGAAAATACTTTGTATTTTAATAGACATAGGGGTCTTGTGTTTTCAAGGAAGTTGGTTTCCTATGTACTAAATTAATGTAATTTTAAACTATTTTGATTGAGACATTTAAAATAGGAATTAACTAATATTTGTGAGGCATTTTGTAAATATTCCCGAATGTTGGAGAACATGAGAGAATTAGAGGAATGAGAGATTTGGAAATTAATTGTAAATCTTAGATTAGGAATTGGTTTCATGATTTTGTGGATGAGAGAGGATCCTTAGGGATTAGTTGAGTAAAAAAAGGAATTAGAGGATATTCAGGATTTTTTTGAGAATATAGAGGATCTGAAACTAGAATTGGTTTTAGAACCTTTTGTATAAAATCATTAGCCTCAAGGCATAAAAAGAGATATTAGGATTTAGAAGAGAAGAAAAAGGTTTGGATGGTGAAGCCTATGGGCCAGAGAATAGATTAATAGGCCACTGATAAAGAAGATAAGGCTAGAATGGAATTCTTTTTGTAATTATTTGGTTATTAATATAGAGAACTCAATTTCTGAGTTATGAATTGAATACTGAGAAATGTTTTATAAATTGTAGAAATGTTGTATAATAGAGAATGTAGGTGAAGAAAACAAGAAAGGCCAGAGGGCATGTAACATCAAGCGCTGAGAAAGTGACCTGGTTCATACAAGATTTGTTATTTGAAAATAATTGAAATCTGTATTGATAACGAGGATTTCTATCATTATATATCTAAGCTGTAGATTTCATGAAATTGTGAAACTGGGTGTTTCAAAGAAATAAAACACTGATCTTGTAACGTACAAGTTTGAATTCAATATGGATTTGCGTATGTCAAAGATCCACCATCGATCACATAATGGATCTATTATGATCCATTAAAAGAAACGTGGCCATTAAAATTAATTCTAGCATGTACTGCAAAGCGGAATAAGGATGATGATCCGTGAAGAAATGTGGATGCGAGATTCGACACAAAGCTCCTCTCATGGGTTTTGAATTTCATCATTCTTATTCCACAAATAGTTAAAATTTTGAGGGTCGTATGGACCTGCAATAGTGATAAACTACTATTTGCACAGAAGAAAATCAAGGATAGGGCGAATGAGATGATTGGTTTAGAAAAACCACCAAGGGTTTATCGCACTACTTTATCACTATAGAGGATATTTCTTGTGAGAATGCGATAGTAGTTAGGAGGCACCACTTGGCATATGGAAACTGTTCATTTCGCATGAGATAAAGTGGTGGAGTATTGTATTCGTCATAGTGCGATAGCCGTCAGATAAATGGACATGTACAGATCGTCGAGTAAAGGTGCGTTAAAAATAGTTGTGGGCCCAACATATATATGTTGACATGCTGGTTTTTAACCAAAGTCAAAATCATAGATATGAATTTACTAAAAGTGGATATTTTATGTAGTTTATAACATAATTCTGAAAAAGGAAATTAATTCCATATGAGAATTAACCACCGTTGGAGTTATCTCGGGACATTCACATGAAACTATGCATTTCGTATGCATATTGTGGGTATGTGCGGCATATGTTGCACCAACTTGCCCCCAATTCCTCTGTCACAACATAATAATTGTAATTCTCTAACACATTATGTTATATGTTTCTAATTACAATCATCACATACATATTTACCAAAGTTATTACAAAACATAAAACTAAATACCTGCAAGGTTTACACTATGATCTGGTCCTTTAGATACTTTCTATCCAATTTCGCTCCTTAGTTGGAAAGTTATCCAATCTATAATATTCTTTACTATTCATAGTTTTCTTGTTGAACTTTATCCCTTTACTTTAACACATAGGCATCTGCTTTCTTGACATCATACTTCATATATGTACCTCACCTTCATTGTATGTAGGAATCAACCTTTCTTTGCAAAAAACCCTCCGTGTTTTGTCTTTTTCCTCAATCTGATCAAACTTATTCTTCTCTGCTACCAGTTTCATGCACCCAATCCCACTTATTTGATTCTATCATAGAAATTCAAGATTGATTTCCTTCAATATTCTCCATAAATATCTCGTCTTTTTTTTTTTATGTCTCCTCATATCTACACTAGCACTTAGTTTGTGTTACTAGCAATAAAAATTCTCTTAACCAATCATAAATCCCCTTTTTAATCAAGGGAAAAATCCCAAAAATTTATTAATAATTTAGTCACAAACCTAAAATTTTATTGGCCACTTAGCACCCAAGGCTTAACCTAAATTTTCCATGTGACCATGGTCAAAACTAGGGGCTAACTTCTAAAGGCACTAAGGCCTATTGTCCTCACCAATTAGCACTTTTCCCATAAAATTGATTTTCCAAAAATCTAAGGTTTTAGGTTGATCCAAGCATATCATACTATCTAAATGTCAAATATTATTTCCTACCGAATTGTTTTCAAGTAGTTCCTATATATGGTATCTGGAGGATATGAATGTTTCAAGAGTGCAACCCTTAGAAGGGTTAGATGGCCGAATGAAATATCTGTTAGAAAATCAATGGAAATTAGATTTTCCTACTTGGTAATTACTTGTAACAATTAATATTCTTTCTATTATTTATTAATGTTCCTTATGTTGGTGTCCTGTGTTTTGATAGTTTGGCAAATCAAAAGACAAGGCAACATCAGAACCAATCTTTAGAGTTACAGGATCTAGTTCTTATGTTCTCAGAGAGGGATCTCTCAAATTTTTGTTTGCAAAGGTTTATCTTGTGTGCTTTGAATATTGGTTTTAGACTAGTTATTAAGTGCAGGTGTTTGTTTATTTGTTTGGTTGGATTGATACTGCAGAACATAAAAGATCTAGGAAAGATATATAGAACGGAGAAACATCTGGTTCATTGGGCAATGGAGTCAAGAAGAGGTCATAACATACTCATCAATGGATATGGGATATCAGAGGGCAAATCTAACTTGGCCGTAGGATCCTTTGGTTTTGGACTGAGATGGACATCAATGAATTGGAAAGAGAAGTTTAATTCTCAAACAAAGGGAATTTGAAAGCACAACTTGAACAATAAAGAGCTATTTGGTAGACAGGACTAACCATGAATTCTACAAATCACAGCTTTAAGAAAATAATGATTTCAAAACAAATTTTAAAATGAAATCTAAGATTCGGGGAACACCCTATTTTCTCAAAGATTTTATTTCAAATGACTTAGAAAACATAAAAGATTCACTGATAATTGCAGTCATAGAAGAGGAAACACCTAACACATCTATGATTACAACTATAAAAGACCTTTAAGACAACTATTTAAGCGAGGACAAAGGGAAAGATCAGAACAGACCTCCTTGATTCACTGTAAACAAGAAACTTCAAAGGGAGACTTCAATAAAAGTTTTTAAGTGGCAGCAGACAAGCAGGGAAAACCATAAATCATGCTGAAACCAACTATTCGAACTATTAAGGAAATAAATAAGCATGAAGACTAAAGAGAGAGATTAAAGACTCTAAAATACTTCAGCATAATAAAACATAAAATAGTGAAGGATGAACAGGTCTAAGGTGCTTCTAGGAGTCATTTCTTAGCCTAAAACTTTCAACCTACTGTAGTAAGAAATTATGGAACATAATGAAAACAGGGGAAAAACATTAAACAGTTCAGAATACTTCACCAACAGCCAAGCTCATGGATCCAATGATAGAGCCTTCTCAGTCACAAGCATGCAACAACATCATCAGGGCTTCTAAGACTTCAATTTCTTCTTCAAATTCAACAGACTATGTATTATTTCAGAGAGTTCCAATATTACAACTAGTGATCAACCAACAACCAACCCCTATCTCATCTTCTTCAGAAGTATTTATAGAAGAAATGAGGAGGTGGAATGGGATTAAATATCTTCTATGTTCAATTAATACAGTTTACTGTCTCTCGGCCTTTGAGGGGCTTAATGGAGAACATTCTGATATTTTTCCTGTATTAATTGATTTATATTAACTATCAAGCTTGCTGGAAAGAATTTGTTGACTTTAAGGCTCTTCGTTATCCTCGTAATAACTTCTGCTGTCAGTTTACAATAAGTTCCTTTGGTTGAATTAACTGTTCAGTCGCATTGATGCAAATTTTCCTGCTCTGGTCATAACTCGACCTCCTTTTGATTACTTTGAGGCTGTAGGTGGCTCTGTGGTAGCTGGGGGATTCAATTTCCCCCTGATGTGGTAGCATAGGCTTTTCTGTCTGATAAAACACTTAGGAATTTCCTTTAATTGTGTTTTAATTTGGGAAATTAGGCTTTTGATAATCATTCTTAGCCGTAATTTCCCAAATCTGTCTTCAATCTTCTGTTCTAATGCACTCTGTTCTTCAACACTAATACTCTTTTAGCTGTGTTTTTAATAAAACAGTGTCTTGTCGATGTGCAGGGCCACACTGGGCTTTAAAGGCATCGATGCCCATGAAGCATTGATAAAATGTTGAATCCGACCTTTGCGAATGGTCTCCATTGATAAATCAAAGGCACGGGAGATGTCTTTCCCGGCCTTCGACATTTCTTTCGAACAAATGGAAAAACCATTAATCCCTGCAAAATACACTAAATATTAGAAAATCCTGCGTTTTTAGGTCTAACTGCTTTGGAGGCTTCGGGGAGGAGCGTGGCTGTTGGATGGCAATCATCCGACGGTGGAGATTTATTCAGAGGAGGTCAAAGAAGAGTGTGGAAATGAACAAGACGGAGTGATTTTGGACCGTTCGATATGGACACGTGGACGGTCCAGATTCAATCGGAGGATCGCAATCGGGGGATCGCAATCGGGGGTGGCGAGCAAATGCACCAATTGAAAGATGCGATGCGATTAAGCGCTAGCCATTGATCTGAGGATCAGATCAACGATGGAAAACGAATTGAAGGGATGGCCGATCAGGAGGAAAAATCAAACGCACCGATGAAAAGTTGTGATGCGATGTAGCGCGGACCATTGATCTGAAGATCTGATCAACGGTGGAGAATGAATCGGGGGATGGCCGATCAGTGGGAGAAAATAAGTGTATGCGATGGAAAACCCTGATGCGATCGGGTGCTGACCGTTGATCCGCTTATGATCAATGGTGGAGATTAGTTTTTAGAACGAACCGATGGAAAACTCTTATACTTTATGAAAAACACAAATTTTTAATAAAAAAAGGTTTTGATGGATCGGAGCGGCATATTTATATATGAAGTGGTTGGCGCCCGATTGCGGGGCCGTTGGATGTATGGAATCCAATGGGCCCGAGGCTTTATATAACAAGGGCCAATCGCAATCGAAACTTTGGGCCCGGTCTTTCAATCAACCTATTTGGATTTCTCCGATGCGATTGCGCATCGAGTCTTTTTAATCTAACCATTTTCATTTAATCACGTGACTTTGATTTTTTAGATCAAAACTTTGGATAAATTGGTTTTTAGTATTTTCAAAGGAGAAATGGATCGGGCATGATTTTATTCAATGGTCTTAGCACCCTATGGCAGCCCCACAAGTTATATGAAACGATAATGCGATCAGGGTTTATAAACCCGGGGCTTAATCGCAACGGAGTTTTTGCAATGGCAACAGACTTGTGCACTTGGAAATTTTGCAATGCGATTAAGTGCCTTGTGGGCCTAGCGCCCGGTTTCAGGGTGTGGGCATGTGGGGGAAGTGGTTTAAAGACTTATCCCAAGGGGGCTTAAGTCCTTAGTGATAAAAACTTGTTTTTTATGAATTTTTTCATGGTTTTCAAAGGAAACGAGGGTTTCAGAATAGTTTAAAAATGAGTCTTAAACTATGGAAAAATGATTTTCATGAATGGAAGAAGGAGAAATCATGAAAAATAGAGGAATTATATGGAGAAAAAGGGGAGCAAATGAAGGTTAGTTTTGAGTGGGGGAAGGGGAAAAAATGATGGTTTTGCAGCAGTCTTTCTCTTGGAATTTAGCAGAATTTCTGAGTATTGAAATGGGAACAGCAGTGAAGATTTGGACAGAGGCATGAAGCCTTCAAGAGTCTTCAAGAGCCAACACTTTTGGCAATATGTTCCTTGAAGGCTCCAAAAATGATTTAGCCACCTTTTGGTATAACAAATTTATGGGTGGCTAACAGTGGCTCCACTTGGGGATGGTGCCTTCTTGAAGGCATCAAGAACTTCAGACTTTGCATTCTCTAGGAGGTTGACCTGTGCCTGATCCATTGAGCTAGCCTTCCTTTGATGGGATGACCTTGCTCTAAAAACATATTAGCAGCCATAAAAACAATGGTTCTTTCATCAACAAGCTTTCTACCTACCCAATCCTACTGATCTAACATTTTTTCTTCTTAGAGTGCACTTGGATTGGCAAACTTTCTTACAACATTTTATTCTTTTTGAAAGAAAAAAATCTAATCTAGTTCTAATTCTTATTTCTCCATGGACTCAGATTAAGCAGTTAAGCCCATATGCTTCTCTACCTAATCTACTAATCTGTTAGGTTTAAACAATCTAACAGACTTTTATTCTCTAATTGCTAAAGCAGAAATTAAAAAGCATACAAGTCAGGATTGAACAGTCTAACTTGATGCTGATCTATGGCATAAAAATAAGCTGCACATAGATTATTATTTGTAGAAAATTAAATCAAAATGATGAAGGCTTAATATCTGAAAATTCAAGGCACTTCCTTTATCCTTTTACAGCTCTGATTTGACTCTTATTTGAACTGCTTCTTCCCTGCTCTCTGGTTTAGATTTTGAGCCTTTTTAGAACCAGATTTTAACATCCTTTGACTCAGAATTTGAAACAAATTTGAGTGATTATCCCTTTGAAATTTTAGGTTCAGTTTTTTAAGCATGTTCGAACCTTTAATTTCTATCCTAATCTATCTACTGATAAGCCAAGATTAAACAGTTTGGCAGATCAAATTCACTATCCTATCAGCAGAAAATTTAAAACTAATTAGTCAAGATTAAACAGTTTAACTAACTAGAAGTGTGTTTAGCAGGAGTGGAATTTGATCTTGCACACTTTCAGATTTGTTTCTCTTTTTTGGTATGGGGCTATACCTTTCTTGTTTTCACAATCTGCCCTCTTTTCTTTCTTTTCTTTGTTTTTTGTATTTTTTATTTTCATAACCTTGAATGCAATGTTAAGACTATGATATTTACAATGAAAAAATAAAATTCTTTAAACTCAAGACTCTTGGCAGAAGTAATGCTTGAGCATCCTGCCATTGACAGGACCTCCATATAAGTCTTCTCCATTCAATTCTTTTTAAAAAAATGCATTGTGACCCCTCCCAGCATGGATAATATATGGCCCTTTCCACAAGTTCTCAAACTTGCCATGTTTTCCCTTCTCTTCTCTTCTTGAATCCCATTTAAGAACAACATTTCCAATTTGGAAATTGTTTGCCTTAGTCCTCTTATCAAAAAACTTATTCATATTTTCTTGTAATAACTGTGTTCTTTCATAAACTTCTTCTCTAGTCTGCTGCAAATGGATGGTTTGATTGATTCTCCTCTGTATATCATTCTCTTCAATCTACACTTCTTGAAGGAGTTTCATGACTGGAACTCCTAATGAGGTGGGAAAAACTACGTCCATACCATAGACTAGCTGATAGGGGGACATGTTTATTGATTTCTTTGTAGTTAGCCTATCAGCCCATAAGGCATGAGCCAGTTTACTGTGCCATGATTTTTGATTCTGTTCCAACAGATTTTTAATGATATTGATGAGGCTCTTGTTGGAAGATTTAGCTAATCCATTTCCTTGGGAATAGTAAGCAGTGGAATGGCCCAAGGTTATGTGGTATTTGTAACAGAAATCAACCATCTTTTTAGACTTAAAAGTAGCAGCATTGTTTGTTATGATTTTTCTGGGACAACCGAATCTGGATAGGATATTTGTTTCAAGAAACTTGATAATGACAGAGTCATTAGCGTTTCTGGAGGGTATAACTTCTATCGACTTGGTAAAGAAGTCAGTGGCCGTGAGGATCGACTTATGTTGAGCTGAGGAGGATGGATGGATTTCCCCAATGAAGTCCAGCCCCCATTGTTGAAAAGGTGCCTCAACTTTGATAGGATGTAAGGGTAAGGGAAGGAGTTTTCTTTTGCCATCAAATATTTGGCACTTATGGCAAGACATGACCAACTTCTGAGTGTCTGGGAAAAGGGTAGGCCAATAGTAACCTGATCTAAGAATTTTGTTTGCTGTGGCCTTCTAGTAGAGGTGTCCTCCACATTCTCCGTCATGCAACTCATGCATGATTTTCCCTGCATCATCTTCAAGTAAACATTTAAGAAAAATTCCAACAGCATTTTTCCAATATAATACCCCATCTAGGATGCAAAAACTCAAAGCCCTTTGTTTCAAAAATCTGGCTTTAGTTTTAGACAAAGAAGGGGGGGCATTTAAATATAAAAGCACATAAATAATGCCAGCATACCAAGGAGAATTCAAAAAGGTTTCTTCAATAAAAGGAGCAGTAGATTCTTCTATTTCTTCCGACACATATACCATATTCATGTCTAGTGCTTGGAAGTTAGACTCAGCCATAAGTTTTGCTAATCCTTGCCCTTTAACTAGCTTGGTGGGCCTGATCTCTAAGTCATACTCAAGAATAGTAGCAATCCATTTTCCCCTTTTAACATTAGGGTCTTGACTTAGAATGTCCTTGACAACAGTATGTGGAACAAAAGCAATTATGTGAGAATGTAAAATATAGACCCTAAAGTCTTTTAATGCTTTCACTAATGCTAAGGCTTGCTTCTCCATGATGTTATATTTGAGAGAAGCATCTCTTAAGGCCCTACTAAAAAAGGATATTGGTTGTTCTTGCCCTGAATCATTATTTTGAAGTAAAATTGTAGCTATTGTATGTTCAGATGCGAAAGAAAAGATATAAAAGTCTTTGGTGAAATCTGGACTGATCAGGACTAGTGTTTGAGTAAGAGCTTGTTTGACTAGTTCGAATGATTGTTTAGCTGGTAAATTCCATTTTACACTGACATCTTTCTTAAGCATGTTTGTAATGTTTTTCAATAGCTCAGAAAGATTAGGGATAAACCTCCTTAGAAAATTAACCTTTCCAATGAAAGATTGTAATTCTTTGAGGCTTCTTGGATGGTTGATCTGCAATATGCCATCTATCCTTGTAGGGTCTATTTTGATTCCCTCTTTTGAAATTATATGGCCAAGAAGTTTACCTTCTTGGAGACCAAAGAGTGTCTTCTTGGGATTCAATGATAAGCCAAATTTCCTAAACTTCTCGAAAATGTTTCTCAGGTGAATCAAATGTTTTTCATCAGTTTTTGAGAAAACGGTTATGTCATCAAGGTAAATGATTATAAAATAGCCAATGTCTTCAGAAAAGGCTATTTCGATGGCCCTTTGGAAGGTGGCACCTGCATTCATTAATCTGAAAGGCATTTTGACATACATAAAGGTGCCCAAAGGTGTGGTAAAAGCAGTTTTGATTTGATCACTTGGGAGTACTAACACCTGGTTGTAACCTAAGAACCCATCTAAGAGGGAAATCCTTCTTGATCCAACTACCCTTTGAAGTATATGGTCCATCTTGGGTAAGGGGTAGTTGTCCTTTAAAGAGGCTCTATTTAAATTTCTCAAGTTGATACAGAGCCTGATTTCCCCTGTTTTCTTTCTAACAGAGACTAAGTTTGATACCCACTCCGAATATCTAATTGGTACAATGATCCCAACATCATGCATCTTTTCAATTTCTGCCTTAACTAAAGGGAGTAAAAGAGGGTTTATTCTCCTTAGTTTTTGTTTAAAAGGCTTTTGATTTTCCTTCAAAGGGATTTTATGTTGGATGATGCTGGTATCGTATGATTTTAGGTCTTTGTATCCCCAAGCGAAAAAATCTTTAAATTCTTTGAACAGCTCTATGTACTGCAGTTTTATACGAGCAGGGAGAGTGCTAGATAGTTTGATCATCTTGGGTTCTGCTAGACTACCTATGTTATGCTCTTCTACGTTGGTTTCTACAGGCTCCATTCTCGGTTCTTTGGCTACATTGTTACAATCGAAAAGGTGTTCTAAAGGTGTGAGACCTCTTCAAATTTGATCATTTTTGCATTGTAAAACTTCCAAGTCTTATTGGTTTGCATTGTCAGTTATCTATGCTTCAAAAGGATTCCCATAATGATTTATATCAGCAGAATATGTCATTTCGACTTCTGGGATTTGTTCAATATACAAACAGTTTTCTTTATGTCTGGTTTCTGATATAGGTATGCTGAAGTCGTTTTCTAACTTTAAGAAATCATCTATGTGTTTTTCAGATTCAAACACTTGCCAGTGATCTTCGTTGTCAGGCACAGCGGGCCGGTGTTTTACCTTTACACGGAGTTGTTCATTTATCTCCGGTATTCGGCAGTTGCTGGCATTGAATGCGAGTTCATTTGCTAGATGATTCAGTGCTCTAGGGATGAAAATGAGTTCATATTTTTCAAAGGTTTTCAATAGATCAAGGGTATCATTCCGATATTCCCTAAGCCTTGGATTTCTAGCTGAGTATTCTCCTTTGATCTGTTTTATGATAATTTTAGAATCTCCTAAGATCGATATCTTCTGGGCTTCTAATTGTTTAAGCAATTTTAAGCCTAGGAGAAGTGCTTCATACTCAGCGATATTGTTAGTGCATGGGAAATTCAATTTGTATGAAAAACTTTGATTTGTATTTTGAATCCAAACACCTGCTCCCGCACTTGTTTTATTGCAAGATCCATCAAATTTTATTTTCCAAAGTACATCTACCTCATTTTCATTTTCTTGTTGCTGTTGATTGTTAATGTTTTGAATTTGATCGAAGGGAAGATTTGATTGTTCTGGTGAACTGATTGGGTCCATGTTTTATTTATCTTGTTGAGTAATTTCTTCTTCGTTACATAAGATAAAGGAATCTAAACTTGATTGAATAGAATAGATGGAAGAGTTGTTTGGTTTGTCTATGTTGCTCACCATGTACTTCATGTGAGATTCTCTGTATAGTATTCTGTTTTGGTTAAAAACAGGGATGATGGCATAATACATGTCCATTTGAAGGCTTCCCTAAAGTTTGGCTCCCCAAGATCTTGATAAGAGCATGCCATACTTAGGGGGAATATCAGTGACAACTATGTCCATTACTAGACTCTTAGCAGGGATCTGAGCTAGATTAACACATAAATCTTTGATTAAACCCAAACATTTGACTCTGCTTGAGTCAAAAGAATACAAGTCTTTGTATGGTTTAGTAATCTCTAAGCCTAAGCTTTCCATTACCAACTTGGGCATTAGATTGTGTGAAGCTCCTGAATCTAACATGGCATTGTGTAAAATTTTCTCATGTATGTTCAAGCTAACATAGAAGGGAGGGACAGCCCCTTCTTGGTATTTCCCTTCAACTTCTGGACCAAACAACAACTCAGGTTCTTCATCTGTCAAGTTTAAGGTGTCAGTATCCCTTCCTAGGTTCAAAGCTTTCAAAACTTGGTTTTTGTACACCTCTTGGGTTACTAGTTCAGCTAGGGGGATGGTAATTTTTATCTTAGCAATCTCTCCCTCAAGGCTGAAAGGAATAATAGACTTGTTGATATTTACATCGGCCTTTTCAATTGAATTCTTTTCAGCAACTTTGATTTTTTGAACCTTGTTTGGACTGGTAATTGGGAGAGTTTTATTAGGACCACTAGCTGAAGTGCTAGGGGTGCTCTGTTCAACAATTGGCTGGAAACTTTTGTCTTTGTTTAAGTCTGGTTTCTTGGCCAAAATGTTGGTTTTTTCTACTGTCTTTTTGGGCTGATTTTGTGTGTTTTTCTTAACAGCAGAATTAGTGTTTTTGTCCTTTGAACTATCTATGTTCCCCTTGCTCCTAAGATCATACTGTTTGTGTACCTCCATGATTGCATTTTCGAACCCCAATCTATAGTCACCAGAATCTTCATAGGTGTTTGTATTTTGATCATAAGAGAAGAAACCTTGTTCTTCCTCAGTGAGAAAAACATCATCTCCATTGTCTGATCCAATCAAGTTTACATGAGATTCTCCCAACCTTTCCAACTCCCTATCTTCCTCATATTGATCTACATAGTTTTGTTGGAAGGGAGGCCTAATTTGTTGGTCGCTTTCTTTTTTCTTATCTTGATTGTTGTCCCTTTTATAATTCTGATTTCTATTTTTGTTTTGGGAGTTGTTCTGATTTTCTCTTGGTTGTGTTCTCTCAAGTATGCTCATCCTTTTCATGATCTCTTCCAACATCTGTTCTGTCTTTGAGCTAGATGTGGAGGGTGTAGTGTCATCTTTATAAGTTACCCTCTTCTCTGATCTCAACCTATAATTTTCTTTTCTCAATTATTTTTTCTTATACGCTTACAGCTCTTTTCTGCATGTCCTCTAAGGTTAAGTAATCCCTCTCCCTTAACTGATACATCATATCAACATCAAGGCCTTCGAGATATCTTACTAAGGCCATGCCTTGAGGAGGTTTCATGTGAGGTGGAAGAGCATTGTAAATGCTATTAAACCTAGTGGAGTAGTCAGGAATACTCTCTCCTTGATTTCTCTTGAGGCTGCTATATTCTGCTAGTATTTGGAGAGGATTCTTTTTGAGTTCCCATTTGTTGATAAATGTTTGATGCAAGGCAGGGAGATCATTTATGATATTAGGAGGTATGTTTTTGAACCAATTTTTTACATCTCCTCCTAAACTCTGGGCGAATATCCTCATCTTCACAGTTTCTTCTTCTATCTCCATGTAATTAGATGCATCTTCCATCCTATCTACATGATGTTGGGCTGTTGTAGACTCTTTTCCAGTGAAGTGAGGGAGTTTAGATTGGTAATCATTTGGTAAGGGAAGTAGAGGTTGTGGTAACACTAATGGGGCATACCATGTTGCCATGGCTAGAAATAAGGGTGGATATATAGTAGTGAAAGTGGGCTGAACATGAGTGTTTTGCATAGTGGTAGTATGAATTAGAGTGGAAGAAATACTTGGGCCAACAAACTGATTTTGAGCAGACTTGTTATGGAAAAAACTAAAGTGATAAAGAAGCTGGGAATCAGGAGGAGTGGAAGGTGAGGCTTCTCTACTGAAGCTTTGTTGCAAATCTGCAATATCAAGGTCAGTTTTGTTTAATTCACCTTGAGATCTGGTTCTAAAGATGTTCTTTGTATGATGTAAATCAAAGTGTGAATCCTCTAAGACAATGAGGTTTTCAAGGACAGAATTTGTTCTTAAGAGGCTCCTATTAGCAGCTGAACTTCGAGAGTTAGAATTCTGCCACAAAATTCTCTCTGTATTTTCAATGATTAAAGGAGGATTTGGGTCTGGATGGGATCTAGTGTTGATCCTATGTGAAGCCAAACTGTTTTTCAAAAATGAGAGAGGTGGGGGGGTTTTTAGGGACTGTTTTTGGAAGCTTCACCTCTCAGGATGTTTTGTCTAATATGGGACTAGGCTTCTAAACTTCTTCAAGGCTGGTTAACACAGTCCTAAAGAGATTTGGGAACCTAGATGAGTAATAGGCCTATTGGGGCTAGTGGAGTCGCCAGGTGGAAAATTTTAGTTTTTTATGAAGGTAACATATTGGATGGTTCCACCACCATGCTTATTATGAAGCCAAACTGAAATGTTTTGGGTTTTTCTGAGTTTCTTGATCTTATAGGTTATGAGAGTGTCCTAAATCTGACTTAACACTTAGCTAGGGTGTCAAAACATACAAAGTTCCCTCTTATGGCTTGGTAACTGCTTCCTTCAACGTTTGATAAGGTTTAATGAGAATCCTAAGGGTTACTTAGTTTGTCTCTGATTCAATTAAGTCCTATCATGATTACCATTACTTGGTAGTGCTTGAGGGAGGTTACTTATGTTATACTTAGACAGTGAGTGTAGTCTTTTGAAGATTTTACTCAGTGTCCCACTGTGATCGCCATTATGTTGGTGTCCCGTGTTTTGATAGTTTGGCAAATCAAAAGACAAGACAACATCAGAACCAATCTTTAGAGTTACAGGATCTAGTCCTTATGTTCTCAGAGAGGGATCTCTCAAATGTTTGTTTGCAAAGGTTTATCTTGTGTGCTTTGAATATTGGTTTTAGACTAGTTATTAAGTGCAGGTGTTTGTTTATTTGTTTGGTTGGATTGATACCGCAGAACATAAAAGATCTAGGAAAGATATATAGAACGGAGAAACATCTGGTTCATTGGACATTGAAGTCAAGAAGAGGTCATAACATACTCATCAATGGATATGGTATATCAGAGGGAAAATCTAACTTGGCCACAGGATCCTTTGGTTTTGGAATGAGATGGACATCAATGATTTGGAAAGAGAAGTTTAATTCTCAAACCAAGGGAATTTGAAAGCACAACTTGAACAATAAAGAGCTATTTTGTAGACAGGGCTAACCATGAATTCTACAAATCACAGCTTTAAGCAAATAATGATTTCAAAACAAATTTTAAAATGAAATCTAAGATTCGGGGAACACCCTATTTCCTCAAAGATTTTATTTCAAATGACTTATAAAACATAAAAGATTCACTGATAATTGCAGTCATAGAAGAGGGAACACCTAACACATCTATGATTACAACTATAAAAGACCTTTAAGACAACTATTTAAGTGAGGACAAAGGGAAAGATCATAACAGACCTCCTTGATTCACTGTAAACAAGAAAATTCAAAGGGAGACTTCAATAACAGTTTTTAAGTGGCAGCAGACAAGCAGGGAAAACCATAAATCATGCTGAAACCAACTATTCGAACTATTAAGGAAATAAACAAGCATGAAGACTAAAGAGAGAGATTAAAGACTCTAAAATACTTCAGCAAAAGAAAACATAAAACAGTGAAGGATGAACAGCTCTAAGGTGCTTCCAAGAGTCATTTCTTAGCCTAAAACTTTCAACCTACTGTAGTAAGAAATTATGGAAAATAATGAAAATAGGGGAAGAACATTAAACAATTCAGAATACTTCACCAACAGCCAAGCTCATGGATCCAATGATAGAGCCTTCTCAGTCACAAGCATGCAACAACATCATCAGGGCTTCTAAGACTTCAATTTCTTCTTCAACTTCAACAGACTATGTATTATTTCAGAGAGTTCCAATATTACAACTAGTGATCAACCAACAACCAACCCCTATCTCATCTTCTTCAGAAGTATTTATAGAAGAAATGAGGAGGTGGAATGGGATAAAATATCTTCTACGTTCAATTAATACAGTTTACTGTCTCTCGGCCTTTGAGGGGCTTAATGGAGAACATTCTGATAGTTTTCCTGTATTAATTTATTTATATTAACTATCAAGCTTGCTGGAAAGAATTTGTTGACTTTAAGGCTCTTCGTTATCCTCGTAATAACTTCTGCTGTCAGTTTACAATAAGTTCCTTTGGTTGAATTAACTGTTTAGCCGCATTGATGCAAATTTTCCTGCTCTGGTCATAACTCGGCCTCCTTTTGATTACTTTGAGGCTGTAGGTGGCTCTGTGGTAGCTGGGGGATTCAATTTTTCCCTGATGTGGCAGCGTAGGCTTTTCTGTCTAATAAAACACTTATGACTTTCCTTTAATTGTGTTTTAATTTGGGAAATTAGGCTTTTGATAATCATTCTTAGCCGTAATTTCCCAAATCTGTCTTCAATATTCTGTTCTGTTGCGCTCTGTTCTTCAACACTGATACTCTTTTAACTGTGTTTTTAATAAAACAGTGTCTTGTCAATGTGCAGGGCCACGCTGGGCTTTAAAGGCATCGATGCCCATGAAGCATTGATAAAACGTTGAATCCGACCTTTGCGAATGGTCTCCATTGATAAAACAAAGGCACATGAGACGTCTTTCCCAGCCTTCGGCATTTCTTTCGAACAAATGGAAAAACCATTAATCCCTGCAAAATACACTAAATATTAGAAAATCCTGTGTTTTTAGGTCTAACTGCATTGGAGGCTTTGGGGAGGAGCGTGGCCGTTGGATGGCAATCATCCGACGGTGGAGATTTATTCAGAGGAGGTCAAAGAAGAGCATGGAAATGAACAAGACGAAGTGATTTTGGACCGTCCGATCTGGACACATGGACAATCCAGATTCAATCGGAGGATCGCAATCGGGGGATCGCAATAGGGGGTGGGGAGAAAATGCACCGATTGAAAGATGTGATGTGATTAAGCACTGGCTGTTGATCTGAGGATTAGATCAACGGTGGAAAATGAATTGGAGGGATGTCCGATCGGGAGGAACAATCAAACGCACCGATGAAAAGTTTCAATGCGATGTAGCGTGGACCATTGATCTGAAGATCTGATCAACGGTGGAGAATGAATCAGGGGATGGCCGATCGGCGGGAGCAAATAAGTGTATGCGATAGAAAACCCCGATGCGATCGGGTGCCAACCATTGATCCACTTACGATCAACGGTGGAGATTAGTTTTTAGAACGAACCGGTGGAAAACTCTTATACTTTATGAAAAACCCAAATTTTAAATAAACAAAGGTTTTGATGGATCGGAGCAACATATTTATATATGAAGTGGCTGGTGCCCGATTACAGGGCCGTTGGATGCATGGAATACAATGGGCCCGGGGCTTTATATAACAAGGTCCAATCGCAATCGGAACTTCGGGCCCGGTCTTTCAATCAACCTATTTGGATTTCTCCGATGCAATTGCGCATCAGGTCTTTTTAATCTAACCATTTTCATTTAATCACGTGACTTTGGTTTTTTAGATCAAAACTTTGGATAAATGGGTTTTTAGTATTTTCAAAGGAAAAATGGATCAGGCATGATTTTATTCAATGGTCTTAGCACCCGATGGCGGACCCACGGGTTATATGAAACGATAATGCGATCGGGGTTTATAAACCCGGGGCTTAATCGCATCGGAGTTTTTGTAATGGCAACAGACTTGTGCACTTGGAAATTTTTCTATGCGATTAAGTGCCTTGTGGCCTAGCGCCCGGTTTCAGGGTGTGGGCATGTGGGGGAAGTGGTTTAAAGACTTAGCCCAAGGGGGCTTAAGTCCTTAGTGATAAAAACTTGTTTTTAATGAATTTTTTCATGGTTTTCAAAGGAAACGGGGGTTTCGGAATAGTTTAAAAATGAGTCTTAAACTATGGAAAAATGATTTTCATGAATGGAAGAAGGAGAAATCATGAAAAATAGAGGAATTATATGGAGAAAAAGGGGAGCAAATGAAGGTTAGTTTTGAGTGGGGGAAGGGGAAAAAATGATGGTTTTGCAGCAGTCTTTCTCTTGGAATTTAGCAGAATTTCTAAGTATTGAAATGGGAACAACAGTGAAGATTTAGACAGAGGCATGAAGCCTTCAAGAGTCTTCAAGAGCCAACACTTTTTGCAATAAAATATGTTCCTTGAAGGCTCCAAAAATGATTTAGCCTCCTTTTGGTATAACAAATTTATGGGTGGCTAACACCTGATTCATCAAGAAATTACACAAATTGTTCATTTAAGATCACGAAGAAGTTAGAGACACAAAAATTTATGCTTTAAAGCCAGGGAAAAAAACCCCTTAAGAGGGGAAAACCCAACAATCTTCTTCTTATTGAATCAATTCAATATGAGATATCCAACCCAAGATCAAAGAGTCACTTAAGGTTCCACGTCAACCCCCCAAGATCAAAGACTCACTTAAGGTTCCATGTCAGCCCTCTTCTCTAGTAAAAGCAAAAATAGTTAAATTTTTCTCAAATATAGTCAACCTCATTATCACATAATTATTCTCAGCCTTGTCACGAAACTATAGCTCCTCTTGTAGATCCTTGGCTCTATAAATATTTGATAGGTTTGGTCTTGTTGTAACCACCTTCAAGCTTTGATCCTTGATTGCACACTTCAAATAACAGAATTTGGCTATTATCATAGGAAAAATCTTTATTTTGACTTCTTTAGATAGGTTTAAGACTTCGTGTTATAAGAACATATCGTAAGAAAGTTTAGTTTCCTCTTTATCGACTCCTTCTATACTTCGGTTTCTTGTCAATTACAAAGTTCGAATTCTTATGCTCCTTTTTCTTACTTTCAAAAGAGCTTGACTTGGATATGGTATATAGTTTTTCTATGGGTTTTCATAAGTCATATAGGCCTACACGACTAATAGAGAAGGCTGAATTCACCTTTTGACTCTTTTGAATAAAAAAAATGCAATTAATTTTCATTTATTATGAAATGCCAAAAAAATGACATGACTTAATAAAAAATGAATTTGACTCTTTTGACTCCAAATAGCATGAAGAACATGTTATATCAATAAATAAAAATAAACAATATTTTTATTTTATTATGAAGACCAACACTAGTTACATTTTTCCAACACTCCCTCTTAACTAGGGTGGTATTCATAATGACTCAACATGTTTATCTCAAAAATGAAATGTTCACATAAGAAGAGATCCAAATTGATAACCATTAAAGTATCATCATAGCCAACATTTTCACATTACTAAGGCCTTGATAGGTACACTCTATCTCCTGGAAAAATTAGAGCACAATACTGAGAGGAATTCTATAGGACACCATACTACCTCACCAAAGTACATACTCCACCTAGGATACTTGAAGTATATATACCACCGAACCATTCTTTCCATTAGAGAATTCCTATCCAAGTCCATGTGACATAGGATATTCGTCCTCATCCATCACATTACATGACTCAAGAATGTATATCCAAGATGCTTATTCAATCTATCATTCTCCTTATCCATATCCTTGTATTTGACGTAGGATATCAATCTTAATCTGTCACACTAACTAAAACAAGGAGAACCAAGCTAAATAAAATCATCATTATCCCTATCTATGAGGCATGCACTAGACTTATGGATGTTATTCCTGGCCTAATACATGACACATGTAGAAATAATGTCCAAGCTTACTCCCTCTCAACCTGAGAGGATAAATTCATGCTCACAACCTCTCAATCAAGGATAATTCATCAACAAGCCTCGACTTGTGTCAGGAGTACTAATACTTCTCTTACATAAAATACTTGTAATTTTATCTCTCCTCTTGCCAACCCTATTATCACTTTGCAATTTCAATAGCTCCAAATTTTCCTCCTAGAAAATCATTATCCTATACTTGAGGTCTTCAAGGACTTCATCAAGATGTCCTCTTCATAGTATCAAGCTTGTACTTATTCATTACCAATAAATTTACATCATTCAATTATTCTTCCCTCTAGCTGTTTATATTATTCCTCAAGATAACCAACTCTTAGGGACTTTACCAAATAAATTTCTAGCATAAACTAAGCCGCTCCATTATCTTTGTTCACAAGCTAGTCAATCTACCTTCTTTGCAGTGACTTGTCACATCAGTGTCACTGTTCATAATGTCTTCATATTACATCCCTCTTATCAATGATTATTCATGTAAATCATTGTACTTAGGGCACACATCAGCTAGCATTTACCACCATGAATTTCTCTTATCACATGCCCAACTCCTCTATCCTCATTATTTGCAGCTCTTGTTCACACTTAAGATAGGTCTCATTCTCCCTTGAAGTTTTCCCACCTTATAGAACCTTCAAGAAACTTTCTTGAGACTTAACGACTGTTACATAGTTATAAAATCAGAGTTATGTAGGGTCTCAACCCTTATTTTTGTTGGGAAAAATACTGAGAGGGGGGGTGAATCAGTATTTAGATCTTACTGAAAAGATTTCAACTTTTCTTTACAGAATTCCATACGCGGCTTTGATAAGAGAAACTCATGTATACATGCACATATACTAAAGGAAACTAGCATACAATGATACAATTTTACAAATTAGCAAAAATTTTCAGGAACAACCTTTAACTCATTTGCAGAAACCGGATTATCCACAGTATCATAAAACAATGGTCGACGTTTCGAACCCCAACGGGGATCCATCTTCAGGACGAGAAATGAATGAAGAATGAAAGAAGGTCACAAGGGGTCAAGGTATAAATAGTGAGGACTAATGATGATGAGAGGAGCCGACAACAAATTAAGTTAATTTATTTAAAATAAATTTTATTTTATTATTGTAAATTTTTATTTTTAAAAAACTTTTTAATAAATATTTAAAATTTTTGTTTATATTATTTGAATTAATTTTAATTCTAAGATAATAACCTTAATTTAAAATTATAATTTAATATATAATAAAATTTTATTAATTAATGTCTAAAATTAATTTTAGTGTCTAAATTATTAAAATTAAACCAAGAGTAACTAAAATTGTTAAATTATTACCTAAAATGATTTAACTAAAATAGTGTAATTAAATTATTAATCTAAGGGAATATAATAAATAACAATAATGTGATACGCTTATTTAATTCTAAATAATAATATAACTATTTAACTATATGTTAATAAATGAATGTTAATAAATTTATAATTAATTAAACCCTATTAAATTTTTAATTTCAAATCACTTATTAATTAAATCCTAATAAATTTTAATTTCTAAAACTTTTTATTATATAAATAAGTTTGATTTGAATTTTTTATTATAATTAGCTTCCATTTACTGATAATAAATATTAATTAATTAATTTTTATTAATAGAATAAAAATTAATTAATAAAAATAATTATTACTAGTGAGTGGAATAAGAGTTTTTTGTACTAACACGACCCTAAGCCTGATTACTAATAAGGAAGAGAAGCAAACCTGCAAAATTATACCTGGGATGAGGATGAACCTACGGAGCAAATTTGTCTAATAAGAGGTCGTCAACTGTCACTAATCTTGTATCCTTCGTCCCTGTTGATGTTATGCGGGTGTTTTATAATCTCTAGCGCTTCTCTAATCTTATGTCTTTCATAGTGCTCCTCCCTTGCAATGATTTTAACATCCTAACGACGTAACTGATGTTTTGTTTTCGAGGAGTGATCCGCAAGAGCCGAGGTTTGCGATCGCTCATGTTTAATATCGGCACCATGCTCTTTCAGACGCTTTTGAAGAGAGTGCCCAATTTCACCAATATAACTCTTTCCACATGAGCAGTCAATCTTGTAAACACCTTTAAACTGCCCCTTGTTAGGTGTTCGTAGTTTGCAAGATTGGCAAGTACAAACGCTGCAGAGCCTACATCAAAACCACTTTGGAATCTGAGGATCTAGCCATCCTAGATTCAGAGAGCGATCTCTCTATATATGTGTTTTCAAAGATATGATCTTTAAGGCTTATAATATGATATTAGGCTAGTTATAAAGTACAAGGGTTTGTTTGTTTTGGTTGGAATTAATATCATTAGAATGAAGGAAACCTTTTGAAGGGTAAAGTTGTGAGTAGGTTGAAAAATGGTTCAGCTGATAGGGTAAGTAAGAAACACTGTCAATCCATTGGGCTATGGAGTCATAATAGGGTTTAACTGGACAACAAGGTTCAAGAGTGGTCCATGGGGCAAGTCATCTATGTCAAAGGATCACTTTAAGTTGATTTTATGGAATGAAACATTAAGAAAGTGATGAAAGAAGCAAACATATAAGAAAAGAAAGAGCAGCTTAAGATCAGGTAAGGAATTTTAACCTAGCCTGCTTTCAACATACTCAAAGGAAAGACACAAAGCAATCTAAGATCAGGTAAGTAATTTTAAACTAGCCTGCTTTTGATATACTTTCAAGAGAAAATATTGAAAACAAAGAATAGCTTAAGATCAAGTAAAGACTTTTAAATTAGCCTGCTTTCAGCATATTCTCAAAGGAAAACATTCATGATGAACAAAAAAGTAGTCTAAGATCAGGTAAGTACTTTTAAACTAGCCTGCTTTCAACATACTCTAAAGGGAACTTTTCAAAGCAACTGTTGGAGATAAACTAGAGGACAGGGCTAACCATAAACTTCTCTAGCTTAACTTAATAAGAAAACTTTTCAAGAACATTCAAAGACAATATCTCAAGTTGTACTCAGGAAACATGGGCTTACCAACACTTCACTAGTTATACTCTATTGAATTACCTTCAAAACACATTTAGAAGAAAACATAAAGGATAAAGATTTATGAGTGAGATTTAGGGTACTTTCAGAAGTAAATCCTAATCTATATTTGTTGTTATTTATCAGGGAAGAGGGGACAGAGTGAAAACATAAAGAAAATAACAATTACAGTGAGAAACACATCACCATTGACATAGACCAGGATCCCATAAATCAACTATTGTATTTGATGTTCAAACCAGTTACAATCTTCTAGACCAGTGGGTCTTTACAGCTTCAAACTTCTCATCTCAGCCTATCTTTCTTCTATTACAATACAAAGCTTCAGCAGCCTCAAAAGCTATTTACAATTAAAGAGTATTCAAAGACCAACCTCTATATTGTCTTCTACAGAAGTATTTATAGAAGAATGAGGAGGCGGAGTGTAAGAAGGGTTCATTTGTTCAATTAATACAGAGTAATGGTTTATTGACCTTTGGGAGGCCTAAGGGAGAATATTTCGAATGCTCATCTCTGTTTTAATCAATTTTACATTAAATTTCATCACCTTTAGTCACATTTGTTGACTTTAAGGGTTTTTGGTAGGTTGGTAGTTAATTTCGAGCTGTCTTTAAAAATATCCCTGACTGTGCAATTAATATGCACTCTTTTGATGAAATAAGCTCGCAGGTTGCAGTTTGAGGAGTTATAGCCTTAATGATGTGGCATTCAGAGGCTTCCTTTATTAATTTGTCTGTCCTGGTGGCTTTAAACACTGCTTAAGCCCTGATTCTTGCTTTTGGGCCTTTAAAATCACTTCGGGGTCTTTAATCCTTATATGCTAACTGTGTCCACCTTTACACTATGTTTTATCCTTAAAACAATAGGACTTAACTCTTTTAATCCTTCAAATGGTGCTTTATCCATTATCTCTATGTTTAAGTTATCTTGGGCCCTTTATTGACTGTATTCACTGTGTCAACCTCTAACCTCTATGCTTTGTTTAATATTTGCTTGCTTTAAGCCTGGGAACCTTTGTTTTTGCATTTTTAAACTGTCCTTTGCCCCCTTTTAAACTTATTTAGGCCTGTTCCTCTTAGTCTTCACCGCCTTTTCCTTTTGTTGTGGACATGTGGCTCTGTCACATGGGGGTTTTGATTTAAACAACCAATAGCTAATTAAAAGCCCAGTTTCATGCCCCAAAAGACTCTTGTTCTACGCTATTTTGGGCTTTGGACGGGGTAATCCTTGCCCCTGTCCCTTTATGGGCTGTGAGTAGGGTTTTTTTCCTTAAAAAACCACCGTCAAACTTGCAAAACAACAAAATATGTTATAAAAAACCTGCGAGGTCAGGAAAACTGCTTGCAGAGAGAGGCAGAGGCGGAGGAGCATTGCAAAGGGGTGATTTATGTAGGCAGGACATTAGGGAAATTTTGAGGTCTAAAATGGGCCTCCTAAGGAAAATGTACAATCAAAATTCACTTTATGAGAAACAATCACATTTTAGGGGATGATATCATCCCTAATGGTTAAGGTGGCATTGCTCGAGTTAAAGGTACTTACTTGTCACATTTTCAATGGTGAATAAAAACTCATGGTTAACCATGGTAGTGCTCCAAGTACTTTTAAAGTCAAAGTAAAGTACTCACAATAAATTTCATTTCACATTTTTTTAATAAAATTCATACATAAAATAATATATTACATTTATTATGTTAATTTCATGGTTAACCATGGTAGTGCTCTAAGTACTTTTAAAGTCAAAGTAAAGCACTCATAATAAATGTCACTTCACATCTTTTGAATAAAATTCATACATAAAATAATATATTAAATTTATTATATTATTTTTATATAGTACATTAATTACATGTTATTATACAATTTAAATAATATAAATTTTAATTAATAACATATTATATAATTAATAATTTATGAATTTATATTTATATTTTATTTTAAGTTATTTAAGTACAAAGGACAAATGCATTAGTTGTTCAATGATAATGATTTATTTTTTTTTTAAACTCATTCTTATTTATAGTCACATCAATACAATTTTTTTTATTAATTTTATTTTGGTATAACTTTTGAATTGAATTTAACCATGGTTACATTGATTGTGGTGCAAAAAGTGAATTGCAAATTCATAAATATTATTTTATTGATTTAGCTATTATTTTATTATTTCCTTAGCAGGCCCATTTTAGACCTCAAAATTCCCCTAATGAGGCTTTAACGAAGAAGAAGGAAAAAATCGGGTTCAAAATGGATTTTGGCGTGAATTTTTCCTGGCGGGTTCTAGAAAACCACCTGTGGTTTTCACGCGAACCTATGGCGGTAAGTGGTTTTGCCTAGAGGGAATGTGATCCAACCGAAACGTGTTGTGTGGCCTTTTGCAATACCGCTGGTATCGCGTGATTTTTGTTGGTTAAACTCCGGACAGTGAAATTGCGCGATACACGATTCGCACCGTCGGATGAGGAGGGGAAGATCTGACGACAGGGATATGGTACGATGAAAAAGTTGCACGGTGAGGGTTTGAAGTGGGGGATAGGTGACATGCAGCGGTTGGAGGAGAGGACCGGGTAGTGGAATGTGGGTCCGGAGGGGAGTTGGGTGACGGGATGAGCGAGGACCGCTGATCTATATAGATCTACGGTGGAGATTGCAAGATGGAGTGATAAGGAGGGGATAAGAAAAAGGAAGGGGAGGAAGGAAGGGATGGCGGGGTGAATGACCGCAGTCAGATCTCTCGGATTGATGATGGAGACCTGTCGTCGGGAGGGTGAGTAAAGAACAAAGGGAAGGGGTTAGGGATTAGGTAGGGGTGTGGTCTTGTGGGGGACAACGACCAGGGGTTAAAGAGATAGGAGTCTATTGTATTGGGGGGGGGGGACTTTGAAAAGAAAAATCGGGTTTAATAAGCGCTTGGTTATAGTGCTAGGTCTTCTGAAGGAAAGGAGCCATGGCCAAAAAACGAAATGGGGCTAAAATCTCTTAAAAGTACTGAAAAGCTTTGTAAAGGTCTTTTAATGGATTTTTTATGATTTTTCCAAGTTCCGATAGTTAAAAAGGAAAAGTTCTTAAACCATAACAAAGGGTTTTATGCTTCAAAAGGGATTTTGAAGTTTTTTTTTCGGGGGGGGGAATGAATGGAAAATGAAAGAGAGAAAAGGAGTTTTTTTTCAGAGGAAAATGGAGGATAAAAAGGGCCACAATGAGTGAATGAAATGATGAAAAGGGGGTTGTTTAGGAAACAATTATGAAGGGAACAACAAGTTTTCTTGGTGGATATTTTCAATGAAATAGCAATGAAGATTATTTTTTGAGTTTAGGCAGCACAAGAAGGCTTCAAGAATGAGCAGTTTTGCATGAAAACAATCTCTTGAAGACTTAGGATTTGTTTTAGCCATCATTTTCTCTGACAAAAATTTACTGATGGCTAATAGTGGCTCCACTTGGGGATGGCAGCTCCTTGGAAGTGTCAAGAACTTTAGAATTTCATCTTTTGGATGCAGACCCGTGCCTTATCCATTGAACACCTTTTCTTCTTTGATCATGCTACTTTTCAGAAGATGATCAGTATTTGATGTCAACAAACAAATTTCTCCCAAAAATTCTACCTACACAACCTACTTTCTATCATTTTTTCTTCATAAGGTGCACTTGGACTTGCAAACCTTAAACATCAATCTTTTATTCTTTTGAAAATAGGAAAAAACTAATCTAATTCTACCCTTATTTCTTCCATGAGTTCAGATTAGACTGTTGAACTCATAAATTCTCTACCTAAGCTACTATCTGCCAGGATTAGATTGTCTGGAAGATTTTATTCTCTATCTTCTAAAACAGAAATTTAAAGACAGCCAAACCAGGGTTAAGCAATCTGATTTGTTGTGGGACTATGGCATAAAAACAAGCTGCACATAGACTTTATTTGCAGAAATTTAAAACAAAACTATGAAGGCTTAAGATTTGAAAAATAAAAACATCCTTCATTCTTTCTTTCAACTGGATTTGATCTTTTTGAGCTGTTATTTTTTCCTTTGGTTTAGATTTTGAATAGATTAGAACCAATCCTATACCAATCTTTTACAGGTTCAAGATTTGAGCTTGTTTGAACCACTGTTTTTCTATCATAATCTATTTCTACTGATAAGCCAAGATTGAACAGTTTGGCAAATATTTTTCACTAATCTATCAGCAAAAAAATCTATCTTAGTCATGGTTAGGTTGTATGACCAAAATAGCAGTATTGTTTTTGGTAGTGGCATTTAAGCTTGCACACTTTCAGATTTTTCCTTTCTTTTGGGTATGGGGCTGTACCTTTCTTATTTTATTTATGCCCTCTTTTTCTTTTTCTATTGTTTTTGTAGTTTTCTTTCTTCAAATTGAAAAACTGTGTTATATACAATGAATAAAAGCCTTGAAATTAAAAATATCTGTCAACAGAAATAATGTTTGAGAACCTTGCCATTAACAGGACCTCCAAAGTACTCAGCTCCATCCAACTCTTGCAGAAAAAATGCATTGTTTCCAATAGCAAATTGGATAAGGTAAGGGCCTTGCCATAAGTTATCAAATTTTCCATGTTTTCCCTTATCTTCTCTTCTTGAATCCCATTTCAAAACATTATCACCAATCTTGAAATCACTTTCCTTGGTTCTTTTGTCAAACAACTTCTTGATGTTTTCTTGTAGTTGTTGTGCTCTGATGTATACTTCCTCCCCAGTTTTCTGTAAATGTATATTCTGGTTTATTCTTCTTGTTACATCATCATCTTTAGATTGTACTTCCTGGATCAACTTCATTACTGGCACTCCTAAACTGTTTGGAAATATTGCATCAGTTCCATAAACTAGCTGGTAGGGAGACATTTAAATGGATTTTTTAATGGTTAGTCTGTCTGCCCATAAAGCATGTACTAGCTTATTGTGCCATGATTTCTTGTTGTCTTCCAGCAACTTCTTGATAATGTTTACCAAACTTTTATTTGAGGATTCTGCAAGCCCATTACCTTGAGGGTAATAAGCTGTGGAATGACCCAATATGATTTGATACTTGTGACATAATTCTACCATCTTTTTAGACCCAAATGCAGCAGCATTATCAGTTATGATCTTTCTAGGACAACCAAATCTGGATAATATATGTTTTTCAAGAAATGAAATGATGACTGAGTCCGTGGCATTCCTAGAGGGGATGGCTTCTATCCACTTGGGAAAATATTCTGTTGTTGTGAGAATCCATTTATGTTGGGCAGATGAGGGAGGATGTATTTCCCCAATGAATTCTAGACCCTGCTGCTGAAAAGGAGCTTCAACAGTGATTGGTTGCAGAGGTAAGGGTAGCAACTTTCTTTTTCCTTCAAAGGTTTGGCATTTGTGACAGGAAATAATCATTTTATGGACATCTTGAAAGAGGGTGGGCCAGTAATAGCCAGCTCTAAGGTTTTTGTTGGCAGTTGATTTCCAGTAGAGGTGGCCTCCACATTCTCCTTCATGAAACTCATGCTTGATCTTTTTTGCATCATTCTCAGGAAAACATTTAAGCAATAATCCACTAGCATTTTTCCAATATAAACATTTATCTAAAATGCAGTAAATTATAGCTTTCAACTTTAAGAATCTTGCCTTTGTTTTAGACAAACCATGAGGGACATTTAGAATGAGAAAAACATACAAAATATCAGAATACCAAGATGAATTCAAAAAATGATCTTCAATAATTGAAGCTGTCAAATCCTCTTATTCATCTAATGCATTAAACATGTTTATATCAAGGGCTTGAAAGTTGGATTCAACCATAAATTTTTCCAGTCCTTAACCTTTTATGAGCTTAGTGGGCTTGATTTCTAAGTCATATTCTAAAATCACAGCAATCCACTTACCTCTTTTGCTATCTGGATCTTGGGTCAATATGTCTTTTACAACTGAATGAGGCACAAATGCTATGATGTGGGAATATAAAATGTAAAATCTGAAGTCTTTTAAGGCTTTGACCAAGGAAAAGGCTTCCTTTTCCATTATATTGTACTTCAAAGGTGCATCTCTCAATGTCTTGCTGAAAAATGCAATGGGCTGCTCTTTTCCATTCAAGTTCTTCTGTAATAAGACAACAGCTACAGTGTGTTCTGATGTAAATGAAAAAATGAAGAAATATTTTGAAAAATTAGGACTGATAAGAACTGGTGTTTTGGTGAATGCTTGTTTTACCAGTTCAAATGATTTCTTTGCTTCTAAGGTCCATTTGAATCCCTCTTCTTTCTTTAGCATGTTTGTTATGTCTCTAAGGAGTTCAGCTAGATTGGGTATGAACCTTCTCAATAAATTTATCTTTCCAATGAAGGATTGAAGTTCCTTGATGTTTCTGGGATGACTGATTTGCAATATACCATCAATCCTCTTTGGATCTATCCTTATTCCCTCTTCTGATATGATATGCCAGAGAATTTTACCTTCTTGGAGACCAAACAATGTTTTATTTGGATTCAAGGAAAGTCCAAATTTTTTGCATTTTTCAAAGACTTTTCTCAAGCGTATTAGGTGCTCTTCATCTATTTTTGAATAGACAGTGATGTCATCTAAGTAAATCACTATGAAGTAACCTATTTCCTCTGAAAATTCAATATCCACGGCTCTCTAAAATTTGGCACCAGCATTCATGAAACCAAAAGGCATTTTCAAATACATGAAAGTACCCCAAGGTGTAGTAAAGGCTGTTATAAGTTGATCATCAGGATGTACCAAAATTTGATTGTACCTTGAGAAGCCATCTAGCAAAGAAATTCTTCTAGAACCAACTACCCTCTGTAAGATATGATCCATTTTGGGTAAGGGATAGTTTTATTTTAATGAGGCTTTGTTTAAGTTTCTAAAATCAATGCAAAGCCTTATTTCTCCTATTTTCTTCCTAACTAATACAAGATTAGACACCCATTCTGAGTATCTAATAGGCACAATAATTCTAGCATCATACATTTTTCTGATTTCTTTCTCTACCAGAGGTAATTGAACAGGGTTGATTCTGCGCAATTTCTGTTTAAAAGGTTTCTGGTTTTCTTTGATGGGTATCTTATGTTGAATTATTTCTGTATCATATGATTTCATATCTTCATAACTCCATGCAAAAACATCAGAAAATTATTTGAAAAGCTTAATGTTTTTCAGTTTGATATGAGTTGGCAGTGTTTTGGATAATTTGATCATTTTGGGCTTTTCCTCACTGCCTATGTTGCATTCTTCCACTTCAGTTTCAATAGGTTCCAGTTTTGGCTTTTTAGCAGCATCATTCAAGTCAAGAAATTCCTCTAATGGGACCAGTCCTTTAGGCAAGCTTTGGTCTTTGGATTGCAACACTTCTAAGTCTTCATTTTCCAAATCTGTGCTACTTTATGTCATATGTTGGAATTCATTTGTTAACAGATTTATTTTTGCAATCTCTGGAGACTTTTCTTCTTCAGTAAGTGGGTTTTCTTCAATAGGACAGTCTTGTTCATACTCTGAATCTGAGTTTGATGTTTCAAATTAATTGTTGGACTGTAGGAAGTCTTCTATTTGTTTATCTCCATCAAAAACTTGCCAGTATTTTTCATTATCTGGGACAACTGGTCTAAATTTGACTTGGGTGGTGCATTGCTTGGTTTCATAAGGTGTCAGACAAGTTATAGCAGCAAAGGCTAAACTATTGGCAAGGACATTTTGGTTTCTTTGGATAAATATAAGTTGGAATTCATCAAATGTTTTTAACAAGTCCATGGCATCATCTCTATAGGCTCTTAAGTCTGGGATGTTTAGCACTGTATTCCCCATTTACTTGCCTAATAATCAACTCAGAATCTCCATGAACTTTTATCCTTTTGGCCCCTAATTTTTTCAATAAATGCAGGCCTAAAAGGAGAGCTTCATACTCAGCTATGTTGTTTGTACATTGAAAATTTAATTTATAGGAATGCCCCTCAGCATGATTGTTTATAGTGTTGTGTAACCATATGCCTGCTCCTGCATCATTTTTAGTGCAAGACCCATCAAAATTCATGTTCCAAAGAGGATTGTTTTTAGATTTGTCATTTATTTTATTGCTGTCCTCTTTGTTTTGTTCATCATTCTGCTTTGTACAAGGGTCTGCACTACGTTTTTCTGTGTTTCGTTCCTCAAGGTTTTCAATGTCTTGAGGTTTTATTCTTTGATTTCCATGATCTGTGTTATGCTTATGAATGTTTTGAAATTTAATACCTTTAACCTGTTTGCTGTAAATTTCTAAATCAGCAAACTGTTTCTTAATTTCCTCCTTGTTCTCCTCTTTATCAATGGCTGTAGCTATGTTTGAATGAGAAGTTATTATAGCATTTGATATTTTTTCATTGATTAGCTCTTGCTCTTTAGGAATACCATCATTGAAAAGAATGAAAGAGTCAAGGTCAGTGTGTATGGAGTAAAGAGGAGAGTTTTCCGGTCTTTCTTGACTACTCACCATGTATTTCATGTGTGTTTCCCTATAGATTCTTCTAGGCTGACTGAACACAGGGATGGTGGCATAAATCATATCCATCTGCATAGTACCTTGTAACTTAGCACCCCATGACCTTGAAAGAAGCATGCCATATTTGGGGGGTATATCAGCCACTACAATGTTCATCCCTAAACTCTTGGCTAATATTTGGGCTAAGTTAACACACAGATCTTTAATTAAGCCTAAGCATCTCACCCTACTAGAATCAAAGGAATATAAGTCTTTGTAGGGTCTAGTTCCCTCTAAGCCTAGCCTTTCCATTATTACCTTGGGCATGAAGTTGTGTGATGCTCTTGAATCAAGCATGGCATTGTGTAAAATATTATCGTGGATGTTTAAGCTGATGTAGAATGGAGGGGTGGTTACTTTTTGAAATTTTCCTTCGATTTTTGGTCCAAAAATCAGCTCTGGGGTATCATCATTTAAGTTAACTAAGTCATGAGCATCTTCTATGTTCAGAGCTTTAAAAATCTGACCTCTATATACATTTTGAGTGACTAATTCAGTAAGTAAGACAAAGATTTTGATTTTGGATATTTCATTCTCTAGGCTAAAAGGAATATGATTTTTTAAAATGTTTGATTCAACCTTGTTAGTCACTCCTTGTTCAACAAAATCAGCTTGCTGATTTCTAGTATTTACAGCAGTTAAAATATTTTTCTCAGGAGCATTAGCTGAAGTGGTAGTGCTGCTAGAGTTAACACTCTGTTTTTCATTGGCTTGGGTGTTTTTCCCTTTGTTTGAATCAGAATTTACAGTGACTGATTTATGAATTTCTGTTGACTTTTTGGGAACATTTTCAGGGTTGTTTTTGGCAAATTTATCAGAGGTTTTGTTCCTGGGAGTTTCTTGATTCTTTTTACTTCTCAAGTCATATTTTTTAGGTGATCCTATGATGGAATTTTTAGAATATTGTTCATAATAATCATTTTCTGGTCTTCTGTCATCATAAGGTGTATATAGACCTTGTTTTCTTCCATGGAGGAAATGAGAATCCTCATTGCTTACTCTCGGCATGTTTATGTTTCCATCCTCTATTTGTTCATTGGTTTCTTCATCCTCATTAACATAATTTTCTTGGAAAGGAGGTCTGATCTGCTGATCATCCTCCCTTTGTCTGTTTTGAGGCTGATTTCTCCTAAAGTTCTGATTCTGATTTTGAGATTGATTTCTGTTTTGGGGGGCTAATTTATTTTCTCTAGATTGTGATCTCTCAAGTATGCTCATCTTCTTCATCATTTCCTCCATCATTCTCTCCATTTTTGAACTAGATGTGGAAGGTGCAGTTTCCTCCCTAAAAGATACTTTCTTTTCATCCTCATCCTAGCTCTTTTTTCAATGAGATTTACTTCTACAACTAGAGCTCCCTTCTACATATCTTCCAAAGTCAAGGGATCTCTTTCTCTTAGCTGATATGCCATTTCAGGATCAAATCCTTCACGAAATTTGGCCAAAGCTGATCCTTGTGGAGGTTTCAAATCTGGGGTAATGCATTATAAACACTATTGAATCTAGTGCAATAATTTTGAACACTTTCCCCAATGTTTCTTTTGAGGTTGTTGTAATCTGAAAGAATTTGGAGAGAGTTTTTTCTGATTTCCCATTTGTTTAGGAATGATTGATGGAGAGCTTGGAGGTCATTAATACTATTAGGGGTTAAGCTTTTGAACCATTTTCTTGCTTCTCCCCCCAAAATTTGAGCAAACAACCTGAGTTTGATAGTTTCATCATCAATCTCATTTCTATCAAAATAGTCATTCATCTTGTCCACATGTTGTGAAGCAGTAGTAGCACCACTGGCATCATATAATGGAATCTTGGACTGATAGTCCTATGGCATATTGAATAAAGGTAAAGGAAGGACTAGGGGAGCATACCATGTTGCCATGATCAGAGGTTGTGGAAAAAATGGGGGGTTTACAGGTGGAGGATATAAGATAGGAGGTGGTTGGTGGAATGGAGTAGTTTGAACAGTGGGAGTATGGATAACAGAAGTGGATGGACCAGCAAGAGACTGTTGATCTGATCTAGGATGAGAAAAACCAAAGTTATGAATGAAATGAATATCAGGTGGAGTAGTTTCTCTACTACCAGGATATTCACCACTATGAAGGGGTGAGTGTGGAGACTCAAAGTCTATCTGATCTATATCATCAAGTGACCTAGTTCTGAATTGGTTTCTTAAGTCAACTTGTGAATCCTATTGAGCTATAAGGTTTTCAGGAACAGAAATAGCTCTATGAATTGGTCTGAAAACAGTTGAAGTCTTAGACTTAGGAGATTTCCTAAGTATACTTTCTAGATTATCAACTGTCTTAGGAGGATTTGGGTCAGGATAGGCTCTAGTATAAATTCTTCTAGAAGCCACTATGTTTTGTTTTCAGACCCAAATGATATGAAAATTTTAACCAAGTATGAAAATCTTTAGTAGGCTAATTAATCTTTAACAAGAAAAATTAATCCTCAAAGTTTCCTTAATTGAGTTTGTATGATGTTATGATAGAAATGGGTTTCCCAGTGGAGTCTTTAGGTCTATTCAGGATTGTGGAGTAACCAGGTGGAAATTTTTAGTTTTTAGAAGGTAAAATGATTTATGGTCCACCTCCAGTAATAGGTTTGAATACCAATCTGAAATCTTTTTTGGGCTTTCTGAGTAATTTATAGTCCTATGGGTAATGAGAGTGTCCTAAATCTGTTTCAACACTTAGCTACGGTGATGAGACAAACAGAGTTTACTCTGTGGCTTACTAGCTAATTTTTTCAAGGTTTGATGAGGGTCTGTATGAATCCTAAGAAGTAATTAGATTGCCACTGATTCAGACAGGTCCTATCATGATCACCAATATGCTTGGTAGTGCTTGAAGAAAGCTACTCATTCTTGACTGGATACTGAATGTTTTGTTTTAAGGATTTTACTCAGAAGTCCCGAGTATGGTCACCACTCCGTTAGGTCTCTGTAGTTTGCAAGATTGGCAAGTACAAATGCTGCAGAGCCTACATCAAAACCACATTGGAATCTGAGGATCTAGCCATCCTAGATTCAGAGAGGGATCTCTCTATATATGTGTTTTCGAAGATATGATCTTTAAGGCTTATAATATGATATTAGGCTAGTTATAAAACACAAGGGTTTGTTTGTTTTGGTTGGAATGAATATCATTAGAATGAAGGAAACCTTTTGAAGGGTAAATTTGTGAGTAGGTTGAAAAATGGTTCAGCTGATAGGATAAGTAAGAAACAATGTCAATCCATTGGGCTATGGATTCATAATAGGGTTTAACTGGACAACAAGGTTCAAGAGTGGTCCATGGGGCAAGTCATCTATGTCAAAGGATCTCTTTAAGTTGATTTTATGGAATGAAAAATTAAGAAAGTGATGAAAGAAGCAAACATCTAATAAAAAAAAGAGCAGCTTAAGATCAGGTAAGGACTTTTAACCTAGCCTGCTTTCAACATACTTAAAGGAAAGACACAAAGCAATCTAAGATCAGGTAAGTACTTTTAAACTAGCCTGCTTTTGATATACTTTCAAGAGAAAACATTTAAAACAAAGAATAGCTTAAGATCAAGTAAAGAATTTTAACTTAGCCTACTTTCAGCATATTCTCAAAGGAAAACATTCATGATGAACAAAAAAGTAGTATAATATTAGGTAAGTACTTTTAAACTAGCCTGCTTTCAACATACTCTAAAGGGAACTTTTCAAAGAAACTGTTGGAGATAAACTAGAGGACAGGTCTAACCATAAACTTCTCTAGCTCAACTTTAATAAGCAAACTTTTCAAGAAAATTCAAAGAAAATATCTCAAGTTGTACTTAGGAAACATGGGCTTACCAACACTTCACTGGTTATACTCTATTGAATTACCTTCCAAACACATTTAGAAGAAAACATAAAGGATAAATATTTATCAGTGAGATTTAGGGTACTTTCAGAAGTAAATTCTAATCTATATTTTATGTTCTTTATCAAGGAAAAGTGGACATAATGAAAACATAAATAAAATAACAATTACAGTGAGAAACACATCACCATTGACATATACCAGGATCCCATAAATTAGCTATTGTATTTGATGTTCAAACCGGTTACAATCTTCTAGTCTAGTGGGTCTTTACAGCTTCAAACTTCTCATCTCAGCCTATCTTTCTTCTATTACAACACAGAGCTTCACCAGCCTCAAAAGATATTTACAATTCAAGAGTATTCAAAGACCAACCTCTATATTGTCTTCTACAGAAGTAGTTATAGAAGAATGAGGAGGTGGAATGTAAGAAGGGTTCATTTGTTCAATTAATACAGAGTAATAGTTTATTTACCTTTGGGAGGCCTAAGGGAGAATATTTTGAATTCTTATCTCTTTTTTAATCAATTTTACATTAAATTTCATCACCTTTAGTCACATTTGTTGACTTTAAGGGTTTTTGGTAGGTTGGTAGTTAATTTCGAGCTGTCTTTAAAAATATCCCTGACGGTGCAATTAATATGCACTCTTTTGATGAAATAAGCTTGCACGTGGCATTTTGAGGATTCATATCCTTAATGATGTGGCATTCGGAGGCTTCCTTTATTAATTTGTCTGTCCCGGTGGCCTTAAACACTGCTTAAGCCCTGATTCTTGCTTTCGGGCCTTTAAAATCACTTTGGGGTCTTTAATCCTTATATGTTGGTTGTGCCACCTTTACACTGTGTTTTATCCTTAAAACAACAGGATTTAACTCTTTTAATCCTTCAAATGGTGCTTTATCCCTTATCTCTATGCTTAAGTTATCTTGGGCCCTTTGCTAACTATATTCACTGTGTCAACCTTTAACCTCTATGCTTTGTTTAATATTTGCTTGCTTTAAGCCTGGGAACCTTTGTTTTTGCATTTTTAAACTGTCCTTTGCCCCCTTTTAAATTGATTTAGGCCTTGGTGTCGTGTTTTAGGCCTGTTCCTCTTAATCTTCACCGCATTTTCCTTTTGCTATGGACATGTGGCTCTAGCGCATGGGGGTTTTGATTTAAACAACCAATAGCTGATTAAAAGCCTAGTTTCATGCCCTAAAAAACTCTTGTTCTGCACGATTTTGGGCTTTGGACGGGGTTATCCTCAACCTTGTCCCTTTATGGGTTGTGAGTATGGTTTTTTGCCTTAAAAAACCACCGTCAAACCTGTAAAACAACAAAATACATTATAAAAAACCTGCGAGGTTGAAAAAAATGCTTGCAAAGAGAGGCGAAGGCAGAGGAACATTACGGAGGGGTGATTTATGTAGGTGGGAGAGGATTTAACGAAGAAGAAGGCAAAAAATCGGGTTCAAAATGGATTTTGGCGCGAATTTGGCCTGGCAGTTTCTAGAAAGCCACCTATGGTTTTCGCGCAACCCTCGGTCGGTAAGTGGTTTTTCCCGGAGGGAACGTGATCCAACCAAAACGTGTCGCGTGGCCTTTTTCAATACCACCGGTATCGCGTGATTTTTGTTGGTTAAACTCCGGACGGTGAAATTGTGCGATACGTGATTCGCACCGTTGGATGAGGAGGGGTAGATTCGACGGCGGGGATATGGCGCAATGAAAAAGTTGCACGGCAGGGGTTTGAAGTGGGGGACAGGTGTCATGCAACAGTTGGAGGAGAGGATCGGGTAGTGGAATGTGGATTCGGAGGGGATTTGGGTGACAGGATGAGCAAGGACCACTGATCTATATAGATCTATGGTGGAGATTGCAAGATGGAGTGATAAGGCGGGGATAAGAAAAAGGAAGGGGAGGAAGGAAGGGATGGTGGGGTGAATGAACACCGTCAGATCTCCCGGATTGACGGTGGACACCTGTCGTCGGGAGGGTGAGTAAATACAAAAGGGAAAGGGCTAGGGATTAGGTAGGGGTGTGGTCTTGTGGGGGACAGCAACCAGGGGTTAAAGAGACAGGAGTCTATTGTATTAGGGGGAAAAAACTTTGCAAAGAAAAAGCGGGTTTAATAAGCGCTTGGTTATAGCGCTCGGTCTTGTGAAGGAAAGGAGCCATGGCCAAAAAACGAAATGGGGCTAAAATCTCTTAAAAGTGCGGAAAAGCTTTGTAAAGGTCTTTTAATGGATTTTTTATGATTTTTCCAAGTTCCGATAGTTAAAAAGGAAAATTTCTTAAACCATAACAAAGGGTTTTATGGTTCAAAAGGGATTTTGAAGGTTTTTTTTGGGGGGGGGAATGAAGGGAAAATGAAAGAGAGAAAAGGAGTTTTTTTCAGAGGAAAATGGAGGATAAAAAGGGCCACAATGAGTGAATGAAATGATGAAAAGGGGGTTGTTTAGGAAACAACAATGAAGATTATTTTTTGAGTTTAGGCAGCACAAGAAGGCTTCAAGAATGAGCAGTTTTGTATGAGAACAATCTCTTGAAGGCTCATGATTTGTTTTAGCCATCATTTGCTCTGACAAAAATTTATTGATGGCTAACATCCCTCACTAATGCTATCTTTAACTGAGTGCATATTTTGTCTAATGGTTCCTACTACTGAAAATTGTGCAAAAATGTTACTCCTTCCCAAAACCCTGGAAATCTTATCTGCCACCCCTTTAATGTATGGCAGAAAAACCCTTCCACCACTTTCTTGAGGATCACGACGTCTCTTGGATATGACAGTGCTTTTCTCTTTCTTTATGGCTTTTCTGATTTCCCTTTCCTTATACCCTATACCCAAGAAAACAAATTTCTCAGGGCTCTTACAACAAGAGTGTTAAGGACACTAAATTTTTTAGCAGGATGATGGTAAGACTCAGTGTGAAGGTAGTTGTTAGTATGGCATTCTTCCTAAGAACTTGATGCCCTAATTAGAATATAATAAATTAGAATTTTAAATTAGGGTTATTATCTTAGAATTAAAAATATAATAAATTAGAATTTTAAATTAGGGTTATTATCTTAGAATTAAAAATATAATAAATTAGAATTTTAAATTAGGGTTATTTTCTTAGAATTAAAAATATAATAAATGAGAGTTTTAAATTAGGGTTATTTTCTTAGAATTAAAAATATAATAGATGAGAGTTTTAAATTAGGGTTATTATCTTAGAATTAAAAATATAATAGATGAGAGTTTTAAATTAGGGTTATTATCTTAGAATTAAAAATATAATAGATGAGAGTTTTAAATTAGGGTTAGTATCTTAGAATTAAAAATATAATAACTCGGAGTTTTAAATTAGGGTTAGTATCTTCGAATTAAAAATATAATAACTGAGAGTTTTAAATTAGGGTTAGTATCTTAGAATTAAAAATATAATAACTCAGAATTTTAAATTAGGGTTAGTATCTTAGAATTAAAAATTTAATAAATGAGAGTTTTAAATTAGGGCTACTATGTGAGAATTAAAAATATAATAAATGAGAGTTTTAAATTAGGGCTACTATGTGAGAATTAAAAATATAATAAATGAGAGTTTTAAATTAGGGCTACTATGTGAGAATTAAAATTATAATAAATGAGAGTTTTAAATTAGGGCTACTATGTGAGAATTAAAAATATAATAAATGAGAGTTTAAATTAGGGCTACTATGTGAGAATTAAAAGTATAATAAATGAGAGTTTTAAATTAGGGCTACTATGTGTAAATGAGAATTTTAAATTAAGGCTACTGTGTGAGAATTAAAAATATAATAAATGAGAATTTCAAATTAGGGCTACTATGTGAGAATTAAAAATATAATAAATGGGAATTTTAAATTAGGGCCACTACTGAGAATTAAAAATATAATAAATGAGAGTTTTAAATTAGGGCTACTACTTGAGAATTAAAAATATAATAAATGAGAGTTTTAAATTAGGGCTAATACCTAAGAATTAAAAATTTAATAAATGAGAGTTTTAAATTAAGGCTACTACCCGAGAATTTTAAATTTAATAAATGAGATTTTTAAATTAGGGATATTACCTGAGAATTTTAAATTTAATAAATGAGAGTTTTAAATTAGGGCTATTACCTGAGAATTTTTAATTTAATAAATGAGAGTTTTAAATTTGGGTTACTACCTGAGAATTAAAAATTCAATAAATGAGAGTTTTAAATTAGGGCTACTACGTGAGAATTAAAAATTTAATAAATGAGAGTTTTAAATTAGGGCTACTACGAATTAAAAATTTAATAAATGAGAGTTTTAAATTAGGACTACTACTTGAGAAATAAAAATTTAATAAATGAGAGTTTTAAATTAGGGCTACTATCTTAGAATTAAAAATTTAATAAATGAGAGTTTTAAATTAGGGCTACTACCTTAGCATTAGAAATTTAATAAATGAGAGTTTTAAATTAGGGCTACTACCTTAGAATTAAAAATTTAATAAATGAGAGTTTTAAATTAGGGCTACTACATTAGAATTAAAAATTTAATAAATGAGAGTTTTAAATTAGGGCTACTACCTTAGAATTAAAAATTTAATAAATGAGAGTTTTAAATTAGGGCTACTACCTTAGAATTAAAAATTAGGGCTACTACCTTAAAATTAAAAATTTAATAAATCATAGTTTAAAAATTTAATAAATCATAGTTTTAAATTAGGGCTACTACCTTACAATTAAAAATTTAATAAATCACAGTTTTAAATTAGGGCTACTACCTTAGAATTAAAAATTTAATAAATCATAGTTTTAAATTAGGGCTACCACCTTAGAATTAAAAATTTAATAAATCACAGTTTTAAATTAGGGCTCCCACCTTAGAATTAGAAATGTAATAAATCACAGTTTTAAATTAGGGCTCCCACCTTAGAATTAGAAATGTAATAAATCACAGTTTTAAATTAGGGCTCCCACCTTAGAATTAGAAATTTAATAAATCACATTTTTAAATTAGGGCTCCCACCTTAGAATTAGAAATGTAATAAATAACAATTTTAAATTAGGGCTCCCACCTTAGAATTAGAAATGTAATAAATCACAATTTTAAATTAGGGCTCGCACCTTAGAATTAGAAATGTAATAAATCACAGTTTTAAATTAGGGCTACGACCTTAGAATTAAAGATGTAATAAATCACAGTTTTAAATTAGGGCTCCCACCTTAGAACTAGAAATGTAATAAATCACAGTTTTAAATTAGGGCTCCCACCTTAGAACTAGAAATGTAACAAATCAGTTTTAAATTAGGGCTCCCACCTTAGAACTAGAAATGTAATAAATCACAGTTTTAAATTAGGGCTCCCACCTTAGAACTAGAAATGTAATAAATCACAGTTTTAAATTAGGGCCCCCACCTTAGAACTAGAAATGTAATAAATCAAAGTTTTAAATTAGGGCTCCCACCTTAGGACTAGAAATGTAATAAATCAAAGTTTTAAACTAGGGCTCCCACCTTAGAACTCGAAATGTAATAAATCACAGTTTTAAATTAGGGCTCCCACCTTAGAATTAGAAATGTAAGAAATCACAATTTTAAATTAGGGCTTCCACCTTAGAATTAGAAATGTAAATCACAGTTTTAAATTAGGGCTACCGCCTTAGAATTAGAAATGTAATAAATCACAGTTTTAAATTAGGGCTCCCACCTTAGAATTAGAAATGTAATAAATCACAGTTTTAAACTAGGGCTCCCACCTTAGAATTCCAAATGTAATAAATCACAGTTTTAAACTGGGGCTCCCACCTTAGAATTCCAAATGTAATAAATCACAGTTTTAAACTGGGGCTCCCACCTTAGAATTCCAAGTGTAATAAATCGCAGTTTTAAACTGGGGCTCCCACCTTAGAATTCCAAGTGTAATAAATCACAGTTTTAAACTGGGGCTCCCACCTTAGAATTCCAAATGTAATAAATCACAGTTTTAAACTGGGGCTCCACCTTAGAATTCCAAATGTAATAAATCACAGTTTTAAACTGGGCTCCCACCTTAGAATTCCAAATGTAATAAATCACAGTTTTAAACTGGGGCTCCCACCTTAGAATTCCAAATGTAATAAATCACAGTTTTAAATTGGGGTTCACAGTTTTAAACTGGGGCTCCCACCTTAGAATTCCAAATGTAATAAATCACAGTTTTAAACTGGGGCTCCCACCTTAGAATTCCAAATGTAATAAATCACAGTTTTAAACTAGCGCTCCCACCTTAGAATTCCAAATGTAATAAATCACAGTTTTAAACTAGCACTCCCACCTTAGAATTAGAAATGTAATAAATCAGAGTTTTAAACTAGCGCTCCCACCTTAGAATTAGAAATCTAGTAAATCAGAGTTTTAAACTAGTGCTCCCACCTTAGAATTAGAAATCTAGTAAATCAGAGTTTTAAACTAGCGCTCCCACCTTAGAATTAGAAATCTAGTAAATCAGAGTTTTAAACTAGCGCTCCCACCTTAGAATTAGAAATCTAGTAAATCAGAGTTTTAAACTAGCGCTCCCACCTTAGAATTAGAAATCTAGTAAATCAGAGTTTTAAACTAGCGCTCCCACCTTAGAATTAGAAATCTAATAAATCAAAGTTTTAAACTAGCGCTGCCACCTTAGAATTAGAAATCTAGTAAATCAAAGTTTTAAACTAGCTCTGCCACCTTAGAATTAGAAATCTATCGCTGCCAGCTTAGAATTAGAAATATTAATAAATCAGAATTTTAAATTAGCGCTGCCACCTTAGAATTAGAAATATTAATAAATCAGAATTTTAAATTAGAGCTACTATCTTAGAATTAAAAATATAATAAATCAGAATTTTAAATTAGGGTTACTATCTTAGAATTAAAATTAATTCAAATAATATAAATAAAAATTTTAAATATTTATTAAAAAGTTTTTTAAAAATAAAATTTTACAATATAAAAAATTTTACAATAATAAAATAAAATTTATTTTCAATAAATTAACTTAATTTGTTGTCGGCTCCTCTCATCATCATTATCCCTCACTATTTATACCTTGATCCCTTGTGACCTTCTTTCACTCTTCATTCATTTCTCGTCCTGAAGATGGATCCCCGTTGGGATTCGAAACATCAACCATTGTTTTATGATACTGTGGATAATCTGGTTTCTGCAAATAACGACAACCACAGAAGTTTGAGAACCATAATCTTTAACTCAGTTTCTTAGTCATGCATATGTTAGAAAATCAGTAAATATGTGCAGTAATCAGCAGTATAAATCATGACACAATTGCAACACACAGGAACACCGAAATTTAAGGTGGAAACCCATTTCGGGAGAAAACCACCGCTGTTGTCGTTTCTGTCTTCAGTATTTATTATATGGAAAACTATTTACAATATTGTACTGATGCAGACTCATATCGGTATGCAGGTATCTACCTGCAAAAGGCTGCAACCTTCTCTTGTTTTCCAGCTGCTACTGGAAGGGAGCTACAACCCCCTAATCTCGTTTACCAGCCACTACTAGGAGGGGGCTTCAACCCCCTGATCAGAACACAAGATTTTACTGGTAGGAAGCTTCTACTTCCATGCTAAAGGCTTCAACCCTCAGAACCACTGTAGACCACGTTTCATCAATTTTCATACTAGATCAAACAACATCAATACAACTCTTCATAAACATCAACAACCATAAATTTTAACCAATACTTCAATCAGAATAGTGAGATCATTGTAACGATAACTTAGAAATAACCTAGACTTCAAAATAAATATGCAGATACAAACTCAACCTTGAACATTCATCAACCTGAAATGCATACGCTACTTCACTTCACTGAACTTGCGTGTATACGCGCTTTCCTTCACACCCATCTGCGTATAGCTCTGTGAATACTATTTTTCAGAATGTAATCAATCCCAAATCTAGATCTGAGGCTTTCAGTCAGATATCTTTAGAAATGCAGAACCCTTCATCAGTTAGTCACCATCAACCATGTTTATTCTCTCATTGATCATATTTGTACATAAATCAAATTTAGCAGCATGTACAGCAATTAAGCAACCTACATCCACATCAAGACTTCATTGAAAGGTAGCAGACAAATAGCAGGAATAATAGAAAAACCTCTGCAATAAGCTTTAGAAAACCCTAACTTCCATATGTGCCTTTTCTAAAGCAAACTCGCATATATACGCGCTTTTACTGAGACAAACTAACGTATAGATATGTAAATATAATCTTTGCATAATGAGCCAGATCCATAGAACTTACCCAGATTTCTTCACTTAACTTCAATAAACTTGCGCCAAGTCATAGATCTAACCATCTCTTCAATGGATCATGCAATAGCATAGTCATTTTAAGTCTATAGATCTTGATCCATCAATTTACCCAAGGGTGCATCATAACTTCAGATTTATCAATAAAACAAAATTCATCCCATGCAGATCTACTTCAGAGAGAAGTATATAGTAATATCCCTTACACATGCACACCATTGCATTATCATCTTCTTCTCCTTATATAGATTTAGCCTTTATCAATACCATGAGTCAAAACCACACAACAGCCGATGGTATTCTTGGATGAAATCAAATAGACGATACACACTTAATATTGTGGGCCAATACCATGGTAATGCCCCCTGGTATCTTCTTTTTAGAGCGCAAAAAGTCATACATGACTTGGATCATTCTTATCCGCGTGTATACGTAGCTTGGCATGAAAAAACCCACGTATATAATATTCAATATGAATATTATCAATTCTTTTGTCACTTCTTCTACTGGATATTACCCACTCCTTCTGATAGACTTATGAGCCTCTACTGAAGACATATATTCCAAAATTACCAGATAGTTTCCATCAAGGAAAACATAATAAGACATAGGAATCATATTGCCAACAATCTCCCCCTTTGGACTTGATGGAAACCATCTCAACATAACCATTATTCATTCAAATACCCCAAATTTTCTCCCCCTTTGACATCAAGTGAAAAGGGCATGATTTTGACTATGCTCCCCCTGAGTTCATGTTGAATCTTGAGCTTTATAACTCAACCAAGTATGACCTTTTCTATCACCAAGGATTCATACTAACATCAATGATCCAACCAAATGGTATTACATATTTGACTCATCTTCCCAACCAATTGGGTTTACAAATGTGAACAAGTCCTTACATGACTGAATATAACCATTTTACATCATAGGTCTCAACATGACCTTTTCATTAAATTACAGATAGAATTTTTATAACCAAAACCAAAGACTCTCAAGCATGAGATCATAACCCAGCAACCAATCAGAATGCCAACAATGCATCCTGTTCCACAAGGCAGGTGCTCCCCCTAAGCTTGTGCATCCTGAACACCTTTAACAACCAAATCATCAAAGCATCTTCATTAAGGAGATAAATATCAGAGAATGATACAGAAAGATGAATACTGGAACAACAACAGAGATTACTCATCAACACCACAAATGTTCTGAACATTGACCCAGATAATTTCTGTCAGCAAAACCCATACGCGGTTTTATGCATAGAAACTTGCGTATATACGCTATTCGCCTTTATGAAACCAGCGAACCAAAATTAATCTTCTGAAATTAAGAAGATCTGATCTGAGAGGCAGAGACCACTCCCAACTTCTGTCTGAGATATTCGAATGCTTCCCTGGGAAGAGGTTTAGTGAATATATCAACAACTTTTCCTTTGGAGGGAACATACTCCAATTTAACCTTTTGTTCAAGCACTTGTTCACGTAAGAAGTGATACTTGATAGGAATGTGCTTGGTCTTGGAATGCATAACAAGATTATTTGAGATACTAATGGCACTTTTATTATCACACAAAATGGAGATGGGAGGTGTACATTTAATTTGAATATTTTTTAAAGTTTGCATCATCCAAAGTAATTGTGTGAAACATGATGTAGCAACCACATATTCTGCTTCTGTTGTAGATAAGGCAATAGAACTTTGTTTCTTGCTGAGCCAAGATACTAATCGAGGCCCCATATAGAATGCACCACCACTAGTTCTCTTTCGATCATCAACATTTCCCGCCCAATCAGCATATGTGTAAGCCTGAAGAGTGAGATCAACATTCTTTGGATACCATAGACCAAAGGCTTGAGTCCCTTGTAGATATTTGAATATTCTTTTTATAGCCCGAACGTGAGACTCTTTGGGATTAGCTTGGAATTTTCCAACAATCCCAACTGCATGCATAATGTCAGGTCTTGTCCCAGTTAGATAAAGCAGACTTCCAATCATGGATCTATATTATGGTTGAGTCACTGTGGGAGAATCATCATGAGAACTGAGGTTACACCTAGTTACCATTGGTGTACTTATAGGTTTGTAGTCTTCCATCCCATACTTCTTCAGAATTTTCTTGAGATATTTTTCTTATGATAAAAATATGCCATTTATTGCTTGTTGTACTTGTAAGCCAAGGAAAAAAGTTAATTCCCCAAGTAAAGAAGTTTCAAATTCTTGCTGCATAACAAAATCAAATTTTTGACTCATGGACTCTTCATTACTGCCAAAAATGATGTCATCAACATATACAACCACAATCAACAGTTTATCATTCTCTATTTTTGTAAATAAGTTACTATCAGCAGATCCCTTTGTAAAACCTTGTTGATGTAGATATTTGTGAAGACGATAGTACCATGCCCGAGGCGCTTGTTTGAGACCATATAAAGCCTTTTTAAGTTTACAAACAAGTTTTTCATCATTTCCCAGAATGAATCCTTCTAGTTGTTCTATATAAACTTCTTGTTCTAGATCACCATTGAGAAAGGTAGATTTAACATCCATTTGATAAACTTTGATTTGTTGAAAACTTGAAAAAGCAAGAAACATTTTTATGGCTTCAAGTCTAGCTACAGGAGCAAATGTTTCTTCAAATTCTATACCTTCTTGTTGAGCATACCCTTTACAAAAAATTCTAGCCTTGTTTCTTATAACATCTCCATTTTAATCTAACTTGTTTTTGAATATCCATTTTGTTCCAATCACATTTTTATCATGAGGTCTTGGAACCAATTCCCAAGTATGATTCTTTTCAATCTGATCAAGTTTTTCATTCATGGCTTGAATCCAACATTCATATTTACTAGCTTGATTGACATTCTGTGGTTCAACAGTAGATAGAAATGCCAGATAGCTAGGAGATCCTACAAGAGTTCTTCTTGTTTGGACACCTGATCCCTTTTCTCCCAAAATTTGAAATTCTGGATGATTCTTTTGTACGTACCTGGATGAAGCCTTTTCAAATAGATCTTATTCTGATGCTTCATTGGGTTCACCTTCTATATTGTTTCTATTTGATGCAGGAGGATATCCATCATCATCATCTTCATTTGTTGTTGTTATTTCCTTTTTGGGGGCTGACAGAGACTCATCAATTACAACATCAATACATTCAACAATATTCCGAAGTCTTTTGTTGTAACATTTATATGCTTTGATTCTCGAAGAGTAACTAAGAAATATTCCTTCATCTGCTCTTGGTTCAAACGTGCCAAGTTTTTCATAATTGTTTTTGATAAAACATTTTCTTCCGAAAAATATAAAATGCTTTACAGTGGGAAGATTGCCATACCAGAGTTCATAGGAGGTTTTATCACTGTTAACCTGAACATGAGCATTGTTCAGAATATTTACCGCTGTATGTGTTACTTCTCCCCAAAAGGTATCAAGAGTTCTAGATTCATCAAGCATAGCCCGAGCCATTTTTTTAAATGCTCTATTCATCCTTTCTGCCAGGCGATTTTTTTGTGGGGTTCCAGCTACAGAAAACTGTCTTTTTATGCCATGATGTTCACAAAAGTCAAAGAATTCATCTGATATATATTCTCCTCCTCGGTCAGATCTAAGACATTTGATTTTTAGATCTAATTAATTTTCAACCAAAGCTTTGAAAATCTTAAAATTTTCAAATGCTTCATCTTTATGTTTCAGTAAACCGATCCAACACATTCTAGAGAAGTCATCAATAAATAAAATATAGTATTGTTCTCCACGAGGTGACTTTTTCCTTACATGACCACATGGATCAGTATGTATAAGTTAAAGAGGCTTACTTGCTGATCCTTATTTAGCATTGAATTGCACCCTGGTTTGCTTACCAAATTGGCGTGATTTGCATATGGTACTTTTAGGTGGAGTGATGTTGGGAAGATCACGAACTACTTTGAGTTTGTTGGATTTGCTTATTTGAGAGAAGTTCAAATGTCCCAACCTTCTGTGCCATAACCAATTTTCTGAATATTTTCTCAAGTAGCATTGTGTTTGACCACCTTTCAATACATACAAGTTGCTTGGTGTTCTAGTTCCTTTTATTACTGTTTTTCCTATGTCACGTTCTCGTACAACACATTCTTTTGAACTAAAGACAACTTCATTTCCTTGATCACACATTTGACTCTCACTCAATAGGTTGTGCTTTAATCCATCCATATACATAAAATCGTTAGCTTTCACTCTTTCTTTTAGAAAAACAGAACCTTTTCCTTTAATGACAATAGGAGAATCATTTCCAAAGGTAACATTCTTTTCTTTCTCTAGAGCATTGTATGAAAGGAGTTTATTTTATCACCTATCATGTGTTTTGAGCATCCACTATCAATGTACCATTGATTTTCTTCCCCTTCTGCAAATAATTCTATGCCAAAACTCTCAACCTATAAATCCTTCCTTTTCCAAACCTTGGAATTTGAAGGTGTATGCTCTTTTGGCTAAAGTTTGCTCCTGCATTTTGATTCTTCATGACCAAAGTTATTGCAATAAGTACATTCAATCTCATTTTGAAGAGGAGAAAATTTGTTATAATTATTCTTCTTTATTCCACTCTTGTTTCTTTGTTTTCTTTCTTCTCTCATCATGATGGTTTTGTATGCAACACATTGAGCAACCTTATGCCCAAAATTATGACATGAGAAAAATTGTCCATTAAAGAAGAAATTGTTGCGATCATAAAACCTTCTATTTATATTTACTTGCTGATTGATATTTCTGTTATTGTTCTTCCCTGTATTAGAGTGGCCATGCTTCACCTGTGTGGTTTCTTTGTTCTGTTGTAGGCCGGATTTTGCAGCATTGAGATAGCTTGGTGCTAAAGACTGAGATGATTCTCCAATATATCCAAGACCTGTCTTTATAAGAGGAGAGCATTGTGCCTTGATAATTTCATCTTAGGTTTTATATCCTTTAGCAAATCTAAGATTTAAAGTTTTCACTTTCTCAATTTCCTTTCTTAGACTTACTATTTCACATTATAATTTCTCATTGTCCTTCTCCTTTTCCATGAGCTGATTTTTTAGAGTATCTATGGCAATTTTTTTCTTCCAAACATATTTTTGTTGGGAAAAATACTGAGAGGGGGGGTGAATCAATATTTAGTGTAGACTGAACACTTTTATTTTATTTTTCTTTCTCTAAAACCCATACGCAAATTTATTGAATCCAACTCACGTATACACGCGGATATCCTTAATAAAACCTGCATATTACTAGAGATCTCATAATGCAGATAATTCTTTACTTAGATCTTTGCATCATTCATTCATCAGATGTTTATTAAGCAGTAAGCATGTGCAGTAATAACAGAATAACCCATCACACATAAGCAGCACACATGAACACCAGTATTTAAGGTGGAAACCCAATTTAGGAGAAAACCATCGTTGTCTTCATCTCAGTCTTCAATATTTTATTATAAAGAAAACATCTTACAATCATGTACTGGCACAGACTCATACCAGCACGCAGGCACCCACCTGCAGAAGGCTACAACCTTCTCTCGTTTACTGCCTCCGAAGGGAGCCTAAGCAACCCCCGCTTCCTTTCATTTACCAAATGCCTCTGTGTCGGGAAGGGAGCGTAATACCCTCGCTTCCTCGTTTACTGCCTACCACCGTGTTGAATCCTTAAAATCGGGTCTACAACAAGGGGGATACCCACCCGGTCCGGACCTTGGTTAGCAGCTCCTTTTCCATTTGGTGTAGTGGGTCCGACTGGGGATAATGGGACCAGTTTCCCAATATCTGTGTGTGTGTTTGAGATTTGGATATTTCTTTTCTAAAATTCCTAATTAAAATGCTTTTAACCTATCTCTAATCTATTCATATGAAAACTCGTATTCTAAGAAATATCTAATTCTAAATCTAACCCAGGGATGTAGTCTTTCAATATATGCGATCTAAAAAGGATTTTAGATAACAATTGATAATAAAGATCATTCAATTATTATGAGAAAAGAATTCAATAAAGATAAACTATTTCACATAAAAAGTTAGATGAAACAGATATGGAAAACATATCGCATATTAAGCTATTCATATATCAAGTACAAAGAAATAATTATCACCGTACAAAAAATGCCAAATGATAACTCGTGATATTCAAACATTAACATATAAACAACTAAACATAAATATCGCTTTTATCACAAAAATGTAAATGCTTAAGAGATAAAAATACCATTTATAATTGGTTCTACTCATGAGCTAGAAGCAATAATGATTTATCTCTTTCTTAATCCAACATCTATCAAGAGTACTGATAAATGCAACATCGATAATGTGATATTAGACACGAGATATCAATAAATCTCATTCCATTCATTCATCAAAACCTCCTCTCGAGGGTGCAAAAGTGCATGTTCTGAGGATAAGTTTTTGATAGCTTCTGAGACCCCTTCTCTAAATGCATGAGAAGGGTTTAAATACTAATAACTAAAATCTAAAAAATAGTTTATTACAAAAATTTAGGATTGCTTTAAATGACCGTCCTTTTCCTAGGCAAAAATATAGTAAAACTAAAACTAAATCTAAAAATAAAGACTATCAACTATCTACTTATGAATTTGATCTTTGATCTTGCAAGAATCCAAGCATTGTTTTGAGAAGAGGTGGTTGGCCGAATTCAGATTTCAACTGCGCCCATAGAATCGGCAAGTGTAGGAGCAATCTTCTCGAGAATTAATGATGCAACTAAGCGCATCGCATTGACTGTGGGGTTTTACTAGATATGTCCAGTAAGAATCCCAATTTAATCTTGTCGCTTCTTGAATTGACTTTGCCTTTTCATCACCTTTTGCCTCCATTCTGCTTGTAATTGTTGTGCTTGTGGAAGGTGTCCCGAATAATCTCCGAAATCAAATTAACTTTGTGCAAATTTTCATTTACACAATCGCAATATTTCGCCGTCGTAGCCGTCTTTCCTTCCGTCGCTTTTTTCTCGCTTCGAGCAGTACATCCCAATTGTTGAAGAGCGCTCTTTATGACTATCATTGATGATCCCGTGCTCTCGCTTCTTCTTCCTTCCTATCTTTTTCCATGCCATATAATTAGTAACTCTTTCATTAGTTAAATCATAATCATGTCATAATTCTACGACACGATTAGTGATTTTATCACTTTCTTGACAAAAAGAGTTGTATCATGCGAGATTTTCTTCGGCATAATATGTCTTGTTGTTGCAGCTAGTTGTTTGTTCAAAGAAACAGAATCTGAAATAAACTCGGAAGCTTAGGGTCATCTTTGTGCTCTTCTTGGATAATCCGTATTTGTTTCTCTTTATTTGCCAAACTTTTCTAATAACCAATTTGCATCTTTTGAAGCTCTTGTCGTAACTCTTCAAGTTTTATTTGTGCTTCACATGTTAGCACAGAGCTTGTTGCAATTGTTGTTGCGCAGCTTGTATCTGATCTTCTTTTTTCATTTAATAATAGCTTTACCTCGTATGCTTTATCAATGGTTGCGAGGCATAAGCTCCCGTAATCCGAGATAACTTGGCAAGATTGTCGCTTGGATCCGTAGTAGAATCCTTCCATAAGACATCTAATTGTTCCCGCTCGAGTAGAGATTGAGCTCTCTAACTTTCTCTTTTTTCTCTCGCTTCTCACTACTCGCTTTAGCATCATGGGGCCGTAGAATACATCTAGAGGAGAAATGTACTCTATATTGAGTACAATTTCAGAAGAGGAGTGATAGGTATATGCTCGCTTTCGTGATGGTGCCACTTATTCCCGTGCTCAAAACTTTTTGTTGTCCGTACTAGGGTCCGTATATTCCGTCCTTCTACATTAAGCAATTGATTAAAATTTTCCCATTCTTTGTCCAATTCAGATCTCGATCGTCGGTTGTTGCAGCATCGAGAGGTGGAAGATTCAACCGTGGAGTGGTAAAAGTATGTTGTTGTGAAAGCTCTTTAGATTGAGTTGTATCCTTCATCGAGCTTTCATCATTATCAATCTTTTTAGGATGCTCGAAGTCTCTTTGTCGACTTCGACTTAGAATTTTCTCGTATTTGAGCCGCCACTAAGACCGACACTAGGAGTTGGTTCCCTCATGTTCCAAGCGTAAATTTTTCAAAGGGATAGTAGTTAGTCTTCTCTCTCTGTAAAATTTAAATTTTCGAAAAATCTCTCAGGGGATAATTGTATTTGAGCTAAATACAAAACTTCTTTAAATGAACATTTTGTTTGAAACATATCATCAAAAGGATCTTCTTCTCCAACAAACACTCTTACTTTGATCATAGTGGTGAAATTTTTTAACAACGTCAATTGGATCAAATAACCTTCTCTAAAACTTGAACAGCTTGTAAGCATGTAATATTGCCTACCTCTTTGAATGCGTGACCTACATCAAATGCTGAAAATGCTCTATAGGCTACGGGAAATTGTAGCCAAATTCCCTTCTTCTTTTCCCTTTAATTCCTTTGTCAAACCTCCTTCACCACAGGGTTTGATAAGCACTCCCGAGCTACAAGTTTATCCGAACATACAGGGGGTAAAACACGGGGGAAGCGTGAGCTTCCAAAAACCCTCACATAAGTAAACAACTCTTCTCCCAAACCATCTTGCGACAAAGAGAATGTCGACTTCTGCTCTCCGGGGATAACCTTTGAGCATCCTTATTATACAATATTTTGTATAAGAGTGCAGACATTATGCCATGGAAAATTTTGTAAAAAATGAGGAACAAACTTTGATTCCCACAACTCTTTGTGATAGACATGAATAGGCAAGGGATCATGAATTGTCCATTACCAACCCATCAAAGGGAATTTAGAAACAAAACAAATTGAATCCATAACATAGGCAAGATAGATAAAAAGGAGGATAAATCCTCTCGGGGAAATAGTCCGTTTGGACCGGTAATTGAAATGGCAAGTAGCTAAATTATCGTACAAGATTTTGGCCCAGCCTACAATTGTAGCTGCTAATAGCAGCGATTCAACAAAGGGAGCCATTCGAGCAAGACCATATTTATGTCAAGCTTTCCAAAAAATCCCGCATAACATAGCAGAACAGACAAAACAATACGGAGAGGTGAGCAAACCAAGATCAGTACATACCGTGTTTGTTTTTCTTCAATGGTTCCTCTCTTGGTCCATTCCTTGGTGCATTCCGCCAAATTTGCATTTCTCCGGGCTGAATTTCTCCATAAATTGTTTGTTGTAGGTCGCCCGAGGTTCGGTAAAGTGATACATAAGCCTCAAATCTTCCGTAGTGAATGACCCGATGAGTTCTTGTCCTCGGAGTTCTAAATTGTATCGTCCGAAATATCGGTGTTATCCAAGACCTCATTTTATCATATCCGCATGCTAAGAATTCTCGGTCTTGTCGCTATTCTGTGAAGAAATGAACAAGCCAATTCCGTAAGAGACGCTTCGCAGGAATTACTTGATCCAAGACAGTAGCCACTGCACTTCCATTACCCCGGGATTTTCTTCTTCGAGCAGGTTATGCATGCCCTCCCGTAGTGATACACAGCTATTTGGGGTTCTGTAATTTATTAGCAAGATTGGCGTAGTCCAATTACTGTAAACAACATCGTTTCAACCAACTATGGGATTCTAGGATCTAGCTCCCTCCTAAATCCGGAGAGGGATCTCTCCAATATGTACAAAGATGGATATTTTCTTTGAAGTTTGAGATAATGATATTAGGTTAGTTATGAAGGCCCGTGGTTTTGTTTTGTTTTGGATGGTTGAGCCTCGATTATTGTTCGAGGTGAAAGTCTTGAATGCAAAGAGTTTCAAAGGTGAGAAGTTGCAAGAGGGAAGAACGACTATGGCTAAAAGATAGATATAACGTTGGGTTTTAGTCCATTTGGGCTATGGAGTCATAACGAGGCTTTAATTGAACAACAACATCAAGAATGATCCAAGGGGCAGTCATCTATACCACAAGATTATTGAGATTAGAGTGATGGGATGGAAACAATAAAGTGTTGGAGGGGTGGAAACTGATAATAATTTCTCGGAGGATTTATAGTCAGTCCAAACAAGAAAAAGCCTCTTAAGTAACTATTTAAAACCAACCAAGGACAGGGGCTAACCATAAACTTCTGGGGCAAGTTCTATTAAAGCACTTAATTGACAAACAATCCAGCAATCCACATAATTACCTTCTAAAGTATGAAAACACATAAGAGAAACAAAGTGTGACTTAAGATCGATAAAGTACTTTTAAACCTAGTCTCAAGCTAAATCAACACCAAGGGAAACTTTCGAAATCTACCTTTGGAGAAAAGAATCTAGGAATCAAAGGGCAAACCATATCTCTCTAGTCTAACTTTAATAGCAAATAATGGAAATCACATTCAAGAACAATGTTTATGTAAACGAAGGACGAGGGAACGTCAACATTCCTAACTCGTTTTAAACAATATTGAATCATTCTTAAATAAACAAACTTGAGGAAAAACATTAAGATAAAGATTTCTCAACCGCAGAAGGTTACCGATATACAGGTAGATCCTAACCCTCATTTAAACTGTTCTTTACAAAGGAATATGAACAATATGGCATACATAGAAGGAAAACAATAACAAAGAGAGATGTACTTCACCAATGACATAGACCGAGGATCCCAAGAAACAACTTTTATATTGATGTCAAACCGATTATAGTCTTCAAGTCCAATGTTTCAGCTTCAAGAATCATCTTCACTATTCAAACCCTAACTAATCTATCACAAGCGTAGCTCCAAGGGCCGATAGTGAACACTATTTACAATCGAGAGTTTAGGCTCAAATGTATTTCAAACCTCTCGTAAGCAACTCAACCAACAATTTCTCATCTTCTGCGTAGTATTTATGGAAGAATGAGGAGGTGAGATCTCGATAAAAGATTCGCTATAAAGTAATTAATACGGATTCAAGACTTCTTGGCCCTTTGAGGGGCTCGATGAAGAAGTTTACAGGTGGTTCTCTCGTATTAACTATTTTACATTAACTATCGTGTCCGCTGGAAAGAATTTTTTGACCTTGAGGTTTGGCGTGAGGTTGAAATAACTCCTAGCAGATATTTCTCGCATTAAGTTCCTTGCGTGCAGTAACTTCTCGAGCGCGTTGAGGCAAAACATCTTCCTTTGCAATAACTTCGGCCCACCCGGTTTGAAAGGTTTGAGGCAACAGTGGCGTTTAGTCGCCGGGAGGAATCAATTCGCCTCCTTTTTGTGGCGGTGGAGGGTTTGTTGTCACTAAAACACTTTAGGTATTCTAGACTCGTGTTTTAGATTAGGGGATTAGGCTTTTGATAACGAGCCTTAGCCATAATCTCCATAAAACCTGCTCTTCACTCTCTCGTGTTGGCACCTTTCTCGGTCTTCTACAGCGATACTCTTTGATCATGCTGCGATTCTTGGTGCTTTGTTGTTACATGTGCATACTGCAGGTCATACGGCATCAATTCCTCATGAAACACCGATGAAAACGTGAATTTGACACTCGCGAAACGATTTTCCGATAAATCGAAGGAGGGAGGGTCGTCACCCTCATCTTTCGAATTTCATCCGAATATAGCGAAAAACGTTAAACCCCGCGAAATACAAACAAAGTTATAAAATCCTGCGTTTATAGGTTAAGCCGACGGGAGGATGTGCTGAGGAGTAGGGCCATTGGATGGCATCATCCAATGGCCTGGGATTATTTGGAGAAATCATAGAATGGTGGAAAAAGATAAAATCTAAGCCGTCGATCGTGCAAGTTCGACTGATTGGGAGAAGGCAACGTGAAAAACCTTTGTAAACAATACAATATGACGTTTTTTAGTTTTACAAAGGAAAAAGGCGCATTTTATATGAGCAAAGCTGAGGGGATCGTACTGTGTCTGTAAGAGACCCGATCGCAAATCGCAAAAGTGAAAAACGTGATGGCGGATTAGGCGATGGGAGAGAAAATGCGATATTGCGATTATGCGATGGGCTGAAACTACGATGGATCGCATCACAAATATTTGCGATGCTTTTTTGGAGGAAAAGTGAAAATTGCGATCGCGATCTATGATGTGATCGCATCGCAAATATTTGCGATGCATTAGTTACAATTTGGAAATTCGCGATACCGCGCTTTGCGATAAGCGCCAATGGGTTAAAACTTGGTTCCAGGGTGCGGGCATATGGAAGAAAAGGGGCTAAGGGCTTAAGCTTCGAGGGGCTTAAGTTCTATACATAAAAACATGTATTTTCATGGTTTTTGAAGGGTTTCTCGAGGAAATGAAGGTTTCGTAAGGTTAAAAAGTGGGGTTTTAACCTTATAAAAGGGGTTTTAATGAAATGGAAAGGGAGAAACATGAAATTGTGGGTTTTTTCATTGGAAATGGAGAATAGAAAATGAGGTTAGTGAGGAAGAAAAAGAAGGGGACCAAGGGGTTCTCAGCAAAGTATTTAACTTGGGATTTTTTAAGGATTTCGTAGGCTTTTAGGATGTAAACAGAGAATAAGGGATCTAGACAAGAGGCATGAGGCCTTAGAGAGACTTCAAGAGCCAACAATTTTTAGTGATAAAATTGTTCCTTGGAGGCTCCAAAAATATTTAGCCACCTTTTGGTATAACAAAATATTATAGGTGGCTAACAGCTACGTCCTTATTGTTAAAGGCGTATCCGCATACAGAAGCCATCTCTTTGTTTTCAAAAGACTCTGAACTTTCTCTTTCTTACCCATAATGCTCTGTGAATGCTTTGTATAGTCTTCGTCCTCCTTCGCGCCCGCAGTGTTATCTAATTAAGTGAGAGTAATGAGATGAGAAAGGTGACGGGATAGTTTTAAATGGTCAAGGCGAATAAAAACGTGAAACAACCTTTCAATCAAAACAAAATCCTTTCCATCAATGATTAACAATCCATTCATTAATTTTGACATCAAAGCGCATAATGGATATTTATTTATGAAAATATTTACTTTGGACATCGTGCTAGAAGAATCTGCGATTTGCCGTGCAATATCGCAAAATCGCAATATCGCGGATCGCAATCATCGCAAATCACAACATCCAAATCGCAACATCCACAAATTGCGCTCTAATATCATCGTGAAATCGTCAATATCGCAAAATCGTGAAATCGCAATTTCACAAAATGTAGCTTATTAAACAACTTTTCTCGCGATATGCGCTTGCGATAAATACTTTAATGTCTAGTTCTTTGGGATCGCGCTATCGCAATATCGCTGAATCGCAATTTTAAAAGATTATGCTTTGAAAATGATATCCACTTTTTTGCGATGGATGCGTATTTCTATTCAAAGAAGGATTATGCTTTTGATCTATCATAAACTTAGGTTTATTTTAAAGATTTTCAAAGGAATTTCCCTAAGTTAAGATAGTACTTTTATTTGAGAAAGGAAATAAAAACTAATTAATTTTTTTTGGATTTTTTTGACTAAGGGTCCCCTCTTATTTAGTATTATTACTAATATTAAATAAGAAGGGGGGTTGTTGTTGGCCACAACATTGGTGATTCACTTGGAAGAACCAGCTATCTCTCGCTTTTCTTTTGAATTTTCTAAACTTTTCAAAACGAGAAAAATTTTCCAAAGTAAAATCAAGCTTTATTATAAAAAGACAAAGTACATTATGCTTGAATCTATAAATGATATTTCATTTCTTCTATATTCAACTTTTGATTATTCACTTCCTCAAGCTAGTCCTTGTATTTAAATCAATCATTACTTGGTTTAAAAATATAAAAAACAAAGGCTTCTCTATAAATCGCCTTTTAAATATGCTCATTTGTCGTAGGTAGAGCCATCACGCCAAAGAAGCGTTTATAGCCTTGACAGAGTTACCTCGTTACCCAAGAATGATCTCGTATCCTACTTAGAGAAATATAAAATTTTCAAAGAGAAATCCATATTCACACTTATTGCTTTTGCTTTTCTTTTTTATTCTTAAAGAACAATGTCTTGGTTTGATAGCCCAACTCATGACAATGCCATTCACTTGATTTATAATTTTGTCTGAACAAGTTGGCTCGCGATGAGACCCCCTTGTCTTTTGATTGTAACAATCTTGAGTCATTGCCCCGTTATGGTATGCAGCATTGGCAAAGTCAGCAAGCTATAATATCTATGATCATGATAAGCTCAGCCGTGATGAGACCTCTTACTCTTTAAGTTAAAAAGTGTATTATTGGATAATTCTTTGAAGATTGTAATTTTCTAAGCAGGGAGGATATCATTGTTTCCTTAAGATAGCTCTGGACGATAATGGTAGAGTTTTTAGAAGGAACTTTTCTATAGAGAAACTTTGTTTTTCTATTGATACTTTTCATTGAACTGATATAAAACAATCTTTCACTAAAAGTTGCCTTTCATCAAAGTTTTCAAAGTTGAAACTAGTATCATTTCAAGACTAAAGTTTTTAAACTCGATCTTTGAATAATAATGATCAATATTCTGACAAGAATTCTATTTATAAAAATGAAGAAACAAAATCTAAACAGAGAATTTATATCTTCTTTGTAAATTCCAAATGTAACCATTAACAACTCGTTTTTTTTGACAATAAAGAAAACTAATATACAAAATAGAAGAATGATCTCCTATGGAAAATATTTTTTGAGAATTTGTCCATTAACAGTAAAGATTCTCTTTTGCCCGTTAAATCCCAGTAACATAAAAGTAGATGGACCTATGATTTTACGCAATTTGAAAGGACCAAGCCACATTCGTTGAAATTTCATATGTTTTCCTTTTTCCTCATGAGCCTTGTCCCATTTTAAAACAAGATCTCCAACCCGAAAGTCTTTTTTCAAGTTATCATGTTTGAATCAAAAGAAGATTTTACTAATGCTTGATGATGAGCATGAGTTATTTTGGCTTTTTCTCGTTGTTCTTCTAACTTAATTATTTCCATTTGTCTTAGTTGCAAGGAAGAACTTGGTACTTCATCAATATATTGAACTAAGGCCAAAGAAGGAATTGCTAAATGAGTTGGAAGAACTACTTCTTTCCCATAAACTAAATTAAATGGAGAAGTACCAATAGAAGCCTTCTGTGTTATTCGATCTGCCCATAAAGCATATATTAAAGACTTATGCCAATTTTTATGATTTTGATCAATGGTTCGCTTAATGATTTTGATTAAGTTTTTATTTGTGGATTCAAACTAACCCATTTCCCCGTGGATAATATTTGGCGCAGTATTTAAGTTTAAAACCTCTCTTGAGTGAAAATTCAGTCATAGCATTACCAGAAAAATATGATGCATTGTCAAATACTAAAGCTGAAAGTAAACCAAACCTGGTGATTATGAAATGATATACGAATTCAATGATATGCTCGACATTAGCCTCTTGAGAGGGACTCGCTTTCTACCCATTTCAGTAAAATAATCGATCATGTAATGATATACCTATGTTGCTTAGAAGAGTGAGGAAAGATCTCACCTATTATGTCCAATCCCCATTGATCAAAAGGTTGTTCAATGTTTACTTGTTTTTAATGACAATGATGGTTTTTTTTGTCTTCCAGTCGCGGTTTGACAAACTTGGCATCTTCTTACATAGCTATGGGAATCTTTGAATAAAGTGGGCTAGTAATAGCGTCGTGCGAAGAATTTTATGTGTGAGACATCTCCAAAGATAATGTCCACCTGCTCGTGCCCATCGTGAAGTTCCCGCAAGACTTTATCAGCCTTCGCATTTCTCCAAACATCTAAGAAGAAATTTAATCGTAATTCATTTTAAAAAGAACATTGTTTACAAGCCGATATTGTTTAGCCTTCAACCTCAAGGCTCTTTTTCTTGGTGTGATCAAGATTTGGAGGGGCATATCCATTCTTCGATATAAAGTGATATCGACATATAATGATTCAACAACGTTTAGGCTTACCTCATATGTTTGTATCTCTTCGTATGATTTCTCCAAAAATCCGTGATGCTCCAGCCTAGTATTTTACAAAAGCCTTGACCTCTAACAATATTTGATGGTTTGATCTCAACATCATATTCTTGTAAGGCAAGTAATCCAATTAGCTCTTTTCTCACCCACATCTTTTTGGACTAAAAGATTTCTTACTGCGAAACGATACAATGATTTTTTGTATGGGTTTTAAGTAAAAAGGGTCTCGAAATATTTAATTGCTTTGAAAACAGCGTAAGCTTGTTTCTCCACATCTAAGTAATTCAACTCAGCTCCCCGTAAATTTGAACTCGAAGAAAGCAATTGGGGGCTTCTACTTTGTCTTGATTTTCTTTGAGTGAGAATCACACATAAGATTTATCGAGGCAAATGTGTACAAAATAAAAGGATCGGAAAAATTTGGAGTTGCTAAAGAGGGAGCATTAATGATTGCTTGTTTAATCGGATTGAATGCCTCATCTTGGCACCACTCTGAAGTTTGAATTCTTTTTTAATCATTGTTTGTAAAGGAGATACAATTCTTGAAAAAACTCGGTACAAATCTCTTTACAAAATTAATTTGGCCGAGGAAAGAATGCATAGCTTTCTTGTTGTGAGGTAAGGATATTTCGTAAATCTCCTTGATTCTATCAGGATCAATGTGAATTCCAGATTTTTGACACTATGAATCCAAGAAGTTTTCCTTCACTTAATGCGAAAAAGGATTTTTTTGTTAAGTGAAATTCCATACCTTGACAACGTTGGAAGATCCGCTCAAATCTCTAAGATGATTGCTTCGCTTTTTGGAATATACAGCTTTATATCATCCAAGTAAATTACCATTGATTTGTTAACTAATCCCTTGAAAGCGATGTCCATGGCTCTTTGAAATGTGGCACTGGGCCATGGATCGTACCTCAAAAAGGCATCTTTTGATATGCATAAGTGCCCCCATTTGGTTCTAAATGTAGTTTTCAATTGATCATCCGGATGGACTAACACTTGGTTGTAGTTAGAGAAACCATCTAAGAAAAGACATTAATTCTCGATCCTCGCAACTGTCGTAATATTTTCTCCATGGGAGGCAAAGGAAAATTATCTTTTTGGCGGGCTTTATTAAGATTTCGAAAGTCAATGCAAATTATAATATCTTCGTTTTTTCTTTCTAACGAGAACCATGTTGAAACCCATTTAGAATGTCGAACAGAAAATAATTTTGGATTTCAATAATTATCGAGTTCGCATTTGATTTGATTTTCTAGATTGGGATGGATTTTTTCCGAGCTTTTGTTGTACATGTTTCTCATCGTTCATCATTGGGATAGTATGTTGGATGATAGAAGTGTCATAAGTTTTGAGTTCATTTTAGTTCCAAGCAAAGACACTTTTATATTGTTTCAAAAAGACGCACATATGTCGACTTTTTTCTTCGGGAGTTAGACCAAGGCCTAGGTTGATATTCGTGGTTTGCATCAGGGCTCCTAGATTTATTAATTTCGTAATTCAAAATTGAACTTTGTAATTTTGAATTGGTAGATATTTTAAATCTTGTCTTTCAAATCATAAAGGTCTTCTAACTTGACTATTGACTTTGGAATAGCATTATTAGTGCTATTATGTTGTAATTGTTTGTCATGTTGGTCTTCATCGATTATTTGATTGGTATAAGATCCTTCGGATGTGAGGAAGCTTACAATATCAGATCATCGTTGAAAATTCTCCAATTGGTAACATTATCGGGAATCGAAGGTCTAAAGATTAATTCAATTGAAAATCGATCGAGACTAAAGTCTTCTCAAGAGAATAAGCTTAGAGGCTACATTGGCTAATAGAGTCCGCACTAGCATTCTAGATTCTAGGAATTGGTGAAATATTGAATGCTATAAAATGTTCAACAGTCTTGAACTAAAGATTGATAATGTGCTTTAAATGACCCGATAAACAATGTATAGTATTGCGTGCTGTTTGATTACAATTTCTGAATCTCCAAAAACTTGCGTATATTTGATATCCAATCCGATCGCTTTCTATAACCCTTGGACTAAAGCCTCGTATTCACGACGTATTATTAGTACATTCAAACTCAAGTCAATAAGGTTAGCATAATCTTGTTTCCTTCTGGACTAACCAACACGCATCCTGATCCTGCTCCTTCATTAGACTTAGAACCATCAAAAAATAATTTCCAAAATAAAGATTTATTTACAGGATTATCTACAAAATTAATACATTTAGAACTATCTATTTGAGAAAAAAATTCTATTTGAGATAAAACAGAATGTTCTAAATAAGGTGAAGTATGAGCATTGAAATTTCCTAAGAAAGAATCAACTGAGTAATTTCCAATGATATTATCTGCTATACGCAACCGGTTCATTCTCTCCTTCCACTCGTTACTATGTATTTCGATGCTTTTCTCGCTCAACCTTTATCCGATTTGGTTTACCATTATAAGGAAGCCACATGTGCGACTCAATCGATTGCAAAGTATCCATGAAGTTTTTTCTCGACCAATCTCTCGCTAAGAATTAAGCCATAAAATTCTAGAATATCCGCAACTAAAATATCAATGACTTGACATACCTTTGGATTTGATGACGTGCCCTTTATGGTAACCCTGGTTTAATTCGCACAATCACTTCAACTTGCGATCGATTTAATCGCACTATGCGTACAACGTATTTTGTGGTTGAACGTTCAATTTTGCACATACCGATTTTGGTAGAATATTAGATGAAGCTCCGTAATCCACTAAACAGATTATGCAATTTTTTTATTAAAAACTTCGTAAGTAAGAAGAAATGGAGGAGTATGAGATCTCGACCTTCCTCCAATTAAAGCGATATTTTCAAGATCAACTTTCATCGATTGAATTAGTTGGAGGTCTTCCCATATCATTAGAAGCTTGAGAAATTACAGATCAGTGTAAAGGTTTTTCTCGGTGACAGATGTAATTCTTTCAAAAGTACTTTTCTGCTGATGTTTTAACTTGCTCAATTCATATGGTGATGTTTGCCCTAGTCTTCTTCATATCTTCTATAATTTTATATTCCATTTCATTCGGAACAATCAATGTTCTTGATGGAATTGATGAATCTATTTGACCGGGCTAGTTTGAATTGCTTTGGATGTTGTTTTCTTGGGTGCAACTTTATCCTTAGCCAATGAGCTTCGCACTCTTTGGTTTAGGAGTAGTTTGAGGAGGATCAAGTTGATTTCTATTTCTAGTGCTAACCGGGGATGCTTCTTGGTCTTCCTCATCCGGGAGGATGAAATCCCACATGCCTTGTACTTCTACCACCTCTTCTTCATCGAGTAGTTTCTCCAAGTAATAGCCTCTCTTCTTCTTTCTTCTGATTCAGCATTTGTAATAGCATTTGGTGGCTTTTGATCAGTTGAAAGATTTCTTCTAAAAGGCTTGAAAGACTTTTTAGAAGAGGTTATTGCTACTTGTTTCTTGATATCAACCATTTCATTGGACATGGTTTTCAAAAATTTCTGCAATCCTTCTAAATCAAATGGATCTTTTGGTTGTTTTTTCTTGGGATCTTCCTTAAAAGTGACCTTCTTGGATTTCCATTCTTCTATTGCATTTTTATTTTCTAAAGCAATGATTCGTTTCTCTACTGCTATTGCTTCCTTCATATTGTCTGCTAAAGTTGTTTTATTAGCCCTATCAACAAATATTTCTATGTTTGATGGCAAAGCAGAAATGTACCATTCACTTCGCACTTCTTCGCTAGGCTTGGAAGCAGTAGGAATTTTGTTTAACAATTTGTTGAAACGAGAATTGAAATCCTTGACAAGTTCTTTTGAATCAGCTCTAATATTAGACAAATCATTAATCAATGTTGATGTCGACCTGTCATCACCAAATTTAGTTAAAAATTTATCTTGAAAGATATCCCAAGTAGTGATAGATCCATATGGTAATGAGAAATACCATGATCCAGCTGATCCTTGTAGGGTATAGGGAAAAAGTCGGACAACAACATCTTCATTAACAAATCTATTGAGATTTATGGATAACATAAAGTTGTTGATATGTTCTTTTGCTAGCATGCCTGCTTCAGGATTAAACTTAGGCAGCCATTTTTCAGGATGGGCCGGTATTTGGCTCAAGGGTGTAGGCATTAAGACTGCCCCTGGATTATTCCATGGCATTTGGGCCATCACTGAACTACTAACAGATGAAAGTGCAGATGATAATATTTGTGACTGTGAAGATGAAGATATTATGTTTTGAGAAGGAGATGTGGAAGATTGAGTGGACTGATGGACAGTAATCTGGAGTGGAGGAGTGGGTGGTTGACTTCACGATGAAGTGTTTGAGATGGATGATGATGATGAAAGAGTCTCACTATCAGACCCTTTGGGTGATTTCCTAGCTCTTTTTCTTGTAGGTAGAGGTAACTCAGTTGGTTGAATGCCAAGCTTTTCACTCTGTAATCTAGTGAGAGGATGAGCAGGATTATATTGCGAAGTCACACTGCCTTGAGATTTATCAGACCTTTGAGGTGATATTGAAAATCGCTGAAGTTTATGAATCAAAGATTCGACTTCAGGAGGTTCAATAGCAGATTCTTCTGAAAAGTCAGGGTTTGTGGCAGTGTTTGTTCTTCTTTCGACTTCTGGTTCTAGATTTAAAATTCCTGAGTAAGATGGAGAAGTCGGGGAAGATGGTGAGGGTGATTTACTCTCAGAATGGTATTCAGATTTAGATTCACTTTCCATTCATAGTTTGAGGCCCTCCTTCGCCAAATATGTGGAGGCCCCGAAGATCGTGTCTACAACAAGGGGGATACCCACCCGGTCCGGACCTTGGTTAGCAGCTCCTTTTCTGTTTGGTGTAGTGGGTCTAACTGGGGATAATGGGACTAGTTTCCCAATATGTGTGTGTGTGTTTGAGATTTGATATTTCTTTTCTAAAATTCCTAATTGAAATACTTTTAATCTATCTCTAATCTATTCATATGCAAACTGTATTCTAAGAAATATCTAATTCTAAAATTGTAGAAATTTTCTGAATAATGAATATTTATCCACCAAGATTATCTTGATCACATACTAATTCAAATTCATATGCAACACATAATCTCTTCTACAATCAATCAACAATTTGCAGAAATAAAACAGTCGCATGCGCACATAAACACAATATGTAATGGGGAAATATTATAGCTGAAACCTCTCAAATTTATTCTCAGAGGACATATGGAGAGAAATACGTGTGCTGACCTTAGCACAATACTCCTCACAGGTACTCAGTACTATCTCATAAAGTTACACACAAACTAGCTTGGTTTTGAACAAGTCACAGGTTCAAAAATCATCCACTAATTGCCTGCCTCTATTGCGCAATCAAGGCTGGTCTAATGAGAGATCCAAGGTTCGAATCTCCTTGGCTTGACAGCGCAATCCTCATGGGCAATTTCCTCCAAGTGTGGTGCAAATCTCATGCACAACTAATGTCACAACCGATAGCTATCTCAACCCTTTCATCTACCTCTTTCACTGGTCTCCACTGAACTGTCCATGCACTGTAGTGAACTGATGTGTTCTTGAGTTGAATAATGAGTTAATAATTAGTGAATTAAATAATATTTAATTCACTCCACTCATTACTAGTTGATTAGCTAATTAAACTAATCACAACTAGTTCAACTAAGTTAAACCGAACACAACTCCACCAACTGTCTCATCAACTCCACCAAACTTCTGCCACTGAAGTCCTAACTGAAGTCAACCATGCATGAGCTCACCAAACCCAAAGGAATAGCGTAATTCCTTCTGTCAGATGCATGGGCCACATCCGTAGCTCCAACTGAAGTGTTGTAAGAGAATAAACTGAAGTTTAGAGTCCAAATATTATTAAGGGCTAATAATATTTGACTGACCTATTTTTAGACAGGCATTCTAAAAATAGACTTCGACCTGTATGTCTAAAAATAGAGGTCCATCTATTTTTACCAACTCGACCAATCATCCAAGAATAGCATACTGCAACTCCTAGACCATGCTCCATATGTCTAAAAATAGACATAGTCTAAAATAGACTTTGCGCCAAAAATAGCCTGCGGGCCCACTTAGTGAAGGCGACTTCATTTCACTAAGCTCCATCATCTTGCTGCATTTTCAACACTCCCTCTTAGCAAGATATGGATTATCTGCAACCCCTATCCTGCCTCTGTGGAATTCGAACTTGCTCCTAGTGAGCGCCTTCGTCAAGATGTCAGCATCCTGATCCTCCGTGGGAACATATGAAAGTAACATGATTCTCTGCTGAACACAATCTCTGATATGATGGTACCTGATGTCGATGTGTTTGGATCTATCATGAAATACTGGATTAGCCGAGAGTTTAATGCAACTCTGGTTATCACAATAAATCATTGTAGGCTCCAAATGCAACCCGAACAATCCAACGAGGATCTTCCTCATCCAAATAGCCTCGCATGCAGCCAAGATTGCTGCCATGTACTCGGCCTCTGCTGAATTGAGTGCCACGGATCTCTGCTTCCTACTGTACCGGGAAACTGTTGTCGACCCAATGCTGAAAACTCCTCCAGATGTGCTCTTTCGGTCCGTTGGGCTCCCTGCCCAATCTGCATCAGTGAAGCCGGAAAGCTTCGCTCCATCCTCCTGTCTGTACCATAGACCATATCCCGATGTGCCACTAAGATAACGCAATACATGCTTGCCTGCCTTCCATAAGAGCTTGGTAGGCTTAACCATAGCTTGCGAAAGCTGGTTAACAGCATAGCATATATCGGGTCGTGTATTGACCAGATACATAAGCGACCCCACCAACTGTCGATAAACAGTGGCATCCACTACCTCCGCTGAAGTAGCATCCTCCTTCCTCCAACCTCCAGGAAGAGGAGTATCAACAAGCTTGCAGCCATGCATGTTGAACTTCTCCAGTATTTCTCGGGCATACTTACCCTGAGAAACAAATAGTCCATCACTGTGCTGCCAAATTTCCAATCCCAAGAAATAATGAAGAAGGCCCAAGTCCTTCATCTAAAACTCTCTAGCAAGATCCTCGTTGCATGAAAGTTTCAACAGCTCATCACCCGTCAAAATCAGATCATCTACATACAGTACAATGATCAGCAACTTCCCCTCCACCACAATCTGGTACAGGTTAGGATCCGCCTCACTCTTGGAGAATCCAAGTCCGGTGAAATAACTGTCTATCCGTGTGTACCAAGCACGAGGTGCTTGCTTCAGCCCGTACGGTTCTCTCTTGAGTCGGCACACATGCGACTCACTGCTGAAGATCTTGAAACCTTCAGGCTGCTCTATGTACACCTCCTCCTCAATGACTCTGTTGAGGAACGCAGTCTTCACATCCATCTGATGGATGTGCCATCCCATCTGCGTTGAGAGAGCTAGGATCGTCCGTATGGAAGAGTACCTTGCGACAGGTGCAAAGGTCTCCTCATAATCGATCCCCTCGATCTGTGAGAAGCCACGGGCGACAAATCTCGCCTTGTACTTCTCCACACTCCCGTCAGCCGCCTGCTTCACTTTGTAGATCCATCGCGAACCCACCACCGATTTCCCCTCCGGTCTTGGGACAATCTCCCATGCACTGTTTCTGACGATCGAATCATATTCTTCGATCATGGCATCTACCCATGCGGGTTCCTCCACAGCTTCCTCAAAAGAGGATGGCTCCGTCACGACACATTGAATCATAAGAGCCATGTATCCAGTGTACCGATCCGGTGACTGTCTCTGTCTGCGCTGTGCTGTAGGTGGTCCTACAACCTTATCTGCATCCCGAGCCAGTCGCTCAGCTTCTGTAGTGTGCATGCGCCCTCTGATGGTTGGCGCTGCCTGGGTGGTTTCTTCCACCTCCTGAACCTCCTCTTGTGGCTGATCCACATCCGGAAGCTCCTCCTTAGGAACTAACAGCTCCTCATCCGCATGCAAGTGTGGCTCCCTCTCAAGTGAAACCGCATGGCTTTCTCCTCCGAAACTTCTGATATCCCGTCGCACAACAATGCCCTATGCACTGTTTCAGAACACACCGATAGTTGCAGGTATTACAGACCCCACAAATATTCCAACCTCAGCAGTTGGATCCAGCTTCCTTCTCGCATCCTTCGTCACATGCATGTAGAAAGGAGAACCAAAAATCCGCAAATGGGAAATATCAGGCCTCTTGCCAGAATAAGCCTCCTCCGGTGTACTCATGCCAAGAACCTTGTGAGGACAACGGTTCTGCACATACACTGCTGTATTGCATGCCTCAGCCCACAAGTGAAGGGGTAGGCCCCGATCATGCAACATCGCCCGTGCAGCACCCACGATCGTTCTGTTCTTCCACTCAGCCACCCCGTTCTGCTGTGGGTTATGGGGTGCGATGAGCTCTCTCTGAATCCCTTCTGCGCTGCAAAAGTCTTTGAATTCAGCCGAGATGAATTCACCACCATTGTCGCTCCTAAGAGCCTTCACATGCTTCCCCGATTCCTTCTCTACCAGCACCTTGAATTCACAGAACTTTGAAAATGTCTCGCTCTTCTTCTGCATGAAGAAGATCCAGCACTTCCGAGAGAAATCATCAACAAAGATCACATAGTACTTGTGCTTTGCTGTCAAAGCTACAGAGAAAAGACCACACACATCTGTGTGAACTCTCTCAAGGATCGTTGTGGCGCGACTATCCTTCTCGTGAAAGGTGGTTTTCACATACTTCCCCAAGGTACACCCCTTGCACTGATCTAACTGCGCAAGAGTGCCCTTAGGAAGCCTAGTATAAATCTGCTGCAGTATCTTCAAAGCTCCATGGTGAAGGTCGCCCAATCTCCTGTGCCACAGCTCACCATCATCATCCCGGATCACCACTTCTCCCGCCTTGCATGCCATTGCTGCGCAGCCATCTACTTGCAACTGATAAAGGTTCTTGACTCGAACCCCTATCTTCCGGGTCTCACCAGTAGTCTTACTGCGTAGGAAGGCTTTTCCTTCGCTGAAGACCACATCATACCCCTTGTCTTCCAACATCGCCACAGAGATCAGGTTCTTCATCAATCCTGGAACATGCAAAACTTCCTTCAATATGAAAGGTTTACCATACTCCCTCTCAAAGGAAATGGTACCGATACCAGTCGCACTGTATCTACCATCATCGCCCATATCGATGTGCACTCCAAGATCTTTTTCCTCCAGATCTGAAAACAGATCTCGATCTCCGGTCATGTGAAATAACGCACCATTGTCCAAGAACCAAACTGATCCCGCCACACTTGAAACCAAGCATGCGATCAGTGAAAAATCCAGTTCGAATTGAGAAGCCAATGCCTCTCCCGCTGCAGATCCGGCAACCTTCTTATTTTTCTTCTTCTACGGACAATTTGTGGCATAGTGTCCATGCTGGTGACAGTGAAAACACTTCACCTTGGACATGTCTTGCTTCTTGCCTTTCGCACCAGACTGAGAAGCTTTCTTGCTCTTCCCCTTCTTTGCTTTGGCAGCCAAAGCACAATTTTCTTCATCAGATACCTTTGATGAAGATCCGTCCCCGGTAGTCCGCCTTATCTCCTCCTGGATGAGATCCGCCCAAAGGCGCTCCCATCCCGGCAGCTTCTCCCGACCATTGACACTATCTTGATATGAGTGCCAAGCCTTCGGAAGACCAAGGAGAGCCAGGTCGACCATGTCCTCTTCATCGACAGTAACCCCCACACTTCCCACTTCATCTCTGCATTGAGTGAACTTCGTGAGGTATTTGGCGATACTGTCGCCCTTCTCCATCTTGATGTTCCTGAGCTTATCCTTGAGCGCCTTCCTTTGGTCGCTCTTACTCTGGAATAGATCTGTCAATGCTTTCCACATCAAATATGGAGAAGCTTTTCCATGCAGGCTGGATACAATGTGATCCTTCATGCCCTCCAACAGAATCCTTCGACATTTCGCCATCTTCTTTTGCTAAGCCTCGACTTCAGCAGGATCAGTGGGCTTTTGGACATCCGTATCTACGAACTCCTTTAGTCCATTATCTTCTAATACTGCCTCCATCCGATCTTTCCATGCAACATAATTCGAACTGCCTTCAAGGGCATATTCGAGTCGCAAACCGTTGAAAGACATTTCAACTCCGGCACCAAGAAAACAAGCTGCTGCAAAATTCGAATTCCAAACTCAAAAACTCAACTGCTTCTGGATCTGTGAGAACAAATTATTTCTAGCACAGAGATCGACTGTAAGGGCATTTACTGGATATATCACCTTTCAGAGAAAGTATGGATCCAGAGGCTACCTGGCCCGATACAGACTCTGTCTACCGAAATAATATTGTAATCACTGCAACAGATCCCGATGATTGATTCGCTCCGATACCATGTAGAAATTTGCTGAATAATGAATATTTATCCACCGAGATTATCCTGATCACATACTAATTCGAATTCATATGCAACACATAATCTCTTCTACAATCAATCATCAATTTGCGGAAAATGGAAACAGTCGCATGCGCACATAAACACAATATGTAATGGGGAAAGCTTATAGCTGAAAACCCCTCAGCTATTTTGTATATTATATGGAGAGAACATGTAACAATACATAGCACAATACTCCTCACAAGTACTCAGTACTATCTCATAAAGTTACACACAAACTAGCTCAATTTTGAACAAGTCACAGGTTCAAAACTCATCCACTAATTGCCTGCCTCTATTGCGCAATCAAGGCTGGTCTAATGAGAGATCCAAGGTTCGAATATCCTTGGCTTGACAGTGCAATCCTCATGGGAAATTTCCTCCAAGTGTGGTGCAAATCTCATGCACAACTAATGTCACAACTGATAGCTATCTCAACCCTTTCATATACCTCTTTCACTGGTCTCCACTGAACTGTCCATGCACTGTAGTGAACTGATGTGTTCTTGAGTTGAATACTGAGTTAATAATTAGTGAATTAAATAATATTTAATTCACTCCACTCATTACTAGTTGATTAGCTAGTTAAACTAATCTCAACTAGTTCAACCAAGTTAAACCGAACACAACTCCACCAACTGTCTCATCAACTCCACCAAACTTCTGCCACTGAAGTCCTAACTGAAGTCAACCATGCATGAGCTCACCAAACCCCAAGGAATAGCGTAATTCCTTCTGTCATATGCATGGGCCACATCCGTAGCTCCAACTGAAGTGCTCCAAGAGAATAAACTGAAGTTTAGAGTCTAAATATTATTAAGGGCTAATAATATTTGACTGACCTATTTTTAGACAGGCAGTCTAAAAATAGACTTCGACCTGTATGTCTAAAAATAGAGGTCCATCTATTTTTACCAACTCGACCAATCATCCAAGAATATCATACTGCAACTCCCAGACCATGCTCCATATGTCTAAAAATAGACATAGTCTAAAAATAGACTTTGCGCCAAAAATAGCCTGCGGGCCCACTTAGTGAAGGCGACTTCATTTCACTAAGCTCCATCATCTTGTTGCATTTTCAACAAAACTAACCCGGGATGTAATCTTTCAATATATGAAATCTAAAAGGATTTGAGATAACAATTGATAATAAAGATCATTCAATTATTATGAGAAAAGAATTCAATAAAGATAAACTATTTCACATAAAAAGTTAGATGAAACAGTTGTGGAAAACATATCGCATATTAAGCTATTCATATATCAAGTACAAATAAATAATTATCACCGTAAAAAAATTCCAAATGATAACTCAAATATTCAAGCATTAACATATAAACAACTAACCATAAATATCGCTTTAATCACATAAACAGAAACAGTTAAGAGATAAAAATACCATTTATAACTGGTTCTACTCATGAGCTAGAAGCAATAATGATTTATCTCTTTCTTAATCCAACATCTATCAAGAGTACAGAAATGCAACATCAGTAACAGATATTAGACACAGATATCAATAAATCTCGTTCCATTCATTTATCAAAACCTCCTCTGAGGGTGCAGAAGTGCATGTTCCGAGGATAAGTTTTTGACAAATTTCAGGACCCTTCTCTAAATGCATGAGAAGGGTTTAAATACTAATAACTAAAATCTAAAAATAGTTTATTACAAAAATTTAGGATTCGGTTTAAATGACCATCCTTTTCCTAGGCAAAAATATAGTAAAACTAAAACTAAATCTAAAAATAAAGACTATCAACTATCTACTTATGAATTTGATCTTTGATCTTGCAAGCATCCAGCATTGTTTTGAGAAGAGGTGGTTGGCCGACTTCAGATTTCAACTGCCCCGAAAAGACAGAATCGGCAAGTGTAGGAGCAATCTTCTCAGCAGAATTAATGATGCAACTAAGCGCACTGCATTGACTGTGGGGTTTTACTAGATATGTCCAGTAAGAATCCCAGTTTAATCCTGTCAGTTCTTGAATTGACTTTGCCTTTTCATCAGCCTTTTGCCTCCTTTCTATTTGCAGTTGCTGTGCTTGTGGAAGGTGTCCCAGAATAATCTCTGAAATCAAATTAACTTTGTGCAAATTTTCATTTACACAATCAGTAATATTTCTTGCTGCTGTAGCTGCTTCCTCTGCTGCTTTTTCTGCTTCTCTGAGTTGTACATCCCAATTGTTGAAGAGCAGTTATTTATGACTATCTTGGATGATCGGTGCTCCTGTTATTCTTCCTTCCTCTGTCTTTTTCCATGCCATATAATTAGTAACTATTTCATTAGTTAAATCATAATCATGTCGTAATTATACAACATGATCAGTGATTTTATCACTTTCTTGACAAAAAGAGTTGTATTGCGAGATTTTCTGGCATAATATGTCTTGTTGTTGCAGTAGTTGTTTGTTCAAATAAACAGACTCTGAAATAAACTCTGGAAGCTTAGGGTCATATTTGTGCTCTTCTTGGATAATCTGTATTTGTTTCTCTTTATCTGCCAAACTTTTCTGATATCCAATTTGCATCTGTTGAAGCTCTTGCTGTACCTCTTCAAGTTTTATTTGTGCTTCACTATTAGCACAGGCTTGTTGCAATTGTTGTTGCAGAGCTTGTATCTGATATTCTTTTTCATTTAATAATATCTTTACCTCATATTCTTTATCAATAGTTGCGGAGGCATAAGCTCCTGTAATTTGAGATAACTTGGCAAGATTGTCAATTGGATCCATAGTAGGATCCTTCCATAAGACATCTAATTTTTCTACCTCAGTAGAGATTGAGCTCTCTAACTTTATCTTTTTCCTTTGCTTCCTCACTACTTCTTTATACTGCGGGCTGTAGAATACATCTAGAGGAGGAATGTCCTCTATATTGAGTACAATTTCAGAAGAGGGAGTGATAGGTATATGCTCAATTTCTGTGACGGTGCCACTTATTCCCGTGCTCAAAACTTTTGTTGGCTGTACAGGGGTCTGTATATTCTGTCCTTCTACATTAAGCAATTGATTAAAAGTTTCCCATTCTTTGTCCAATTCAGTCCTGACTGTCGGTTGTTGTACATTGAGAGGTGGAAGATTCAACTGTGGAGTGGTAAAAGTCTGTTGTTGTGAAAGCTCTTTAGATTGAGTTGTATCCTTCACTGAGCTTTCATCATTATCAATCTTTTTAGAATGCTCAGAAGTCTCTTTGTCAGACTTCGACTTAGACTTTTCTGTATTTGAGCTGCCACTAAGACTGACACTAGGAGTTGGTTCCCTTGCGGGTTCCAAGCGTAAATTTTCCAAAGGGATAGTAGTTAGTCTTCTCTCTCTGTAAACTTTAAATTCCTGAAAATCTTCTGGGGATAACTGTATTTGAGCTAAATGAAAAAATTCTTTAAATGAACATTTTGTTTGAAACATATCATCAAAAGGATCTTCTTCTCCAACAAACACTCTTACTTTGATTGCAGTGGTGAAATTTTTAACAACATCAATTGGATCAAATAACCTTCTCGAAAAATTGAACAGTTGTAAGCATGTAATATTGCTTACCTCTTTGAATGCGTGACCTACATCAAACAGTGAAAATTCTCCACAGGCTACGGGAAATTGTGGCCAAATGCCCTTCTTCTTTTCCTTTAATTCCTTTGTCAAACCTCCTTCACCACAGGTTTGATAAGCAATCTCCCGAGCTACAATTTTATCCAGAACATACAGGGGTAAAACATGGGGGGAAGGAGAGCTTCCAAAAACCCTCACATAATTAAACAACTCTTCTCCGAACCATCTTGCGACAGGGAGAATGTCGACTTCTGCTTCCGGGGATAACCTTGGAGCATCCTTATTATACAATATTATGTACAGAGGCAGCATTATGCCATGGCAAATTTTGTAAAAATGAGGAACAAACTTTGATTCCCACAACTCTTTTTGATATACATGAATAGGCAACGGATCATGAATTGTCCATTGCCAACCCATCAAAGGGAATTTAGAAACAAAACAAATTGAATCCATAACATAGGTAGATAGATAAAAAGGAGGATAAATCCTCTGGGAAATAGTCCGTTTGGACCGGTAATTGAAAATGGCAGTGGTTAAATTATCAAACAAGATTTTGGCCCAATCTACAATTGTAGTGTTAACAGCAGCATTCAACAAATGGAGCCATTCAGGCAAGACCATATTTATGTCAGGATTTCCAAAAAGCCTGCATAACATAGCAGCAACAAAACAATATGGAGAGGTGAGCGAACCAGTACTGTACATACCGTGTTTGTTTTTCTTCAATGGTTCCTCTCTCTTGGTCCATTCCTTGGTGCATTCCGCCAAATTTGCATTTTCTCTGGCGAATTTCTCCATAAATTGTTTGTTGTAGGTCGCCTGAGGTTCGGGTAAGTGATACATAAGCCTCAAATCTTCTGTAGTGAATGACCTGATGAGTTCTTGTCCTGGAGTTATAAATTGTCTGTCCGAAATATCGGTGTTATCCAGCACCCATTTTATCATATCCGTATACGGAATAATTCTCGGTCTTGCTGCTATTCTGTGAAGAAATGAACAAGCCAATTTCGTAAGAGACGCTTCAGAGGAATTACTTGATCCAGCAGTAGCCGCGACTTCCATTACCCTGGGATTTTCTTCTTCAAGCAGCTTATGCATGCCGTCCCAGGTAGTGATACCGGCGTCCTTATTGCAAGCAGTATCCGCATACAGGGAAGCCATTTCTTTGTTTTCAGCACTCAGAACTTTCTCTTTCTTACCCATAATGCTCTATGAATGCTTTGTATAGTCTTCTGCTCCTTCGCGCCTGTGGTGTTACGAATTAAGTGAGAGTAATGAGATGAGAAAGGTGACAGGATAGTTTTAAATGCTGAAGGCGGATAAAAACGTGAAACAACCTTTCAATAAAAACAAAATCCTTTCCATCAATGATTAACAATCCATTCATTAATTTTGACATCAAAGCGCATAATGGATATTTATTTATGAAAAGATTTACTTTGGACACCGCGCTAGAAGAATCTGCGATAATGCGATCTACGATTTGCTGTGCAATATCGCGGATCGCAATCATCGCAAATCACAACATCCAAATCGCAACATCCACAAATTGCAGTCTAATATCATCGTGAAATCGCAATATCGCAAAATCGTGAAATCGCAATTTCACAAAATGTAGCTTATTAAACAACTTTTCTGCGATATGCGGTTTGCGATAAATAAATTAATGTCTATTTCTTTGGGATCACGCTATCACAATATCGCGGAATCGCAATTTTAAAAGATTATGCTTTGATAAATGATATCCACTTTTTGCGATGGATGCGGTATTTCTATTCAAAGAAGGATTATGCTTTGATCTATCATAAACTTAGGTTTATTTTAAAGATTTTCAAAGGAATTTCCCTAAGTTAAGATAGTACTTTTATTTGAGAAAGGAAATAAAAACTAATTAATTTTTTTGGATTTTTTGACCAAGGGTCCCCTCTTATTTAGTATTATTACTAATATTAAATAAGAAGGGGGGTTGTTGTTGGCCACAACACACTGGAAGGGAGCTACAACCCCCTGACTAAAGGCTTCGACCCTCAATACCACTGCAAACCACGTTTCACAATTTTCAAACTGGATCAAACAGCTTCAACACAACCCTTCACTTATCAACAAACATACTTTACCCAATACTTCAAACAGAACAGTGAGACCATTGTAACCAGAATATCAGAGATAACCCAGACTTCAGAATAGATATGCAGATGTAAACTCAACCCAGATCATTCATTGATTCAAATATCATACACTACTTTTATTCATTGAAGTCGCGTGTATACGCGCTTTTCTGCTCACCAACCTGTGTATGCCTCAGTGCATAGCAACTTTGCTTCACCATTTTCGCGTATGCACGGGATTTCCTTTTCACCAACTAGCGTATTCTTCTGTGTATGCTTTCTTTCAGAATTAGTTCAGACTCATATTCAGATCTGAATTCAAATTTATATTTCAGACAATCTATCAATCATGCAGAACTATTTATACAGTCATTCTTCCTTCATCAATTTAGTCATTGAATCATCAAACAACTTGATCTTTAATCAACATAATTAGCAGCACAATCAACATTCAAACAACCCAGATCTGTATGAATACATCATGCCAGGCAATATACTTGATTAGACATTTCATTCCACATACTCTAGCAAAACCCTAGATTCATACGCTTTTACTTCTTTGAACTGCGTACATACGCACTCACGAGACAAACACAGTATACTTAGTGCATTTTATTTTTAAAAACCATGACGCCATACGCGCTTTTCTTTAAGAGCCAGCGTATGCATGCACTTTCATGAAATGAACCTGTGTATAGATTTATAAAGATAAACTTTGCGAAACGAGACCCAGAATCTATACACTTACCCAGTTTCTTCAATTTCTACATCATACTTGTGGTCTTCATCATTTCTTTTCAGATCATCTAGAGATTCATCATTTCTAGATCTAGAGATCTTGAACCTTCATCATATCCATAGGTGCATCATAGATTCAGATCTATCAATTAAGAACGAGTTCAACCATGCGGATATACTTGAGTGAAGTATTCATTAAAACCCAGACATATGCACACACTTGCACTATGATCTTCTTCTCCTTATATAGATTTAGCCTTTTACCAATACCATGAGTCAATACCACTCAACTACTAATGGTATTCCTGGACGGGATCAAATAGATATTCCAGCGCTCAATGCAATGGGCCAATACCATGGTAAATTCCCTTGGTTTTATGAGTTTAGAGCGCAAATAGGGCATACGCGACTTGGCACGTACTTTTCCACGTACATACGCCACTTAGCCTTTACAAACCCGCGTATGCTTGGTGACATATCATATTTATCATTTTTCTGGCCCTTACATGAATTCCTTTCTCCATTACATCTGAACTGTACATACGCCACTTAGCCATTACAAACCCGCGTATGCTTTGTGACATATCATATTTATAATTTTTCTGGCCCTTACAGGAATTCATTTCTCCATTACATCTGAACTGCTTTGTAGATACATCAGATTTACATCATTAATAAACTCATCAAGTCAGTTTTCATCAAGGACAACTTTATCAAGTAGGTTGCCATCAACTTCATCAAGTAGGTTTCCATCAAGGACAACACTCTACATCATATTGCCAACAATCTCCCCCTTTGGACTTGATGGCAACCATGATGGTGTTTTGATCACCGCAACAGATAGATACATTGAATATAACCATTATGCAAACACCAATAAACTCTCCCCCTTTGACATCAAGGGAAAAGGGCGGATCAAAACAAAAACAAGGTTTTTCTTCTCATGTAGAAAGAAGAGCGTTGTAGATCTGATGTGCACTGAAGTTACCATGCTCCCCTTGAGTTCATGCTGAATCTTCAAACAAATTTTTCAATGAAGTACATGACTCTATGACCTTTCCTATCACCAAGGACTCATACTTACATCAAAGATCCAACCAAGAGGATTTTCACATTTTGTCTCAACTACCCAACCAAGTGGGTTTACATATTTGATCAAGATATTTCATGACTGAAAAATACAATTTTACATCATATGTCTCATCATGACCTTTTCATCAAATTACAATAATGACCTTTCGTAACCAATACCAAAATGACCTCAAGAGAGAGATCATATTTCAAAACCATCATAATGCCAATAATGCATTATTCTCAGCAAAGCTAATGCTCCCCTTGAACCTGTACACCTGTTCTTGAGCCATTTGACTCCTTCATCTCCCCCTTAGCTTGTGCATCCTGAACACTTTCAACAGCGAACCATCAAGGCATCTTCATCAAATATCAGAGAATGAAACAGAAATATGAGAGCTGAAACACCATTAGAGATACCCAACAACACCATATCTGTGCTGAAGAATACTATCCCAAAAAAATTTGTTAGCAACCACCCATACGCGGTTTTCTTTGTATAAACTCGCGTATATACGCGACTGTCTTTCTGGAAACCCGTGTATCCAATTTAATCTTTTGAATTTAAGCAGATCTGATCTTCTACATGGCAGAGACTACTCCCAGCTTCTGTCTGAGATATTCGAACGCTTCCCTGGGCAGAGGTTTGGTAAATATATCGGCAACTTGTTCTTTGGAGGGAACATACTCCAACTTCACCTTTTGTTCAAGCACTTGTTCACGTAAGAAGTGATACTTGATGGGAATGTGCTTGGTCTTGAAATGCATAACAGGATTCTTTGAGATACTGATGGAACTTGTATTATCACACACAATGGAGATAGAAGGTGAACACTTGATTTGAAAGTCTTGTAAGGTTTGCATCATCCAAAGAAGTTGAGTGCAACATGATGCGACAGCCACATATTCTACTTCTGTTGTAGATAAGGCAATAGAGTTTTGCTTCTTTCTGAACCAAGATACTAACCGAGGCCCCATATAGAATGCACCACCACTAGTGCTTTTCTGATCATCAACATTTCCAGCCCAATCTGCATCAGTGTAAGCATGAAGAGTGAGATCAACATTCTTTGGATACCATAGTCCAAAGTCTTGAGTTCCTTGTAGATATTTGAATATTCTTTTGACAGCTTGAAGATGAGACTCTTTTGGATTAGCTTGGAATCGTCCAACAATCCCAACTGCATGCATAATGTCTATTCTAGTCCCAGTGAGATAAAGTAGACTTCCTATCATAGATCTGTATTCTGGTTGATTCACCGTGGGAGAATCATCATGAGAACTAAGATTACATTTGGTTATCATTGGTGTACTTATAGGTTTGCACTCTTCCATGCCATACTTCTTCAGAATTTGCTTAAGATGTTTTTCTTGTGATAAGAATATGCCATTTGTTGCTTGATGCACTTGTAAGCCAAGAAAGAATGTTAGTTCCCCAAGTAAAGACATTTCAAATTCTTGCTGCATAACAGAAGCAAATTTCTGACTCATAGACTCTTCATTACTTCCAAAGATGATATCATCAACATATACAACCACAATCAAAATTTTATCATTTTCAGTTTTTGTGTATAAGTTGCTATCAGCAGACCCCTTTGAAAATCCTTGTTGATGAAGATATTTGTCAAGACGATAATACCATGCCCTTGGAGCTTGTTTGAGACCATATAGAGCCTTTTAAGTCTACAAACAAGTTTTTCATCATTTCCAAAAATGAATCCTTCTGGTTGTTCTATATAAACTTCTTCTTCTAGATCACCATTGAGAAAAGCAGATTTAACATCCATTTGATAAACTTTGATTTGTTGGAAGCTTGAAAAAACAAGAAACATTCTTATGGCTTCAAGTCTAGCTACAGGAGCAAACGTTTCTTCAAAGTCTATACCTTCTTGTTGAGCATACCCCTTGCAAACAAGTCTAGCTTTATTTCTTATAACCTCCCCATTCTCATTTAACTTGTTTTTAAATATCCATTTAGTTCCAATGACATTTTTGTCATGAGGTCTTGGTACTAATTCCCAAGTGTGATTCTTTTCAATTTGATCAAGCTCTTCATTCATGGCTTGAATCCAACATTCATCTTTGCTAGCTTGATTGACATTGTGTGGTTCAATAGTGGATAGAAATGCTAGATAGCTAGAAGATCCCACAAGAGTCCTTCTTGTTTGTACCCCTGATCCCTTATCTCCCAAAATTTGAGATTCTGGATGATTCTTTTGAACATATCTGGATGGATCTTTTTTAGATAAATCATCTTTAGGTTCTTCATTGGGTTCACTGTCTATATCCTTTCTATTTGATGCAGAAGGACATATATCACCATCGTCTTCATTTGTTGTTTGTTTTTCTTCTTTTGGGGCTGCAGGAGACTCATCAATAACAACATCAATACATTCAACAATCTTCCGAAGTCTTTTATTGTAACATTTATATGCTTTACTCCTAGAGGAGTAACCAAGAAGTATTCCTTCATCTGCTCTGGGTTAAAACTTGCCAAGTTTTTCATCATTATTTTTGATAAAGAATTTGCTTCCAAAAACTTTAAAATGCTTCATAGTGGGAGGATTACCATACCAGATTTCATATGGAGTTTTGTCACTATTTACACGAACATGTGCCTTGTTAAGAATATTTACCGCTGTATGTGCTGCTTCTCCCCAAAATGTGTCAGGTGTTCCGAAATCATCAAGCATAGCTCTAGCCATTTGTTGAACTGCTCTATTCATTCTTTCTACTACGCCATTTTGTTGTGGAGTGTCGGCTACAGTAAACTGTATTTTTATGCCATGTTGTTCAAAAAATTCAAGGAATTCATCTGAAGTATATTCTCCTCCTCGATCAGATCTAAGACACTTGATTTTTAGATCTAATTCATTTTCAACCAGAGCTTTGAAATTCTGAAATTTCTCAAATGCTTCATCTTTGTGTTTAAGCAACCCAATCCAACACATTCTAGAGAAATCATCAATAAAAAAGATATAGTATTGTTCACCACGTGGTGAATTTTTCCTCATAGGTCCACATATGTCAGTATGAATGAGTTCAAGAGGCTTACTTGATGATCCTTCCTTGGCATTAAATTGTACTCTGGTCTATTTACCAAATTGGCAAGACTTGCATATGATATTTTCAGGTAGAGTAATTTTGGGAAGATCACGAACAGCTTTAAGTCTGCTTGATTTGTTGATCTGAGAGAAGCTCAGATGCCCCAACCTTCTATGCCATAGCCAGTTTTCTGAAGATTTACTCAAGTAACATTGTTCTTTGTAGTTCTTCAATACATATAGGTTGCTTGGAGTTCTTTTTCCTTTTATAATTGTTTTACCTGTATCAAGATCACGTACCACACATTCTTTTGAACTAAAGACAATTTCAGTTCCTTGATCACACATTTGACTTACACTTAACAGGTTATGCCTTAATCCATCCACATACATGACATCGTTAGCTTTTACCTTTTCTTTTAGAAACACAGACCCTTTTCCCTTAATTACCGCAGGAGTATCATTTCCAAATGTAACTTTCTTTTCCTTTTCTAGAGCACTATATGCAAGAAGTTTGTTTTTGTCACCTGTCATATGTCTTGAGCATCCACAATCAATGTACCATTGATTTTCTTCACCTTCTGCAAATAACGCTATGCCACAATTTTCAACCTGTAATTCCTTCTTTTTCCATACTTTGGAACTTGAAGGAAAATGCTCTTTTGGATGAACTTTGCTCCTACATTCAGATTCTTCATGGCCAAAGTTATTGCAATAAGCACATTCAACTTCATTTAAAAGAGGAGAAAATTTGTTATAGGTATTCTTCTTTGTTTCAATATCAATCCTTTTCTTTCTTGCTTCTCTTGTCATGATGGTTTTATATGCAACATATTGAACAACTTTATGACCAAAATTGTGACATGAGAAACATTGTCCATTGAAGAAGAAATTTTTGCGATCATGAAATCTTCTACCTGAATTTACCTATTGATTGGTGTTTCTTTGAAAGATATTCCTGTTAGTGTTCCTTGAATTGAGATGATCATGCTTTACCTGTAAAGGTTCTTTATTCCCTTGCTGAATGGCAGAATGTTGTAAACCAGTTGTAGCTACTTTTAGATAATTTGGTGCTGAAGCCTGAGAAGATTCTCTATTATATCCAAGACTTGTCTTTATAAGAGGAGAATGTTGTACCTTGATAATCTCATCCAAGGTTTCAGATCCTTTAGCAAATCTAAGATTCAGAGTTTTTACTTTCTCAAGTTCTTTTCTTAGACTTACCACTTCACATTCTAATTTCTCATTGTGTTTCTTATCTTCTTCAATTTGATTTTTCAGAGTCTCTATGATTATTTTACTTTCTTCTAAGCATATTTTTAGTTGATTGTTTTCATCAAGGAAATCTTTGTCCTCTAGAGCATCCATAAAAGTATCATTTTCTTCTCTAGATTCCTTTTCAAATGCCATGAGAAGTCTAAGATCTTGTTCACATTATTCCTCACTATCAGATAACCCATCACTATCTTCATGAGTATAGTAACTTTTTCTAGTGCTAGACCGGTTCTTATTCCTTCTTGCTACTTCCTTCCCTTTTGCAGATTTTTCTTTATAAGGACACTTAGCAGCATAATGACCAACTCTTGCACAATCAAAACATTTGAAAGGAAGCTTACCTTTGAACCGTCCTGTGCCAAGTTGAAGTTTCTTCACAAAATTTACCTCAGCTTCTTCTGAGATATATCCTGATCCTTCTGCTTCTTGTACTTATTTTCCTTTTGTAGAAGCTCTAAAGACAGCTTCTTTGACTTCAGATGGTCCTCCTCTTCTCATTTCATATGCATTTAGTATGCCATGAAGTTGCACCACAGTAAGATTTTTAAGATCCTATTTTTCTTCAAGAGCAGAGACTTTTGACTCAAATTTTGCCATTAGAGATCTTAAAATTTTCTCAACCAAAGTAGATTCAGTTATTGTTTCTCTCAGATTTATCATACGATTTACAACGTCATCAAGACTTAAAAAAAAACTGGCAATACTCTCTTCACTATGCATCTTCAAATTTTCATATTCATCCTGAGAGTTTGGAGTTTTGCACTTTTTACCTTTGCATCACCTTCATAACTTAGAATGATTTTGTCCCACATTTCCTTTGTTGTATTTAGCTGCATGACTTTGAAAAATTCAGATTCAGTCAGACTTCCCGTTATAGCATTGACCGCCTTTGCATTTGATTCATAATTCTTCTTTTCCGTCGGATCTGTTGGTACTGCGGCTGGATATTGATATCCTCCTTCAACAATGGCCCATACATCTACTCCCAGGGACTGAAGATAGGATCTCATCCTTGTTTTCCAGAAGATTAAATTGTTTCTGTTAAAGAGCGGAGGCCTGATAGATGTTATTCCTTCTTGATTGCTCATCTTGCTTGATCTTCCTTCTAGCGGCTAAGCTTTTTCAGAAGGACCTGCTCCGATACCAATTGTTGGGAAAAATACTGAGAGGGGGGGGGGTGAATCAGTATTTAGTGCAGACTGAAAAATTTTTACTTTTTATTTCTCTAAAACCCATACACTACTTTAATGAACCCAAGTCGCGTATACACGCAGATATTCTCAATGAAACTCGCGTATTACCAGAGATCTCATTGTGCAGATAATTCTTTACTTAGATCATTGCATCATTCATTCATTAGATGTTTAGTAAGCAGTAAACATGTGCAGTAAAAATAGAATAAATCATCACACCTAAGCAACACACATGAACACCGGGATTTAAGGTGGAAACCCAATTCGGGAGAAAACCACCGCTGTCGTTGTCTCAGTCTTCAATATTTATTATAAAGAAAACATCTTACAACATTGTGCTGGCGCAGACTCATACGAGCATGCAGTCACCCACCTGCAGAAGGCTACAACCTTCTCTCATTTACCAGCCTCTCCTGGAAGAAAGCTACAACCCCCTGCTCTCGTTTACCAGCCTCTCCTGGAAGGGAGCTACTACCCCTTACTCTCGTTTACCAGCTACCACTGGAAGGGAGCTACAACCCCCCTCACTGAAGGCTTCGACCCTCAGCACCACTATGGACCACGTTTCATCAATTTTCAAACTGGATCAAATAGCTTCTACACAACCCTTCACTTATCAACAAACATACTTTGCCCAATACTTCAAACAGAACAGTGAGATCACTATAACCAGAATATCAGAGATAACCCAGACTTCAGAATAGATATGCAGATGTAAACTTAACCCAGATCATTCATTGATTCAAATATCATACACTACTTTTATTCATTGAAGTCGCGTGTATACGCCTTTTCTGCTCACCAACCTGTGTATGCCTCAGTGCATAGCAACTTTGCTTCACCATTTCCGCGTATGCACGGGCTTTCCTTTTCACCAACTAGCGTATTCTTCTGTGTATGCTTTCTTTCAGAATTAGTTCAGACTCATATTCAGATCTGAATTCAAATTTCTATTTCAGACAATCTATCAATCATGCAGAACTATTTATACAGTCATTCTTCCTTCATCAATTTAGTCATTGAATCATCAAACAACTTGATCTTTAATCAACATAATTAGCAGCACAATCAACATTCAAACAACCCAGATCTGTATGAATACATCCTTAACAAACAGCATAACAGAACAGACATTTCATTCCACATACTCCAGCAAAACCCTAGATTCCATACGCGCTTTTACTTCACTGAACCTGCGTACATACGCGCTTTCACAGAGACAAACCTGCGTATACTTCAGTGCATTTTATTTTTAAAAACCCTGACTGCCATACGCGCTTCTCTTTAAGAGGACCTGCGTATACACGTGATTTTCATGAAATGAACCTGCGTATAGATTTATAAAAGATAAACTTTGCAGAACAGACCAGATCTATACACTTACCCAGATTTCTTCAATTTCTACATCAGACTTGCACCAGGTCTTCATCATTTCTTTTCTAGATCATCCTAGAGATTCATCATTTCTAGATCTAGAGATCTTGAACCTTCATCATATCCATAGGTGCATCATAGATTTAGATCTATCAATTAAGAATAGAGTTCAACCATGCAGATATACTTCAGAGTGAAGTATTCATTAAAACCCAGACATATGCACACACTTGCACTATGATCTTCTTCTCCTTATATAGATTTAGCCTTTTACCAATACCATGAGTCAATACCACTCAACTACTAATGGTATTCCTGGACGGGATCAAATAGATATTCCAGCGCTCAATACAATGGGCCAATACCATGGTAAATTCCCTTGGTTTTATGAATTTAGAGCGCAAATAGGGCATACACGACTTGGCACGTACTTTTCTGCGTACATACGCCACTTAGCCTTTACAAACCCACGTATGCTTTGTGACATATCATATTTATCATTTTTCTAGCCCTTACAGGAATTCCTTTCTCCATTACATCTGAACTGCTTTGTAGATACATCATATTTACATCATTAATAAACTCATCAAGTCAGTTTTCATCAAGGACAACTTTATCAAGTAGGTTGCCATCAAGGACAACACTCTACATCATATTGCCAACAGAAAGTATAACCAAAGGTGGTCCACATTGAACACTGGGTGCAAACCAAGTAATGATGGAATATCGAGCTCGGAGGAATTTTCCCCTACCACCTTGGTGATGGTGTATGGCCCATATCAGAGCGGGCGAAGCTTGTGGTGGGGCCCAACGGGCGCTCCTTTTGTGAATGTAGCCAAAATTTTTCACCCACCTGGAACTTCTCTGGCACCTGATGCTGATCATGCCTATTATTTTAATTCACGTTGGCTCTATCCAATATGTCATGGACCTATTGGCGGGTGTGCTAAATTTTCTCAATGAATATTTCCGCCTTGTCAGCTTTGGACTAGATATGAGCCGAATCTTCCTAAGTAGCTGTAAATCGTATGGCCACATCAATGGGACATAGTGGATGGAATCCCAAGCTCACCTAAAAGGGGACGTGGCCAGTTAAGCTGTGGAGATCCCGGTTATAACTGTGCTAGACATAGGGGAGGATTTCATACCATGTGTGTGGATGATTCTAATTGTACATGTGCAGAATGTGTATAATCATCCTGTTGACGACCTCTGGTTGGCCATCAATTTGGGGGTGGAAAGTTGCAGACTTAGTGAGCTTGGTGTCCAACATCAACCAGAGACTTGAATAAAATTTATTGAGGAACCTACTATCCCGATTTGAGATAATGGACTTTGGGATCCAAAAGTGTACCAACACTATTTCAAAGAAGAGTTTAGCAGTGGCTTTTGTTGTGATATTTGATAAGCTCCATCATTAGACATATTTGGAGGGGTTAATAGTCACCTTTTTGCCTTCTTATATCTCTTTTTCTTGCATTTTTATTATTATTTGGTTTTATGATACTAGTATAGGTGGTGATTAAGGCTAACATACTCTGAGTACCTAATATGAGGTTGAGTGCAGAAAATCGTGATTTATTAGGTATTTTTATAAACAAATTATCATAAAGACTTGGAGGAGACAGCATGGGGAAATTATAGGAGGATTTTCCACCCTAGATTCTCTCCAGGAATTTGAACTCCAAAGGCAGCGAAAGGATCCCAAGGATCCTCTCCAGCAATTCGAATTCCAGAGGCAACCAAGCAACTCAAAGAGGAGTGTAATCAATCTTTGTTTATTGGGAGTCAAGAGGAATCAATCACCATTTTCTAGGGAGATGTTGGTATCTACCCTGTAGAATAAATAGAGCAGAGCTAGAGCTAGGAAGAGTTAGCCAATACTAGTCGATTCCAATCGGAACTCTGTTGCAAGTTATGTTGGAAATACTGGAGGGGGGGGGGGGGTGAATCAGTATTCCTTTCAATTAGAGCATTAGTTAATCTTCAATTATTATCAGTGTTTGTACAATGATAGCAACAAACAAGAGGAACACAAATGCACACAGTTTTTAAGGTGGAAACCCACTCCGGGACAAAAACCACCTAATGCTTTTCTAATAATTCTTTAATATTCAAATCCAATTGAAAATAAAGCTCCAACTTCCTAGAATCTAGAAAAGCATTCTTCTCCAGCTCCCACTGGATGGACGCTCCAATGCCCGAGATTCTTCAGTAGTCAATTGAACGGATGCCCCAACACCCAATGAGCTACAACTCACCCTAGCACCACCCTACCACCCTATAGAAGAATAAAATAAGAATGGACTCCCGTACCAGGGAAAATGGTCCACTTTACAATGATATAGAATGATGTAGAAGAAGAATATATACTAGATCATAACCCAAAATTTGACACAACCACCTAATCATGATCCTAGACCTCCCAACACTGCCTCTTCAACCCTTGGCAGATAGACACTAGTACAATTTTTACAATAATGTATTTACAATGACTTAGTATAATGATACCTTTACAATGATTGTATGTAGTGCTGCCCACTTGAAGACTTCATAGGATGAACTTCTTGTTGCTGTTATGCACCTTGGTTGATTCTCTTTTCATGCTACCCTCTTCTGCACCTTGCTTTTCTTTGCTGCCCTAGAGATTCTGGTCCTTTGCAACCCTTGACAACACATGATCTAGCTTTTTCTTTGCCTTCTAGGAGCTCGATATTGAATCTGGTGTATCTCTGTTATTTCAGATCCTCTATATCTGATTTTCAGTCCTGTAGTATTCCTCCGAGTCGTATTTCCAATTCCATAGGTCTGACCCAATTTGGATTCTTCAAGAGAGAGTTATACCCAATCTCTCACAATGCCCTAAATATGGATTGTTTCAGCAGAGCGCACTTTTACGGCATGCCACGTGTCACTGTTTCTTCATTTGGCTCTGAAATTGATAGAGATACAACAAAAAACTGTGCACTATCTACCACTTCTTACAAAATTTCAATCCGATACTCAGAGAGAGAGTTATGATGATCTTACCAAGGTCACTTCTTTGAGAGAAATTTCAGGAGCCTGCAAAAACCCTGATTTCCACAGATCATATCTCCAAAAATATTATGCAACTTGATATAAAATTTTTACAAAAGATTCCTCAGGATTTCGGCTTTACCTCATAAAAATTTCAGCTTCTGAAACTTCGTAGAAAAAAATTTAGAGCGAAAATTCCACGATGACATGTTTCATATGGCCGAATCCCTTGCCTAAGGAGGAAATGAAGATCACAATTTATATAAATGCTTAAGTTGAGAGGGGCTTCAACAGGTGAACGTGGGAGGGATTTTAGGAGCTTAAAAAATATTAATTATGACTTTTCAATGACCCATGCCCCAACCCCATGGGGTTTTATCCCACTAACTTGGGGTAAAAACTTCAAACATGAATATCTCTCAAACCGTGAAGAATTACATGGCATGCCATATATCAACAGAAACATCTCGACAAGTAGAAACCATAAAAATCATTATTGAACCAAAATATATTAATTTGGTAGGTCAAAATTCCCATGAAATATTGGGTTAGCCCTGGTGCTGCTTGGGTTGACATCAATGACAACCGCTGATCAGCAATCTCTCCCTTTGGAATTGATGGCAACACAAGTACTCCCCCTGTGATCATGACACCTCTTCCTACAACATTCTCTCCCCCTTTGACATCAATGGAAAAGGGTAACCCCCTTGAAACAAAACCATCCTGCGGACCTATACACACTTCCACTCCCCCTGACACACAACCATCCTACAGACCTGTAATCTACTTCCACTCCCCCTTTATATTTTGAAAAAGGAAAATATAATAAGAACTTGGGGGAATCCCAAGCTTCTCGCGAAGATATTCCAATGCTGGTGAATATTTAATATGTGATTCTTTTGGTGCTTCTTGGAATATTGCTACTTGTCCAACTGCTTGCATAACATCTGGTCGGGAGGCTGTTACATATAGAAGACTAATAATCATAGATCTGTACAGCCTTTGATCCACATCCTTAGATGATTCGTCTATGCTCAATTTGCAACCTGTTACCATTGGAGTAAGGATGGGTTTGCAATCTTCCATTTTAAATTTCTTGAGAATTTCCTTGATGTACTTGGCTTGACATATAAATATTCCTATCTCTTGCTGAGATATTTGAAGCCCTACAAAGTATGTCAGCTCACCAAGTAAACACATCTCGAAATCACTTTGCACCTTTGTAGCAAACTTCTTACTTAGTCGATCAACATTTCTACCAATTATTGTATCATCCTCTTTAGCTATTATACATGATTTAGTTGCTTCATCCAGAACATATATGTCGTTTGGAGCTCGACTTGCTATAGCCACAATTTCACCATACACGCCTTTCCTGATTTCACATTTCGTGGAGTTGAATATTATTGTGTGTCATTGATCACACCTTTGTCCAACACTGAGCAGATTGTGATTCATGTTTTCAACCAATAGAACATTCTTGGCTAGAGCATCTTTTCTTCCGAGAGTGACAATACCTGATCCTATAACATTTGAAGATCCATCATTTCCAAAGGACACGGTTCCATCCTTCTTCTCTTTCAGAGATACAAATTTATTTCTATCTCCAGTCATATGCACTGAGCAACCGCTATCAACATACCACACATATTTGTTCTTTTGAGCCTTGAAAGCGAGAGCACAATTATCATTCTTCTTCTTCTTCCATGTTCGTTCGTTTTGTGGCTTCGAAGATTCTTCTGGAGGATTTTCAAGTTTGCAGTCTTTGGCTATGTGTCCAAAGTTTCGACATTTGTAACATTCAATATTATTTCTTAAATGTTCAAATCTATTGATGTTTCACTGAGCCCTGGGAGGTTCATATTTGATAAATCACCTGGAATTGTATTCGTTCCTAGGGTACGTGCGACATTCTACAACTTTATGACCAAATTTTCCACATGAATAACAGTAGCCGTAAAAAATATGCTGGTACCTAGATGGAAATTTTCATCGAGGAATTGTCTTCCAAGGTTGTTCTTGCGAATCTTGTCCAATGAAGTATACATACATGGAGTCCTCATAGCATATGAAATGATACTTGATGAAGAGAATGTTGTAGGAAGAGCTGTCATGATTGCAGGGGAGTGCTTGGGTTGACATCAATGACAACCGTTGATCAAAAATTTATTGAGATTTTTATTATTTCAGTGATCAAACTTTCAGATATGTATGAGGTTATTATTTTATGAAATGAGCAGACTAATTTTATTTTACTGGTTTACATTTTACAAAGCAAGGCTTGTCGGTTAGGTCCCAATCCATGTGCCTCAGCTTCTCTGTTGTATTGGTTCTTTTCTTTCAGTCATTTCATTAACTTTGCTTCTGATAATTCATTTATGCTTCAAGTTGTTGCTTAGTCTTTGCTTGTGAGTAGCAGAATAGAGGAAAAACTCCAAAATTTGTGGTCAAGCCCCTCCCTCTCATCTCTGTTAATAGAGTTCAAGCAGGGTAGACCTTCCCATAGGCCAAAAATTACTTTTTGTTTGAGTTTAGGGAAAAAGCTACATTACCAGGTCCGAGTCTCTCTTTCACTGTTGTTATCATGCATTTTTTGTCAGCTTTCCATGCATGAATCCACAGGTGTGTTACACTTCTGAGCACTGCTGGTGCGCCTCCATCCCCTCCTGTTTTCTGCTCATTTTCAATTGTTGCACCCACCTTTTCCCTTAACAACACTTAAACCCTTCAGCTGCCTTATTCCTTTTTTTTTCTTATTCATGGTTGCCTTTACCTTTTTAATGCTAAATGCTTGAAAAAACCATCGAAACCCATCTTCTGCCTTTCCTCCTCAAAATCCTTGCTACCATACTTCGCATTTCGCACTTCGCATTGTTTACATCATTCCTATTAACACTTACCACTCTTCTCGCCGATCTCAATATTGCGACATCGCATATCGTAGATCGCAACCTTTTTCTCTTTTCATTTCCCACTTACCGCAATTCCTACATCGCAATCACTCTTCGCAACTATTTTCCCTTTTCTTTAAGACCTACCGCTCATCATTACCGATTGCGATCTTGCGATATTGCATATCGAAAATGGCACCATTCCCCTGTTTCCTTTACACTTACCTCTCGTTCTACGAATTGTGATATTGTCCCCACCTCCACATCACCACTCTGCATCGCACATCGCAAATCACGTTTCTCATTTCTTTCCTTAACGCTTACCGCTCCAATTTTTCGAAGTTGCGATTGCGATATTGCATATCGCAAATTTCGCCTCCATCACATCTCCACCATTACATATTTCCATTCATTTCCACTCCAAATCCATTTCTGCCATATTATAATTTTTTATAAGGATTTAACCCTTGCTTTCCACGTCTAAGCCCTATTTCACGCGCTAAGCCCTAAATTCACCACTTTAGCCCTTTTCCTCCCTCCAAAGCTGAAAATCAACCCCTTTTCAAGTAGAGTTAAGTCATGGATAGCTTAGTTGCATGGATAGAAGCATGTTAGATAGGCTATAGGATAAGTAGAGTGTATTTAGCTAATTTTCCAAGTTAAGTGTGGTTTAGAATTAGTTTCCTTTCTGCCATTTATTTTCAGAAAGTTAGCTTAGTTTCTTTTTAGTCATTCCCTTTTCTTCCAATTAAATTAGTTTCATTCTTGTCATTTCTTTTCAACACTTTAGTTTAATTTCCTTTATGTCATTTCCTTCCAGTAATTTACTTCCCAGTTCTTATCATAGCTTAAGAAATAGCACCCTATCATAAAGAAAAAGAGGATGGAATGAGAAGAATGCATATGTTGTGCATATAGCACTGTCACCTCCAAGTTTTTACGAACCCCGGGTTGATAAAGTAAAGTAGGGTAGCCCCTAGGAGTTGTAGCACTCTTGGTGCAATACTAGGTCTCACCACTTTTTGGTGTCATTTCCGAGGAGGTTTCTAGTATATGCTTTGATTTTGTTTTTTAGCATTATTTTCTGCTTTATTTTCTTTTCATGTCATTTCAAAAATATCAAAAAAGTACAAAAAGATCTAATTTTCATGCCTCGTAGGACTAGGAATTCTCAAAGACAAATCTTATCTAAAACCCCCACATCACCCCCTAGCCACCCTTCACTCTTCTTTAGTGGCAATGAGATTGAACCCCTGTAGGAGAGCCTTATGAATATTTTGAGGATTGTATTGGGGAAGAAGAAGAAGAAGACCTTGTTTCAACTGAGGGACCTGCTTCACCTACCTTAACCATGGCTGGGGATCCGCAGAGCCTTTCCCATAAGAGAGGCAAACATGGGGAAACTAAGATGAAAAAAATTAGCCTCAACTCTTCCACACTTTCATGGACTTACCTCAAGGACCCTCACACATTCATGTTCGAACTTGTTGTCCGTAGGACTTATGACTACACCTCTCGATGATTAGAAGTTGAAGCTATTCCCATCCACCCTTAAGGATGCAACCTCGTGCCGGTTCATGGGTCTACCTAGGGACAACATCACGACCCGGGCATGGGATGGAAGAGAGACCTTCAACGACAAGTACAAATACTATTGTAGGTCCAAGGAAACTAAGGATGAGATATTTAGGATGTCTCTAGGGCCCGATGAATCCCTGCAGGACTATGAAGAGAGGCTTCAATTAAACTATAAGAAAGCCAACTGCATTTTGATCCCCGCATCACTTAAAATTGTACTTGAGGGACTGCAGAAGAGCTGATAAACTCGAACATGATATTGGAGGAGATATCTACCAACTTCCCTATAAAATAATAAAAATTTCTTTCTAAACCATTCTAGGGCCTTTAGAAAGAAGGGTAGAGATAGCTAATACATCCAATACCCCTTCCTCTTCCCTCCATCAAAAATGAGATTGGAATCATGCTAGAGGACTTCAAGAGTGACATGCCGCACACATTTTCTTTGAAAATGGACACAATGCAGTCAAAAGGAAGCAAGAGAAGTAGAGAGGCCTAACCATATTTTTTCCTAGATGTACCCAAAAGCACCCAAGAAATGAATGTCCACTAAATTTCGATTTTTTTCTTAGTCTCGTGAAGAGAATCATGCCACATAAAAGTGTCCCTCCTTACCTCGGACTCAAGTGCCCGTATATCACAAGGAAGAAATGCCAAAGCAACTTTGTTTCATCAAACTGCAGAAGGCCTCAAGGCCCCTACCATATCAACAAGGCATGCAAGGTGCACCTTAATCTTTACTATCATAACAACCGCAGTGCACCCATGCAACCTTGGTACACCCCCACCCCTCCATCATGGTCTACACCTCCTACTTCGTCTTACAACCCTTCATCATCCTCACCAAGAAAGCAACCATTCCGTAGTATGCCACAACAACCTCGGGAACAATCCATCCCAAGGGTGGAGGCCTCAAAAAAATCAACCATCCGCTCTAATGCCTCCACCCCAACCTCAACCTCATCTTACTCATGTCGCTCCACATAGGCTACCCCAAATACTTGCACAACCCAATTTGAACCCGAAACGTATTTGGACACAATAGGTTCCTCAAAGGAGAAACATCCTCTATCCTAAATTTTATGTTGTGGAGAGATACATGAGGTTAATCTCACTTTGGGAAGATTAATCCTAGAAAATCATCCTTCATCTCCTACCGTAGAGGTTGAGGGAGGAAAAGGAAGAAGGTAACAATCGTATCCAACCACCTCCTTTTCTCGAAGCTAATCCACCCTAGTCAACACACCCCGCAGGAGACCTAACTCCTGGGAGAATTGGAAAATTTTCTTGTAAAGATACCACTTTGGTAAGCTATTAAGGATGTCCCTATCTACAATAGGCTCATCAAAGAAAATTTCTTCAAGAAACCTCGGGAGAAGGAAAGAGATACCTCTACCATCAATGTATGTGGACAACCGTTTGACCCGATGTCGGGAAGGTGATATTTCCAAAGTACCCGGACCTCGGTAGTGTAGTTGTTGGATGTGCATATGTATTTATGTCATAGTCCTCAACACTCTAATCGATCTAGGGGTTGCCATCAATACCATGACCAGGAAACTATGTTGAAACTTAATCTCCAAGGAACTTTGAGAAAAACCACAACAATTTTGCAACTTACAGACGGCCCACAAGAATCTCAAGGAATTTTTGAGGATTTTGTGGTTACCATTGACTCTTGGGATTATCCCATCGATTTCCCCGGTTCCGTAGTCAAAACCAAGTTTAATGGTTATCCTATCATCTTAGGGAGACCTTGGTCAGCCACCGCATGCTTATATTAGTTTTCGCTAGAAACATGACTATCAAAATGGGCTTATTCAAATCAGCTAGTGTTATATCCTCCACCTCAACCTTCCATTTATCATGATCTCCCCCTATATGGTTGGAGATGAAGAAGATGAGTTATATAACACTGCCCATATGTGTACCATAGATGTTATTCTTATAGGTAAGAAGTTTGATGAAGATGAAATAATCGACCATGCCATTGAAACCGCCTCCTCCACTAACATTCCTCTCAAACCTTACCAAAAGAGTTCCAAATCCAACCTCGGGATGGAAGTACACCCGCCTGAGTCAACCTATGAAACCACCAAGGCTATTGAGTTTGGCTCATCCAGACCCTAAAAATCAAACTCAGACTCCTCTTGATGAAGCGTGAAGAGAAGCAGCTATGCCATCTTTTGAAAGAAAATCTTGAAGCATTTGCTTGGGATTACAAGGACATGAAAGGGGTGCATCCTTAAGTATGCGTACATCACATTTACATCAAAGAGGGATGCAAGCCTAAGTGAGGCAACCCTAAAGAAGGATGAACTCCGGCTCGAAGGACATAGTCAAAGAAGAGCCGCAGGCGCTATTAGATTCGTAGTTCATATATCCTATATCCGACAATGAGTAAGTATCCCCCGTCTTAGTCCCAAAGAAGAATGGGAAGTGGTGAATTTGTGTTTATTATCGAGAACTTAACAAAGCCACCAAGAAATACCATTTCCCTATGCCATTGATAGACCAAGTCCTGGATGCGACCATGGGGAAGAAGTTATTTTCCTTCTTAGATGGGTTCACCTGGTACCATCGTATCTAACCAGCCCTAAATGCCAGGATAATATCATTTTCACCGGCCTCTGTGGTACATTTTCTTATAGAGTCCTACCCTTTAGGTTGTGCAATTCCAATACTCACTTCCAAAGAGTTGTCCCAAGCATATTTTCTAAGTTATTCCATGACTTTGTCAAAATCTACATGAATGATTTCACACCATATGGGGATGAATTCTGGTGAAGCTTTCTCCAATTTGGGAAAAGTACTCAAGGTGCATTGAGATGCATCTCTCCTTAAGCCCGTAAAAGTGTGAATTCCTCAAGAAAGTTGTGGGTTGTATTAGGACACTCCATATCCCAAGCAAGAATACAGGTAGACTCAAAAAAATCACAAATATTAAAAGGGTACCTTCTCCCTCAAAAGCAAATATGTCAAGAGTTTCCTAGGCTTAATGGGTTACTGCTGCATGTCTATCAAATATTTCGAAGAAGATGGCTTCACCATTATTTGGCCTATCGTCAAGGATTTTGAGTTTATTTGGTTTGATCCTGTCAAGAGTTTTCAAGCTCATTAAGAAATAGTCGACTACTTCCCATCCTCCGAGAACCAAATTGGAATTTTCCCTTCCATATCCAAACAAAGATGCATCCGACAAATATGTAGGGGCTATAATGCTCCCAAATTTTAGCCTCAAGCTAAAAGGAACATTATAGTTTATGTATATTTTCACGTTTTGTTGAATAAAATGGGTAAGGAGACTTTAACCCCTTATATGGAGAAAACAACACTCATTGTGTGAAAGGAGGGTGAATAAGTACCAGATACACCTAAGTGTGTGAATATGATCAGATCACTTTGATTTAGTCATCTTTGACTAAGTCAACAACGTTGTCCAAGAGAAGGAATCTGCATGACAAGGCAAAGGCAGCTTTAGAGGAGACTCCACTTTCATGAGCTAGGTGGCAAGTGTAGATGGGACCCATGGTGAGAGGAGTTCATTTCTTTTATAAGGAGGAGATGCATGTACCCATTTTCATTATGCATTAGCTTATCATTTATGCTTTTGGTCCATACACTGTATAACTCGCCGTTTAGCAGGTTGTAGTGTTCTTGAGCAAGGGTGTTCCCGTCGCAGAATCTCACGACATCCTCAAGGAAGGAGAGGGTTTGAGCTCCATTTCCTCATTTCGACATTTGACCAAAGCTACCTCCTTCTGCACATCGTTTTCCGTTAAAGAAACATTGTGTTGCCGGGTGTAGCAATAAGAGAACTCATTGAGCTCATTCTTTTGCTTGTTCTTCAATGGAGATCTTGTATATTCTTTGAGGAGCAAGAAGAGACTTCCTGGAACTATTTCAGATATTTGGCACCATGCCAATCATTCACCATCTCTCATATCAGCGCCCAGGGCTAAAACTACATTATTTTCATGCAGGGCAATGTTGGGAGAGTTCATAGAGCTCATTGGGAGGATTGTTCCCCGAGTAGAGGGATCACCTTCTACTAAAGATCATCATTGAGGAGGGAAATATATATTTCAGATCTGCCATAGCCTCATCATAGTATTCGTTGTCATGTTGACATATTAACCCTAGCAAATATTTTTCACATTGTATTTTATTCGATATTTCTAGCAATCCCTCCTCGATTGGCTAGAAATCTTGTATCGGGGCCCATCTTTCCATTTCGGGAATTTATTTATATCCTTCAGCCACATTACCATTTTTTATGTATTCAATAGTTGCTACTCTCATAGAGACTGTTTTACCACCGTTTTCCAAAAAGATTGTGCGCCTGCAACAACTCATGTATTTCATCGTCGATCATTGGAGATTAGTTCTCATAGCTTGAGTAGCTTGTCCCTCATGATTTTCTTTTATATTACTGCTGATATAATAACATACTGTTGGCTGCATAAAAATTTCCCTTCTTATGCTATATTCGTAATCGTAGAGTTTATGATCAGAAACCATGTATTACTATAGGCTCTCTTCGAGCATTCTTTAAGGGATCTAGTTTGGGGAGATTTGAATATCCCATTCAGAGTCATTTTCTGGGCTCAAATTCTGGAAGAGAAGTGCTTAATGATTTAAAAAGTAGATCCAAGCCCCTTTAGCTTATTTTTACATTTCCTTCCTTATACAAAGCCGTCCTTCTAGACCATATTGCGTAAAATCCCGAAAAGGAATATTGGCGTTGGTATCGTAGCATCAATCTTGGCTCACTGTGTACAAGATTTAATGCTATCGTAAAGAGGAGCTTCTCTCCAAGAAGATAATATTTACGTAGAAACATGAAAAAAGGAATGACAAAGAAGAGGAGGTCTTCGTTCTTCTTTTCCACTCATGGAGGGTATCATCGAAAACCTCGAGGAGATAGAAAGGGAAAACCGGAGAGATTTTCTCGCAGGGCTCAGGGATGAAGCAAGCCCTATTTGTGACCATGTTGATGTGATCATTCAGCCACACATGCAGATCCACAAGGCGCACATTTCCCATATCTACCGCAGTAGGGAGAATGGAGGAAGATGAGTCACCAAGGGAGGAGACCTTGGAGTGATTTTCTTTGGGAGTATGAATCTCAATCATGGAGATTCGAAGTGCACCTAAACTTCCAAGAGTTTTGCAGACTCAAGGGGGCAAGATATAGAAGCCCCAAAGGGAGAAAGAGAGATATATTCTTTCTAATTCAATTTCGATGGACTGCCAAGGTGCAAAGCCACGCCTTGGGTGGAGGAGCTGTGAGTGCATATTTTCAGCTACACCAAGTTGTAACCAAGGAGGCTATCACTATAGCGCTGCATCTCAAAGGTATGGCACATGATTAAGTGGTTTAATATTTTTGTTTCAAAGTTATCATGCAAATATAAAAACCTATGATGAATTCACTAAGACTTTGTAGGAAGAGGCTCTGATAAAGACCAATGTGAATCATCATGTGTAACCGAGAGATCAAACACCTTGTATGAATTGGAGGAAAACATGGAAAACAAACTCCACTCCACATTTCTGTGAGGGGAAGAAAACCGAGATGATGACTTGTTAGAGGCAAGACCCCCATTATATGAAGGGCACTCTTCCATTTGTGATAATATGTAGATCCTTCTTCAAAGGAAGACTCGAAATCCATGGTCTCTTATCAAGGGGGAGGCACACTCACATATTGGTAAAGAGAATGCATGTAAGAACCCATAGCGCCGTATCATTGGTGGTAGATCCATCACCACATGGAGATGAGAGGGGAGCCGTTGCTTCCATTAGAGGAGTCCTTGTTTCCATGCAAGGGATTCCAAGAGGTACAACATGTGGGGACCTAGTCACACATCCGAGGCAAGATATAGTAGCATTGGAGGATTGTGAGATGGATGGAGGGGAGGAAGAGAAGGATCAACATCAAGGGATGATACACCCTTATCTATGTCAGAAAGTATTTGCAAAAGATAAGGAGATCAGATAAGCGTACGGAAGAGAGGGACAAATTAGTCTACCATACATACACAGCCCACTTCGAACTTGATGTCTCACTATATGGGGGCATTCTACCCGGGAGGCCACCCGATCTAGAGTCAAGGAGGGGCATCTTGTCATTTGGTTCACCACTTGGATTCTCGGAGAGGTGAATACATTGGAGGAGTCCAACATAGCGTGTAGAGTTTGGGATAAACCCTAAGAAGGAGGGAGACACTCTCTCATTTTTAGTATCACCCACTACCGCTATACTACCGCGCAGTTTCGCTGCAGGATGGAGAATGGCATCTTCATGATGCGTGATGACTTCTCCGCAGAGCTTGAGAAGAAGAGGATACTTCCCTTTGAGGGAAGACTCTTTCATACATAGGAGTGGATGTAGGCCACTCATGCTTACTGGGACTCAGCCTTGGGAGATTCCCTCAGGATGACAAATTTTCTCATGGGAGTGAAAATTCCCAAAGGACACCATCACTATTTGAGCATGAGCAGGTCACAGGATGGGCATGGCATCATTTTAGAGGATGAATTTGACATGGGTAGATGTCAAAGTAGCGGTGCAGCATCGTGAGGGGAGCTTCACATGCTAGATCACTCGCATCTATCTATGAGGAGGATTGATCCGTACTGAGGTCCTTTACCAGAGTACCTGCTGATCTTGTGCATGCATGATTTCGGGGATGACCCGCATGGAGATGATAGGCACATGGTGGATGTATATGGTCATCTATTATTATGACATAATCTTCGACTAGGCTTCTAGTCTCAAGGATAAACTATTACATGCAAGACATGAGGATTTCCCAGCTATGCACTTTGATGCATATTTTTCTTTGCTAGAGGAGTTCACTTGGGAGTGGAATTCAAAGCATGATCTATATCGAGCGCATATCGACAGATGCATAGCCCGCATGATTTTATAGAGGTTGGCACAACCATTTCCCTACCTACTGAGGTTAGGGAGAGCATTCGCATGAGCCATTTCGGCCCAAGGACCGCAGTATGTTAAAGGAGGTATATACTAATATTTTGACTTACCTTTCTTTACTTTATATGAGTAGTCAAGGAACTAAGGATGATCGCACCTCCTTATGCTCCTTGTTATGATGTACTTTTGGCCCATTGCAGCAATGGGAGCGGCTATTTTGCTAGATGGTTTGTGGAAGCCACATGATTCTTGGTGTGCACCATCGGCACCAATTTGGTACTTTCATGTTCTCACCTTATGAGATGTTTGTGGCAGAAAACAAGTGGCTTGAAAATAACTTGTTGTTTTTGTCTCCGATGTTGTGCAGGAGGCTCACTACATCGGTCTCATGAGTGGAGCAAGTTGACTCCACTCTCTAAACTTATCTTATGACAACTTGTTTTCATTACATGTTGCTTCCTTGTGTTGATAATGGTTGTACATTTATAGGGAGCGCTACTTGGAGAGTGTTGGAAGTATTGGTATAGCCCATTGGGAGCATGATTCTCCCCATTGTACATGTTTTAACTTCGTGAGACACCATGGGAAAACCATGATCGCCACATTGCTACTTTTCTCTTTGTGGGAAAAACTACTTGGAGAACTTGAGGGGAATCTCATGGCTGATTTTCTCATGGCTAAACTTGGGCCACTCCTTGGAGGCCATACTATTTCAGCCCAAGGAAATAGGCAGCCCCATATGTACCACAAATGGATGGAGAAACATCTTGGGAATCAAAAGCCCAACTTCCATTCAAATTTCAACACATTGCTTAAAAACTAGGGTTGAGATTTCTATTTGGATGATAGCATGGAGGAGAGGATCATCACCGGGGACAACATTTTCCCATGCATGTCATCACTCTGGCCCTTGAGGAGGCCCTAGCACAACAAGAAGGTTTCCACTCTTACACCTTCTATCTTTCCATGATGTGTACCTATTTCAGTTTGCATACTTGGGAGGAAGCATGGGAGGACAGATTTGTCATAGGATATTTCCCAGTGTTGGTGGAGATTGTTGATGAGGAGGCCACAAAAGAAAAGGGGGGAGGAATTTTTGTTCTCTCTATGCAGCTTTCGAGGACAAGCAACATGGGAGGGGAGGATTGTAATGTTCCCAAATTTTAGCCTCAAGCTAAAAGGAACATTATAGTTTGCATATTTTCATTTTGTTGAATAAAATGGGTAAGGAGACCCCTTAACCCCCCTTAACATGGGATAAATAACACTCATCAGGTGAAAGGAGGGTGAATAAGCAGCTATATTAAGCACTCAAGGGTGAATATGATCAAGATCACTTTGATTTAGTCATTTTCGACTAATAACAACGTTGTCCAAGAGAACAGAATCTCCATGACAAGGCAACGCTAGCTTTTAGAGGAGAATCCCACTTGCATGAGATAGGTGGCAAAGTAGGGACCCATGTAAGAGAGGAGTTCATTTGATTTATAAGGAGGGAGATGGCAACCCCCATTTTCATTATGCACAAATATCATTTTCGTTAGGTCCGCCAAGACTTGCATACCCGGCCGTTTAGCAGGTTGTAGTGTTTCGAGCACAAGGGTGTTCCCGTCGTAGAATCCCTACCTCATCCTCAAGGAAGGAGAGGGCTCTGAGCTCCATTTTCATTTCTACATTTGGCCAAAGTTACCTCCTTTCATCACATCGTTTTCCTATTAGGGCAAACGTTGTGTTGTCAAGGGCAAGAATAGAGGAACTCATTGAGTCATTCTTTGGCTCGTTCTTCAAAGGAGATCTTGTATATTATTTGGAGGAGCAGCGCAGGAGACTCTCGGAATCATTTCGTATATTTGGCACCAGGCCAATCATTCACCATCTCTCATAGCACGCTCATGACTAAAATCGCATTATTTTCATGCAGTTGTCAGAGAGTTCACAGAGCTCATACTCCAGAGGGATTGTTCTTGAGTAGAGACCTGTCACTAAAGATCATCAGAGGAGGGAAATTCATATTTCAGATCTGCTATAGCCTCATCATATGTATTTCGTGTTATGTGACATATTAACCCTTAGCAGCTAATCGTCACATTGTATTTTATCTAGCATTTCCGTCAATCCCTCCCGGATTGGCTAGAAATTCGTGTTAGGGCCCATCTTTCCATTTTTGGGCATTTATTTGTATCCTTCAGCCAAATTACCATTTTGCAGGTATTCAACAAGCTTTCTACCTTACAGAGACTACGTTAAATAACGTTTTCCAACATTTTGTATTGCTATGTTAACTCATGTATTTCATTACTTGATCATCTGAGATTGGTTCTCATAGCTTGAGTGGTTTGTCCCTCATGATTTTATTGTATATTACTACTGATATAATAATATAATGTTGGCTGCATAACATTTCCCTCTTATTTTATATTCAGAATTGCAGGCTTTATGATTGTGTTCATGTATTACCTGTAGGCCTTCTCTTTGAGCATTCTTTAAGGGATCTAGTTTTGGGGAGATCCGAATAACCCATCTAGGTCACTGGGGCTCAACTTCCGGAAGAGAAGTTTTTAATGAGTTAACAAGGATCCAAGCCCCCTTTCAGCTTATTTTTACATTTCCTTCCTTATACAACGTCCTTTCCGGACTATATTGCGTAAAATCCTAAAAAGCAATATTGTAAGGGCCTTTAGATAATTAGAAGAAAAAATCCCTTATGCAATTTATTTCATCATTAAGAATTTTTCCAAGGCCAAGCTAAATTATACTATTATTAAGAAGGATATGTTAGCCATTTTCTCCATGCATCAATGTCTTTGAATTATGTAACCGGATACCAAACCTTTGTTCACACCGACCATGCATCCATCAAGTATTTAATGAGAAACCGTATGTTAATGCTAGGATAATTAGATGGTTATTACTTTTTCATCAATTTTATTTTACTATTATTGATAAACCCGGAAAGGAGAATGTTGTTGGCAGCTTTTTGTCCAAGTTAGCTCTCCTTGTGTGAAGGAGGAATGGTGATGACTAGTTTCCATATGAGCATCTCTTTTCCATATCAACACTCTCATCATGGTTTGCCGACATAGCCAACTAATTAGTTAGTCGTGGAAAATCCCTCCCAATATTTCATTCAGAGAGGACCAAAATCAATGTAAAAAGAACCTCACATGGGATTGGGGGAAACCTTTTTAAGCTAGGCCCCGATCAAATCCTAAGGATATGTGAGGGAGGGAAGCAGTTTTTATATCCTCTCTACATGTCATGAAAACTCATGTGCAGTTACTTTTCAAAGAGAATCCGTTTACAAAGTTTGTGGTATGTGATATTATTGGCCTACCCTTCACCAAGATTACGAAGATACACCAACAGTGATTAATGCCAAAGGATGGTGGAAACCGACACAAAGGGATGAAATGCCTTTACACCCTTAGGTCCTTGAGCTATTCGATAAGTGGGGCATGAACTTTATTGACCTATTCACCCACCATCCGTACAAAAGAACTATATCATAGTCTTCACCGGTTACCTAAAAAGTGGGTCAAAACAAAAGAAGTGAAGGTACCAATCAAGGAGAAAGCAGCATAATTCCCGAGGGAGAATGTGTTTTACAATTTTGGATACCCAAGAGAAATAGTCACTGATTAGGGCACACAATTCACCTCTCACCTCATTAAGAATCTTTTGAGGAAGCACAATATTAAGCATAGAACTTCTACTGCCTATCACCCTCGAGCGAATGGCCAACTAGAAGTAACTAACAGAGATTTAGAGAGCATCCTCACCAAGGTTGTGACCCGGTAATAAAATACCGGCGTACAGATTGGTAGAAGCTACTTGGGCCTACAACACTACTTGGAAGACAACAACAGGATTCACTCCTTATGAACTAGTCTATGGTAAGAAAGCTTCACTTTCGCCTGAGTTTGAATTCAATACTTTAAGATTGGTTGTTGAATTAAATATAGATCTATCAAATGCCCAAAAATAGAGGTTGCTACAACTAAATGGATTGATGAGTTCGAATGCAATCACTTCTTCATTACCAGAGGTAGTTTATTATGCATGAAGGTATGACATGACAAGAACATCAAAGAAAAGACATTCCAAGAAGGATATTGGGCATTGTTGTATGATTCAAGGTTTAGATATTTCAAAGGAAAGATGATGACAAGATGGTTAGGACCTTACTGGAAAAATGTTTTGATAATGGCACAGTTCAAATCAGAAACATAGATGAGGAAGGAATCCCCTTGCTTATCAATGGTCACAAACTTAAAATTTACAAGAAGCCTTTGGTCAAAGACATAATTTGTAAATTAAATAAGAAGAGAGGACCGATGGGAAACTCCATATTTTCCCACACTTCCTAAAAGGAAAAGAAAAAAATATCCATGGGTGAAAACCTCTCTGAGGCACCCAAGGCAAGTTGTGGGTTGAAAACCTTGATGGAGGCAGCTCACTTGCTTAAAAAAAAATAGAAAAAAGAATAAAGATTCATCGGTCAAAACCTCTCTGAGGCGCCCAAGGAAAGTTTGTGGGTTGAAAACCTCCATGGAGGTAGCCCACTTTCTTTCAAAAAGAAAAAGAAAAAAGGAAAATAAAAAAATTACATCTGCATCTCTGTGTTTTCTGTGTTTGCTATTTTACAGGTCATTAATGTTTTTTGGAACACAGAAGCATTCATCTTCTTTTCTCTTCTATTTTAACATTCACTCCATTAATTTCTTATAACTTCCTCCATCACCTCCATGCACCACACTCCTCCATTCCTAAGCACAATGAATCAAGGAAATTAAAACAGAATCCTACACATCAAGGAATTCCTACAAGCAAGTGCATTTGTTCTTGAACATCAATAAAACAAGGGAGGAGCGCATGCATTAGACCCTCAGAAAGAAAAGAAGTGCTATCCATGGCATCCGGAGCACCCCCCAAGCAACATCTACAATGTAGGAGAAACAACAAATCCGTAGTCCACTCGCATAGTCGCTCATTCAAGATGCTCAATTAGAGAACAGAAAACAATGGAAGAACACAAAGATCCAAAGGCTTGTCTCCTCAATACACCTCCCGCAAACACCTTTAAAAACAACAAGTAAACTCAGTATAGCTTCTCACCCCTTCGCTACACATCCATAATAGCCATAAATAATTAATTTGCGTACTTAGATTTTAAGGGGTAGAAATGTGGCCAATTAACTCCGCCACGACTATGAGGTATGACTAAAATCGGAAGTACACGCCACCGGGCATGCAAAAGAAAAAAATTTAAATCAAGTGGAATAGAGGAGAAACTAGGGGAGGAAACACGAGTCCATCACTTAATTAACAACAGTGGAGGAGGAAACAACTATCTACAACAAACCGAAGCCGAGCCGAGTTACATAAGCACTCCAAAATTAGTTGCGCAATCTAATAAAAGGAGAAGTCGTTCCCCATACAAACTAGTAAATTGGAATTTTTAAAGGAGATAGACCGATGGAAGCATGCAACGCTTAAAGAAGGAGGAAGAAACCAACAAAAACAAGAAGAAAAGAATAAGAAGAGGAAGAGCCAAAGGCCAAGGAAAATAGAAGACATGGCCATAAGTCATAGAGATAAGAGGAACCGGGCAAGAAATAGATTCACAACACAACACCACATCTCCTGAATACAAGGAGGTAGTTTCCACCTTATACCCTCTCGGAGCGCAAAGAGAAAAAAATGCATACCTCCATGTATTTCGAACCGAAAAGAGTTAGAGGATAAGTCGAGAGAGTTTCTAAACTCCTCCCACGAGGCCCGATTATCATTGAAGACTCACCAAGGAGGAGGGAAAAGATCGAAGAAATAATCAAGGAGCAAACTTCGTTAAGTCATAGGTAGAGAATGTAGCACCGAAGGAGAAATTGCAACAAAAAAAGGAGCAAGTAGCCACCATGGCGTATTCTTCTATGCATAGAAGCCCTTAAACACGCATTCCCTTCGAATCATATTTTCAGGTATTCAAAGAGCAATGGCTTCTATTTCAAATCAAAACTCTAGCCTCCCATGGATCATTACCTTTCCAATATTGTAGGAAATTCATGAATTTCTACAAGCAAGATAACATGGATGATCAAGAAAATATGGCAGATTTTTATGTGCATACATTTGTGCTGACAAATCTGGGTATTTGGGACAGAAATCCTACAATGGGGGATATGTATTTAATGGCTCTATAATTTTGGATGGTGGATGAGGACACTAGAGAAAAAGAGATATGGAAGGTCATGGGAAGAAGAAATAGAGAACGCTTATATATCTACTAGAATTGTTCAACCCAAGAGGAGTCATCCTTAACCATCGAGATATTGAAAGGGACCCCCGCACTAGTCGAAAGCTACCTTCGTACTCAAGCATAGGTAATAGGCCACTTTGATGATGTTTCTAGGCAGAAAGAAGATGAGTCTATTATGGCTATCCAGAGGAGATGGAATAACCTCCCTCAATGCCTCTCAAGAATGTAGAGTAACATATCAGAAATACTGAGGGGTGCATTGGAAAGGGCACCATTATACAAGAGGGCCATGCAGTCCAAAAAGGTCCAATGGTTGGGACTAAAGCTCAACCCATCTTTGCTGTTGGGGTTGAATGATGAAAATTACACAAATGAACAATATAAAGAATGGGAAAGTGCATAAAATAATAATGGTTCTTACCCCCTTGGGGAAACTCCCACATTTCTTCTTCAGGAAATCAAGGGGGATATCAAAGCCTTGAAGGAAATGCAGGAGGAGGATTAGTTTCTTAGAGTATGAGCAACCATTCAGTAGGGGGGTGATGATGAGCTTCATCATTAGACATATTTGGAGGGGCTAATAGTCACATTTTTTCCTTCTTAGATATATTTTTCTTACATTTTTATTATTATTTTTTTGGTTTTATGATGCTAGTATAGGTGGTGATTAAGGCTAACATACTCGAGTAATTTTAAGGAGGTTGAGTGTAAAGTCATGATTTATTAAGAATTTTTTATAAATATTTTATCATAAAGACTTTGAGTGAGACATCAAGGAGAAATTATAAGAGGATTTTCCACCCCAGATTCTCTCCATCAATTCAAACTCCAAAGGCGGCCCAAAGGATCCCAAGGATTCTCTCTAGCAATTCAAATTCCGCAGGCGCCCAAGCAACTCAAAGAGGAGTGTACTCAATCTTTGTTTACTAGGAGTCAAGATGAATCAGACCACCATTTTCTAGGGAGTTGGTAGCTACCTCGTAGAATAAATAGAGTAGAGCTGAGCTAGAAGAGGTTAGCCAATACTAGTCAATTCCAACTGGAACTATGTTGCAAGTTATTGAGCTTTTTATTATTTCAGTTGATCAAATTTTCTAAGAAGTGATGGCGAGGTTATTTTTTTATGAAATGAAAGGTGCTAATTTCGTTTTACTGATTTAAGTTTCCGAGAGAGCTGTGTTTCGTGGGTTGGGGCCCAAACCTTGTGCCTCAAATCTCTTCATTTCGTATTGTCTTCTTGTTTTTTGTTATTTCATTAGCTCGCTTGATGACTTTCATTTATGCTTCAAGCTGTCGCTTAATCTTTTCTTTCGCCATATTGTAATTTTCAATTTTCTCGTGAGTAGTAATAATAGAGGGAAAACTAAAAGTTGTGGTCAAGCCTCCCCTCTCATCTATGTCAATAGAGTTTGAGCAGTAGCAGTATACTCCGTCGTGCGAAAAATTTCTTTCTATTTGATTTTAGGGAAGAAACTTCATTACCAGGTCCGAGTCTCTCTTTCACTGTTTTTATCACGCATGTTTTGTCATCTTTTCGTGCATGAATCCACAGGTGTGTCACACTTTTGAGCACTACTGGTGTGCCTCCATCCCCTCTTATTTTCCGCTTATTTTCAACTGTTTCACCCACCTTTTCCCTTAACAGCACTTAAACCCTTCAACCGCCTTATTCCTTTGATTTTCTTATTCACGGTTGCCTTTACCTTTTTAATGCTAAACACTTGAAAAAACCATCGAAACCCGTCTTCCGCCTTTCCTCCTCAAAATCCCCACTACCGTACTTCTCATTTCGCACTTCACATTGTTTATGTTGATCCCGTTAACACTTACCGCTCTTCTCGCCGATCTCGATATTGCGACATCGCATATTGTGGATCACAACCTTTTTCCCTTTTCCTTTCCCACTTACCGCAATTCCTGCATCGCAATCACACTTCGCAACTCTTTTCCCTTTTCTTTAAGACTTACTGCTCATTGTTGTCGATTGCAATCTTGCGATATCGCATATCGAAAATCACACAATTCCCCTGTTTCCTTTACACTTACCGCTCATTCTACCGATTGTGATATCGGCCCCGCCTCCATGTCATCACTCCGCATCGGACATCGCAAATCACATTTCTCGTTTCTTTCCTTAATGCTTATCGCTCTAATTTTGTGAAGTTGCGATTGCGATATTTCATATCGCAACTTTCACCTCCATCGCATCTCTGCCATCGCATATTTCCATTAATTTCCACTCCAAAGCCATTTCTACCATATTATAAGGTTTTATAACGTTTTAACCCCCGCTTTCCACTTCTAAGCCCTGTTTCATGCGCTAAGCCCTCAATTCGCCACTTTAGCCCTTTTCTTCCCTCCAAAGCTACAAATCAACCACTTTTCAAGTAGAATTAAGTCATGGATAGCTTAGTTGCATGGATAGAAGCATGTTAAATAGACTATAGGATAAGTAGAGTGCATTTAGCTAATTTTCCAAGTTAAGTGTGGTTTAGAATTAATTTCGTTTCTGCCATTTATTTTCAACAAGTTAGCTTAGTTTCTTTTCAGTCATTTCCTTTTTTGCCAATTAAATTAGTTTCATTATTGTCATTTCTTTTCAACACTTTAGTTTAATTTCCTTTATGTAATTTCCTTCTAGTAATTTACTTCCCGCCTATCATAGCTTAAGAAATAGAACCCTTTCGTAAGCTAAGAGGATGACATGAGAAGAATGCATCTGCTGTGCATATAGCACTGCTACCTCCAAGTTTATATGAACCCCGGGTTGATAAAGTAAAGTAGGGCAACCCCTGGGAGTTGCAACACTCTTGGTTCAATACCATGGCTCACCAATATTCTTCTTATAGGCCGCCATAATGGACATTTGCAGAATTTGTTGACAACCACACAAATGCAGTTGTTGCCATGCTTGGTAGAAGGAAGGCCCAACATGAATCCATGGAGATGGATTCCCAAGGTTGACTAAGGGTAGGCAACGAAGTATATAGGCCTTGCTTCTTGATGGTCGGTTTGGAACTAGCGCAGGCAGTGCAAGATCTGATGTACTTCCCAACATCATGCCGAAGGTTTGGTCAATAGAAATACTTCTGCAGTATTGCCACTATTTTCTCGACACCGAAATGTCTAGTGACCCTACTATAGTGTGCTTCCCAAATCATCTTGGCACACGTGCTTGAAGGAACATAGATGTTTCCCAGGTGGCATAACAGTGCATCCTGGAGGCGAAATTTTGGAACTTTTTTACCGTTTAGGAGCAACTGGTATGTGTTTCTGAATTATGGATCACTTTTGTATAAATGCATCCAACTCGGAGTTTCGTGCCCACAAGAGTCGAGCACAATGGTTAGCGCCATGATAAATAGTAAGTTGAGGTAATCTGCAACATTATTGGTGTTTCCCTTCTTGTACTTGATGTTCAAATGGAACTATTGCAGATATGTGGACCATTTTTTAAGGATCGTTCTATGACTTCACTTGTGTCTAGATGAACTGCAGGGGTGGTGATCTATCTGGATGATCGTTTCCTTCCCCAAAATTCATTGTTTCTATTGTCGGAAGGCCCGCACAATGGAATACATTTCTTTGTCATAGGTGGGATACTTTCGGATTGTGTTTTAAAGTGTCTCATTGTGATATGCCACTGGATTCCCCTGTTGAGTAAGTAGTTCCCCAATAGCATATTCAAAGGCATCTTACTCGATCTCGAATGGTTGCTACAAGTTTGGTAATGTGAGAACTAGTGCAACTATTAGAGGAAATTTCAGTCTAAAAGTGGCCTCCTAAGGAAAATAAATAAAATAATCGAAAAATAATAAAACAAGAGTTACAATTTCGGAGGGAAAAGAATAAAACTATATTGTTTTTAATTATTTTTTGGCTCATTCCCCCAAGTAGGTTTACTTGAATTCTCAAGTGTAGGAAATTAGACTTTTAATTCAAATTATGCATCTAACGAGTACCATTATGGCTTTGAGAAATATTCTCCACATTGATAAAAATTGAAGATACATTAAAAAAACATTTTGAATACACTTTTTAATGTATCTTCAATTTTTATCAATGTGGGTCTTCTCAAAAGCATGCATAATGGTACTCATTGGATGTAGAATTTAATTTCGCATCTAATGAGTGCCTACACTTGAAATTTGAGTAAATTTTTAAGGATATAAGCCAAAAATACAATTAAAAAAAGGAAGTTTATTTAATTTTCCCTCCAAAATATTTACAAGTACCTATTTTTAAATTTAAATGATTTTCATTGGTTTACATGTTATGTACATGAAAATTTCATGGGAAATTTTAGGATGAAATTTCCTCTAATGGTAGAGTAAGCGATGCTTCAACTCTGCGAACGCATTCTGTTGATATTCATACCAAAAGAAAAATTATTTCGCTCCTCCCTTGGTGACTTGACTTGAAGGCCAAGTGATATGAGAGAACCCCAACACGAACTTGCGGTAGAAATTTGCAAGAACCAGAAAGACGCAGAACTCTGTTAGAGTGGTTGGGGATGACCAATCCTGAATGACATGGATCTTGGATAGGTCCACATGTAGCCCCCGTTCATCAATAATGTATCCCAGATATTGAACTTGGGTCACGCCAAAATTTCATTTCTCCAAATTGGCACACAACTTCTATTGTCGTAGTGTTTGGAGGACCTTTCGAATATGGTGGAGGTGCTCTTCCCAACTCCGATTGAAGATTGAGATGTCATCCAAATACACCACCAAGAATGAGTTGGTGAATGGTCGCAATATGTTTTCCGTCATCCTCACGAAGGCTGCGGGAGCATTTTTCAACCTCGGAAAAGTACTTAATTCTGTACCTCATTCGAAAAGGCCCTCCTTGGCTTTGAAGGTAGTCTTCCACATATATGAGGGTTCGATTGGTACCTGGTGATACCCAGACTTCAAGTCAATCTTTCTGAAATATTTAGCCCCCTTGAGTTGGTCTAGAAGGTCATCAATCCGCGGGATTGGATACCTATTCTGGAAAATGATCTTGTTCAGTGCCCGATAGTCAATAAAAAGTCTCCAAGTCCCATTCTTCTTTTGCACCAACAGGATCGAGCTCCCACAAGGTGATAAAATTGGTTGGATGTGAAATTTTTGAAGAAGATCCTAAATATGCCTCTTGATTTCGTTGTTCTCCATAACAAAGTGTCGATAGATTGGTCCTACTGGGGCAGCGGTGTGCCCCGGGGTCGACGATGGAGTGCTTCACCGAAAATGCGGTGAGGTACCCCCGCAGTGAGGTGAAGATGTCCCCTCACATTCCTCCATGACCTCGTCCATCTATTGTTGCCACAAGTGAGGGAGCCATTTCGAGGTCGTGGCCACAATCTTCCTCTTGCCCCATGTGGATCATCGTGAAAAAAATTACCAATTTTGGAATGAGCTACCCGTACGTTTATAGTGATCAAAGAGATGGCAAGAGGCGGTGCTACCTCCAAACATTTGCAGTGTTGCCTTATTGTCCAAAGTAACAACAGCAAATTACGGAGGCATAGAATCATACACAACATGTCACTTCCACAAGTATGTTTGTCCTAATAATACATCACAAACATCAAGAGGAGCAATATCACATGATAACTCATCCGTGAAGGGATCGTTGCTATAGGGAAGGCCAAGCATTGTTGGATGATGCGGAGATCTCATCCTTGGTGAAGCCACTAGATGGTGTATGGTTGTGGGCTTTCTATGGTTGGGAGGCCTCACCGCTTCAATGACCTTCCGCTAAATGAGTGTTCTTTTGCTCCCATTTGTTAGGTAAACACTGGTAGAATCAATGCTTCTATTTAGCACGTATGCTTTAAATATGGTTTTGTGCACCCATGGTTTTGACCCATGGTATTGCATGTAATGGAGCCTATAAAAGGCCGAGAATACCATTGTAAGGCGGTGCCTAGAGGTGAGCTATGAAGGCTCACTTGGCTTCAGATTGGTCGTGTTTTGGGCCAATGGTTAATGAAATTTCATTGGTTGGGTCTTTCCTGATTGTGGTTTTCCTTGATAAACATTGTGTTTATTTTTATGTGATTGCTGTCGTGTCTTTATGTTTTTTCTCTCAAAGAAATTCTTGTTTTTTATTTCTTCGTAAAATCCCAACCACCGGCATTGTCGCAGCCAAGGTATTCGGGTCATAAACCGCAGGAAAGGCGGTTCAGCATCTCAGTGGGAGCACGGCGACGATGGCACGTTTAGGTCGAGAAATTTAACTACCAAACCTCCCGCCGGTGGAAGATGCATGAAGATTATCCGTACTTTAAAGATCTATACCTATGATCGAGCGAAAAACAAAGAAGTCGGCGGTTGCGACAAGACATGGAATGGAACATTCTCGATAGAAAGGCACTCGCACGCACGGCCGTGTCTTGCGTCAACATACCTTCAATATTTCGAAGGAAACAACCGCAGGGTTTGATGCAACGTTGGCGAAACTATATGAAAAACCCTTACCTCAAACAAGGTATTTTTATGAAACGACTATTTAATATGAATAAGATGTTTTTATGGATTCGTTGCGGCACTATTTAAATGAATTTAATACGCTACGTCGCTAAGTTCTCGTAGGGTAACCTTTGATGATGAAGTTAGAGCTCGTTATTCTTGTGCTCATTTCCGCAGAGTTGGAATGGTTTAGTAATGGCCATTAGTAACTCCATTCGGATCTAGTACTTTAAATTTTGATGATGTCGTTGGTGCTATCCTTAGCGAGGAAATGCGATGGAGTGCCTCCGTGAGACATCGTAATGCTTGAGTGCGTATTCTAGGGGAAGAAGAATGAAAGAGGAAAGAGCTTGGGATATCACAAGAAATCAAGGAAAGGCGGTATCCAAGCCCGTATCGGGGATAGTGTGGCCGGAATTGAGGAAAGAAAGGGACACCTAAAGAAAGACCGTAGATCTCAAGGAAAAGAAGGAGACACACAACAAGAAAACAATCATGAAGAAAATGTGACAGGTGATGTGTTACAAGATGCTTTGATTCTTTTCTTTCTAAAAATGTTACCGATTCTTGGTTGTAGATTAGGGGCTTCATTCCACACCTCGATAAGAAATATTTTCATGACTATGTTCAAAGAGGATTTTGGACAAGTTCGTCAGGTGATGATAAACCCCGTAAAATTGTTGGAATGGGTAAAGTTCTCAGAACAACAATGGAAACCAATGGCTACTAAAGGAGGTACATGTTTCAGATCCGAAGAAAAATCTGATTTCAACAGTGCTTAGGAAGTAAGGTTGTGGCACAACTTTCACAAGATAACCTGAAGGTCACCAAATGAGCGCCGGTAATAGCAAAAGAGAAAAGGTTGGTACATTGTATTTATGCAATGAAGCGAACTCGTTAATGCTTAACTTCCAAAGGAGAACATGCAGCATTATGGGCATCATAGTTCTAGCATATGAGTTAGAATGAATGAAGATCTTTCTACCTACAAATTTGTTGCCTAAAGAATGTTGATTTGATTTCTGAAAATTGCATTTATGGAAAACAAAGAGAGCTTACTTCGCAGTTGGAAAGAAAAGAAGAGAAAAATCGAGCTTTTGCAAAATATTTAAGTAGGACCACTTAGGTATCATCTTCCTGCCTCTGACAGTGTTATTTTTATTGATGATGTTAAATCAGAAAAACATGATTTACTATCTGACAACCGATAAGAGACGATACTTTCAAGAAATGAAAGCTTTTGCATAGATTAGATGCAGCAGTTGAAGTGTCTCAGACTGAAACAATGGGAGGTGAATATTGCGTGAAAGATTTTGATAGGAAATGTCTGCAGGCATGGAATCAGAGAGAGAAGATGTTGCAAGAAGCTCAAGAACAATTACAAGAAAATGGTGGTCAAAGGGGATATACAACAACTGCGGGAGGCGGCGCGGAGATTGCGTGTGATTGCCTTTACAATTTTAAGATGCCGTAGACATCGTTGCTTATCTAGCCACAGAGGTCCTTCAAGTTCCTCGGATGGTGGTATTCCAGAGGAAGCATGTATTATGTAAAAAGGTAAACTACTCTTTTTTAAAGCCCTTTATTGTGGGAGGCCTTGTCCATATTAATAAAGAAAACAGAATAAAGTTTGAGGAAAATCAAATAAATGTACCTTTTACTGGATATGGTGCTAATGATTTTGGTTATCGCTTATAAGGATTATGAAAATCACAAAATAATTAGGAGCAGAGATGTAATATTCAATGAAAAGGTCTTTGTATAAGAATCAACAGCAGAAAAGAAACAGAAAAAGAAAGCAAGAATACAAAGTGTTCTGATAATATATCCAAAAAGTAAAGGTGCTCAGTGAATAATAATCAACAACCACAAGAGCAGTAACCACCACAATAGCAACAGCACCTCAAACACCCGAATGAAACAGAATACCACTAGGATAAGTAAATTCCCCCCCGAATGATACTCTCCTCATTATATTATTTATTGTCGATCGTATTCTATGGTCCTAATGTTATGAAGAAGAAATGCAAAGCTGAAAAGTAAAGAAGAAGGGAGCTAGCCATGGAAAAGAGATGGACTCTTAATGCATAACCGTACTTGGGACTTAGCCTGTGTTTTCTCGTTACAGTAAACCATCGTACATTAAATGGGTTTACAGTCGAAGGTATTGAAGATGGAGGAAAACAGTAGGTACAAATCTTAATTGTGGTGTATATTTCAGAAATACAAGAAAGGTATTGATTTTGATGAAATATTTTCTCCGTTGTTAAGATGAATTCAATCGTAACTCATCTTAAGTCTTAAAAGAAACAGAAGATTTACATCTTGGAAATGCTTAGATGTAAAAGACAACATTTCTCCATGGAGATTTGATAGCAGTAGATATACATGCAGCAACCAAAAAGGATAAGGTGAGGTAAAGGAAAGAAAAATTGGTGTGTAGGGGAGTTAAAGAAGAGCTTGTATGGCTTAAAACAAGCTCCAAGGCAAGGTATCTAAAATTTTAGATGTTTATGTCCTAAAAGGTTATACTAGATGTCACCCCATCATTGTGTTTATATAAAAAAGTGAAAAAATGATGGCAGCTATATTATATTATTGGCAGATTGTTGAAAATACAAGATGATGGTTTCTAGTGAAATGAAGTCGCCTTTCCACTAAGTGGGCCCGCAGCAAATTCTCACAAAGTCTTATTTCTGTATATGGGAGCATGGTTCCTGGGGATTCCAGCTTGAGATTCTTGGGACATTGGTCATGTTGGTGGGGTGTGCACTAGGATGGGACTCTATTTTTGTGACCTATAGGTCGAAGAGGTCGAAGTCTATTTTTAACGTCATCCTGTAATAGGGTGTCAAATATTATTTACCCTTAATAATATTTGGACCCCAAACAAAGCGCTTACTTTCGAGCAATTTGGCCGAGCATGCAGTGGCTCATGACCGATTGCAGGAATCACATGATTCAAGGGTTTGATGGCACATGCATGGTTGACTTCGCTTAGGACTTCAAAGTAGTGTGTTTCAGGAGTTAATGAGACAGCCTAGTGGAGTTGTAATTGTTTTTCTTATTTTAGTTGAACTAGTTGAGATTTAGTTTAACTAGCTAATCAACTAGTAATGAGTGAGTGAATTAAATATTATTTAATTCATTAATTAGTAACTCATTATTCAACTCAAGAACACATCACCACTACAGCATGACTCACCAGCTGAGACCAAAGGAAAGAGGTAGATGAAAGGGTGGAGTTAGCTATCAAAGGGCGACATCGGGCCAGGCATGAGATTTGCACCACACTTGGAGGAATTGCCCATGATGATTGCACCCATTTCAAGACAAGGAGATTCGAACCTTTGGATATCTATATAGACAGTTCGGATTGCGTAATAGAGGCAAGGCAATCAGTGGTGAGTTTTTGAACCAAGAATCCGTTCAAAACTAAGCTAGTTTGTGTGTAACTTCACGAGATAGTACCGAGTACTTGTGAGTATATTGTACTGATTTTGTTACATGATTTCTCCATTATAATATACACAATAGCCGCGGGGTTTTCAGCTATAAGCTTTCCCCATACATACCGTGTTAATGTGTATGATGATTTGATGTGTTATCGCTTGATTTTATTTCCGCATGTTTGATGATCCGAGGGAAGAGATTATGTGTTGCATATAAATTCGAATTGTATGTGATCGTAGGATAGTCTCGTTGAATAATTGATCATTATTCAAGAAATTTCTACATGGTATCGAAGCTATTTAAGCAGAGATCGATCATCACAAAGGATCAAAAACTTATTTCGAGAGACAGAAATCGCATGCGGGCCGTAGCATCCTGACCATCTTTCTTCGAAAGTGAAAGGTCCGGTAAATGCCCTCGCGCCCGAATCTCTCGTGCTAGAAATAATTTTTTCGCCGCATCTAGAGCGCTTGAGCTTTGAGGTGGAATTTGAAATTTTGCATCAGCTTTGTTTTCTTGGTGCCGTTGTTGAAAATGTCTTTCAACTATTGCTATACTCCGAATATTCTCTTGAAGGCGCTCTAATTATGTTGCATGGAAGGATCACATGGAGGCGGTGACAGAATATAATGGTCTCAAGGAGTTCGAGATACGTGACAGTCCAAAGCCCACCGATCCCTATCAAGTCAAGCATGGCAAAAGAAGATGGCGATGTCGAAGGATCCCGTTGGAGGGCGTCAAGGATCATATTGTATCCGCCCATGGAAAGGCTACTCCATATTTAATGTGGAAAGTTTTCGACGATCTATTCCGCAGTGAGCGACCAAAGGAACCGAAGTCAAAGATAAGCTCGTGGAACACCAAGATGGAGAAAGGCCACAGACGCCAAATACCCTCACGAAGTTCACTCAATGCGTAGAGCGAGTTGGAAAGGGGGAAGGGATCGTCGAAGACGAGGACATGGTCGACCGTCTCCTCGTCTTCCGAAGGCTTGGCACCATATCAAGATAGTGTTAATGGTCGGGAGAAGCCGTCGATGGGGAGCTTGGGCGGATCTCATGCAAGAGGAGATAAGGATGACTACCGAGATGGATCTTCATCAAAGGAGTCGATGAAGAAAAAATGCGCTTTGGTTGCCAAAGCAAAGAAGGAAGGGTAAGAAAACCTCTCATTCGGCAAAGGGCAAGAAGCAAGATATGGCGAAAGTGGTTTTTTCTACTACCATGATCACGGACATTATGCTACCAATTGTCCAAAGAAGAAGAAGAACAAAGCAAGCGGGAAGATCAGAGATGGAGAAGCTTAAGTCGCAGCTCAAGCTTGACTTTTCACCTGATCGGCAGATGCTTGTCTTTACGTGTCGACCCGTGTGGTTCTTGGACAGCCGCTGGTACTCTAATATGACTCGGCAGACGGGATTTGTTCTCAGATCTGAGGACAAAGATTTAGGTGCACATCGAGATGGGCGATGACAGATACAAGGCGATCGGTATCGGCACCATATCCTTTCGCAGGGAGTCTCTGCAAGCCCTTTGTATTGAAGGATGTCATGCATGTACCGGATTGAAGAAGAATCGATTTCGTAGCGATGTCGGAGGATAAGGGGTATGATGGTTCCCGCCGAAGGAAAAGCCTTCCGCGCAAGAAGACTACCTGAGAGACCCGAAGATAGGGGTTCGAACCAAGAACCTTTACTTCGCCTGTAGGTGTATGGTCGTTGCGCTATGGCATGCAAGTGAGAAGTGGTGAGTCAGATGATGAGGGCGAATTGTGGCACAGGAGATCGGGTCACCTTCACCATGGAGCTTTGAAGATTCTCGCGTTGTTGCATTTCTTACCGGGCTTCCTAAGGGCACTTCTTGCGTTACCGCACGCGTGGGGTGTACTTTGAGGGGAAGCAAGGAACTACCTTTCACGAAAGGAGAAGCCCATGACGATCCTTGAGAGAGTTCTCACACGTACGTGTGTGGTCCTTTTCTCGCCTGTTTCCCGACGTAAAAGCACAAGTATTATGTGATCTTTGTTGATGATTTCTCTCGAAAGTGTTGGATCTTCTTCATTCAGAAGAAGAGCGATACATTCGCGAATTTCGTGAGTTTAAAGCACCTGTCGAGAAGGAGTCGTGCTAGAAGGTGATTTATCTAAGGAGTGATAATGGTGGTAATCCATCTCGATGACCCGCGGAGTTTCCCGCAGCCGCGTAAGGGATTCGTGAGAGCCTATCGCACCCCATAACCCACAGTTAACGGGTGGTCGTGGCCGAGTTGAAGAACAGGACCATCGGGGTGCCCACCAAGTATGTTGCATGATCGTGGCCTACCCTTCACTGTGGCCGAGGCATGCAATAATAGCTGAAGATATGTGCAGTAACCATTGTCCTCACAAGGTTCTTGGCATGAGTACACCAAGGAGGCTTATTCCCGAGTAGGCTCCTCGATACCCCATTTGCGGATCTTTGGTTCTCCGTTCGGCATGCATGTGACGATGATGCGAGAAGGAAGCTAGATCCAACCGCCGAGGTTGGAATATTTGTGGGGTACACCGACACACCTCACAACTATCGGGTATATTTGGTTTATTGGGCCGAAAGACCTGTGCGACTTCAGATATGTACCGTAGGAGAACCGCGGTGTTGCTTCTGCTTGAGAGGGAGCCACACTTGCATGCAGATGAGGAGTTGTTAATTCCCAAGGAGGAGCTTCCCAAGGTGGACTGCGCTACAAGAGGAGGTTCAGAGGTGGAAGAAACCACCCAAGCAAACCTCCAAATCTCATTGTGAGGGCGCATGCGCACTCACAGGCCGAGCGACCTGCTCGTGATGCAGTAGAAGGTTGCAGACCACCTCCACAAGACAACGGCGCGTACAGTATACGCTCACCGGATCGGCACACTGATACATGGCTCTTGTGATTCAATGTCGTGATCGAGGCCATCCTATTTTGAGGAAGTCGTGAGGAACCCGGTATGCTGATGCCATGATCGAAGAATATGATTTGATCGTCGTGAACAAAGGCGGGAGATTGTCCCAAGACCGGTGGGGAAATCGGTGGTGGGTTTGCGATGGATCTACAAAGTGAAGCAAGCGGTCGACGGGAGGTGGAGAAGTACAAGGTGAGATTTGTCGCTCGTGGCTTCTCATAGATCGAGGGTGATCGACTATGAGGAGACCTTCGCACCGTCGCAAGGTACTCTTCCATACGTACGATCTCGCTCTCTCGCCGTGTATGGGGTGTGGCACATTCATCGATGGATGTGAAGATCGCGTTCCTCAATAGAGTCATTGAGGAGGAGGTGTACATAGAGTAGCCCGAAGGTTTCGAGATCTTCACAGTGAGTCGCATGTGCCGACTCAAGAGAGCACCCAGACGGCCGGAGCGGGGGCACCTCGTGCTTGGTACACCCTGGACGACAGCTACTTCACCGGCTCGATTCTCCAAGAGTGAGGCGGATCCCAACTCATACTTCAGATTGTGGTGAGGGGAAGCCGTTGACAATCGTACCGTATGTGATGATCCGATTTTGACCTGCGATGAGCGGGGCTGATATTTTCATGCAAGGAGGATCTTGCATGAGAGAGTTTGAGACGAAGAACTTGGGCATCCTTCATTATTTTGAGATTTAAAACAAGAACAGGCTCGTTTGTTTTCGTTGTGGCAAGTATGCCTTGGAGATTCTCGGAGAGGTTCAAAGATGCAAGGCTGGGTAAGCCCTCGTTGGACACTCCTCTTCCCGGGTGGTTGGAGGAAGGAGGATGCTACTTCAGCGGGAGGTAGGAAGGGATGCCACCGTTCATCGACGCTGGTGTCGCTATGTATCCGGTCGAATACACCCACCCTGGTTATGGCGTTGCGCAAGCTAACCGCCTTTCGCAAGCTATGGTTAAGCCTACCAAGTTTCGGAAGGTAGGCAAGCATGTATTGCGCTATATCGTAGGCACATCTAGATGTCTATAAAAATGTGACAGAGGATGGCGCGAAGCTTCGCTTCACCGATGCATTGGGCAGAGTCCAACCCGACCGTAAGAGCACATCCGGAGGAGTTTTCGCATTGGTCGACAACAGCTCTTCGTACAACAGAAGCAGAGATCCATGGCACCGCCGAAATAGAGGCCGAGTACATGGCAGCTAGCTCTGCCGCATGCGAGGCTATTTGGATGAGGAAGATCCCCAGTTTTTTCAGTTGCATTCGAGCCTCACAAAGATCTACTTTGATAACCGCAGTTGCATTAAACTCTTGGCTAATCCAAACATTTCATGATAGGTCCAAACACATCGACACTGTGAACACCATCGCAGATTGTGTTCAAGTGGAGAATCATGATGCTTTCATATGTTCCCACTCTGGGAGGATCGGGATGCCGACATCCCGACGAAGGCGCTCACCAGGAGCAAGTTCAAATTCCACGAGGGCAGGATAGGGGTTGCGTATAATCCATATCTTGTTGAGAGGGAGTGTTGGAAAATGTAGCAAGATGATGGAGTTTAGTGAAATGAAGTCACCTTCACTAAGTGGGCCCGCAGCAAATTCTCGCGCAAAGTCTATTTTTAGACATATGGAGCATGGTTCCTGTGATTCCGCCTGAGACCCTTGGAGCATTGGTAATGTTGGTAAAAACAGATGTGACCTCTATTTTTGTGACCTATAGGTCGAAGAGGTCGAAGTCTATTTTTAGACCTCCGCTTTATCCCGTGGTCAGGGAAGCCAAATATTATTTACCCTTAATAATATTTGGACTCTAAACAATGCTTACTCTCTTGAGCATCACTTCGAGCTACGTATGGCCTGCGTATCCGATGTGAGAATCACGTGATTCCCAAGGGTTTGATGGCACATGCATGGTTGACTTTGCATAGACTCAAAGGGCGTGTTTGGTGGAGTTAATGAGACAACCATAGTGGAGTTGCTCCAAGTTTATTTTAATTGAACTAGTTGAGATTAGTTTAACTAGCTAATCAACTAGTAATGAATGGAGTGAATTAAATATTATTTAATTCATTAATTAGTAACTCATTATTCAACTCAAGAACACATCATTTCACCATGGCATGATCGCTCTGAAGGGAGACCGTGTTGAAAGAGGTAGATGAAAGGGTGGAGTTAGCTATCACATGACATCAGTTGTGCATGAGATTTGCACCACACTTGGAGGAATTGCCCATGATGATTGCGCCTTGCCACGCCAAGGAGATTTGAACCTTGGATCTCTATATAGACAAAGGTCAGATTGCACAATAGAGGAAAGGCAACTAGTGGTGAGTTTTTGAACCAAAGAACTCCGTTCAAAACTAAGCTATTTTGTGTAACTTCATGAGATAGTACCAAGTACTGGTGAGGAGTATTGTACTGAGTTTGTTACATGATTTATCCATTATAATATACACAATAGCCGCGAGTTTTCAGCTATAAGCTTTCCCCATACATACCGTGTTAACGTGTATGATGATTTGATGTGTTATCGCTTGATTTTATTTCCGCATGTTTGATGATCTCGAGTGGAAGAGATTATGTGTTGTATACAAATTCGAATTGTATGTGATCAGATAGTCCCTATGAATAATTGATCATTATTCAACAAATTTCTACACGTATGAAAATGCTTCTGGTCAGCAGGTCTAACATGTAAGAAATAAATGTGCTCAAAATAAAATTGGCAAATTCATTTGCAATGAAGAATTTGGAGCCGCAAAAAAAAATCCTTGGTATGAGTGGGGATAACTAGAGAACAGGAAAATCGCAAATTAATACTTCGTCTTAATGGGATAGAAAAGGTGTTGAAAAGATTTAATACGCAATAATGCAAAATCCGCTAGTACACCTTTTTCTAGTCATTTCAAACTCGCAAGGAGATGTGCCTAAAGACCCAAGAAGACATGGATTATATGTTCAAATTTCCATATGCATCAACAAATTGGAAGCTTTAACAAGCAAATTTGTCCGGGGCTCGATATTGCACATGCAAGAGTTGCAAGGTGCATGAATAATCCAGAAAAGAACATTGACAGCGTAAAATGGATTCTCAAATTTGAGAGGTACCACAAATCAAGCATTATGCTTTGGTGGTTCAAACATTGCCCCACAGGATATGTTGATGCAGATATGAGTGACAAAGATAAAAGGAGGAGCACCACGGTATTTAATCGTAGTGGAATGCAATTGTTAGTTGTCTAAAAATCCAGCAAAGTGTTGTTGCACTTTCAACAACAGTAAGGCATAAGTTACCACACAGAGGCTAGTAAAGAAATGATTTGGTTACAAAGGTTTATGGATGAATGGGTAAGAAGCATGATATGGGCACACTATACAAGGATAGACAAAGTGCTATTCATCTTGCAAAGAACTCAAAGATTTCATTCCTAGACTAAACACATACATCTCAAGTACCATTTCATACGATCAAGAGCTGGAAGATGGAGAGTTGAAGCTAGAAAAGATACACCAGCTAATCCCGTATATGCTAACAAAAGTTGTAACCAGGGAGAAACTTAGAATGTGCTTGGGCTCAATTGGTCTTCAAGGATGACAATGAAGATGAGGAATAGCCGTGTCCAAAGAGGAGTCATCATTCAAAGAATGAAGCAAACATAGAGTTGTTGGCACCGGGCCTCCAAGTGGGAGATTGTTGGGTGTGGAGCCTAAACCGTACTTGTAAAAGGGCGGCAACGACACCCGTAATTAATCGCTGCCGTGGGGGATCCAGGAGGGAAGGCAGCTCGCTGAGCCCCCCCCCCCGGCGGGGATTTCAGCAGTCACTTCCAAAGCTAAAAAATGTATGTAAAATTGCCTCAGAAAGTATAGTACTTTTAGTCAATCCGCCTGCCTATTAGCAAAATGATATGACGGTAGAAGTTATATTTAGATTAGGGTTTTTTTCCCTAGAAGGCAACCCCTCGATTTTATGAGGGCATTGTATTTCTACCGTGTGTGTTGTATGTGTATTCTCGTAGCAAGAAACAGAGAGGGAGACCGTGAGAGAGAACAGAGGATATTACAACGGGATTCCGTTGTAGGTTTTGTCTCTTCATTTTTGTTGGATAATAGAAAGGAAGGACCGGTTGTCTGGGGTGGACGTAGCCTAACCGGTGAACCACCTATATCCGTGTCTCTTTGGTTTTATGTGTTTTGTGTGCTTGTATTTTCCGGCGTATATTTTATGTGTTGCATTGCTCCATAATATATAATTTTCTAACACCATTTTCGACAATGAACTATAGCAGGGAACCCTTCACCCACATCTTAGAATGGAAAAGGAGATCCCCTCGTTGAGCTCCAAGAATGTTCTTTCTTCCACCACATTCCACTCCATTTCTTTGTCCATTATTAATCCCGTGCTCAAATGATCATGAAATTAGTTAAAATTTCTTTAAGGTTTGAATATTATGACTAACTTGCTATGTTTTTAAGGATTTTGTCATTGTAGTGCTTTGAACTAGGACTAGCTACAAGAATGCGTACATTTTGTAGCTAGTTGCCAATTCTCACAGAGTCGTCTTCATGTTTAAGGTGGTTCCTGTGTCCTCTCGCAGAAAACCACATATGGTCATATTCCATCATGCCCCGCATTTTTGGCCTCCATGAAGATTGAACTGACTCGTACGTGGTTATGCACGTGAACTCAAACTAGGAGATAGACTTAATAGGAGCAAGACAAACGTATGTCCTTTGTCATATTACGATGTCACATTTAGAGTTCTAGTTCAATTTTAATATGGAAAGACAAAAGAATCGTATTATCTCAAGTTCGTTATAAATCATAGAATGTAGTTTCTGGAAAACCGAGAGACAAGGTTAGATTTTGTGTCATCGCTAGATTTTGAAGTCCTAGAATACTATGTTTGGGTGATTCTTCTTAATGAAAGAAGCGCATTTTGAATGCTGAGTCGATCTTGAACTAGATTTTGTGCTACCTCGGTGGCAAAGAGGGCCCCGCTCCTCGAGCGGCCTTGTTTATACAAAAGAGATAAGTATTTAGTCTCGTTTTTATTTCTAGTTTAGGCAAGTTTCCCTCTAAGTTTATGTTCATACTTGTTTACATTAATTATCATAGCTAGACTTACTCTAATAAGCTCTTCCAAAATATCATTATGATGAATAAGGCATAGCCGTGGTATTGTAGGTTTTAATTGCATTTTCTTTCGTTAATTATCACAAATGGACTTACTTAATAAGCTCTTCCAAAATATCATTATGATGAATAAGGCATAACCGTGGTATTGTAGGTTTTAGTTGCTTGTTTACGTAAGTGCCGTCACCGGTTTTACTCATGCCTCTTCCAAAATATCATAATGAACACTAAGAAACAATTATGGTGTCTTAGATTTCATTGCATTTCCTTTTGAATTTCGTTTACACTAAGTGGCATAGCTACTCTACTCTTACAAAGCTCTTCCAAAAATATCATAACAATGAGTAAGAAGTAGTTGTGGTGTCTTAGATTATTGTATTTTCTTTCATCTCCGTGTTTATGTTCAATTGCATTGAATAATACAGCCATACTTGTTCTCACAAACTTTTCCAAAATATCATTCATAATTTCCAACGAGATGGGTCGTAGAATTCTTAGGTTAGTTGCATGTTAATTTAGTTATAGCACTCCGAGGTAGAATGCATGTGGTTCACTTCCCTCTCATTTCATTTCCCGCCTTGATAATGGCTTTTACTTAACATTGTTCACCGTACTTCAACAGACTAGTGGTAATTTCAGTTTAGTTTTAACTCACTATATTAGCACCTACTTAGTTGTCATCCATTGCATTTTTAAATTATTTTAGTTGTTAAATTTAAATACCATCATTATTATTTACAAAACTTCTTTTGTTCCAAACTCATATTAATACATAATTATCCCATTTAAGTTAGTATCACTAAAGGCTTTATATTTTGCAACCTTTTTACCATTTCACAAACAAGCTCTTCTCAAAGACTATTTTAAAAAGAGAAAGTTGCTATAACTTTGGAGTAAGGCCTAGTGGTGCTAGATTGAGTTGCGTAAAAGAATTAGAAGCTAGTTTAGAACAGAAATCTTATGGTGCTACAAATGTTCTTTTCCAAATATATTCCAATAGACCTTTAATCATGGATGAGATGTTGTAACATCAGAAGTTGATTGTTTGATTGTTTAGTTAGGAGAACTTCATTTACACTTAACTTGCCCATTTCTCAAGCTCTTCCAAAACATCTTTAATGAATGAATTGGACAAGTTTAAGCTCATGTTGTGATTTATTTCCTTGAAGTCATTATCAAGCTTTGTATTTTGCTAGCCATAGTTTAGGCTTTGTTCTGCTTTAAAGATTTGCATTTTTCATTTTCCATCCATAATTTAGGCTTCAATTGCTTTTTAACCGCAGCTTCTTTTCACCGCATTTAGTTCTTTCCCTTGTGAACATAAAACCATAAAAAACCAAAAACATCATAAAACACTAGACACAACGTAGTGAGAAACAAATACCTAGCACACATAGTGCACCACACTTCGGCATAGCTTTACCAACCCAAGTTGACAATTAATGAACTCAATTTAGGAGACTAGGTTGAGCACAAACATCCCCCCTCCCCCAGATCTCGTGGTTCCTCCTTTTGAATCTTGGTGGTGGAAACAATGGCGTTTGCCTCGTATCGATAATCTACTTCCTTTTTCATTCCCCTTGTTGGGTTCTCGACTAGATTTCGGTATTACACATTTGATTCGGAAGCATTTAGCTCGGCCACCAATGACTACTTGGCCTCGACACTCACTTATGCTATGAGTGGATCTCTTGCGGAACTCACATCGCTTTCCCATGTCCTTTCTTGGCTTTTTGGTGTTGTTTCGTTTGGTGGATTTGGTGAGTTATCCTAGGACACCCCACCCTTGGCTTTTTCCTTTGTTCTCAGGATTAGGGGTGCCTTTCCTTTGCTTCTCCGATTTGCAAATCCAAAGTCTCGCTATTTCGTTTTGAATTTCGTCAATCTTGGTAGCTATCAAAGATGTCAGCAAAACAAGAAGGAGATCTCCACGAAATCCATTTCCTCCTAAAATGTATCTTTACAGATAACCTGCGATACTTCATGACCAAATGTTTCTATGAATATTTGATACCCAAATTTATGTAGTGGTATGGGAATGTATTCATCAACTCATGCACAAATTGATCTTATCGTCAAGTATACGTAGTCCATCGTATGTACTTTTCCTCATAAAATTTCCCCACGAGATAATATTGTTCTCGATGTCATTCTCGAAAGAATTCCAAGTGGGTGCGGCAAGGCTAGGAAGGTTCATTCTTGTCCTTTTCTTGCAAGAGGTTTCCCACCATTCCTCGACATGGGGGAAGGCTTTGGGGAGTGAAAAAGTAATATTTTACCGATTGGAAAAGTCATGAACCGATAAATATCCTTCTAATAGATTCATCCATCTATCTATGACGTTTCGTATCTATTCGCCCTCAAATATGGGAATGTCAAAGTTTACCCGTACCTTAAAAGTATCAAGGCCCGCAGTGGTCAAGACAAGATGCACTACGGCGGGTATTCGTTGAAGGATGTGGAAAATTTATCCATAATCATGTTCCTTTGTTTCTCTAGGGCCTCCTCGAGCAATATTTTGATAGGATCTCCTTCTCCCTTGTCTTTTCTTTTCTTTCACCATGGGAGGCCATCAAGGTTTGTGAGGATGATCTTAGCAAAGGTTCAACTAAATCGGCCCTAACTCTTTATACCTTGACCTCATTGGGGACATGCAAAGAAAGATCGAGAAAGTGCATCATTTCTCCGATACCAATGATCTAGACTTATGCATGAACGCAATAAAATATATAAATAAACATAAACGCGAGATGCAATGAATAACACTTCATTTCATTAATATCAAATACCGAAAAATGCTTACGTACAAAATGGAAAATAAACTAGCTCGAGTGATGGTAGCTTATCTTCCAGAAAAATATGTGGTGGCTAAATGCTCGAACTATGTTACAATGAGGCTCAAAGGCCTAACCGTTACCGAGAAAATGGAAAACCCTAAACATCTAAAAACCTAACCCTAGGAGATGAAATGCCAAAAATATGGGCCCCGTTTGGGTAAATTGGTACATCAACTTCCCGAGGACGTAATCTCTGGTATATGACTTCCGTTTGATGCACACACTACTTCGTTAGAAATATTTATCCGAGGACTACATTTTCAAGTGACCAACAATAGGTTAAAGACCCATGTTGGTCCAATATTTCCTAAAAAACATCGTTTAGGCCTCAAAAGTGACTCGGGAAGTTCGGTGACCCAAAAAAACATCCAAAAAATAGTAAAATGTGCTACAATTAAGGAAACTAAAAGATGAAAGAAACAATGGTGGGGGTCTAAGTGGAATATGCGGTGGCCACCAATATCCACCGGATCACCGAGTATACAAAATTTGTTGGTTACATTGGTATTAAAGGTTTCATTATAAAAGTGAAAAAGTGAATATTTTGTAATCAATTCAACAACATTAGTAATGAGTAAATATGGAAATCGCCACACAAATGATAAGGGAAAGTCCATCCGTAAGAACTCCTTATTGGACATTTGAATCATAAGAGCAAGACTTCTCAATCAATCATAGTGTCAGCTTTTTGCATCCCTTCCACCGTTGATCAAATGGACTCTTATCATGTCTCGTTAGGATCCCATAGGTAAAAATTTTGTAATTCCATTAGGTCATCATTCACAAATGTGGTCATCAGATGTAGATCTAGGTCAAGCTACTCCTTCCAATTTTTTTCTACTCCTAGTTCATTCTCGCCTCTCGCATGAGTGCATTTTTATTACTTGGATGGAACCCCGTAATCGAAGAAGGCACCGAGGTAACCTCAACCATCGCTAGCCAAGTAGGTAGCCCTACTAGGCAAGGAGAGGGCTCTCCGTAAGGATCAAAACCAAGATGGTTAAGTAAAGAAGATATTAGGCTAGGTATAGTAGCTCGTGGTTTTGATTTTGATTGCCAGGTTTTGCTAGTCGAAGGAGTCAAATAATCGTGGCAAGGAAAATTAGGTCAAAATTTACAGGGTGTTCTATGGGGCAAGGTAGGCATAGTGATTTAGCACTTTAGGATTTCAATGGGTGGGATGATCAAGATGTAAGGTGAGGATCGAAATAGCATGGTGAAATCATGGGTTCTTTCTAAACTCGAAGAAATTACAAATCGTGAATATTTACCCAAATCCGAGCATAGAAATTATGGATTATGTTCATCAAACTTGAAAACATTCACCTTACGTATATGAAATGATGGATGAAATAAAAAAAAACATTGTAACAACTAAACACAAAGGGATAAATCGGAACTAAACACCATACCACATGGATCCCATAAAATAAATACCGCAAATTTGATTAATATTTGTGCTCGTAACTAATACAAAGTGTGTCTCTTCAAAAAGCCAAGTATCCAATCTGAGTCCAAATCCTACTAATGACTGAGAAAATACATGACATAAACCTCAAACCAACTCATCCTAGCTTTAGGGACTTGAACCCATGAGATGAGGATCGATTTCACCAAATGCCGAACAAGAATCAAGACTAGAAGACCCAACAACTTGCCTCTAAAAGAGAGTGAACCTATCTTATTCGACCTCTAGAGGACTTAAGCTAATGAATTTACCCATAGTAAATTAATCCTCATCATAATTGTATTCATATTTACCAATTGCTATCGTTGAAAAACCCAACTAAATGAGATAAACCCAAAAATTCCATGAAAAATAGAGAAAAAACTCTAAAATAGAGAAAATTTGTCCTATGCGTAGCGTGAGGAAAAATAGGCCTTTCTTGCGTGTCACTTTTGAATAACTTCTTGGTGTCCAAATTGAGCTCATGATGTCAGCATTGGAAATCATGTCCCGTTCAATTTCTCGGATCTTCTTTTGCTTTCGAATTTGGAGTTTATTTGACCCCTCAAAATTGCATTCTCCCAAGATCGCTCTAAGCGCAACCGCCATCCTAAAAAAAGAGGTAGAAACATGATTTTTGGGGTGTTTTTGGCCCTTTTTCCTGAAAAATTTTGCTCCAAATTCTTAGAAAAAAGTACAGAGTATGTCCTCATCATTATGAACCCAATTATGTCTTCATTTTTCTCATTATATGTCCCAAGAAAAAGCACAAGACCAAAGGCAATCGCGCATAGGCATAATTTCCCGTGTTTTCAAAATTTCCCTATGCACAATGCATCGCTCCTATGAGTAGCACAATTTTATCCCCAACTTGTAGGCTGATTTCAATGGAAATACCGAGAGGTGGGGTGAATCAAATATTTCTTTTCAATTTTTACTTACCGGCCTAGATCACCCATATCTAGAACACAAAATGAACAATAAGAATAAATGCTTTTATTAATTTCTTCTTTGATACAATCAAGTACAATATATGTAGGGCTCCAACCCTAGATGAAGACACCAATCTTCAATCTCCTGTGCTCCAACTCGTATTTTCCAAGCACCGACTGACTTCCAAGGCTCCAATCCTCGTCAATTTCGAGGCACCAACCTCAAGCACTCCAACCCTATATCCTGCACAGCTCCAACCCTCGGTCTCTCGAGGACTCCTATCCTCTAGGGCTCCAACCCCATCTTCCAAGGCACCAACCTTTCCACCCCGAGGCACCAACCCCCAAGGGCTCCAACCCCATATCTCTGCACAGCTCCAACCCGGTCTATCGAGGACTCCTATCCTCTAGGTCTCCAACCCTATCTTCCAAGGCACCAACCTTGTCTCTATGAGGCTCCAACCTCGCTTCAATTCATCAAGATATATTTGGGTTATACTTCACGGCTCCCAATGTCTCTTCAACGAGCCCTATCAATATTCACTTAGTATTCATTGTAGTCTTCACATTACATCATCAATGACAACCTTTTCTTCTTAGAAGGTTTCTACCCACTTTCATAGTACCCAAACAATTTCTCCGAGTTACCTCATGATGATATCAATGCATCAATAATATCTCCAACACCTTCAAGGTGTCTTCAATAGGCAACCCAAGTTCGCACCGCTTTAAGCCTCTTTCAAGGGCTTCTTCAAGAACTCTCCAAGGGAGTCTTCACAAGGTGCTCCAAGAGTATCTTCACATGGTGCTCCAAATGGCCCTCGCTCCCTTAAGGTTGTTTCGACAAAATGTCTTCAATATGTTGCCCAAGTTTGCACTTATCAACAAGTCAAATCTACACACCGGACTTCAAGAGACCTCAAACAATACTAGAGATTCTCCAAGAATCAATGCCCTTCAATAAGCTTGCTTCAAGTTGTCTTCAATAGGTCTCCATAAGTCTTATAAAGGTGACTCCAAAATCTGTCACAATTTCCGTCAGACTGCTCCGGTATATGATGCCAAAACCACCATCTTGCCTTGACCAATGACTAGTATTAATTCCGGAACAAGCCACACCAAAAAATTCACACTTTCCTTAGACTACTCCACAAATTCGAGCTATAATGGTGACTTTCCAAGCTTCTCCACGTACTGCTGTGGTTGTGTTTCTTATGTGACTAGTCCAAAATATTTACTTTGTTTTAGGACCGTTCTTGTTGCAATATAAGTCCTGTCCTCGTTAGGGCTTGTAACTAACTAATGCAACCCCTTCTCCTACCTCTAGACCTCCTCCAAGGTCACCAGGGCCTTGTCGTCCCTTTCTTCGTGTTTAGGGCTACCTTATAGGATGAATTTAGGCTTAGATTAGGCTCCGTCAACCTTTTCCAAACTACCCAACTCCTCTAGATTTATGTGGTCTCCGTTACAACAATCCTTAACGCCTTTTTCTATACCACAAACATCCAAGTTTTTCGAGTTTGAAAATGTAGTAGAACCAGGTCCGAATACACCAATTGCCCAAAACAGCCTATGTCTTTTATCTTCTTCTTGCACTCTTCACACTTCTCGCGTTTTCCCGATTTTCTTTCTTCGTGTTTTTTTCACCAAAATTATTGACCCAAAGAGGGAGTACGAACCTATATATACAAATTTTCGATTGGAATGAGGGGACATGACTTTTGGAGGGAGGCCGACTTGAGAGACAAAGTGTAGGTTTATTTCACCGTTAAATATAATTTCCTTAACCTTTAAAAAATCAATATCTTTCAAAACCGCTTGGAGTTTCTGTGAGTAATAGCTCATTGAAAGGAAAAATTATGCTCTTGAAGATGGTGTAGGTCTCATGTTGAAATATTTCCTTTAATTTTGGAAAAAATATTTTTCTTTGTGTTTGTCCTTAAATTATTTAGTGTGGAAAATGATCAGATGAAGATGGCTTCTTTGTTTGGCTTCTCCATTGTTTGTCTTCTCCATTATTTGGCGTATTCATCATCATAGGAACATGTAAGACATCCTTGTCATCATGATAGTGCTCCAAAATGTGTATCATCCATGTCATCACATAATTGTGCAATGATATTTTATAGTGCGAAACATCATTAGGAGAACTTAAAATAGTCTTCCAACCTTCAAATGATATCTTCCACGTTATCATCTATTCTTTAAACCTTCATCAAGTGCCTTCATCAATTGTGGTCATTCATTTAGTGTATGACATCATCAAGTGTATGACTCCATATGTCATCAAAGGTTAAGGTCTATATCATCAAGGCATATGCAACATTATACCTAGTTCAAGGACTTCTTAGGACTTCTTCATTAGTGGTTTGACATCTTCATGGGTTGACATTTTCGTTGATGGCATCCTTAGCACTTAGGGATTGCATGAGGTTCACCGACATCACAAGAATATTTGCCTTCTTAGATATTGAAATCAATGAAAACCTTGATTAACAATCTCCCCTTTGTCATTGATGGCAATTTTCTCGCCCTTCCAACATTATCTCCCCCTTTGACATCAATGGAAAATGGGGTGCCCAAGTACTCCCCCCCCCCCCCCCTCATCAATCCGCTTCTTGGCATGTTGCAGTCCTTCATGTTTCCTTCATCAATGATAGTTCTCCATGTAAGATATGTTGCTCCCCCTATCATGGTGTGTTGGCAATATGATGCAGCAGTGTTGTCCTGATGGCAAACCTTCCACCGAATGAAGATGAAGACATGAGATTGTTGACATGTGTTGTCTCGATGGAAAACCACCGATGAAGTTATTCTTGACCCGATGGACTTGGTAAAAGATGTAAATCTGATGTGAAATGATATGATGTCGAGTGCTGTCCCCGAATGGCAACCCACTTGATGAAGATAATGGCAACTTACTTGATGAAGTTTGTGCTTGATAGAATATGTTCTCGATGAAGTAAATCTCATGTATCTACAGTGAGTACAGAAGGCAATGAAGAAAGGAATTCAGCATGTGCTAAATCTATGGTGAAAAGAGTATGTCTCAAGGCATACGCTGATCCTACTCAGGGTGAAGTCGCGTATGCACGCGGGAAACAACGTTCCAAGTCGCGTATGGGCAAAAGCGCTCATAAAGTGCAAACCGTGGGTAACTACCATGGTATTGACCCACTGTATTGGGTAATGATTCGTCTAAATGACCCCCGTCCAGGAATACCACTCAAGTAATGTAGTTTTTGGGATCATGGTATTGTTTCGCTCATGGTACGGGTGTTGGGCTCCTGCGGGTACGAGAAAGGCTAATCCTATATAAAGAGAATAAATTCATTGTGCAAATCATATGTGTGGGTGCAAGATGTCTGGAGCCAATGAATACTTCTCCTCAAGTAGATCCGAATGAAAAGGGTTATAGTTGAATGATAGATCCGAAATGCATGAGGCACCAATGAAGAAAATGATGAAGAAGGGGATCTAGATCTGAAATGTATTTGTATCTACTAGATCCGTTTATGGAGCATTAGATTCTGTGATGAGGCGAACATCTCGTCCGTTAAAGGGTTGAATCGAACCGAATATCTGATCCGAAGTATGCACGTAATGGTTGAAGATACATACGCTAGTTCGCATAGAAGTGGTATACACATGTCAATAAGAAAAAAGCGCGTATGCTAGTGAAGTTTATGTGCAGATGTATACGCAAAGTTTATGTGAACTACGCGTATATACGCGGTATCAAAGTGAAAGGAAAGCGTGTATGCAAACTAGGTTTTTTGAAGTCTATGGCAAGAAATGTCCGGACCGTTCGCCGGGCGTTCATCAAATCTCGCCGCGAGAGTTATTTGTATCAGCTTCATGTTTGACCGTGCTTGGGCATGGAGTGGGTCCTACTCGAAAATATGATGAAACGTGGCCTCGCAAGTGGTGTCCTAAAGGAATCTTTGGATCCATGAAAATTGATGAAACGTGGTCCACAAGAGGCCGAGGGTTGTAGCCTTCGGGCCGTGGGGTTGTAGCTCCCTTCAGAGGAGGCTGCAAACGAGTTAGGGGTTGGAGCTCCCTTCCGGTGAGGCCGGTAAATGAGACTGTGGGTCGCAGCTCTCCTTCAGAGAGGCCGGTAAACAGGCCGTGGGTTGGAGCTCCTTCCAGAGAGGCCGGTGAAATCCAGCGCAGGGTGCCTCGCGTGCCTGGGTAGGAGTCCGCACCAGACATATGTTGTAAGATGTTTTCTCTATAATAAAATATTGAAGGTCGAGCAACCGTAGTGGTGGTTTTCCGACTTGGGTTTCCACTCAAAAATCCCGGTGTTCATGTGTGATGCTTTGTGCGATGGTTTATTCCGTTGTTACCTATGTTTACCGATACGAACATCGCATGAATGACTATTGCAAAGAACTAAGTTAATACATAACCGCATATTTAGACTGGCGAATACGTGAGTTGCATGGAAGGATAGTCGCGCAGACAGCGAGCGCACAAAGGAAAGTAGCGTATGGGTTTTAGAAAGTGAAAAATTAAAAAGTTTTGAATATACAGTAAATACTGATTCACCCCCCCCCCCCCCCCCTCTCAGTATTTTTCCCAACATGGTGCTCTTCTTTAATGTACTTGATCCCCCTAAGTTGTATGCATGGTATTTTTTTTTTCATGTCATGAACCAACTCCCCGTGTGTGCATAGCCTCCTCCAAACCTTCAAGAAAGATTTTCGTCTTGTGACTGTGTGGAAGAAGTCAATATTGGAATCATGTTCTTCAATGGAGTTGCTCCCGAGAGATGATCTATCAAAGGATGAATGTCCATGGCTGATTCATCAAAGATTTCATGTGGCCCATTCACATATAAATTCTAGAATATCAATGATGACTTTATCAAGTCAACAACATGTGTTGTTTACAGAGTGTTAAAGAGACTCGGATTCAAATTTTTTCCTTCTCCATACTTGTGTAACTTGCTTCTCTCGCATGGTTCTAGTCAGGTAGGGGCTCAAGTCAAGTTAAAATCACTTTCCATATGTCCAATATTAAGTGGCAATTGAAACGCCATCTTTGTTCATGAATAAAAAATCATGACTTCTTCATGCAAAATTGCTTCAAGGAGATCGGGACGAGACCAATAGTATTTTGTTCTTGCATATGCCCTACAATATTTTTCCACGGCTCAAAGTTTGTACAAGAATAGAAATATACTTTGGTACTTGTGATGAAGAGTTCCTTTAAGTACTCTTTGAAGTCTTTTCTCCTTGGGATTCTTTGATGATATTCATTGCCTTTTGTATTCTTGACACCATATGCAAGTCTCCTTAGTGTAGAATTTCTTCCATTGTTGTCTTCGATTCTTCTCGCTTTGCCGGAACTAGGAGCATCAACATTTCTTTCTAGGTTCCTCACATCTTTTTTGTTTGAAGCATTATCATTCTCGGGCCGAGGATTCACCGCATAGCCAAGACCTAATTTATCAAGGGGAGACCTTTGTTGACTTAGATGTCATCTAGGGTTTGGAGAGATTTGCAATTTTTATTCAGAATTAATTTCCTTTTCAAGAAAGACAATTTCTCCTTTCAACTTTTCGCAATCTTCATCTTTCTTAAGTAGTCAGCTTCTTCATTTATTCCATCATCCTTGTTGCTTCACAAGCCATTTTAAGGGATATGATATTTGATTTCATTTTGAAGATTTCTTCATTCTCCTTTGCTGGGACGTTTCTCCATATCTTCTTTTGTTCTTGTAGCTTCACATGTTTTGGCCTTGAGAAGATTGATGTTCCATTTTAGTTTCAATAGTTTTCTCATATTTTTCGTCTATTTGGCCTATCATGGTGTTTCTCTCCTTTTCTCGATTCATTAACTTGTCCTTCTATGAATGCCAAATTTTCCATCACCTTCTACCCTTGCGCTTGTTTCCTCGCTTCTTCTAGCGAGATCTAAGAGAGGAGAAATTCCTTTGCTCCGACTCAATCTCTCGCTTGAAGATCGTTCAAGCTAGGAATTTGGCTTCGTGATCCATACAATTGTGTATAAAATCTCTTTCGGTGAAAATCACATTCAAGCAGATTTTGTCGACGCGTTTCTGAACTGTACCAGTTGTTCAAGCTCTTAAGTATTTTTTCAAGGTGGCTTGACAAAGTTTCTTCCCTTTTCTTGCCTTATCCAATTGATTTTTCATAGATATGACTTCTTCATTATGACTTCTTTATTTTTGATGAAATTCCTCTTAAGTTTGGTGAGCTCCTCATCTCTTTTCTTTGTACTTGAAGCTTGACACAAAGTCAACTTCCTTCCTTGTCTTGCATTGGTTACCATCTTGCGCTTTCTTCTTAAGTCTTCTATTTTCTTCATTTTTCAAACTATTAATCTCTTCCATGGAAGCCATAATTTTATTCAAGAGATCTTCTTCAAAGTCTTCTTTGTTCTCTTCATCTTCTAGGTTTTCTTTAGCCTTGTTGTCATCTCCTTATCTTCAGCTTCCTTGACTTCTCCGGGACGTCTTCTTGTTTTCGATCATCTTCTTGACTAGATATCGTCAACACCCTTTTTGAGTGAAGATCATGAAGTTTGTCCCATATGACTTTTGTCGACGAACATTTTTCAAAATTGGCCTTCATAGAATTTGCAAACCATTCAAAATTTCCTTCATTGCTCTTGTATTTTACTCCTTGGATTCTTCGTTCATCATGTCATTAGTAATCAATGATTTCAAAACTTCAATTCCTTGAGTCTTCAATAAATTCCTCATTCTTGCCACCCATATATCAAAATTTCCATCGACAATGGAGCCTTCACAAATTGGATTTACTTCAATTTCAATGTTTGGAGGAAGACACATCTTTAGGAGGATTGGAGACTCTTATTCCTTGGCTTTTCCATTTGTGTTCTAATGATCAACCTTCAAGCTATTAGGCTTTGAGTAAAGGTACCGGCTCGAAACCAATTGTTGGAAATACCGAGAGGGGGTGAATCGTATTTATTTTCAATTGTTAATTTTACCGTGTAGATCACCTATATCTAGAACACAAAATGAACAATAAGAATATTTTTTTATTAATTTCTTCTTTAAAATAAATCAAGTACAATATATGTAGGGCTCCAACCCTATATGAAGACACCAATATTCAACTTCCCAGGCTCCAACTCGTATTTTCCAAGCACCCACTGACTTCTAAGGCTCCAACCTTGTCAATTTTGAGGCACCAACCCTGTCTCTTGAGGACTCCTATCCTCTATAGGGCTCCAACCCTATCTTCCAAGGCACCAACCTTGTAATTTCGAGGCACCAACCTCAAGGGCTCCAACCCTATATCCTGCACAAAGCTCCAACCTAGTCTCTTGAGGACTCCTATCCTCTAGGGCTCCAACCCTATCTCTCCAAGGCACCAACCTTGTCTCTATGAGGCTCCAACCTCCGGCTTCAATTCGTCAAGATATATTTCCGAAGTTATACTTCACTCGCCTCCCAATGTCTTCTTCAATGAGCCCCCGTCAATATTCACTTAGTCTTCATTGTAGTCTCCACATTACGTCATCAATGACAACCTTTTCTTCTTAGAAGGTGTCACCACCGTCTTCATCGTACCCAAACAATTTCTCCAAGTTACCACATGATGACATAATTGCATCAATAATATCTCCAACACCTTCAAGGTGTATTCACAGGCAACCCAAGTTTTCAACCCGCTTTAAGTGTCTTCAAGGGCTTCTTCAAGAACTCTCCAAGGAAAGCCTCAAGGTGCTCCAAGAGTGTCTTCTCGTCACTCTGCTCCAAAATGGCCCTCGCTTCCTTAAGGTTGTCTTCACAAAATGTCTTCAATATGTTGCCCAAGTTTTCACTTATCAACAAGTCAAATCTACACACTTGACTTCAAGAGACCTCAAAAATACTAGAGATTCTCCAAGAATCAATGCTCCTTCAATGGTCGCTTCAAGATGTCTTCAATAGGTCTCCATAAGTCTTCTAATGGTGACTCCAAAATCTGTCACAATTCTCGCTTTCAGGACTACTCCATATATGATGCCCGAAACCACCGTTCAAGCCTTGACCAATGTACCGCATTAATTTTGGAACAAGCCACACTAGAAAATTCACACTTTCCTTAGATCGCTCCACAAATTCGAGCTATAATGGTGACTTTCCAAGCTTCTCCACACATTCCTCGTGGTTGTGTTTTTTATGTGACTAGTCCAAAATATTTACTTTGTTTTAGGACCGGTTTTTGCTACAATATAAGTCCGGTCTTGATTAGGGCTTGTAACCAATCGATGCAACCCCTTCTACCTTCCATACCTCCTCTAGGGTTGTATCCGTTATCCATTACTTGTGTTTAGGGCTACTCTAGGATGAATTTAGGCTTAGATTAGGCTCACCTTTTCCAACCGGCAATGCTAACTCCTCTAGATTTCGCGGTTTGCTGGCAACAATCCTTAACACCCTTTTTCTATACCATAGATCAAGGTTTCGAGTTTGACAAAGGTAGTAGCAATGCATGAAAACACCAATTGCCCAAAATAGTCTATGTCTTTTATCTTCCCCACTCTCTTCACACTTCTCCGTTTTCCTCGGTTTTCTCGTGTTTTGTTCATATCGAAATTCTCGGACTCAAAGGAGGGAGCATGAACCTATATATAAATATTTTCGATTGGAATGAGTGGGACGTGACTTTTTTGGGAGGGAGGCCGACGGAGAGAGAAAGTGTAGGTCGGCTCACCGGCTAAATATAATTTCCTTAACTTAAAAAAATCAATATCTTTCAAACCGTTTTGGAGTTTCCATTTGTGCACGTCTTCGTTGAAAGGAAAAATTATGCTTTTCAAGATGGTGTAGGTCCCATGTTGAAAGATTGCCTCAAGGTTGGAAAATATTTTTCTTTTATGATTGTCCTTAAATTATTTAATGTATAAAATGATCGTATTTATGGATTCTTTGTTTGGCTTCTCCATTGTTTGTCTTCTCCATTATTTGGCTTCTTCATCATCATAGGAACATGTAAGACATCCTTGTCATCATGATATGTTCAATGATGTGTATCATCCATGTCATCACATAATTGTAAACAGTTGATATGTTATAGTGCAACATCATTAGGACAACTTCAAAATAGTCTTCCAACCTTCAAATGATATCTTCCACGTTATCATCTATTCTTTCAACCTTCATCAAGTGCCATCATCAATTGTGGTCATTCATTTAGTATATGACATCATCAAGTGTATGACCTCCATATGTCATCAAAGGTTAAGGTCTAGATCATTAAGGCATATGCAACATTATAGCTAGTTCAAGGACTTCTTAGGACTTATTCATTAGTGGTTCGACATCTTCAAGGGGCTGGAACTTTTCATTGATGGTATCCCCTTAGCACTTAGGGATCGTATGAGGTTCATTGACATCACAAGAATATTTTCCATCCCAGGCCATTAACATCAATGACAACCTTGATTAACATATTTTGACCGCCTTCCTGTGTCAAAATTGGGCCAAATATAGCTCGTTGGAAAGCCCTTCACATCTAATTTCAAAATATCCATTTTTTTTCTTATTGGATTTGATTTTCCTTGCCAAAAACTCCATTTTCCCACGACTAGTCAAAACATACCGAATGAGGGTTCAGGAAATGCGTAGTGTCAAAAGGTGAAATTTTTAAGGTCTTCCTCAACTCCACCTTGAGATCATGATAGCTCGAAATATATCTTTATATAGTTATCATTTGGCCCACAAGAAATTCATTTGGATACTCCATCAGAGAAAATTTGATTTTCCCAAGGCCAATTTTAAATGCAAGAAACCCTCAGCACCCGTATTGTTAACATTTCTCAAAAACCATGATACCTCGTGTAAAAAATGAAGGATAAGTTTCTTCCTTGGCCTATTATGGACAAAAACCTATCTCACTTCCGTCAAATTTATCTCTATTTGGTCATAAACATAGTTTGAAGTGAAATTGGCCCTATGAGTGTGGCAAACAATTTGTCCCTTAGAATGATTTATTGGAAAATGATGGAGGTATGATGATTATGAGTTGGGATGGCTTCATAATTTCTAAAATGACCTCTCCCCATGCCTCCTCTACCAAATTTCTCTCGATCCCATAGAAAACTACTTAGTAGGAGATGAAATTAGGGTTTGTGTAGGCAAAATAGGGGATTTAGGACTTCCTTGTAGAGGGAAGGGAATGAAGGGTTTAGGGGTTGTCTAAATTTCTTTGGAAATTTTTGGGGGATAGGGATAGATGTTGCAGAGTAGTAGAAAGTGGAATTTCAAGGATTGGAGTGAGGGGAAAGGGTCCAAAAGGGAAAAACACATGCCTAGTCTCGAAAAGTGTCAAATTGTAGCGATAGGCTAGGGTTTGTGAAAAAATGATGATTTTGAGGGATAGGAGTGATGGGAAGTTTTAGGAAGGTATATTAATGATAAAGGGAAAGTGTAAGAGCATTCGGATACAAGTCTTGTTGATTATTTAACTATGGAAGCCATGAGACTAAAGAAAATGCCCTCAAAACCCTAGGAGAGGGAAATGAGTTTTCCAAGCACAACCGAGAGACATATATGGTCAACAAAAAGCCACTTACTTGGAAATGATATTTTAGAACTCGAAATTTTTTTAATACATTTTACTATTACTACTCCTTCAAACATGTATTCGATGATGAAATGACCAATTTTCATGATTTTGACGCTATGACCTAATGATGGCACAACATGGAATAATGAGCTGAATGATGACTATAGATTAATAAGGGACGCTAGAAAAATATTTAAAAAAACAAAGCAAGGTCCATGATAATGACAAGAGATGAGGTGAAAGCAAGAGTAAAATAAGGTGGGATGGGTGGGATGCAAATACTAGTGCCAACATCGGTTCCTAACCGGGGAAGATAGCTCCGTAGGAGGTCTAGAACCACAAACATCTTTGAATTTTTAGATTAGTGCCTTATCCATTGGGCATGAAGTCCAATCAGAACCGAAACTAAAAACATACCGCAAAATTTGATCCACACTAATAGATCATCAAAGCCTTAGGGCCTTCACCTCAAGCTTCAAACTCGATGAATTTCGTTAACACTTGTCAGTAACAAATACAATCAAACCGAAATGATACCAACCTACCATAATCTTCCACAAAATTTTTGATTAGGTGAAATGATCCTTCTATGTAACCAATCCAGGAGATGGCCACTTATCAAGTTCTACTCTCACTTTCCTGAAAGGTAGAATGATGCACATGTAGGCAACTCACAATAAAAAATCAAAACCAAGAATTATGCTAACAAAAACCGTACAACATTCATCTTCTCCAATGATTTCAAAAGACTATCAAAGGGATATTAAAAATCTTCGAATCATTACTCTTGTTCCTTGAGATCCACAGCGAAAAATTATTCCCTTCATCTTGACCGAAAGAACACTGGTTGTTGATTGATAGGAAGGCATGGGGAAGTATAACCTTCCGATATTTAAGTACTGGCTGTAAATTCCTCAAGCTTAAGAAATTTTGACTCAATCGACATATTGTGTCTCTCGTGCTCATAGTCATCAAATTCATAGAATTAAGTCATCCTTAAACTCGAAAAACATTCTTCAAGATTAACAAACATGATGAAACTTCATCATCTTCATGAAAGAAAACAAGATTCCGCTAGGTTATCTCCCTTGCAGAATCATCATCATAAATCATTTTAATCGCAACAATATCCTATATAATTTCATCAAACTCCTTATCGAAATTATCCCATATTTATCGTACTTAGCCAAATCAGTTCAGAGAAACTTCATCAAATATGAATGTTGAAAAAGGAGATTGTTTTTTTCTAAGTGATGATCTATAAATATAGTTTCGGATTGTCCTAATTTAAACTTATATTTTCATTTTAAAAATGAAAGAAGTTTTACCAACACTTTCGACTACGTGAACACCGCAAACCTACTTTATCTTCGGGGTCAATATGATTGCCTAGGGGCCTACCTATCCCATCTTCACAGTAGTGAGTACTCTTGTTTTCTTTTGATAACACAATAATTTTCTTTTTTCTCTTCGAAGATTCACAAGGATGTTGAATATATCTTTAAACCTTCGTCGATCAACTTGTTGTAATCGTTGCAGAATTGTCTCTCGTGGGAAGTCTTAATTAACATCAAGACAATATACATCATCTTTTTCTTCCATAAGAGAAAACACTTTCTCCTTTTGGTGATGAAAAGGCTGTCATGCAAAGCCTCCAAGATCTCTTCATCCATGAACTCATTATCATCATAACTATCCTATAGGTTTTGAATGAAAACCTCAAATTAATCAAAAATTATTAACCAAAGACAAAGAATGGTAGGACTCCTCGTATTCTTCATAAAATATTGAATGGAAAACTCTAAGAGAACAAATACCGGTAGGTGGAAACCTTCATACCAAGATCTTGCTTTTCCTTCAAGAGAAGCCATGAACATATTTAAAATAAAATCTTCAGAAATTCAACCTTCAACTTGCGTGTATGCATGTGAAATTTTAAGACATAAAGCAAAGATAATTCCTTTCATCGTCTTTAAACATAGGCAAATTCCTTTGCCAATATACCTTAGGCATTTTATTTGGGAAACCTGTAAAGTGATCCCGACTCATGGGAGCATACCTTCTGCAAATGGGCTTCATCTTGAAAAATCTTGAAGCTACCGATCTTCATGCGCCGAGCCACCATGAGGTGTTGGTTTTCCTCGGATCTTTCAATGAATGGAGTCGTCGGTGAAGGGTTCAACCTTCATATGCCTCCATCGCCGTCCACCATCAACAAATAGATCTAAACTGCCATTCTTCCCCACAGTGAAGATATGATCTTTCTCTCCCTATGGGAGTCGCCAATATGTTATCACCCTGAGCTGAACCCTCAGTCAAGAAGGCAATTCTAAGGTAACCACAAACCACACTTATCCAAGTAGCTAGCCCTACCATGCAAGGAGAGGGTTTCTCCATATGATCGCAATCAAGATGGCTAAGTAAAGAAGATATTAGGCTAGGTATAGTAGTCAGGTTTTGATTTTGATCAGATAGTGGTTTTGCTAGATCAAGGAGTCAAACAATGTGGCAAGGAACATTGTGTCAAAATTTGCAAGGTGTTCTATGGGGCAAGGTAGGGATAGTGATTTAGCACTTTAGGATTTCAATGGATGGGATGATAAAGACAAGTGAGGAGCTATAAAGAGCATGGTGAAACTGGGCGGGTTCTTCTAAACCCAAGAAATTAGAGACCTGTGAATATTTACCCAAAATAAGAGTACAGAAATTATGGATTATGTTCGTCAAATTTGAAAACATTCACTCAATAGATATGAAATGATGGGTAAAATAAAAAAAATTGTAACAACCGAGAAAAAAAGGAGAACCGGAACTAAACAATTATACCACATGGATCCTGATAAAAATAGCCGCAAATTTATTAATATTCTTGCTCGTAACTAATACAAATTCAAATCCAATCATCCAATATGAGTCCAAACCCTACTAATGACCTATAAAATACATGATATAGACCTCAAATAAACTCACTATATATTCGTGAGTTGAATCCATGAGATGAGGACGCTTCACCAAATGTTGAACAAGAATCTAAAGACTAGGAAGACCCAACAACTTGCCTCTAAAAGAGAGGAAACTCAATTCATTCGACCTCTGAGGACTCAAGCGACGAATTTACCCATAGTAAACTAATCCTCATCATAATTAAATTCATATTTACCAATTACATCAAAGTGAAAACCAACTAGTGGCATAAAACTCAAAATTCCGTGAAAAATAGAAAACTCTAAAAACAAAGAAAATTTGTCCTATGCGCAGCACTGCGAGTGAAACAATAGGGTCTTCGCAAGTCACTTTTGATTGACTTCCCCGGTGTCCAAATTGAGCTCATGATAGCTCATTGGAAAGCATGTCCCGTCTCCACTTTCCGCATCTTCTTCTTTTTCGATCTAGAGTTTATTTGACCCCTCAAAACTTCTTTCTCCCAAGATTACCTCTAGCTGAAGAACATCATGAAAAAAAAAAGAGGCAGTAAAACATGATTTTTTGGGTGTTTTTGCCCTTTTTCCTCGACCATTTTTGCTCAAAATGCTTAGAAAAATTGGCGGTGGGGTATGTCCTCATCATTATGAAATCCAATGGTGTCTTCTTTCATTATATGTCCCAAGAAAAAGTGGCGTAGTGCATAGGGTGAATTTCCGTGTTTTTCCAAAATTGACTCCATGCGTTACCCATTTTACCCCCCAAATTGCAGGTTGCTTTTTACTAATTCTTCTGAAAATCTCAATCATTACCTAGGATAGCTCATTTGAAATCCCTTCAAGTCTACTTCTCTTCCAAATCTACTTTTTTTTTTTTTCCCCGATCGGAGTTGATTTGCCTTATCAAAAGTTGATTTTCCCAAGACCGGTCAAAATGTGCTGAATGAGGGTGCGTTAAATGTAGAGTGTTGGTTCAGAAAATTTTTGAAGGCTTCCTCAACTCCAAATTAAGCTCATGATATCTCATCGGGAAATATCTCTTTGTCTAGTTATCATTTGACTCATCAAGCAAGTCATTTGGACACTCTGCCTAGGATAAAACTTGATTTTCCCAAGGTCACACCTAAATGCAACAAAACCTCTTTAGCACCTATATTGTTAACATTTCTCAAAAACCATGATGTTTTGTAAATTCCTTCCGGATTATCCATGATTAAAAACATTGATCCCCTGCCAGACCCAAGAGAATTTTATAAGGAATGATAACCACAAAAGCCTTAAAACCATAACCATGATACTTTTTGTAAAAACAGAAGGAGGTTTTTTCTTCCTTGGCTTATTATGGACAAAAACCTATCTCACTTTGTCAAATTCATCTCTATTTGGTCGGAAACGTAGTTTGAGGTGAAATGACCCTATGAGTGTGGCAAATGATTTGTCCTCAGGAATGATTTCTTGAAAATAATGGAGGCATGATGTTTAAGAGTTGGGATGACTTCACATAATTTTCTAAAATTACCTCCTTTATGCACTTACTCAGATATCTCTGATTCCATATCAAACCCTAGCTCAAATAGGAGAGGAAATTAGGGTTTGGTGTAGGAAAAACAGGGATTTAGGACTGCCTCAGAGAGGGAGGGGAATGAAGGGGTTAGGGGCTATCTTAAATTCTTGGAGAAATTTCAGGGGATAGGGATAGATGTTAGAGAGTAGGGGAAAGTGGAATTTCAAGGATTGAGTGAGGGGAAGGGGTCCAAAAAGGAAAAACACATGCCTAGTCTCGAAAAGTATCAAATTGTAGCAATAGGCTAGGCTTGTTAAAAAAATGATGATTTTGATGGATAGGAGTGATGGAAGTGTTTTAGGAAGGTATATTAATGATAGGGGGAAATGGGAGTATCGAGATACAAGTCTTGTTGATTATTTAACCATGGAAGTCATGAGACCAAGAAAAATTCCCTCAAAACCCTGTGGAGAGGGAAATGAACTTTCCAAGCACAACCGAGAGACAAATATGGTAAACACAAAGCCACTTACTTGGAAAAATGATAGTTTAGAACCTGAAAATTGTTGAATACATTTGACTATTACTACTCCTTCAAAAGATGAATTTGATGATGAAATGACCAATTTTCATGATTTTGACCCTATGAACTAATGATGGCACAACATGGAATAATGAGTTGAATGATAACCATGATGAATATGGGACTCTTGGAAAATATTTAAAAAATGAAGCGAGGTCCATGATAATGACGGAGATGAGGTGAAAGTAGAGTAAAATAAGGTGGGATGGGTGGGATGCAAATACTATAAGTACATACCATCATTCATAATTTTTCATAATAATTATAGTCATATTTATCATGGTTTCACTTAGTCTAGAGTCTCCATTAAGTCTTTAGGGTTCCAAGGTCATCAAATCATCATTCCATGCATAAAGTCCATCAAGTGGAGGAGTGACAATAAAGTAATTTCATTAATAAATTTGGTTTCAAAGAAAAAAATGTAATTTTACATTTCTATATGTAATAAGTACTTCATGTTCTTAAAAGTTGTAGTTCAAGGTTTCAAAAAGATTCAATGTTCCAAAGAAATTACCAAATATAGTTGCTATAGGAGAGTTGATATAATTTTGGATTACTCTTGCAAAAAGTTTTTTCTCTATCATAGACTATCAAAATGACCTTATTGATGATTCAAATGATAACTAGACATAAATATATTTCTTATGAGCTATCATGCACTTAATTTGGAGTTCAATAAGGCTCGAAAGTGACTCCGAAACTTCACGCTTCACTTTCGTGGACACGCCGCGCTTTTACCAGCCTTGGGAGACTTGATTTTTGAGGGGCTATAATTAATCATTTTCAACGTTCGAGGGTCCATTGTGTAGCAAACATAGAAATATTTCCAATGAGCTATCACGAGGACAATTTGGATTTCGGTGAAGGGCTCCAAAAAGTGGTAAGGTAAAGAGGTTTTGTTGCAATTTAGACACCCCATTGCACTTTTCGATGCGCTTTCCGTACACTCGTTGCACTTTTTGATGTGCTTCCGCTAACTTCGTTGCACATCCGAGCGAGGAGTAGGGGTTATGGATTTTTAAAGGAAAATTTTGATAAATTAATGGATTTTAAAGTTTTTTAAGATAATGTACAAGTTGTAATCAAGTAAGCAAAGAGAATCATCCCTTTCTTTCAGCCTAGGGTTTTAAAGTTAATTTAGAGAAATAGTGTTCATGGTAATTTTTTTAGTTTTAAAACCTTGAAAACTCATTTTTTACGCCTTCATTCACTTCATTTGAATCATTTACACGTCTCTCTCCCTTGCCCAATTCCTATTTCTCCCATTAACTCCACTCAAACCCTAATTTCGACCTTGTTTTTACCCTAGGCCCGTGTTTTGGCCTTTTTCATCCCCTTCCCCTCACACAAACTAAAAAATATCACTTATCCATACTTCATAACAGCATTGCCTCTCCCCTAAATTTCTCAAAATTTAGGCAATCCAAAACTTATATTACCATCTCATTTTTAGACCTAGCAAAAATACTGCTTTTTATCTTCTTCATTAGGTTTTCTTGCCGCTATGGGACACCGATACCTCCCCATGAGAGGAAAAAGTATAAAGGAGGAAATATATAGAGGTTTTAGCCCTATAACATCCATCAAATCACCTCATATCCTTTTATACTAAAATGTTTTGAAGATGTCAATTGTGTAAGGCCACAAAAAAAATACAAGAGGTGGGATATAATGAATAACTCATAGGTTATTTTCCATTGCTTTGAAAAAAAAAAAAAAAGGAAAAGGTTTTTATAGTAGAGATAGAGTTTAATTTCACACTAGAATCCATCCCCATGGCCATCTAATACCAAATCATGGAGAAGATTGTTCAAGGGTATGAATCTCGATGATGAATACTTCAAACCCTACTTGAAATCAAAGTACAAAGGAACCCTAATATGTCAAAAGGAGAAGGGTGAGGTTAACCTACTTGTTGATACATACATGATATCATAAAACACCTTATTTGGCATCTTTGGAGAAATTTTGAGTGAAATTTGGAGAAAATTTGGGAAATTTGAAAAATCCCCTGTAAGGCACATTTTCTAGAAATTTCCTATTTAAAAATATTTTTGGCAGAATATATTGTGGCCAAACAAAGATGAATTTTGGGAAACTCGGAGGATATTTTTGTTCCTAATATATCAAAATACAATAAACTACTTCATATTTTACACATGTATTACAAAATGAGAGATCCATTCACATCTTCACACCCTATTTTTCCGATTGTGAAATGTCCTGCTTAAGTCACTTTTTTCAAAGAATATTGTGGACAATTAGAGAAGCATCTTGGGGGAAACGAGGAGGTGTTTGTGCCTAACATGCCAAAAGAAACCTCTCTCGCCTTTGCAAAATATTTCATGGTTAGAGAGACATGGCTCCATCCGTGAGGCCTCTTTTTCCGTAAAACCCGGAATTTTTTGTGTTTTGGTGCGTACCCGGTGCAATTTTTGTCTCTCGGCTGTAAATGCAAACGCAAAATTTGTTGTGCTTTTGAAGTACAGATCTCCAAAAAGGAAAAAATTTCATGTTTTTGGAAAGCTAATTAAATATGAAGAGAACCCATTTTGTCGCATTTTAGGCCTGTGTGGCTTAGTTTTTCAAGGAATTCACAAAAAAGAGGTCAAAAATCACCTCCTCGCCCTCATTTTCAAACATTTGATGCGCTTCTAGGAGCGATCTTGGGAGAAGGAGCTTTATAAGGCTAAAGGAAGAAAAATTTGTTGCTTGAACATCCCGTAGTCATCTACACTTGACCAGCTACTCAAAACAACTCTTCTTTTCAAATTTAGATGATGGGAAGGAACCCAAAAATGCCTTGCAAGAAATAGTCGTGCTTCGAAAATTCATTGTTTTATTTTATAATTATCCTATGTAATTTCATTTTACGCTCTACTTTGGAAAATGTAAACGGTAATTGTGAAAGGGTAAGGGTTAAAAGTTAATGTAAAAAAGGATGGTAATAAATTCAAATAGGTGTATTTACCTATCATTAATGCTTCGGAGAGGATTTCTTCAGTTGGTTTGCTAAAAGGAGAAACAATTCATAACCTCCCTAGATTTTTGTTTAGTTGGACAAAGACCCGGCTTCAGCTCCACAAGTCATGGATTCTACCCCCGAGGGTGGGAGAAGTCTATTTTGATCTATATCTTTCATTTTCTTTGTCATCGAAAGGGTTGTATGTTGTGTAATTGATTTTTGAACACTAGTGTATTCGGTCATTTTTGGCAGGAACTAATAGACAAAGTTGCAACTATTGTGGGATTCATGTGGTATGTGTTTTAGCAATGTTGCCTCTTATGTTTTCATATGTTTGAATGTATTATTCTTTCCATATTCATTTTCATCTCTCAATGATTTATTTCTAAGTTAGATAAGAAAATTAATTAGCTTTGACAAGTTCGTTTTAGAGAAATTATCACAATTGTGTTTCAATTTCTTTCCTACATAAAAGAATTCATGATTTCCATGCTCTTTGAAACCATAGCAACATCTCACACTCACCAAGTTACTCCGAAAATGCTAAAGTGTGTGCCTACTCTTGCTCCATCACATCTCTACAAGTTTGATTTTCATGTCCTCGACTCCAGTTTTTCCTAGAACTAATTCACAATCCAACACCCAAAATCAATCAATCAAACCCTAGAGCCTACTATACCTAGCCTAAAATTCCATTATGCGCTCAATTTGGCCGTAATATCATGGAGAGATCCTCTCATCTTAGCAAAGGCTAGCTACTAGGTCAGCACCAAGCTACCTTTGTGAGTCTCCTTTCACCCTTCGAAGATCCTAAGGAGGATAACATCTCTGCAACCCAATCGGGAGCAGGTGACATATTCCCCGGGAAAGAGTGAAAAGGATCAGATCCGATTGTTGGTGGTGAACAACGATCATACACAAAGAAGGCTGTGCATCATTCACCCGAAGCACTTCTAGTGTCTAAGAATCCAAAGGTTCATAATTTTCATGGTGACTCCACTATTCAAGAATCGATAGTTTGAAGATATTCTCTGGTGACCTCACCGTTTTCAAAATGGATTCAACTCGCTAGAAGGTATGCTTATATGAATCAAATTATATTCGGGTTTTCCGAATTGATTCTTATATAGATTGGCAAACATGATTTTCAAAGTTTAAGGGTTTCAGATTTTGAAGATGTTAGTTGCATTTGATTAAATTCTCATTTTCATATTCATGACCGAAGACTAGTTTTGAATATTTTCTCATGAAAATTTTCATGGCTACCTTGAGGAAAAGCGAGATCATGGTATGAAGGTCTACCATTTGCTCGTTTATATTCTCCGAAGGATTTTCTATTCGCCTTTCTTTTCAACGTTGTCATTGCTTCCACCTTCTTCTCGTCGATGATTGATAGTCGTTGTGAGATCTATGATAATTTCATTGATTTTACGGAAAATTTGTAAGGGATGAAGAGTGCCTAGACGACGAGATTATAGAAGCCCTTCATAGATTTTTCCTCCCAAAAGAAATTTCAGTTTCTCCTTGGAGGAAAGAGTCTCGATCAAAAAATAAAAATTCCCTATTCATGATCTTAAAAATGAAAATCATCATGCCAATGTTACTCCGTTATAAAACCTGCTCCTCCTCCGTTCGAAGACAAGATAGATCGTACCTCGAAAATTTATGTTACAAACTCAAGCTAATGTAGGTTTGCATGTTCATATACAGTCAAGAATTTGTTAGTAAAACTTCTTCCATTATTGAAAATAAAAATCGAGTTTAAATGATGACAATCATGAGATCGATGAAAGTATACAGGAAGTTATGTGAGTAAGCCAATTTTTTATGATGATTTCCTACAAAGAGATAAGCCAAAAGGGACTATTTTCTTTCATAAAGAGGATAAGGTTGTCATGTTTAACAATCTTGAAAAATGTTTTATGTTCAAGGACGATTTATACTATGAATTTGAGGAGTATGAGCCCAAGAGAGAAAATGTGCAAGAGATAGAGTCGAGTTTCCCGTGTTTTCAACACCTAAAACCAACACCAAATAATACAAAGTCATACTTCCCTATGCCTTCCTATGGATCAAAAACCCGCATTATTTCGCATCAAAAATTATTAGGATTACTTGTATTTTTTTTTGCTGGATCTCATGACAAGGTAACATTTCATATTTTTCATGATCCCTATACCGATTTGGTTACAAACAACAGGGAAATGAATTTTCGCATTTCCCCGGATCATGATATTTTTAGAGGATACTCAGAGTTGCCTATATTTTGTTTTTTTCCTACTCGCTTTCTCAAGGAAAGTGAGAGAAGAATTAAAGTAGCCATTTGTTGGATTGGTTACATCAAAGGATCACTTCACATGATTGTACATATGTCTTCAATAGGAAGGTGGTTTTCATCAGATTTTAGCCTCAAGTCTCGTGATGCCGCCATCAATAAGTTTTGTAATTTTTTATTTCGTAATCCATTTTGAGTTAGTTTATCGGAAAATTTTCTTTTCAAACATTCCTGGGTTTGTTTTTTAACTTTTGACTCCATGCCCAATGGTAAGGCTACTGGCATACTTATGTTCTTGACACCTCCAAGGAGTTTCCATCCAATGAGCCAATGTTAAGGTTTAGCTTTTTTCATCTTGCTACCGTTGATCAAATGGAATCTTATCATGTATTGTTAGGATCCCATAGTTAAAAAAAAAATTCATTCCATTAGGTCATCATGCAAAACTTTGGTCACTCGGATGTAGATCCAAGTATGTTTTTACTCCTTCCAAATTTTTACTAATTGTTGGTTCATTTCACCTCCTCACTCGAGTGTACCATCATTCATAAGTTGTCATCATCATTACAATCATATTTATCATGGTTTCATTCAGTCTAGAGTCTCCATTAAGTCTTTTAGGCCTGGGTTGGTCATCAAATCATCATTCCATGCATAAATTCCAAATGCAAGGAGGAGTGACAATAAAGTAATTTCATTACTAAATTTGATTTCAAAGAAAAATGTAATTTTATACGATATGTAATAATTAATTCATATTCTTAAAATTCTGTAGTTCAAGGTTTCAAAAAGATTCAATGTTCCAAATAAATTCTAAAATAGTGTCACAAGTACAAGAGTTTCTATACTTCCGAGGCCATTGAAAAATGTTTTTTTTTTTTTTTTTTTTTCATAGAGTATCCATATGACCCGCTTATATCCAAATGATAACTAGACAGAAAGATATTTCCAATGATCTATCATGAGCTCAATTTAAGAGTTCAATAAATTTTAAAAGTGACCCGAAACTTCACAATCGCGCTTTTCTCAAGGACATGCTACGCTTTTGACTAGTCTTGGGCGAATTGTTTTTGAGGGGCTATACTTGATAATTTTCAAGGTTTCGTAGGGGTCCATTTTGTGCGTACAAAGAGATATTTCCAATGAGATATCATGAGATCAATTTGGAGTCCAAGAAGGCCTCCAAAATTGGTCTGCAATCTTTTTTTGCGGCTTCCGCACACCTCGCCGCACTTTTTTCATGCTTCTGCTAACTTCACCCGCATTTGAGCGAGGAGGTGGGGCATGGATTTTTAAAGGAAAATTTTGAGAAAGTACGATTTTCAAGTTTTCTAAACATCATCTAGAAGTTTTAATCAAGTAAGAAAAGAGAATCATCCCTTTCTTCATCAATTTTCAAAGCATAAAAAACTTCACTCTTTCAACTAGGGTTTCTAACGTTAATTTAAAGAAATAGTGTTCACAGTCATTTTTTCAGTTTTAAAACCATGAAACTCACTTTTACACCTTAATTCACTTCATTTGAATCATTTACATGATATTCCCTGCTCAATTCCTTTTCCCAAAAACTCCACTCAAACCCTAATTTCTCACCCCCGTTTTTACCCTAGGCCCGTGTTTTGGCCTTTTCATCCCCTTCCCCTCACACAAATTAAAAAATATAACTTATCCCTATTTCATAAATTCATTCCCTCTCCCCTAAATTTCATCAAAATTTAGGCAATCGTAAACTTATTACCATCTCCTTCATAGACCTAGCAAAAATACTTGTTTTTTCTCTTCTTCATTAGGTTTTCTTGTTGTCATGGACACTGGCGTACTCCCCCGTGAGAGGAAAATGTATAAATTAGAAACATATTGAGGTTTGAGCCCTCTAAGTACCATCAAATCACCTCATCTCCTTTTACACTCAAATTTTTGAAGATGTCAACCGGTATAGTTTCGCCAAGAAATACAAGAGGTGGGATATAATGAACAACTCACAAGGTTATTTTCCATCACGGAAAAGGGAAAGTAGTTGTTATAGCAGTATAGAGTTTAATTTCAATACCAGAAGCCATCACCATAGCTTCCATAATACCAAATCATGGAGAAGATTGGTTCAAGGGTATGAATCTTAATGATGAATACTTCAAACCTTACTTGAAATCATAAGAGTTGTAAGAAACCCTAATTTGTAATTAGGAGAAGGGTGAGCTGGAGATACTTTTGATAGATACATGATAGCATAACACACCTTGCTTGGCATCTCTGGAGAAATTTTGAGGAAATTTGGAGAAAATTTCAAATTTTTAAAAAATTTAAAAGCACATTTTCCGTAAATTTCCGTTTAGCCATCTTTTTTCAGACATATTGTGGAAAATATAAATGTCGTAAAACCTGGAGGTGTTTTTTTGTTCATAAGATATCAAAATAAAATAACCTACTTCATATTTTACACAAATGCTATTACACAATGAGAGATCCATTCACATCTTCACAGGCTATTTTTCTAACTAGGCAATGTCTTGTTTAAGTGACCTTTTGCGCAGAAGATTATGGAGAATCAAAGAGAAGAATCTCTTTGGGAAATGGAGGTTTGTTTTGTTCTTACCATGCCAAAGAACACAAACCTCTCTCATGCTTTCAAAATATTTCATGGTTAGAGAGATATGGCTCCATATTTGAGGCCTATTTTTTCCAAAACCTAAATAATTTTGTGTTTTGGTGCAAGACTGCAGTGCTTTTGTCTCTACCTTAAAACACAACAAAATTTGTTGTAGTTTTGCTATAGGCCTCCCAAAGGAAAAAATTATGTTTTTGGAAAGCTAATTTTATATGAAGAGAACCCATTTTTCGCATTTCAAGCTCAAGGATTAGTTTTCAAGGAATTGACAAAAAAGAGGCTTAAAAATCACCCATTCCGCTCATTGCCACATTTGCTGTGCTTCTAGAGCAATCTTGGGAGAAGGAGATTTTAGTGTGCTAAGGAAGCCAAATTTGTTGCTTGAACATCCCTTGAGGTCATATACACTTGACCAACTACTCGTAACAACTCTTCTTTTCAAATTTAGATGACGGGTAAAGGAACCCAAAATTCCTTACAAGAAATTTGTTGTGCTTCTAGAAATTCACCGTTTTATTTTATAATTATCCTACGTAATTTTCATTTGGATGCTTTCACTTTGTAAAATGTAAAAGGTAATTGTAAAAGGGTATTAAAATTGAATGTAAAATGGATGTTAATAGAGTTAAATAGGGCATTTACCTCTCATTAATGCTTGGAGAGGATTTCTTCGCTGGTTTTCTAAATGGAGAAACAAATACCATAACCCTCCCTAGCTTTTTGTTTAGTTGGAGAAATACTTGGTTTTAGCTTCACAAGTCATGGATTCGACCCCTCGTGCTGGGATAAGAATGTTTTGGTCTATATCTTTCATTTTCTTTGTCATTTCAATGGTTGGATGTCAGGTAATCGATCTTTGAACACTAGTGTATTCATCATTTTTTGGTGTGTCCAATAGATAGAGTTGGAGCTATTATAAATAGGATTCATGTGGTATAGCCATAGTGTTTCCTCTTATATTTTCATATGTTTGAATGTATTATGCCTTCTATTGTGGCTCATTTTCATTTACTTTTGAAATATTTCTCAAAACACAAAAAAGGATATATGTTAGAAAATGTAAAATTTTTGTATACCAAAAAGGAATTTTTATTTATATGTTGGTGTTGGAAAAAATACCTAGAGGGGGGGGGGGGGGGTTTGAATCGTATTTACTACATATTCAAAACTTTTACTTTTTCTTGCTTCTAAACCCATACGCTACTTTCCCCGCGCGTACTCGCGTATATACGCGGACATTCTTTATGAAACTCGCGTATACACAGATCTAATTATGTCATTAATTCTTCACTTATATCATTCCATCATTCATTCATCGATGTTTAATAAACAAGAACATGTGCGTAAGAACAGAATAAACCATCACACAAAGCATCACACATGAACACCAGGATTTTTAGGTGGAAACCCAAGTCGCGGAGAAAACCACCGCCGCAATAAGCCAAACCCTTCAATATTTTATTATAGAGAAAACATCTTACAACCTATGTGCTGGTGACTTCACCAAAGATGTGCAAGCACCCACCGCGCTCGTTTACCAAATTTCCCCTCCCCGGGAAGGTAGCTACGACCCCCCGATCTCGCTACTACCTCTGCCTGGAAGGGAGCTACGACCCCTCGACTCGTTTACCACCTCTCCGGAAGGGAGCTACGACCGACTCCGGCTACTGCCCCCACCGGAAGGGAGCCAAGAACCCCCGACCGAAGTGGCTAACCCCCAAGACCTTTGCGGGACCACGTTTCATCAATTTTCACACCGGATCCAACAACTTCAATAGAACACAACTGCGACCACGTTTCATCGTATTTTCAGACTGACCTCTTCATACATTTAAGCACAATTAAACATCAACAATAGATAGCTAAACAGAAAGTATCAGATCGCACATTTTCATACCCCATACTGTACAAAACCCTAGTTTTCATATGCGCTTTCCTTCTCTCCGATGTCACAGACATACGCGCTTCCGTTCATATAAACCAGCATGTGATACATCCGCACACAGTCCCCATCGCGCATACGCACCTTTTCTTCGGGGCCGAAGCCGCGTATATACGTCTCCGCGCGAAGTAGCGTATGTATCTTCAACGCGCGCAGCCGCATACTTCTCTTCGCATCGTACATTCGGCTCAGATTCAACCCTTTACTTCGGTAGCGATGTTCGCCTCATCGCATCTAATCACTCCATAAACAAACATCTATAAATACAAGTACATTTCAGATCTAGAAATCACGCTTCATCATTTCTTCATAAGTGCATCATAGATTCGCATCTATCATCAAACCTTTACCCTTTCCATAAAGATATACTTCACAGAAGTATTCATTCAAGCTCGTATATCTTTCTCCCACACTCATGATTTGCATAATGAATTTCATCTCTTTATATAGGTTTATCCTTTTTCAATAACATGAGCCCCTTTTTCAATACCATGAGCCAAAAACAATACCATGAGCCCAAAACTACATTACTTTTGACGGTATTCCCGGACGGGTCAATTAGGCGTATCATTACCCAATACAATGGGTCAATACCATGGTGGTTACCCTTGGTTTTGCACCTTTTGAGCGCTTTTGCCCATACGCGACATGGAACGTTCTTTCCGCGTGCATACGCGTACTTCTCCTAGACATATCCGCGTATGCCTTGAGACATACTTTTCATCAAATATTTAGCACATGCTGAATTTCTTTCTTCATTGCCTTCATACTCACCGTAGATACATCGGGGCTTTAGTTCGTCAAGACATATTCTTATCACAACTTCATCCGCAAGTTGCCATTATCTTCATCAAGAGGGTTGCCTTTTCAAGGACAACATTCATCATCATATTGCTAACAAACATCACTTACCAAGTCCATCACGTCAAGAATAACTTCATCGTGGACTGCCACCAAGGACAACACTCTGCATCATATTGCCAACAATCTCCCCCTTTGGACTTGATGAACCAATACGATGGTGTTTGGTTACCACAACATATAGGTACATTAAGAATACAATGGACACCATGTCACTCTCTCCATTTTTTGACACCATTATTTTTCTTCATTCAAACACCATGTCATTCTCCTTGACATCAAGGCAAAGGGCGGATCAAAACCAAATACACTCTCCCTTTTCTCCTCATGTAGAAGAAGTGTTTCTAAGTGATCCTATATATACCGAAGTGACCAAGCTCCCCGAGTTCATGCCGAATCTCTCAACCATATTTTCCAATGAAGTACATGACTCTATGAAGTTCCTATCACCAATGACTTGCACTTACATCAAAGATCCATCCAAGTGGATTTATATAAGAGACTCAACTACCCAATCAAGTGGATTTACAACTTTGACTCAACCTACCCAACCAAGTGGGTTTACAAAATTTGACAAGTCCTTACATGATCGAATATTACAATTTTACATCATGGGTCTCAACGAGACCTTTTCATCAAATTACAAATATGACCATTTATGACCAACACCGAAAGACTTCAAGAAAAAAAAAAGAACATATTTCATAACCATCATAATGCCAACAATGGTCATACTCAAATAAAGCTAATTCTCCCCCCCCGAAACCTGCATCCAAGCATCCTTTTCATATGACTAAGGCTCCCCCTTAGTTTGTGCATCCCGAACACTTTCACCAACAAATCATCAAGGCATCTTTATCAAAACATTAGAAAGCTAATTATGAGAACTCTGAACACCACCAGAGATACTAAATAAGATTTAGATACCAACAAAGATCGCAGCGAGGCAAGCAAAGAGCCGACCCCAAATCCTCGCAAATTTGTCAAGAATCGCACATACACCGTTTTACAAAAAAGGAACTCGCGTATATACGCGACCGTGTTTCCGTGAAACTGCGTATCCAATACCATCTTCTAAATTTTAACCAGATCTAATCCTCTCGTGAGAAAAAGGTAGTGTTCGCATTCTTTCTCGAGATATTTGAATGCTTCCCCGGGGAGTGCGTATAGATAGAGGCAGAAGTTTCGTGTCTTCAAGCGTCATCCACCGCTCGTAGCATAAGCCCATTAGTAACCAAGCTTTCGTATTCTTTGCGCATCAATACAATCTTTCCAAGAGAGATTATCATACCGTAACAACATTTTCAACTATGTGTCAATCATCCATGTGGTCCAATATCACCATGATCTTCAAGATTTAACATGAAGTAACATATGTAGGCAAAAGATCTCAACCATAGTAACAAACTCTCGCATGATCTATTCTTATTTCTCGAATCAAACGACATCCAACTCATTCATGTGTGAGCACAAAAGATACTATCGCCAACTGTGGCTCAAAATCTCATCATAATAAACCATGTACCAAGTCATCATCATTTGAGCATGAGTATCACAAAAAACCAAAGAATAAGCAAACATATTTCCAACAATGCAATCATTAGAATTCAACCTCGCTACTCCCCCGGACCCTGTCTTTCTTAACTTGTGCAACCTCGAAACGTTCATCAGCAACTCATCGTTGTAACAATCTCTCGCATGGGCTGCCCTTATCTTCAAATTATAGGACTTTCATCTCAACAATGAATACTCTTCATCAACAAGCAAATGACTCATCCATACTCTTCAACACAAGAAACCATGTATCGTTTCCTCATTATTTAGAACTAAGCTAAAATTGGAGCTTTCGTCAATAATACAGCTTATTAACAACAGACTGATGCTCCCCCGAACCCTCCGCTCCATCTTCAAATATCATATAAATTTTCTTATCATCAATGCATACGCGACCTGTTCCATTGAACTCGCATGTATACGCGACTCGTGTTCATCAAACCTCGTATGGAAAGGAAGCATAGAAATTTTTCACATTCCTTCATCTCCCCCCCTAACTTGTACTTCCCCGTACCGTCTTCTTCATATCAGATGCTTTGTCGTAAATACATATATCCGAATAATCAAATCAATCATGAGAGACATCATACATTTCTCCACCGTGACGATACATTACTAAATCTCATAATGTATCCCACATCATTCCCCGACAGTCAATCGCAGAAGTAAGCTTCGAAGCGGATGACCGCAATAGGGTCAAAATTCCCTACGTTTCGATCGTCCTCCATCCTTTTCCCGTATTTGTTTGAACTTTCTATTTGTGTGCTTCTAGTTATCCAATTTCTCATATCTCTGCTCAACCTACATTCCTTTTCTACATGTCCATACTTGTTACAAGAATAACATCTCGATGTGTCCGCAGAAATAAGCATAAGAATCCTATAATGAGTATTTCTAATCTTCCCTCCTTTTACAATCAAATCGCTTTATGTCCATACTTGTTACATGAAAACAACATCCCTGAAGAAACCGCAGTACCTTTCATGTAGGAACCGTTTGATCGAGGGCCGAAATGATCCTGCCTCCCCTCGCAATTTGCCGCAACATGCCCATAATTATGATATTTAAAGCATTCAACTTTATCGATCGATTTCCTTGAGATTTCATCATTGTTGGTTGACCTTTGTTTCTTTCAACACTTCGAGTTTTGCATCGACATCCCTCCGAATTTTTAGCACTTCCTTGTGAGCTAGATTCTCCTCTAACGATTTCATGGAAACCAAGACCAAGTTTGATAGGAGACCTTTCGATTACTCGAATATTGTCCAAAATGTTAGTACTCATTCGAAACCTCAAAAGTTTAACCTTTTCTTCGAAATTACCTTTGAGAATGTTTATCCTTAACTCCCCAAGGCTTGACATTGCTTCGTCAAGCTTTCTTTCTTCCTTCTTCCATCTTCTACTTGATCCCCTCGCATTTAGAATCTCTTCTTTTCAACCAATTTTTCGTTTTCTTCACATGTTTGTTGCAGCCTTCTTTCATTCTTCTTATTTGATTTTTCCGCATCTTCTTCGAGAGAGATGATTTCGATTCAAGGCCTTCCTTTTAAAACGACAAGAGGTTCTTCATTCTTCTTATTTGATGCTTCAATATCTCATTTAAAGATGATCGTAGCTTCAAGTCCTTCATTCTTCTTCGTTTGATTTTTCGAGATCCGCATTTAGATCGTTGATTTATGCTTCTATTTCTTTAATTCGATTGGATGCATAAGTATGAAAACTTTTGATACTTGTCCACCGTCCATTCAAAGATTTCTATTTGATCTTTCATTTCTGAGATCATCTCTAGAGCAGAATCTTTCTTATCAATTTCCTTTTGTTGTTCTTCAACTTTGATCTTCATAGCTTGTTCTAGATCCACAACTTTACTTTCATTTCTCTACACCATCGCTTCCACAAAAGAATATTACAAGGGCCCAAATCACTATCGCATTCATCTTCTTCAATTCTTCGAGATATCTCCTTGCCTCGAGTAGCCTTCTTTTCCTCGCGATACTTGGTAGAGCTTCGTCGTAACTGCTTCATCTTCTTCAATTTTGCTACATGATTTCTCGAGGTATTCCTTTCCTCGAGTAACCTTCTTCTTTACTTTTTGCCATGAGCACTTGCAGAGCTTAATGTGAATCTTCTTGTCTTTCACCGGACACTTCATCATCATCTTCATTTGCATAATAACTTTTCCTCTTTTCAAATTGTTTTCCTTTTACCATGTTTTTATTTATAAGGACATTTAGCAAAGATAGTGACCAACTTTTCCACACTCAAAACATTTGAAGGGAAGCTTACCTTTGTATCTTCCAGCTTCCTAGTTGGAGTTTTCTTTAACTTAAATTCTAAGCTTCTTCTTCATCGGATATATAGTCAGATTCTTTGACAACTTCCTTTTCTTTTCCTTTGCAGACGCTCTTTAAAAAGCAAATTTTCTTTGATTTGAGAAGGACCTCCTTGTCTCATTTCAAAAGTACTTGCATTACCATGTAATTGAACAATAGTAAGAGTTTGCGCATCTTGCCTTTCTTCAATACCGAAACTTTAGAGTCAAATTTTGAAGTCAAGGATCTTAAGACTTTTTCCACCGCAGTAGTACCTGCTATGGTTTCACCCAAATTTTCATCCTATTTACAATATCATCTAGACGAAGAAAGAAACTAGCAACACTTTCATCACTATGCATCTTCAAATTCTCATATTCGATTCTAAGAGTTTGGAGTTTTGCACTTTTTACCTTGTACCCTCTTCATACGAATGATTTTGTCCCATATTTCTTTTCACGAATGTAGTCGCATCACTTTAGCAAATTTTGATTCGTACATGCTTCCTAATAAGACATTCAACGCTTTGGCATTGATCTCATACTTCTTCCTTTCACTGCAGTATTTTCAGGAATACTTGCTCTGATATTGATAGCCTCTTCACTTATTCGTCTAATACATCGCACCAAGACTTCCTGGCAGACATGCTTTTGCCCGTACCCGGTATCGATCGCTTCCATTGAACAGAGGTGGCTTTATGTACATTACTCCTTCTGACTTCCCATTGCGACGCATCTCCTTCAAGCGATCAAGTCACAGGAAGAACCTCGCTTCTCCTCGATACCAATTGTTGGAAAAAAATACCGAGAGGGGGGGGGGGGGGGTGAATCCGCATTTACCGCATATTCAAAAGTCGCTATCTTTTTCTTCTTCTAAAACTCCATACGCTACTTTCCCCGATACGTACCGCGTATATACGCATACCCTTTATGAAACTCGCGTATACACAGATCTAATTATGTCATTAATTCTTCACTTATATCATTCCATCATTCATTCATCAAATGTTTAATAAAACAAGAAACATGTGCGTAAGAACGAATAAACCATCACACAAACCATCACACATGAACACCAGGATTTTTAGGTGGAAACCCAAGTCGGGAGAAAACCACCGCCACAAAAGCTTGCTCGCCCTTCAATATTTTATTATAGAGAAAACATCTTACAACCTATGTGTTGGTGCGTACTCTACCAAAGACGCGTGCACCCACCGCGCTCGTTTACCACCTCTCCCGGAAGGGAGCTACGACCCCCCGATCTCGTTTACCGGCCCTCACCGGGAAGGAGCTACGACCGACTCGTTTACCGGCCCTCTCCCCAAGGGAGCTACGACCCCCCGACCTCGCTACTGCCCTCACTCGGAAGGGAGCTACAACCCCTCGACCGAAGGCGGCTACAACCCCAAGACCTCTAAGGGACCACGTCATCAATTTTCACACGATCCAACAACTTCAATAGAACCGTAACTCGTTGCATCATCGTCATCATATTTTCAGACCGGACCCTCTTCATACATTTAAGCATGCTCAAACATCGTATAGCTAAAACAAGAGCGCATCAGATCGACATTTCATACCCCATACTTCAGCAAACCCTAGTTTGCATACGTGTTTTCCTTTCCGATGTCGCGTATATACGCGTCCGTTCATATAAACTAGCGTATACATCCGCACATAAACTTCACCGCGCATACGTGCCTTTTCTTCGGGGCCGAAGCCGCGTATATACGCGCTCCTCTCGCGTGCACAGCGTATAGATCTTCAATCATTACAAAGCCGCATACTTCTTCGTACCGACATTCCGCCCGCATTCAACCCTTTACTTCGTATAGATGTTCGCCCATCAGCGCATCTAATCACTCCACAAATGCATCTAGCAAATACAAGTACATTTCAAATCTAGAAATCACGCTTCATCATTTCTTCATAAGTGCATCATAGATTCGCATCTATCATCAAACCTTTACCCTTTCCACAATAAATATACTTCAGAAGTATTCATTCAAGTCGACATCTTTAAGCCCCACACTCATGATTCGTATAATGAATTTCATCTCTTTATATAGGTTTATCCTTTCAATACCATGAGCCCCTTTTTCAATACCATGAGCCCAAAAAACTACATTACTTCCGACACTTTATTCCACTTCCGGGTCAATTAGGCGTGATCATTACCCAATACAATGGGTCAATACCATGGTGGTTACCCTTGGTTTTGCACCTTGAGCGCTTTTTCCTACATGCGACATGAACGTTCTTTCGCGTGCATACGCGGGCTTCTCCTAGACATATCCGCGTATGCCTTGAGACATACTCTTTTCATCAAATATTTAGCACATGCTGAATTTCTTCTTCATCGCTCGTACTCACCGATACATCACTTCTTCTAGTTCATCAAGACATATTCTATCACACAACTTCATCCAAATAAGTTGCCATTATCTTCATCAAGATGGTTTCAAGGACAACATTCATCATCATATTACAATAAAACATTCGTCAACAAGTCCATCACGTCAAGAATAACTTCACTGTGTGGATTGCCATCAAGGACAACACATGTCAGCCGCATGTCTTCATCCTCATTCAAAGGGTTGCCATCAAGGACAACACCGCATCATATTTCCAACAATCTCCCCTTGGACTTGATGGCAACCACGATGGTGTTTGGTTACCACAACGTATAGGTAAATTAATAATACAATGACACCATGTCACTCTCTCCATTTTTGACACTCATTCTTTTTCTTCATTCAAACACCATGTCATTCTCCCCTTTGACATCAAGGGCAAAGGCCAATCAAAACCAACACACTCTCCCCTTTCCTACAAGCGTTCGTATCCGATATATCCCCGAAGTGACCAAGCTCCCCCGTGAGTCTGCGTCGAATCTTCAACCATATTTTCCAATGAAGTACATAACTCTATGAAGTTCTTATCACTAATGACTCACACTTACATCAAAGATCCATCCAAGTGGATTTACATAAGAGACTCAACTAAACAATCAAGTAAGCCATAACTTTGACTCACCTACCCAACCAAGTGGGTTTACAAAATTTGACAAGTCCTTACATGACCGAATATTACAATTTTACATCATGGGTCTCAACGAGATATTTTCATCAAATTACAAATATGACCATTTATGACCAACACCAGAAAGACTTCAAGAAAAAAAAAAGAACATATTTCATAACCATCATAATGCCAACAATGCATTATACTCAAGAAAAGCTAATGCTCCCCCCGAACCGTGCATCCAAGCATCATTTTCAGTATGACTAAGGCTCCCGTTAGCTCAGGCATCCCGAACACTTTCACCAACAAATCATCAAGGCATCTTTATCAAAACATTAGAAAGACACCAGTGAGAACCTGAACACCACTAGAGATACCAAACAAGACGAGATACCAAACAAGACTGCAGCTTGTGTCAAGAGAGTCGAATTCTAACCGTAAATTTGCTTCAAGAATCGGCCACGCGGTTTTGTGCATGAACTCGCGTATATACGTGACTCCAGAGCCAGAAATCCGCATCCCGTTAGGGTCCCGTGATTTGTCCGATTGGCTAGCCAAATGACGATGTAACATCAAACCAAGCTTTGGAGCCCAAGGACCTAGCCTTCTCGGACTCGCAGAGGGCTCTCTTCATATGTGTAGAAGATGCTCGTGTGTTTATCCTCACATGTTCGATATTAGGCTGCTATGAAGTGTGTTTTTGGTTTTTTTAGTTTTTAAGCTCAGGAGGAATGAAACCGATCAAATACATAAACTGGATGACAAGATGTAGATAAATTGGGCTATGGGGTCAAACAAAGCCAAGGAAGTTACAAGAGGTGATGATGTGAAGCCGCCGTAGGGGCCGATTCGATTCACAATAAGGGATCTCTCGGGCAAATGGATTAAATGAACAATAAGTTGGTGAAAAACAAGGATTTCAAGTGCAAACTAGTTACTGAAGCAGACATAAACATGTAATAGCAAGCCATTTATCATGCTAGAATAACTATAAGCTAATCAATACATAATAGAAATCAAACATTCCTACCCATACATAGAGTGTATGTAAGACTCTCTAACTTCGGAAAAGGCTATCGTACTTTGGGGAAAACACATGAGACAAACTAACAACTCATGAACTATGCCGAACGCCAAACATAGTCTCTCTAAGTCATTGGGCACTTGGACAAATAAAGCTATATTTTAGGCAAAGGGCTAGATCGAAACTAAGCAGCCTCTCCTTGGTTCAACAAATGATCAACAAATCACCAAAAGAGAAAGTTTTATGGACAGAACTATGGGCAGCTGATAGGTAGGTAGGGCAAACCATACATCCTACTCAACATACATGGAACTGATGAATAAAACTTAGCAACAATACCTTAGGTTACTAAAGAGCGGCTAAGAATTCTTTAGCATAACTAAGGGAGAAGAAAACATCAAGCTATGAAGATTCAGGGATTTTGAGGTGCCTCCATGGGCATGTCTCAAAATCAATCTTTACTGATCTATAGCAGCAAGAAAAATGAAATATGAGTGAAAACTAGAAGACAAAACACATTAAGAAGCACTATACCATTCTACCATGTCGAGGAATCCATCAACAAGCCTTCAACATTCCTCAAAAGCATCCAAGAGGCAATCCAAACATCATAACTCAAGTGTATTCTTCAAAGCTCATATGACCAATGCATTAATTCTTCTCTCAAGTTCAGCCTCCGATTTACAATGAGAATCATGGGATAAATAGGCTAGAAGGAGGAAAACCTCATGGAGCAACTAGCTATCCCATTGGCCAAGTCAAAATATCTAAACTTGTCCTTGAGGCTTTGCAAAGCCCAAGGCACAAAATGTCTAATAAAATATCTAAAAAAATGCTAAAAACGGAAATTATATTGACTTTACATGATTTTCCCATGATAAAAATAGCCTAACGCACATTTGGGAAAAGCAGATTTTTGGAGTTCAAAAATTTCAAAAATACTTCATATTTATGCCTGAAAAAGGTCCTCTGACTTGCTGGATGCAAATGGAAGGCTTCCTGATGTCGAAATGAGGCTCATGATGGCTCGTTGGAAAGCTCTATGTGTCTGCTTTCCAATGCAAGTGGAATCATCTCAATCTGATCTCTGAAAGTCCCTCAAAACTGTACCTGTGTGCAAAAACCCAGAAAATAGTGAGTTAACGATGGGGGCGGGGGAGCGAGAGAGAATTGCAAAATGAAGGTGTTTTTAGCAGACAGTTGGAGGGCTGATGATCTTTAAATGCTCTGAAAAATCATTGAGCTGCTACATGAAATTATGGGAATCCTTAAGTATCCCTTCTCCTCCCTTGATGACTCATCAAACTGAATGTGTGTATTTATAGTTTTTGTGAAAACTTAATGCCCAAAAAACAAAGATTTTTAACCAGGAAGGTGTCTAAAAATGCATGGGAGTATTCTCAGGGGACATAAAGAGACTGTTAGAAGCTGAAGCTAAATGCTCGAGCTGATGTAACACCTCTTTTGTGCTGGGGCTGCTCTCCTTCAATTTCTTCAATTTTTCTTGTGCCACCTTCAATTTTCGCCTGGCGAATTGGTTTAGCTTCTGAAAGTGAAGAGTTCTCTTTCTCTGTAGCTCAAGATCCTTGTTTGCCTTCTCAAGCTTTGTCTCCAAATGCTGGTTAGCCCTCTCAAGCTAAGCTTCCTTGTTTTCCTCAATTTCCCGCTCAAAGAGGGTAGTGAGGGGAAAAGCTTCGAATTGAGCTTGTTCTTCAGCCTTCTGTTTCTCCAAGGCTCTCCTAAGCCCGATGGTTCTAGGCCTCTTTCGCCTAGGCTGGTCCTCCTCTTCTTCATCATCAAATTCGCCGATAAGCTCTTCAATTCTTACTTGCGCCTTTTCTGCCTCTTTTTTATACTTGATGGCCCTTGCCTCATGAATGGCTGCATGAAACTTCATTTGTTTGTTCTCAACTTCCAAGAAATGATTGAAATTCCTTGCCCTTTGAAGATCTTCTTGTAACACCTCAATTTGCCCTTCCTTGTGAATGAGGAGGTTTTCAAGGATGCGTGCCTCATTGTCGCTGTCATCGCTTGGGATAGGGATGACAGCTGATTTACCTCCATGCTTGGCGCTTTCTCCAATTGTACTTTTGCCTTTGAAGGTCAATCTAGCGCTCTTTCTCCTTGGCAAGCTAGGAGTTGTCCTTTTGGGCAATTTCCCCTTCTTAGGAACAGTTTTAGTCACTGTCAAGGAGGCAGCCTCAGCTTGTTGTCCTTCCTCAACATCCTGTCCAGCTTGTGGCTCAAAAGATGTTTCAAGTGTTTGCTCAACCTGCTGCTCTTCAACCTCTATCTGCTGCTGTCCCTCTTCCTGAATTTGATCTTTGTTCGATGATATCGGCTAACTGCTTTGTCCCTCAAAATCTGTTTTCTTTGCTCAATGATATCAGCTATTTCTTGAGTCCCTCAAAATCGTTTCTTCTTGCTGCTCATCGACCTCCTTTTCTCCACAGCCAGCTCACGCCTCTTCTTCTCCTTGTTGCCAGGCCCGGTGGTCATCTTGAGTTTTTTAGGGGTGAGCCTACTAGATAAAGGCAACGGGCGGATGGACAGGGCGAGTAGGAGACACATGAACGCGGGAGGGACGGTGGCGAAATCGGCATGGCTAATGATTAAATCCCATGAGAATTCCTTTCTTTTCCGGTACGGTGCAGAAGATGATTTTGATCGAGGAATGATGAAAGAGAGAAGGGATTTGCTGAGGTGGAGCCTTCTTTTGGACAGTAGCTGCCATTTTCTCTATGCTTTTGGACAAAAAGTATGGAAGGTTTAATTGCCTGCTTCTGGTAAAATTCATCAACAAGCGAACATGATAGGCAAAAATTTGGCTAAACCTCCCTTCACAAGTGAAATATCTCATTATGGCTTTCATCAGCGGAGCATAACTGTCAAGAAGATAGGAGAAAGGAAAAATAGCAGTGATGGTTTCCCTATGTTCAGGCTTGATGAAAGGTTTATAATCCTCTAGATCAAGATGCGCTTGTTTAAACCACTTTTCACCATGATACGGGATCTTGGTAGCTTTGGATACATACCTTGGAGAGATTTTGAAGTCAAGACCTGCTAACTCGAAGTGTTTGTCCTTGAATCTCAAAGCGCACAAATGTGTAAGTGGCGAGAAACTCTTGACTTCTTCTATCCTCTGACAGAATTCAAGACAACCTACTTCATGGAAATTGAAAAGCACTGAGGGATGAGCATTGATTTCTTCTATGGAGATAGGTTCATATCTCTTATGTTGTCCGCCTTTGTGATCTCGTTTTGGAGGCATTCTGACTTTGAAACAAGCTTTGGAAGAGGCAAATTGCCTTCACTATATGAGAAATGCTCTGCTGGTTTGAAACAAGCCACCAGACTGTTTGGACAGATATGGTCACTGTGGTTTGGATGAAATGCAACAATGCTTCCTTGAATAAGCTCCTCTACACTTATTAACCACAATCCTTCAAATCTGGTTACACTTCAGCTATGTAACCTTCTTAACAATGGTACTATGTGGGAGAAACTGCTTTGTAGATTTTCTGTGCACAGTCTTGAAACAATCACCCCTCTGGTGACTTTGCTAGAGGCCTGCTTGCACTTGTATTTTTGTCTTTGAAACCAACCTTCAAAAATTATAACCCTGCTCTTTTAGGTCATTTACCTTGAAACATGCCGCTGTTAGCAGACTTCTGTGGAGACCACACAGTGGGAAAAGAAAGAGACCCTGTGGTTAGGTGAAAAATTAGCCCACTGTGTTAAGAGAAAAACCTTTCACTTGTGACTTTTTGAGAAGTCAATCACTGCCTTTGTACATCTGGCCTCAATGTAAACTTGATTATAAACAAATGCCCCATCAGCAATAACCCTGCCTTCTGGAAAATGAACCTGTTTCACCTTCAGAAAACTCTGTTCAACAAACATCGGAATGATATAGTGTAGTGCAGAAAAACAGGCTTGGTTTAGGTGTAAAGTCAGTGCAACAGTGGTTTAGGAAACAAATCCCCTGCTTTGTGAGTTTAAAAGTCCACCAACACATCTATATTCCTGGCTTTGATGTTAAAAAACCACCATCAACCACCTCTGTCTTTTACTATGCTGTCATCTTTGGAAGCTCTCTGTTGATAAGTTTTCAAATAGTGAAAAACAGTGAAAAAGGGGCAGATTTCAAGAAAAGGCTTGCTGTGATAGGTGTTTTGGTGCCTTGTTCTTTAGAAATGACCTTCCCTCTAAACATATCACAACCACAGTTTTTCAAAATGACACCATTCAGTGGAAGAAAAGCAGAAGCGCTATTTGGGTGACTATGTCGATACCTGGTTTTTAAGAAAACACCTTCTTTTGCTTGTGTGAGTTTAAGAGAGCCACCCAAATACACAGCACCCTTGTCTTAATATCTGGCTAACGATTACTAAGCACTACGCATGAACGGTGGCCATTTTTTTATTTGTGAAGTTTTTAAAAAACCAACACCACTTTGGTACCTCTGCCTTTAATGTCAAAATCTAACCATCAATAATATTTGCTCCTCAGTGTACTGTGTATTTCTGGCTTCAAATGTTAAACTTGATCATCAACAACCGTGCCTAATCACTTATACCCCTGCCTCCAGCTTCTTATCAACAAATTTTGCCCTTTTAATTATGTATAGCTTCAAACCGAGGTCTACAGGTTTATAAACTTGATTTTCTGAGTTTTTCAAGTTAGGAGGTGAAATACCTTGTGAGTTGTTGAGACGAAACCCCTTGGAGGGAGCTAAAAATGCAACGGAACCCTTCAAAACTGGCGCGGCAACCTTTGGAGCAAAACCCGTCGCGCCGGAGAAAAGTGTCGGGTGGAGTTGTCGTGCGGTCGAGCGGCCACCTACAGGCACGTCGCGCCCGCCTACAGGCACGTCGCGCCGACGTTGAAGGCCTTTGCAAAACGACGCCCAGGCACGTCGCGCCACTTTCCAGGCCCGTCGCGTCGACTGTTGAATGAAAATTTCGGAAATTTCGCCCAATTTTCTCGCTTGTTTGATGCTGGATGCGAATGGACTCCCCTTCAGATTTTTGAAAATGAAAATTTACACCATAATTACCTTCGCTACTATATCACCACAACTCTCCAACGGTTACTTACCCATTCGGATTTGACATTACCTTTAAACTCTGTTTGTTTTTTAAACAGTGGGTTTTCAAATCTCTGTTTGCAGGAGTAGTATACAGTGCTCTTTTTCCCTCAAAATAAAGGTGGGCTTCTTCTTTTTAAACTATATCAATAATGATTACAGGCTGAAAAAACCTTCGGAACACAGTGAATAATAACCTAAAAAGGGGAAATCTTCTTGGTGGCAAAGTTTTTAGAAGGTCTTGTCTGCAGGTCCCTTTTCCACACAGTCCTGTGCTACATCTGCTCTCTGGAATGGTAACAAGTGGTTTTTCATAAGACATATAAACAATGATAATTTATCACAACCAACTTCCTCTCCCTGTTTATTAGATTAAATACCACTCGCCTTCTCCATCAGAAAGACAAGCTTGGGCAATATGAAAACATGACTTTTTGATATATAGTCAGTATTGCACTTTCTGAACATTGTGTTACCTCTTTTTTCCCCACCAGACCATTTCATAAGCCAGAAAGATGTTCACTTTATGCACCAAAACATTTGAAAGGCTGTGAAATCTACATTGACATTGTCTTGTTGCTTGATCTTTCCTTGAGGAGACGAGTTTTCTTTTTTGGTATCGGTGGTACATATATTTTATTGTTTTCTCCTCTCTACTAGATGGACTGTTGACAGATAGCTTTTTTGAAGAGGGAGATCAATACATTTATATCATCAACAGTAACACTTTCCTTTATTCAATTTCTTTGTGTCTTTTCCCTGCACTTTTTAGACTCACCAGTTTTCAACAACCTGCAATGATTTTGGCCATCTGCTCATATATGGAGGAGGCTCTTCATCAGGTAAAGTATCAGAAAGCCCTTTTTACCACTATGTTAGACACAACCTTTCTCTGAATGTGGTGGTAAGTAAACCATTTGAACAACATCAATCTAGGCATCACTACTTGCAAGCATCACTGTGTTTTAAGAAGGAAACCTAGCCACAGTGACAATGTTATAAGGTTGCTGAGATATTTATCATTTGGATTGTTTATCTCATGACCTGTTACTTGACAAAAACTCTTTGTGACTATGAAGGTCAGTGTATTTGAAAAAGCTAAGGGTTTTCTTTCTGCCTGTGTAATAGCATTGGCTAACAGCATTTATTCCATTTGATTTTGAACAAAACAGGCTTCTTATGATTTGGATGTTTACTGATGACAGGTCCTTCTAAAGTTCAACAATTCATATGGTTTGCAAGTTTGAAATGAGCTCCTTTATCAGGCCAAACTCCCCTTTCCTTTGAGCTTATCATATTTCCACTATATTCCTGTTATGGTCATCAATTACATTCATGAAACCTGAAGATATTGTTTCATTGTTTCAATAAAGGCAAACCTGGACTTTTGCAACCTTCTGAGTCAACACTGGCCTGCGCCCTCTGCTTATGGATGAAGGAGGCGCCCTAACCCTCTGCTTGTAAATGAAGGAGGTTCTGGGCCTTGACAATTTACCATTTTGCTGAGACAGTGGCGACCCTTTCTTACTGTGATTTTCATGCTGGAAAGAGCTGTAAAGTCCTGATGAGTGACCTTTGTTTTGCAGCTTCATCTCAGGCTCATAATACACTTAGAAGCAACTGTTCCTCTAACTGTAAACTTAAACATTTACTCCATGAGATGAAATACATTTCCTGTCTTTGTAAAACCATAGAACACAGTGAAAAACCTACTAGTCAGCTTGAGAATGGGCTTCATGCAGTGCTGAGACCTAGGGAATATGAGTGGCGCGACTTAAGGCTGTTTGTCAACTTCATTTGCAAATTAAGGGATCAGTCATGGTAGGTCTGCTGCAGATGGGGGCTTTTTTGGCTTTTTGATGATTGCCAAAGGTGAAATGTCCTAAACGCCACTTCCTAACATAGGGGAGACCTTTGAAACGGATGTGGATTTGCCTTTTAAAGCTGATGGGCAGACTAATAAGGCTGAGGTTAGATAGGATTGTTGACAAGGAGGTTGTGGTTTTGCCAGGGGTGGACTGAAAAGGTAGAAAGGTGAAAAAAGTTTTGGGAGGGTTTTCTGGATGACATATTGACATAGGGAAATCAGTTTCTAGAAAACTCGGTGAAGAAGATATAGTCATCACTAACATGTAAAAAATGCGATGGCTAACAAGATGAATGAATGTTGCAAAGAACTAAGTTAAGAAACATTTGCATAATTAGATCTCTGTGTATACGCGAGTTTTATGAAGGATATCCGCGTGTATACGCTAGTTTGCTTCATCAAAGTAGCGTATGGGTTTTAGAGAGTGAAAAAGTAAAAATTTTTAGTTTTCCCTAAATACTGATTCACCCCCCCCCCCCCCCTCTCAGTATTTTTCCCAACACAGGGCACTCTGTCAGTGATTTTATCAGAGATTTTTCTTGTGGAGCCACTAGGGCTAAGGGAATGATCAACTGTATTGGGCTATCTTCATATGTTTGAGGTGAATGAATAGTCAATTTTTATTGTTTCTAGCACTTTGATTCTGTATTTGCAGTTATTTTATCCCTTTGAAGCTTTCTTCACAGTGTAATACTTATTTTGAGCATTAATGAAAGAGGGAAAGGCCTATTTGGAGGCTTTTGGACCCAGCAGAGGTAGCCCAAGAGAGGGGTGAACTGTGTAAACAAATGCTTACTGTTATGTTGTGCTTTCTTGCTACTTAATTTCAGAGTTTACTATATTAAACAGTAATTTTCCATAAGTCCCCTTTTCACAATGAGACTTATACAATGATCAAACCACATTAATTCCATTGCAGAATACCTGTACTTGCTTATTCACACATAAAATTTGGTTAATGAATACTTTGCAAACAGAAACAAATACTTTCATTGACAGATCATTTTAGTGTTTACTTTATATTTCTTTAGGCAGAGCCAGTAAGAGGGCTAGAAGCTTCTGGTTTCATCCTTTCTTGTAAAGGTGAAATAACTAGCAAAAGCCCCTACTGTCTATCTCTGTATAAGAAATATTTTGTTCACACATTTCAGATCATCCTTTGAGCCTCCTTGAGTTTTTCCTGAGTGACCTTCAATTTCCACCGGGAAAACTGATTCAACTTCTTGTAATGCTCGGTCATCCTCTGTTGAAGGTCCAAGTCTCTATTTGCCTTCTCCAACTTCTTCTCCAAGTGATCATTAACTCTCTCAAGCCATGCTTCTCGATTGTTCTCTATGTCTTGTGTGAACAATGTAGTGAGAGGGGTAGATTGGAGAAGGGCAGCTTCTTCTTCCTTTTGTTTCTCAAGGGCCTTTTTGAGCCCCATGGTTCTTGGCCTCTTTCTCCTAGGCTAATCTTCTTCTTCGCTCTCATCTAACTCACCCAAGAGTTCTTCCAATCTCACTTGTGCTTTGGAGGCCTCCTTTTTGTATTTGATGGCTCGTGTCTCATATATCGCCATATGGACACTCATTTGTTTGTTTTGAACTTGCAAAAGGTGATTGAAGTTTCTAGCCCTCTCAAGATCAATCCTTAAAGCATCAATTTGGTTTTCTCTATTGATCAAGAGAGTTTCAAGGATTTGGGCTTCATTGTCGCTATCATCACTTTGAATTTGAATTATGTCGAAGTCCCTCTCCTTTTCATGACTGCTTTCTTCTTTATCCTTTCCTTTGCATTGGGTGGCTCTTTTATTCTTCCTTCTCTTGGGAAATTCAACAATGGGATTCCTTGGCAATTTTCCCTTGCTTCGAAGGGCCCTAGTAACATTTGGAGTTACAACTCTAGGCACCCTTTTCCTTGATGTCCAGGGCTTGGACACTTTCGGAGAAGAGAGCATGGCCCCTTGCCTAGGAGAGGTAGCTAGCACATGCTCGATTGGATTTTTACCCTTGCTACTTTGCTCATCATTCTTGCAACTGTCTTGGATTTCTTCATGGATGCCTTGACTATCTTTTTGCATTTATTGTTTAGGGTTGTCCTCCTCACTGTGTTGCATATCTTCATCATGCTGTTGTTCTTTTTTATGAGGCTATTGTTTTGTTTCTTGAAGTTTTTGTTCATCATCATGTGGTTGCCTCTGTTCATCATGTTGTGGCTACCTCTGTTCATCATGCTACACCTATTAATCATGCCCTTCTTCATCATGAGGCTGCTCACCATCACTGTGTTGCACTTGTTCATCATCATGCTCCTCTTCATCATACCCAGGAGTCTGATGTTCCTCTTCATCATGCCCTTCTTCCCCTTGTTGTTCTTCCTCACTTTGTTCTTGTTCCCCTTGCTGCCCTGTTTCATCATGCTACTACTCATCATCACCTTCCTCTTCTTGCTCATGCTCTTCTTCCTCATCATGCTCTTTTTCTTGTTCAATGGGAAACTTGAGCTTCTTGGGAATAGGCTTGCTTGAAGAAGGCGAAGGATGGTGAGTGGAAGGTGAAGGAGATGTATGAAATGAAGGGACAGTGGTGAAATCTGGATGTGTGATGAAAGTATCCCAAGAGACTTCCTTCTTCTCAAGCTGATGAAGAATGATAACCTTGATGAGGGAGTGATGGAAAAGGCAGGTTATCTGCTGAGAAGGAGGCTTTTTCTGAACATTGGAGGCCATTTTCTCAATACTTCTATGTAGGAAGAAAGGGAGATTTAACAATTTGGCCCTTTTGAAATGCATGAGAAATTAGATATGATAGGCATAGACTCGGGAGAATTTTCCCTCGCAAGTGAAGTATTTCATGATTATCTTCATGAGGGGGGCGTAACTAGTCAATAGTTATGAGAAGGGAAAAATGGATGGGCATGAATCTCTATGCTCAGGCTTCAGAAAAGGCTTGTATTGTTCTGAGTCCAGGTGGCTTTGTTTAAACCACTTCTCCCCAACATAAGGGATTTTTGTGGCCTTGGAGATGGACCTTGGAGAGAATTTGAAATCTAGGCCTGCCAGTTGAAAGTGCTTCTCTTGAAACCTCAAAGCAAAAATATGTGTCAAAAGGGAATAGCTCTTCACCTCTTGCACTCTTTAACAAAAATCTAGACACCCAACCTCATGGAAGTTAAAAAGGACTGATGGATGAGCATTTACTTCTTCAATGGAAACAGGCTCAAACCTCCTGTGAAGACCACTCCTAGTGTCTTTCCTGGGAGGCATTTTGTTTTGAATGTTTTTTGCAACACCAAGCTATCTCAAATGGCTTTTGGAATGTTTCTCAAAACACACCCTGTCCTCCTTGTCAGTCACTGTTTGACTAAGACAAGTTGCTTCAAATGTTTTGTGGAATAGTCCTCCAACACCAACTTTCTGATCTTTCTAAATCACTGATTTGTCCTCTACTATGCCAAACAACAAGTTTTTGTCAAATGAAAAGCAAACAGTCTGTTAGAAATTTGTAATCAGCAAGATTGGAAAAAGTCCGATCACAAAAACAACATCGTTTCAACCACTTTGGGATTCTAGGATCTAGCCCTCCTGAATCCGGAGAGGGATCTCTCCAATAAGTGCAAATATGGATTTGTCTTTGAAGTTTGGGGTAATAATATTAGGCTAGTTATGAAGGCCAAGGGTTTTGTTTGTTTTTGGATGGTTGAGCATGATTCCTGTTATGGCGAAAAGTCCCAAATGCAAAGAGTTCCAAAAGTGAGAAGTTGCAAGAATCCAGAGTAAGCTTTGGCCAAGATGAAAGATAATTGTAGGTTTCAGAACATTGGGCTATGGAGTCATAATAGGATTTAATTGGGGCAGCAAGAGGCAAGAGTGTTCTATGGGGCAAGTCATCTATGTCTAAGGATCTCTTTAAAGTTTGATTTATGGAATGAAATGATACATTAAGAAGGGGAAACAAACAGATGAAGAACAAAGAGCAGCCCAGGATCTGGTAAGTACTTTGAAACTAGCCAACCTTTGACCAAGCACTTAAGAAAAACATGAAATCAAACTAGGATCTGGTAAGTACTTTGAAACTAGCCATCCTTTGATACACTTCCAATAGAAAACATATAAAAAACAAAGGGAAACTGGAAGGCAACTATTGGAGTAGAAACTAGCGGGTCGGGCTCACCACAAATCCTCTCCTAGCTTTGCTTTACTTGGTTACTTTCAAGACCAACACAAAGATAACACAGAATGGCCTAAGATTTGGTAAGTACTTTGAAACTAGCCAGCTTTTAACACATTCTAAGGGAAACAATCAAACAGTTATGCAGACAAGACTGGGAGCAGGGCTCACCATATCTTCCTCAGTTCATCTTCACACAACATATACTGAAAGTAACATTCAGGAATAATATTCATCTAAGACAATAAGACGAGGGAACACCAGCATTCCTATGCTTAAACTGAATTAAATCATTCTCAAATAACGCAGTTGGAAGAAAACATTTTGATAAAGATTTTTCAGTCAGAGAAGGTTACTGATATACAGTAGGTCCTAACCCTATGCATGTTGTTATTTATAAGAGAATATGAAACACAATGAAAACAGAAACAAAATCACAAGTTGCAATGAGGAAAAACATCACCGTCAACATAGACCAGGATCCCATAAATCAGCTTGTATTGATGCTCCAAACCAGTTACAATCTTCAAGTCGAGTGTTTTTAATTCATCTTTCTTTCACAACCTAACTTATCTGTTACAAGCAGAGCTCCAAGAGCTAGTGGATCACTATCTACAATCAGAATTCTTCAGCTCAATTACATTACAATGTTCAGCAATTACATCAACAACCAACCCCTCTCTCATCTTCTGCAGTAGTATATATAGAAGAATGAGGAGGTGAGATCTGATAAAAGATCTAAAACTAATTAATACAGACTTAAATGTCTTTCTTGGCCCTTAGGGGGCTCAATGAAGAATCTCACATAGGTGTCCTCTATATTAAATGGTCTACATAAAGATTTAAACTCGGTGAGAGCTTTTGTTGACTTTTGAGGCTCTGTGTGATGTCGGGGTTACTCTACAGATATTTTTTGCATTAAGTTTCCTTGCAGAAGTAACTTTCTGGCTGCGCTAAGGAAAATATCTTCATTTGATCAATAACTTAGGCCTCTGATTGAGTACTTTGAGGAATAGGTGGCACAATGGTAGCTGAGGAATCAATTTGCCTCAGATGTGGCGGTGGAGGCCTTCTATCTGATGAAACACGTTTAAGATTTTCTTCTCTAACCGTGTTTTAAATTGGGGATTAGGCTTTTGATAACCTTCTTAGCTGTAATCCCCATAAAACTGTCTCTAATCCTCTGTTCTGATACATTTTGGTCTTCGGCACTGATACTCTTTGACTGTGCCCGATTCTTGGTTCTCTTGCTGTTGTGCAGGGCTGCACAAGGTTCATAAGGCATCTGTGCTCGATAAAACATGATGAAACGTGAAATTAAAACCCTGTAGTTGATTTTTTGTGGTAAACCGAAGGCGGGAGGATCGTCATCCTCACCCTTCAAAATTTATTTAGAGGTAGTAAAGAAATCACTCAAACCCTGCAAAAGACGAAAAACAATTGTAAAATCCTGCAAATGTGGGTTTATTGTTGCAGAGGATATATGGGGGAAGCGTGGCCATTGGATGGCATCATCCAATGGTCAAGATTGATCAGGAGAGATCATAGAATGGGCGGAAAAAGATTAAATCTGAGCCATCAATCGCGCAGAGATCGACGGTCGAGATTGAACGACGAGGCAGAAAAGGAGAATGAATCTGAGCCATCAATTGCGCAGAGATCGATAGTCAGGAGGAGAAATGAAAAGTCAAAGCAGGAATCGTTGACTGGGTGACGGAATATGGGCAATGGAATGTGGACCGTCGATCTGCAGATCCGATCTACGACAGAAATTGATTGAATGTTGCGCCGTAGCCCTTTTAAACATCGAGCATCTTCGGCGAGCGATAGTTGTTGGATGGCTTGCTCCAGATTGGACGGTGGAGGACAGTATCGCTGGGCATCCGCGTCCGAACGATAACGCATGATGAATGGTGGTTTTGTGAATAGTGGTGGGGCCACGTGTCGGGCAACGTATGGAATCGTCGCCGATCCAGAAAAACCGCCTTTGCCCAAAGGCAGTGCAATAGATACCATGTGGTTTTTTCAATGGGAAGTGGAAGGTGGGGACCACCGGCTGGGATGGATTTCGCACCGTCTGATCTTCAGATCAGATCGATGGTGCGGAGTGGCTTAGAACTTTTACACCAGTGGAAAATCATAATATAATAAAATAAAACCCAAAGTTTGAAAATAACAAAGGTTTTTATGCTTTGGGCGGAGAAATATTATTTAAAATCAGATAAGCTCCCGACTAGCTCAGCACCTGGTTCTGGCGCCAGGGCGCATGGATGAAAAGGGTTAGAGACTTAGCCGAAAGTGGCTTAAGTCCAATACATAGAAAACATGCATTTTTGTGGTTTTTTGAGGATTTTCGAAAGGTTTTGAGGATTCTGATAAGTCTAAGAAGGGGTCTTAGAACCTTATCAAGGGTTTTTATGTAATGGAAAGGAAAGAAATAGGAAAATGAGGGATTTTCATGGAAAATGCAAGGACAGAAAATGAGTTAGTTCTGGAAGAAAAGGCAAGGGAAAAAAGGGGTTTGCGGTAGTATTTGGGCTTTGGAATTTAGCAGGTTTTCAGAGGTTTTTAGGATATAAACATCAGTGTAGGATCTAGACAGAGGCATGAGGCCTTCAAGAGTCTTCAAGAGCCAACAATTTTTAGTAATGAAAATTGTTCCTTGAAGGCTCAAAATAGATTTAGCCACCTTTTCGTATAATCAAATTTTACAGGTGGCTAACACAGTCAATTGATTAATATGCTTGGGCAAGGTAATTTGAAAAGAGATATTTGTGGCTTTTTTGTAAGAACAGATATCTTCTTGTGTTTTGACAAAAGCAAAACAACCTTGTATTTAGATAAAAACAAAACACCCTTCCCCAATCAAACACTCTTCTGTTGTTCACTGTTCCTTATACACAGGTAGACAAAACACCCTCAACTGACCTTTACAAAATCTCTCACCACACTCTGTCTTATGGGATAGAAAAGGCTGCACTAGGTTTCGCTGTTTTTCCACACAAAGAGGACTTATTCAAAATGACAAGGCTTTGAGACTATGACCATTGTTTCCCCTTTGATTTTTAACAAAGTCTGCTCTTATTTTACCTGTGGGCTATCAATGTTTTTTAAAGGCAGTCAGGGTCTTTTTAGATGGTTAAAACATCCACCCAACATTGTAAAAATGTGTAACAATCATAGCAACAAAACATTTTGAGTTTGCTCAAACATACTACCCTCTAATCACTGTCTCTCTCTTGGCATTCATAGCAATAACACTTTTTAATTTTGGACCAAAATCCCAGCCTTTAAACACTGTTTTGGTCTCGGTTCTTTACATGATAATCTGATCTAGAAAAGCCATTGTTTATCTCATTGTTCTTTTTGGAAGCTGAAGTGCTTTAGGCACTATTTCCTTCTCATGGAAAAACATAGAAAACACCTTTTCACTCTTTGAAATTTGCCTAGAGGAGAAGTGGAAAATACCTTGGAAATCCTTCACGAGCCTTGTTTGATTGATTGGGCAGCTTCAAAGATGTTTTTCAAGTGCCTTTTGATTGAGCAACACGTTCAGGTGGAAAAGTGTCGTGTCGTGTGAGCTGTTGGTTCGGCCTTTGGGCAGTGGTGATCGGCGCTATAGGCACACCGCGCCAACGTTTTACGCCTTTGTGATTTTTGTTCTGAACGCGCCGCACGCTTTTCCAAGAGCGCCTCGCATGCTTTAAGCCTCAAAAACTCTGCAAATTCACTTGAAATCCTTGCTTAGTCTGGTGAACAGCCAGGGGAGATGTCACTTGCATTTTGAATTTGCAAAATGAGCCCTGCAATGGTCTCTTACTCCTTTTATAGTCGAAAAATCCAACACCCTTTGAAATTTTCTTTTGTGAGGGTTTTGAAAAAGCTTTTGGTTTTAAACAAAAAATGAAGCACGACTTCATACTTTTGAAGATCTCCTTGCTCCTTTGAAATAGGAATTTCTCTTGGAACCTCATAAAAAAATTTCACCTGTGAATACTCATTAGCATGAGGTTGTTGCTTAACCTTTGAAACCTTTTGAAAAACAACTCTTCTAATTTTTGTGAGGGAGCCCATTTTCAAGTTTACACACCAACTGTTATGGTGTTTGATGGTTTATCATGCTCATTTGTATAGGCTCAACAGTAAGGGTTTACAAAATTTCTCATCAGGAATCAAAGACAAAAATATCCACAGAGGCTTATGTGTGCCAATCAGAGCAATCAACAACTATAAGAACCTGCCCATCCTCCCCTTTGCAATTGCAGTAACAAAACTATTCTTGGTCTATGTCAGTAACTTGCAAGGCTAGTATTTTAGGATGGGTAATTTATCTCTTTTATTTGAAACTCATTTGAAACTGTAAGTGAAAATCTCTGCTACAAATAGTCTCCACCATCAAGGCAAATGACTAACCTTAGATTGCCAAGGTAATCCAGTCTTCAAATTTTACGGAGATATAGCAGGGGATGATGAGCTGAAATTGAAATGGAGACATGGGAAGGCTATTCCTTTGTTCCTCTATGAAGGAGGTCTATAAGAACAGTGAATTTTCATTCATTTCACCATTTTTTAGAGCATTCCCTTTTGAAATATTTTCCATATTGAAATAAATGATTTTCATCCTCAAACAATGGCAAGCCTTCTACTTTTTTATGAAGGAGGCCTATTTTTGACAAATGCCTGGGACCTTTTCAAACCCTGTTTTAACCAAATGAAGAATGTTTATGAACACACTGTTAGTGGTTTTCTTTGTTTTTGATAGCAGAAGTCAGTTTAAAACCAAGATTGTTTTACTTCCTTGGCCATTTTATTAACAACCTTTCTTCATTCATAATCACCCAATTAGCTTCACACTGCATTTCAATTATGTGTTTTAACAGTGAAACTCATGTAAACACCTTTTTAAAGCACCACTGCTTTGCCACTTCTTTTAACACCATTTTCTATTCAGAAGCATTCAATTATCCCCCACTACCCTTAAATTTTGCCTTTCAGTCAGTGAAAACCCTATAATCAATCTTTGAGACACTACTGTGTTAGTGGTTTTCATCTATGGGAGAACCAAGTGTAAAACAAGTTTTTTCAGGAAATTTGCAATCATTGTCAACTTTGTGCCCTTTAAATGAGTGTATACCTCTTTTCCCGACCCTCTTCTTTTTAGATGGAGGATTTTATCACATTCCCAAACCCTCTGCTTGTAAAAGGAAGGAGGTTTTCAACCAATGACCTGACCATCTGCTCATGTATGGAGGAGGTCTTCTCAGTCTTTCAACCCTCTGCTCATGTATGGAGGAGGTTTTCTCAGTGATGCCATTTCATCTGCTTTCAAACAATGTTATCTTTCCTTTCACTGCCTATTCATACTTAAGCAAATGAAAATTACAAATTGACAATAAGCCATGATGGGCATTTCTCTGAGACATGTAATTCTACTGTTCAAATACCTTTGTGCATCTTTAGACAATCAGAGGTAGCCTGGCCAGTATCTACAAATCATTTCTTATCATTTATAATTCACTAAACTTTGACTGTGTTTGCAGGAGCTTAATGAAATAACTCTCTGTCCAGTACTTTCATCTCAGGCTCAAAACCACAAGAGAAGCAGTTGTCTTCTCATGTTGAGTTAAATAATGTCTTTTGGAACAATAGTATACTTCTGATTTTTGACAAAGACATTGAAACACTTGTACATCTATCTAATATCAGCTTGACATGTGGCATATGTATTGCTGAGACTTCAAGACTTGTTAGTGGCGTGACTTAAGGGTGTAACCAAAGTTTATTTGCAGAATAGGAAGGTCTTCTAGGACTGGTTGATAAAAGATAGAGGTTATTTTGGTTTTAGGATAGTTTTCCAAGGGAAAAGCACCTAAAGTGCCACTACCTAACTCAGGGGAGACTTTTTGGACATATTTGGAGTATTCTCCTTGGGGTTGATGGACAAGTTTGTATGGTTGAGGCTAGATAGGGCTTGACAATGAGGTTTTATTTCTTCATGGGCTGATTGAAAAGGTTAAGAGGGTAAAAATGTTTATAGGTGTTTTCCAGCTGGCAAATTTGACAAATTTGAGATCAGCAGCTAGAAAACTTGGCTGTAACAACTAGTCATCATCAACAAGTGAAAAATATTGATGACTAACAGTGGCTGCATTTGGGGAGGGTAGCTCCTTTTCAGGAGGTGTCCAGAATTTTAGATCTTGGTTCTTTGAAGACCAGTGCCTTTATCCATTGGCGCAAATATCTTTCTTCATTGATGTTATTTCTAAAAATTGACAGCATGATTAGCATCAACGATATTTCTACCTACCCTACTAAATTTCCTAACATTTTTTCTTCTTTTGGGTGCATTTGGATTGGCAACCCTTTGACATAGTATTTTTTAAAAATGACACTATCTAGTTCTACACTTATAGCTGTCGGGAGTTCAGATTAAGCTGATGAACTCTTTTGTTTCTCTACCTATGCTAGATCGACTGTCAAGGTTAAGTTGTTTGACAGGATTTTATTCTCTAATCTAAAACATGAAATTGAAAAAATGATCAAATCAGGATTAGACAGTCTGGTTTTTCATGTACTTGTGGCATGAAAGACAAGCTGCACACAAACATTATTTTTCATAAAATGAAATCTAGAAAAACAAGGCTAGGATACACAATTTGTTTTTCATCCCTTCTTTCCTCTTTGGTTCTGTTTTGAGCATGTGGAACCAGTATCTTTTCCTAATCTATTTTGAGAAACTGAAGGACGCTTTTGGATATCATGTTGTCTTGAACAAAAACCTCTCTTGATTTTTTGAAATACCTCTCCTATTGTCCAGAAACTATCTTTGAACAACATGTGTAAAATTGGAAAAATTCTTATTACTCTCTTTGATAAGTCAAGCTTACACAATGTTGACTATCTTTTCCTCTCACTAACTTATCAGCAAATAAATTTAAAACATGTCTAGTTATGATTAGGCTAGATAACTGAACAAGAAATTTGAGCACTAGTAGCGGCATTTAGACTTGCACGCTTTCTGAATGACTATTTTTTGGAACATGGGGCTTTCTTTCTATTTTTCAAACCACCCTCTTTTTCTATTTTTCTATTGTTTTTGAATTTTCTATTTTTGATCTATTTTTCAAACAATGGTATATATAATGATTGAAAAATTTTTGACTTAGGAATCTTGGAAATGGCGAAACTTAAGCATATTATCCTCATAAGGATCTCCTACCACTCTTGGTCCACTCAGCTCTTGAAAAGAAAATTTTGGAAAATTTTCTCTTTCAAGCATGACATAAGGATTCATGCATGAATCTCTAAACAACCTTGTATCTTCCCGCTGTACCTCTTTATACCTCTGATTTCCACTCCTTCTTTTGCTGTACATATTTTTCAAATAATGCAGATATTCTTTGTCATTTTTAAAGTATATGATGACATCATCAAGGTACATCAAAATGCAGAAATTTAGGACCTAGAACATGGCTTTTAGGAGTATATTTTTGATATCTGATGGTTTTGCAAATATGGGTTTGAAAATGGGACTACTTCCAACATATTTGAAAAATTCTTTGAGCTATTCGCTTTGTAAAGGAATCATTTGGCTATAACCTAAAACATCATCTCACAAAGACATATGATTAAAAGCACTTATCATTGGTATATCAAGGTTTTGGGTAGGAAGGATAAAATTTCTGTCACAAGGGTGTGTATTAGTGCTTCTAAAATCAAAACAGATCCTATGACCAGCTATTTTATCTTTGACTATTACTGTTTGGTTCAGATTTTTGTATTTTCTTTTGTCGAAGTTGTTTCTTGGGGTGATGGTAGTGGCATAGTGTTTCTCATTATTTTCTCTATATGAAGTAGTATTTTGAATAAGATTGCCAATTCTAGCAGTTCGAAGTCTTTGGTGGAGTGAAAAAATGTTAGCCAGTTCAAGTAACTCAGGTATATTTGGATTGCAGTCATCATATCCTTTCATAAGAAGTTTATCAGGCATTTTTTCTGGATTTTGAGCTGTAATGGCTATAGTCAAGGTTTCATTTGAAATGGTAGAGTTAAGTGATGGAAAATCCTTAAGGTATGGTAAGAACATTAAACTTCCCTACCCCTGAGTTCCAAAGAGGTTTGTGATATGCAAGTCTTCTAATGCCTCTGTTCTGAAAAAGTTTCCTAATGTTACTGTTGATGTTTGCCTAAGGTTTGAGCAATTTTCTTGATAGTACATAATGGTTTGTGCTTATTTCTCTATCCCTGTTTTAAAAGAAATAAACTCTCTTTCCTCAAGGCATAGCTGCTCATGATCATGATAATTTTGAGTGTCTAGTTCATCACAGAGAACTTGGGGCCGCTAATGTGGTGGGTCTAAGTTTGTTTTGAATCCTTCTGACTATTCTTCAATGTCCTCATCAGTGTGTAAAATGAAAGAGTTCAAATCAGAATGCAAGGAGTACATTGGGATGTTATCTGGCCTCTCTTGGCTGCTGATCATATATTTCATGTGTGATTCTCGATAGAGTATTCTAGTTTGGTCAAACACAAGAATAGTGGCGTAGGACATATCAAGTTGAATATTTCCTTGAAGCTTGGCTCCCCAAGATCTGGATAAAAGCATTCCATACTTGGGAGGGATGTCTGCTACCAATATGTCCATGATCAGATGTTTTGCAGGTACTTGGGCTAGACTGAAACAAAAATCTTTGATTAAGCCTAGACATTTGACTCTACTCGAATCAAATGAATATAATTATTTATATGGTCTTGTGATTTCTAGGCCTAGTCTTTCCATCACAACCTTCAGCATGAGATTATGCGAGGCCCAAGAATCTAGCATGGCATTGTTTAGGATTTGGTCATGGATATTCGGACTGATATAAAAGGGAAAAGTGGTCCCTTCTTGGAATTTCCCTTTTATTTTTGGACCAAACAATACTTCAGGAGTGTCATCAGCTAGATTAAGGGTGTTTGCATCATTTCCTATATTCAGGACCTTTAACACATGAGAATTATAAGAGATTTGGGCGATAAGTTTAGTGAGGGGCATGGTAATCTTTATTTCGGTGATTTCTCCCTCAAAAATGAAAGGTGCTTATAGTTTAGACAACTTTGCTTCAGCTTTTTCAGCCATGACTTTCTCTATGTTCTTAATTTGCTGACTCTGGTTCGGGAATTTTTTCAACATAGCCATATCGGGAATCTTTGTGGAAGTACTAGGAGCATCTAAGCCAAGGCTTGCTTGAATAGATTTATCTTTGTTTTGGTTAGTTTTTTTTACTACAATTTTGTTGCTATCCAATGCTTTTTTAAGGATGGTATCAGGGGTTTTAGTAGTGTTTGGGCTACCTTTCTTGGAGTTGTCTTGGTTTTTTCTGCTTCTAAGGTCATACTGCTTGTGCGCTTCTATTATGGCATTCTGAAAATCTATGGCAGGAACTTCAGGATCTTCATAGTTGGTTTCATCTTGATTTGGAGAGGAGAATGTTTGTTCTTCTTTTGTGAGGTAAACCTCACTCTCGTTATCAGAACCTAATAGGTTCAAATGACTTTCATCAATGGGTTCTGTATCCCTCCCATCCTCATCAACATAATTTTCACTAAAGGATGGTGTAATTTGTTGGTCATTTTCCCTTGGTTTATTTTGAGACTGGTCTCTTCTAAAGTTTTGGTTCTGGTTCCTGTTTTGAGGGTTTGGCTGGTTATCCTTAAGAGGTGCCTTTTCACTCATTTTTTCCCACATCTTTGTCATGGATTTGACCAGGCCATCTATTTTAGGATCTGAGGAAGATACCGAAGGGGAAATTTTGTCATCGTATGTGACTCCCTTTTCTGCTCTTATCCTAGCTCTCTTTTCAGCTAAGTTGGCTTCTTCATTTATAGCCACTCTTTGCATTTCCTCTAAGGTAGGGGGGTCATTGTCTCTTAGTTGATAAGTCATGTCTGGGTCAAAGCCTTCAGGGAAATTTGCTAAGGCTGAGCCAAGTGGAGGTTTGAAGTGAGGCGAGAGGGCATTATACACACTGTTGAACCTAGTGCAGTATCCCTGGACACTTTCCCCATTTTCTCGTTTTAGATTGTTATACTCTGAAAGGATTTGAATGGGGTTCTTTTGAATTTCCCATTTGTTTATGAAGATTTTGTAGATTTCAGGGAGATCGTGGATGCTATTTGGAGCTAAGCTCTTAAAACATCTGTTGGGTTCTCCGCCCAGGATTTGGGCGAACATCCTCATTCTGATGGTCTCGTCTTCTATTTCCATGTATTCAGAGGCATCGCTAATCCTATCTACATGTTGTTGAGCTGTGGTAGTCTCAACTCTGGTAAAGTGCGGGATTTTGGATTGATAGTTATTTTGTAAGGGGGCCAAAGGGTGTGGCAGCAACAAGGGTGCATACCAGACTGCCATGGCTGGAGCTAATGGATGATGTACAAAATGAAGGCTTGTATGATGAGCTGAGGTGGTTTGAATAGTAGTGGTTTGGATGGGTGTGGCAGATGTACTTGGGCTAGTGATCTGATTTTGAGCAGATCTGAGGTGGTAGGAGCCAAAGTGATGGAGAAGTTGAAAGTCTGGAGGTGTAGTAGGCGAGGCTTCTCTACTAGGACTCTGTGGTAGATCTAGGCACTCAAGATCATCAAAGTTTACCTTACTTTGTGACTTGCTTCTAAAAAGGGTTTTTGTTGATTTTAAGTCAAAGGGGGAATCCTGCAAGGCTGTGAGGTTTTCAGGTACTGATCTTGTTTTACGGATGGACCTATTGGAAGCTAAATTGCTAGTTTCAGAAGCTTGCCGCAGAATCTTCTCTGGGTCATCTACTATGATAGGGGGATTTGGGTCTGGATGAGATCTGGTGTTGATTCTTTGTGAAACCAGATTTCAAATCCAGAGTTTAGAGAGGGTGGTATTTGTGATTGTTTTGGATGGATGGCCTCTCTAGGGGTTTAGTAATGTGAAGGATGGACAAAACAAAAATATGGACTAGTGGAGTCGCCAGGTGGTTTTCTGTGAGAACTATGGTCCACCACCAACACTATCAAAGATGCTTTCGGGAAAAAGTTTTCTAGCAAACTTTGAGATGAAGACTTGCAAGGAAGAGTAATTTACTTGGTTTCAACAGTTTGCTAGGCTGTTTGGACAAGCTAATGGTTCTATTTGCAAGATTATTTCTGTTTATCTCCTATGTTTTAGGTGAAGTCTTCTTAATCGCTAATTTATACTTAGTTTGTCACTGATTACAGGGTTTGCACCATAAGCTTTATGTTTTGGAAAGGATGAGTCAGCAGAAAGGTATGGTTTATGAATTTTTTGGTTTTTTATGGAGTTTATAGGCCTATTGGAGGCTAGTGGAGTCGCTAGGTGGAACTTGGTTGTTTTTGTAAAAATGCAGCTATGTTCCACCACCAATAACTAGGAAAAAGCCAATCTAGAGATTATTTTGGGGTTTTCTGAGTTCTTATATGTAGCCCTGAGGTTTGGAAGAGTTTCCTATAACTTAATCATCAATTCTCTAAGATGGTGAAGGAGCTAGTTTCTACTCTTCAGACAATACCTAAGTTTTCTAATTTTGACGAAGATTATGAGAAATCCTAAGGGATATCAAGGATATTTTGACTCAAATTCCCACCGTGATCGCCATTATGTTAGTGAGCGGTGGGATAAGTCAATCACATAGTATTCCTAAGGCTACTAAAATGTTTAGGGAAGTCTAAGTTTGTTTATCACTCAGAGTCCCATCATGATTGCCATTATGTTAGGATCCCATGATTTGGCTGATTGGCAAGCCAAATGACAGTGTAACATCAAACCAATCTTTGGAGCCCAAGGACCTAGCCTTCCTGGACTCAGATAGGGCTGTCTCTATTTTTGTAAGGGATATCTATGTGTTTGCTTATTGTGTTCTTGATTTTAGGCTAGTTATGAAGTAGGTTTTTGGTTTTGGTTTCTAGGTTGTGACAGATGAACTGATCAAAGATTAAGATAGGTAAAAAAGATGTCAGATCAACTGGGCTATGGGGTCGAAAAGGTCAAGAAAGCTTTCAGGGGGTGATACAAGGTTGTTGAAGGACCGATTTGATTCGAGGTAAAATGGATCTTTGGGCAAAATGGAGTGAGATGGACATTAAATTTGTGAAGAAAAAAGGATTTCAAACATAACTAGTTTAATAGGTGACATAAACATGGTAGGCCTAACCATTAATCATGAGAAACGTAACTGTAAACTGATCAATGCATAGAAATAAACATTCAAGCCATGCATAGAGATATATGACTCTCTAACTTTGGGAAATGGCTATCAGAATTTGGGGAAATACATTTAAAACTAACAAAAAACTCAAATCACTATGAAGAAATGCCTAAACATAGTATTCCAAGCTATTGGGCACTTTGAAGCAAGATTGCATAGTTTTCGGCAAAGGGCAAGATCAGTACAAGAACTCCTTGGTTCAACAAATGACAATCTAATCAATCAAAGAGAGGTTTCAGAGGTGGAGCTATGACTAGCCATGAGTAAGTAAGGCATACCATGAATCATACTTAGCATGCATAAAACCATAAATGAAACAAGCAAACAATATTCTTAAGTTATTAAAGAGCAATCAAGAATTCTTTAATGTGACTAGGAATGAAGAAAACATGGAAGCTATAAAGAAATAGGAAATTTGAGGTGCCTCCAAGGGCATGTCTCAAATCTATTCTATACTGTCTTATAGCAAGCAAGAACATGGAATTATGAATGAAAACTAAGAAATAAAATAGAGAGAGAGACACTATACGATTCTACCAAGTCATGGAATCCAACAACAATCCTCTTTCATCATCCAAAAACATCCAAGAAACTATCAAAAAGCATGGGACAAGTGTTTCTTCCAAATCTTATATGACTATATATTGCATCTATTCATCAATTTCAGCCTTGTTTACAATGAAAGCCTTTGGAATATATAGGCCAACATGAGGGAAAACCTCCTAGTTCAACTTGCAATCTCATTGCCCTATCCAAAATATCTTATTTTGTCCTTGAGGCTTTGCAAAGCCCAAGGCACAAAATATCTAATAAAATATCTCAAAAATGCTAAAAAAGGAAAATAAATTGACTTTTCCTAACTAACCATGCACAAAAATAGCTAAACGCACATGAGGAAAAGTCACTTTTGAAAAGTGCATTTTTTACAAAAATACTCAAGAAATACATCAGCAGAAAGTCCCCTGACTTGCCAGCAACTTTTGGAGGCCTTCCCGATGTCGAAATGAGGCCCATGATGGCTCGTTTGAAATCTCTAAATGTATATTTTCTGAAAATGTTTATTTTTCTCCAAAATAACCACTGGAAGTCCTCCAAAAATATACTTGTGTGTAAAAACCCAAAAAATAGGCCTTGCTGATAAACGGGGCAGAGTGTACAAAAAGCGAGTGTTTTTCGCCATTTTGGGAGAGAAAATGATCTTCAATTGATCTAAAAATCATTGAGTATATGCCCCTGAAATTATGGCATCCAATGATACCATTTTCATCCTTTGAGGATGCCCCAAACTGAAATGGCGATGTCCATGAGTTTTAGCCAAAAACCCAAAAATGAGAAAAAACCAAAATTTGTCGAATTTCACCCAATTTTGGCGAGCATGACCCTCAAGGGTTTTCAGAAACATGTTGCAAATATGAGGCCAAAATTTGGAGCTTTGAGGTGTCTTTCCTTAATTTTGGTTTCGAGCTCCTCCTTTGAGCCTCCTTCAGTTTTTCCTGAGTGACCTTCAATTTCCGCCGGGCAAACTGATTTAGCTTCTTGTAATGCCCGGTCATCCTCCGTTGAAGGTCCAAGTCTCTATTTTCCTTCTCCAACTTCTTCTCCAAGTGATCATTAACCCTCTCAAGCCATGCTTCTCGATTTTTCTCTGTCTCTTGTGTGAACAATGTAGTGAGAGGGGTAGATTGGGGAAGGGCAGCTTCTTCTTCCTTTTGTTTCTCAAGGGCCTTTTTGAGCCCCATGGTTCTTGGCCTCTTTCTCCTGGGCTGATCTTCTTCTTCACTCTCATTGAACTCACCCAAGAGTTCTTCCAATCTCACTTGTGCTTTGGAGGCCTCCTTTTTGTATTTGATGGCCCCTGTCTCATATACCACCATATGGACATTCATCTATTTGTTTTGAACTTGCAAAAAGTGATTGAAGTTTCTAGCCCTCTCAAGATCAGTCCTTAAAGCATCAATTTGGTTTTCTCTATTGATCAAGAGAGTTTCAAGGATTCAGGCTTCCTTATCATTATTATCACTTTGAATTTCAATTATGTCGAAGTCCCTCTCCTTTTCATGACTGCTTTCTTCTTTCTCCTTTCCTTTGCATTGCGTGGCTCTTTTAGTCTTCCTCCTCTTAGGAAATTTGACAATGGGCTTCTTTGGAAATTTTCCCTTGCTTCAGAGGGCCCTAGTAACATTTGGAGTTACAACTTTAGGCACACTTTTCCTTGATGTCCAAGGCTTGGCCACTTTCGGAGAAGAGAGCATGGCCCCTTGCCTAGGAGAGGCAGCTAGCACATGCTCCATTGGCTCTTTACCCTTGCTACTTTGCTCATCATTCTTGCCACTGTCTTGGATTTCTTCATGGATGCCTTGACTATCTTTTTGCATTTCTTTTTGAGGGTTGTCCTCCTCACTGTGTTACATCTCTTCATCATGCTGATGTTCTTTTTTATGAGGTTGTTGTTCTTTTTCTTGAAGTTGTTGTTCATCATCATGAGGATTTTGTTCATCATCATGTGGCTGCCTCTGTTCATCATTATGAGGCTATTGTTCATCATGTTGTGGCTGCCTCTGTTCATCATGTTGCACCTATTCATCATGCCCTTCTTCATCATGAGGCTACTCACCATCACTGTGTTGCACTTGTTCATCATCATGCTCCTCTTCATCATGCCCAGGAGTCTGTTGTTCATCATGATGTTCCTCTTCATCATGCCCTTCTTCCCCTTGTTGTTCTGCCTCACTTTGTTCTTCTTCCCCTTGCTTCCCTATTTCATCATGTTGTTGCTCATCATCACCTTCCTCTTCTTTCTCATGCTCTTCTTCCTCATCATGCTCTTTTGCTTGTTCAATGGGAAACTTGAGCTTCTTGGGAATAGGCTTGCTTGAAGAAGGCGAAGGATGGTGAGTGGAAGGTGAAGGAGATGTATGAAATGAAGGGAGAGTGGTGAAATCCAGATGTGTGATGAAAGTATCCCAAGAGACTTCCTTCTTCTCAAGCCGATGAAGAATGATAACCTTGATGAGGGGGTGATGGAAGAGGCAGGCTATCTGCTGAGAAGGAGGCTTTTTCTAAACAGTGGAGGCCATTTTCTCAATACTTCTATGTAGGAAGAAAGGGAGATTTAACAATTTGGCCCTTGTGAAATGCATGAGCAATCGGATATGATAGGCATAGACTCGAGAGAATTTTCCCTCGCAAGTGAAGTATTTCATGATTATCTTCATGAGGGGGGTGTAACTAGTCAATTGTTATGAGAAGGGAAAAATGGATGGGCATGAATCTCTATGCTCAGGCTTCAGAAAAGGCTTGTATTGTTCTAAGTCTAGGTGGCTTTGTTTAAACCACTTCTCCCTGACATAAGGGATTTTGGTAGCCTTGGAGATGGACCTTGGAGAGAATTTGAAATCTAGGCCTGCCAGCTGAAAGTGCTTCTCTTGAAACCTCAAAGCACAAAGATGTGTCAAAAGGGAATAGCTCTTCACCTCTTGCACTCTTTGACAAAAATCTAGACACCCAATCTCATGGAAGTTAAAAAGGACTGATGGATGAGCATTTAATTCTTCAGTGGAAACAGGCTCAAACCTCCTATGAAGGCCACTCCTACTATCTTGCCTAGGATCCATTTTGTTTTGAATGTTCTTTGCAACACCAAGCTGTCTCAATTGGCTTTTGGAATTTTTCTCAAGCACACACCCTGTCCTCCTTGTCAGTCACTGTTTGAATAAGAAAAACTGCTTCAAATGTTTTGTGGAATAGTCCTCCAACACCAACTTTCTTCTCTTTCTAAATCACTTATTTGTCCTCTTTTATGCCAAATAACAAGTTTTTGTGAAATGAAAAGCAAACAGTCAATTGATTACTGTGCTTGGGAAAGGTAATTTGAAAAGAGGTATTTGTGGCATTTTTTGTTAGAACGGAGATCTCCTTGTGTTTTGACAAAAGCAAAACAACCTTGTATTTATATAAAAACAAAACACCCTTCCCCAATCAAACACTCTTCTACTGTTCACTGTTTCTTATACACAAGTAGAAAAAACACCCTCAACTGGCCTTTACAAATTCTCTCACCACACTCTATCTTATGGGATAGAAGAGGCTACACTAGGTTTCACTCTTTTTCCACACACAGAGGACTTTTTCAAAATGACAAGGCTTTGAGACTATGACCATTGTTTCCCCTTTGATTTTTAAAAAAGTCTGCTCTTATTTTACCTGTGGGCTATCAATGTTTTTTAAAGGTAGTCGGGGTCTTTTTAGATGGCTAAAACATCCAACCAACACTGTAAAATTGTGTAACAATCATAGCAACAAAACATTCTAAGTTTGCTCAAACTTACTGCCCTCTAATCACTGTCTCTCTCTTGGCATGCATAGCAATAACACTTTTTAATTTTGAACCAAAATCCCAGCCTTTAAACACTATTTTGGTCTCGGTTCTTTATATGATATGTTTATTTGGAAAAGCCATTGTTTATCTCATTGTTCTTTTTGGAAGATGAAGTGCTTTAGGCATTATTTCCTTCTCATGGAGAAACACAGAAAACGCCTTTTTGCTCTTTGAAATTTGCCGAGAGGAGAAGTGGAAATACCTTGGAAATCCTTCACGAGCCTTGTTTGATTGATTGGGCAGCTTCAAAGATGTTTTTCAATTGCCTTTTGATTGAGCGGCACGTTTAGGTGGAAGAGCGCCACACCGTGTGAGCTGTTGGGTCGGCCTTCGGGCAGTGGTGACCGTCACTACAGGCACACCGTGCCAATGTTATACGCCGTTGTGATTTCTGTTCTAAACGTGCCGCGTGCTTTTCCAGGCACGCTGCGCAGGATTTAAGCCTCAAAAACTCTGCAAATTCTCTTGAAATCCGTGCTTGGTCCAGTGAGCTTCCAGGGGGGATTTCACTTGCATTTAGAATTTGCAAAATAAGCCCTGCAACGGTCTCTTACTCCTTTTATAGTTGAAAAAGCCTACACCCTTTGAAATTTTCTTTTGTGAGGGTTTTGGAGGTTTTTGAAAAAGCTTTTGGTTTTAAACAAAAAATGAAGCATGGCTTCATACTTTTGAAGATCTCCTTGCTCCTTTGAAACAGGAATTTCTCTTGGAACCTCATAAAAACTTTTCACCTATGAATACTCATTAGCATGAGGTTGTTGCTTAACCTTTGAAACCTTTTGAAAAAAAACTCTTCTGATTTTTGTGAGGGAGCCCATTTTCAAGTTTACACACCAACTGTTATGGTGTTTGATGGTTTATCATGCCCACTTGTATAGGCTCAACAGCAAGGGTTTACAAAATTTCTCTTCAGGAATCAAAGAAAAAAATATCCACAGAGGCTTATGTGTGCCAATCACAGCAATCAACGACTATAAGAACCTGCCCATCCTCCCCTTTGCAAGTGTAGTAATAAAACTATTGTTGGTCTATGTCAGTAACTTGCAAGGCTGGTATTTTAGGATGGGTAATTTATCTCTTTTATTTGAAACTCATTTGAAACTGTAAGTGAAAAGCTCTGCTACAAATAGTCTCCACCATCAAGGCAAATGACTAACCTTAGATTGCCAGAGTAATCCAGTCTTCAACTTTTACGAAGATATAACAAGGGATGATGAGCTGAAATTGAAATGTAGACATGGGAAGGTTGTCCCTTTGTTCCTCTATGAAGGAGGTCTATAAGAACAGTGAATTTTCATTCATTTCACCATTTTTTAGAGTAGTCCCTTTTGAAATCTCTGCCATACTGAAATAAATGCTTTTCATCCTCAAACAATGGCGAGCCTTCTACTTGTTTATGAAGGAGGTCTATGTTTGACAAATTCCTAGGACCTTTTCAACCCCTGTTTTAGCCAAATGAAGAATGTTTATGAACACACTGTTAGTGGTTTTCTTTGTTTTTGATAACAGAAGTCAATTTAAAACCAATATTGTTTTACTTCCTTGGCCATTTGCTTAACAACCTTTCTTCAATCATAATCACCCAATTAGCTTCACATTGCATTTTAATTCTGTGTTTTAATAGTGAAACTCATGTAAACACCTTTTTAAAGCACCACTGCTTTGCCTCTACTTTTAACACCATTTTCTATTCAGAAGCCTTCAATTGTCTCCCACTGCCCTTAAATTCTACCTTTCAGTCAGTGAAAACCCTATAATCAATCTTTGAGACACTACTGTGTTAGTGGTTTTCATCTATGGGAGAACCAGGTGTAAAACAAGTTTCTTCAGGCAGTTTGTAATCATTGTTAGCTTTGTGCACTTTAAATGAGTGTATACCTCTTTTCCTGGCCCTCTGCTTTTTAGATGGAGGCTTTTATCACATTCCCAAACCCTCTGCTTGTAAAAGGAAGGAGGTTTTCAACCAATGACCTGACCATCTGCTCATTTATGGAGGAGGTTTTCTCAGTGATGCCATTTCATCTGCTTTCAAACAGTGTTATCTTTCCTTTCACTGCCTATTCATACTTAAGCAAATTAAAATCACAAATTCACAATAAGCCATAATGGGAATTTCTCTGAGACATGTAATTCTGCTGTTCAAATACCTTTGTGCATCTTTAGACAATCAGAGGTAGCCTGGCCAGTATCTGCAGAGCATTTCTTGTCATTTATAATTCACTAACCTTTGTCTGTGTTTGCAGGATCTTAATGAAATAACTCTCTATCTAGTACTTGCATATCAGGCTCAAAACCACAAGAGAAGCAGTTGTCTTCTCATGTGTAGTTAAATAATGTCTTCTGGAACACTAGTATACTTTTTCTTTTTGACAAAGACATTGAAACACTTGTACATCTATCTAACATCAGCTTGACCTGTGGCATATGTATTGCTGAGACTTCAAGACTTGTTAGTGGCGCGAATTAAGGGTGTAACCAAACTTTATTTGCAGAATAGGAAGGTCTTCTAGGACTGGTTGATAAAAGATAGAGGTTCTTTTGGCTTTAGGATAGTTTGCCAAGGGAAAATCACCTAAAGCACCACTACCTAACTTAGGGGAGACTTTTTGGAGAGATTTGGAGTATTCTCCTTGGGTCTGATGGACAAGTTTGTATGGTTGAGGTTAGATAGGGCTTGACAATGAGGTTTTGTCTCATCATGGGCTGATTGAAAAGGTTAGCAGGGCAAAAATGTTTATGGGTGTTTTCCAGCTGGAAAATTTGACAAATTTGAGATCAACTGCTAGAAAAATTGGCTGTAACAACTAGTCATCATCAACAAGTGAAAAATACTAATAACTAACAGTGGCTCCATTTGGGAAGGGTAGCTCCTTTTCAGGAGGTGTCCAGAATTTCAGATCTTGGTTCTTTGAAGACCAGTGCCTTTATCCATTGGCGCAAATATCTTTCTTCCTTGATGTTATTTCTGAAAATTGATAGCATGATTAGTATCAATGATATTTCTACCTACCCCACTAAATTTCCTAACATTTTTTCTTCTTTTGGGTGCATTTGGATTGGCAACCCTTTGACATAGTATTTTTGAAAAATGACACTATCTAGTTCTACACTTATATCTACCGGGAGTTCAGATTAAGCTGATGAACTCCTTTGTTTCTCTACCTATGCTAGATCGACTGTCAAGATTAAGCTGTTTGACAGGATTTTATTCTCTAATCTAAAACATGAAATTGAAAAAATGATCAAATCAGGATTAGACAGTCTGATTTGTCATGTACTTGTGGCATGGAAGACAAGATGCACACAAACATTATTTTGCATAAAATGAAATCTAGAAAAACAAGGCTAGGATACACAATTTATTTTTCATCCCTCTTTCCTCTTTGGTTCTGTTTTGAGCATGTGGAACCAGTATCTTTTCCTAATCTACTCTCTTTGATAAGTCAAACTTACACAATGTTGACTATCTTTTCCTCTCACTAACTTATCAGCAAATAAATTTAAAACATGTCTAGTTATGATTAGGCTAGATAACTGAACAAGACATTTGAGCACTAGTAGCGGCATTTAGACTTGCGTGCTTTCCGAATGACTATTTTTTGGAACATGGGGCTTTCTTTCTATTTTTCAAACTACCCTCTTTTTCTATTTTTATATTGTTTTTGAATTTTCTATTTTTGTTCTATTTTTCAAACAATGGTATATACAATGATTGAAAAAGTTTTGACTCAAAAATCTTGGAAATGGCGAAACTTAAGCATCTTATCCTCATAAGGATCTCCTACTACTCTTGGTCCACTCAGCTCTTGAAAATAAAAATTTGGAAAATTTTCTCTTTCAAGCATGACATAAGGATTCATGCATGAATCTCTAAACAACCCTGTATCTTTCCCTTGTACCTATTTATACCTCTAATTTCCACTCCTCCTTTCGGTGTACATCTCTTTCAAATAATGCAGATATTCTTTGTCATTTTTTAAGTATATGATGACATCATCAAGGTACATCAAAATGAAAAAATTCAGGACCAGGAACATGGATTTTAGGAGCATATTTTTGATATCTAGTGGTTTTGCAAATATAGGTTTGAAAATGGGACTACTTCCAGCATATTTGAAAAATTCTTTGAGTTGTTCGCTTTGTAAAGGAATCATTTGGCTATAACCTGAAACATCATCTTGCAAAGACATATGATTAAAATCACTTATCATTGGTATATCAAGGTTTTGGACAGGAAGGATAAAATTTCTTTTACAAGGGTGTGTATTAGTGCTTCTAAAATCAAAACAGATACTATGACCAGCTATTTTATCTTTGACTATTACAGTTTGGTTCAGATTTTTGTATTTTCTTTTGTCGAAGTTGTTTCTTGGAGTGATGGCAGTGGCATAGTGTTTCTCACTATTTTCTCTATATGAAGTAGTATTTTGAATAAGATTGCCAATTCTAGCAGTTCTAAGTCTTTGGTGGAGTGACATAATGTTAGACAGTTCAAGTAACTCAGGTATATTTGGACTACAGTCATCATATCCTTTCATAAGAAGTTTATCATGCATTTTTTCTGGATTTTGAGCTGTTATGGCTAAAGTCAAGGTTTCATTTGAAAGGGTAGAGTTAAGTGATGGAAAATCCTTAAGGTATGGTAAGAAAATTAAGCTTCCCTACCCCTGAGTTCCAAAGAGGTTTGTGATATGAAAGTCTTCTAATGCCTCTGTTCTGGAAAAGTTTCCTAATGTTACTGTTGATGTTTGCCTAAGGTTTGAGAAATTTGCTTGATAGTACATAATGGTTTGTGCTTCTTTCTCTATCCCTGTTTTAAAAGGAACAAACTCTCTTTCCTCAAGACATAGTTGCTCATGATCATGATAATTTTGAGTGTCCAATTCATCATAGAGAACTTAGGGTAGCTGATGTGGTGGGTCTAAGTTTGTTTTAAATCCTTCTGATTTTTCTTCAATGTCCTCATCAGTGTGTAAAATGAAAGAGTTCAGATCAAAATGCAAGGAGTACATCGGGATGTTATCTAGCCTCTCTTGGTTGCTGATCATATATTTCATGTGTGATTCTCGATAGAGTATTCTACTTTGGTCAAACACATGAATAGTGGTATAGGACATATCAAGTTGAATATTTCTTTGAAGCTTGGGTCCCCGAGATCTGGATAAAAGCATTCCATACTTGGGAGGGATGTCTGCTACCACTATGTCCATGATCAGATGTTTTGTAGGTACTTGGGCCAGACTGAAACAAATATCTTTGATTAAGCTTAGAAATTTGACTCTACTCGAATCAAATGAATATAAGTCTTTATATGGTCTTGTGATTTCTAGGCCTAGTCTTTCCATCACAACCTTCGGCATGAGATTATGCAAGGCCCCAGAATCTAGCATGGCATTATGTAGGATTTGGTCATGGATATTCAGGCTGATATAAAAGGGAAGAGTGGTCCCTTCTTGGAATTTCCCTTCTATTTTTGGACCAAACAATACTTCAGGAGTGTCATTAGCTAGATTAAGGGTGTTTGCATCATTTCCTATATTTAGGACCTTTAACACTTGAGACTTATAAGAGCTTTGGGTGATAAGTTCAGTGAGGGGCATGGTAATATTTATTTTGGTGATTTCTCCCTCAAAATTGAAAGGTGCTTGTAGTTTAGACAGGTTTGCTTCAGCTTTTTCAGCCATGACTTTCTCTATGTTCTTAATTTTTTGACTCTAGTTTGGGACTTTGTTCAACACAACCATATTGGGAATCTTTGTGGAAGTACTAGGAGCATCTAAGCCAAGGCTTGTTTGAATAGCTTTATCTTTGTTTTGGTTAGTTTTTTTTACTATGATTTTGTTGCTATCCACTGCTTTTTTAAGGATGGTATCAGGGTTTTTAGCAGTTTCTGGGCTACCTTTCTTGGAGTTGTCTTGATTTTTTCTACTTCTAAGGTCATACTGCCTGTGCGCTTCTATTATGGCATTCTAAAAATCTATGTCAGGATCTTCGGGATCTTCATAGTTGGTTTCATCTTGATTCGGAGAGAAGAATGTTTGTTCTTCTTTTGTGAGGTAAACCTCACTCTTGTTATCAGAACCTAATAGGTTCAAATGACTTTTATCAATGGGTTCTGTATCCATCTCATCCTCATCAACATAATTTTCACTGAAGGATGGCCTGATTTGTTGGTCCTTTTCCCTTGGTTTATTTTGAGACTGGGCTCTTCTAAAGTTTTGGTTCTGATTCCTGTTTTGAGGGTTTGGTTGGTTGTCCTTAAGAGGTGCTTTTTCACTCATTTTTTCCCACATCTTTGTCATGGATTTGACCAGGCCATCTATTCTAGGATCTGAGGAAGATACCAAAGGGGAAATTTCGTCATGGTATGTGACTTTCTTTTCTGCTCTTATCCTAGCTCTCTTTTCAACGAAGTTGGCTTCTGCATTTATAGCCACTCTTTCCATCTCCTCTAAGGTAGGGGGGTCGTTGTCTCTTAGTTGATAAGTCATGTCTGGGTCAAAGTCTTCGGGGAACTTTGCTAAGGCTGAGCCAAGTGGAGGTTTGAAGTGAGGCGGGAGGGCGTTATACACTCTGTTGAACCTAGTGCAGTATCCCTGGACACTTTCCCCATTTTCTCGTTTTATATTATTATACTCTGATAGGATTTGAATGGGGTTCTTTCGGATTTCCCACTTGTTTATGAAGGTTTGGTAGAGTTCTGGGAGATCGTGGATGTTGTTTGGAGCTAAGCTCTTAAACCTTTTTTTGGGTTCTCCGCCCACGCTTTTGGCGAACATCCTCTTTCTGATGGTCTCGTATTCTATTTCCATGTATTCAAAGGCATCGCTAATCTTATCTACATGTTGTTGAGAAGTGGTAGTCTCAACTCTGGTAAAGTGTGGGATTTTGGATTGATAGTCATTTTTTAAGGGGGCCAAAGGGTGTGGCAGCACCAAGGGTGCATACCAAGCTGCCATGGCAAGAGGTAATGGATGATGTACAAAATGAGGGCTTGTAGGATGAGCTGAGGTGGTTTGAACAGTAGAGGTTTGGATGGGTGTGGCGGATGTACTTGGGCTAGTGATATGATTTTGAGTAGATCTTGGGTGGTAGGAGCCAAAGTGATGGAGAAGCTAAAAGTCTGGAGGTGTAGTAGGCGAGGCTTCTCTACTAGGACTCTATGGTAGATCTAGGGGCTCGAGATCGTCAAAGTTTACCTTACTTTGTGACTTGCTTCTAAAAAGGGTTTTTGCTAATTTTCATTCAAAGGGGGAATCCTGCAAGGTAGCGAGGTGTTCAATTACTAATGTTGTTTTATGGATGGACCTATCAGAAGCTAAATTGCCAGTTTCGGAAGCTTGCCACAAAATCTTCTCTAGGTCATCTACTATGATAGGGGGATTTGGGTCTGGATGAGATCTGGTGTTGATTCTTTGTGACGCCAAATTTCAAATCTAGAATTTATAGAGGGTGGTATTTGTGATTGTTTCATATGGATGACCTCTCTAGGGGTTTATTAATGTGAAGGATGGTCAAAACAAAAAGATGGACTAGTGGAGTCGCCAGGTGGTTTTTTGTGAGAACTATGGTCCACCACCAACACTATCAAAGATGCTTTCAGGAAAAAGTTTTCTAGCAAAATTTGAGATTAAGACTTGCAAGGAAGAGTGATTTAATTGGTTTCAACAGTTTGCTAGGCTGTTTGGACAAGCTAATGGTTCTATTTGCAAGATTATTTCTCTTTATCTCCTATGTTTTAGGTGAAGTCTTCTGAATCGCTAAGTTATACTTATTTTGTCACTAATTACAGGGTTTGCACCATAAGCTTTAAGTTTTGGAAAGGATGAGTCAACAGAAAGGTATGGTTTATGAATTTTTTGGTTTTTTATGGAGTTTTTAGGCCTACTAGAGGCTAGTGGAGTCGCTAGGTGGAACTTGGTTGTTTTTGTAAAGATGCAGCTATGGTCCACCACCAATAACTAGGAAAAAGCCAATCTAGAGATTATTTTGGAATTTTCTGAGTTCTTATATGTAGCCCTATGGTTTGGAAGAGTTTCCTATAACTAAATCATCATTTTGCTAAGATGGTGAAGGAGCTAGTTTCTACTCTTCAGACAATACCTAAGTTTTCTAATTTTGACTGAGATTTTGAGAAATCCTAAGGGATACTGAGGATATTTTGACTCAAAGTCTCACCGTGATTGCCATTATGTTAGTGAGCGGTGGGATAAGTCAACCAGATAGTATTCCTAAGGCTGTTGAAATGTTTAGGGAATTCTAAGTTTGTTTATCACTCAGAGTCCCACCGTGATCGCCATTATGTTATGGTCCCATGATTTTGCTGATTGGCAAGCCAAATGACAATGTAACATCAAACCAATATTTGGAGCCCAAGGACCTAGCCTTCTTGGACTCAGAGAGGGCTCTCTCTATTTTTGTAAGGGATATCTATGTGTTTGCTTATTGTGTTCTTGATTTTAGGCTAGTTATGAAGTAGTTTTTTGGTTTTGGTTTTTAGGTTGTGACGGATGAACTAATCAAAGATTAAGATAGGTAAAAAAGATGTCAGATCAACTGGGCTATGGGGTCAAAAAGGTCAAGAAAGCTTTCAGGTGGTGATACAAGGTTGTTAAAGGGCTGATTTGATTCGAGGTAAAATGGATCTTTGGGCAAAATGGAGTGAGATGGACATTAAATTTGTGAAGAACAAAGGATTTCAAACATAACTAGTTTAATAGGTGACATAAACATGGTAGGGCTAACCATTAATCATGAGAAATGTAACTGTAAACTATTCAATGCATAGAAATAAACATTCAAGCCATGCATAGAGATATATGACTTTCTAACTTTGAGAAATGGCTATCAGACTTTGGGGAAATACATTTAAGACAAAAAAACAACTCAAATCACTATGAAAGAACACCTAAACATAGTATTCCAAGCTATTGGAAATATTACTCCAAGCTATTGGGCACTTTGAAGCAATATTGCATAGTTTTAGGCAAAGGGCAAGCAGTGCAAGACCTCCTTGGTTCAAAAAATGACAATCTAATCAATCAATGAGAGGTTTCAGAGGTGGAGTTATGACTAGCCATGAGTAAGCAGGGCATACCGTGAATCATACTTAGCATGCAGAAAACCATAAATTAAACAAGCAAACAATATTCTTAAGTTATTAAGGAGCAATCAAGAATTCTTTAATGTGACTAGGAATGAAGAAAACATGGAAGCTATAAAGAAACAGGAAATTTGAGGTGCCTCCGAGGGCATGTCTCAAATATGTTCTCTACTGTCTTATAGCAAGCAATAACATGGAATTATAAATTAAAACTAAGAAATAAAATAGAGAGAGAGACACTATACCATTCTACCAAGTCATGGAATCCAACAACAATCCTCTTTCATGATCCAAAAACATCCAAGAAACTATCCAAAAGCATGAAACAAGTGTTTCTTCCAAAGCTTGTATGACCATATATTTCTTCTATTCATCAAGTTCAGCCTTGTTTACAATGAAAGCCTTTGGAATATATAGGCCAACGTGAGGGAAAACCTCCTAGTTCAACTTGCAATCTCATTGGCCTATCCAAAATATCTGATTTTGTCCTTGAGGCTTTGCAAATCCCAAGGCACAAAATATCTAATAAAGTATCTCAAAAATTCTAAAAAAGGAAAATAAATTGACTTTTCCTAACTAACCATGCACAAAAATATCTAAACGCACATGAGGAAAAGTCACTTTTGAAAAGTGCATTTTTTACAAAAATACTCAAGAAATACATCAACAGAAAGTCCCCTGAATTGCTGACAACTTTTGGAGGCCTTCCTGATGTCAAAACAAGGCCCATGATGGCTCGTTGGAAAGCTTTGAATGTCTATTTTCTGAAAATGTTTATTTCCCTCCAAAATTACCACTAGAAGTCCTCCAAAAACAGACTTGTGTGTAAAAACCCAAAAAAATAGGCCTTGCTGATAAACGGGGCAGAGTGTAGAAAAAGCGAGTGTTTTTCGCCATTTTGGGAGAGAAAATGATCTTCAATTGATCTGAAAATCACTGATTATATTCCCCTAAAATTATGGCATCCAATTATACCATTTTCATCCTTTGAGGATGCCCCAAACTGAAATGGCGATGTCCATGAGTTTTAGCAAAAAACCCAAAATTGACAAAAAACCAAAACTTGTCGAATTTCGCCCAATTTTGGTGAGCATGACCCTCAAGGGTTTTTAGAAACATGCTGTGAATTTGAGGCCAAAATTTGGAGCTTTGAGGTGTCTTTCCTCAATTTTGGTGCCAGGCGCCTCCTTTGAGCCTCCTTGCATTTTTATCCTTGCATTTTTCACCGTTGACCTTCAATTTCCGCCGAGTGAACTGATTGAGCTTCCTATAGTGCCTGGTCATCCTCCGTTGAAGGTCCAAATCTCTATTGGCCTTCTCCAACTTCTTTTCCAAGTGATCATTTACCCTCTCAAGCCATACTTCTCGATTGTTCTCTATCTCTTGTGTGAACAATGTAGTGAGAGGGGTAGATTGGAGAAGGGCAGCTTCTTCTTCCTTTTGTTTCTCAAGGGCCTTTTTGAGCCCCATGGTTCTTGGCCTCTTTATCTTGAGCTAATCTTCTTCTTCGCTCTCATCGAACTCACCCAAAAGTTCTTCCAATCTCACTTGTGCTTTGGAGGCCTCCTTTTTGTATTTGATGGCCCGTGTCTCATATACCGCCATATGGACACTCATCTGTTTGTTTTGAACTTGAAAAAAGTGATTGAAGTTTCTAGCCCTCTCAAGATCAGTCCTCAAAGCATCAATTTGGTTTTCTCTATTGATCAAGAGAGTTTCAAGGATTCAGGCTTCATTGTCGCAATCATCACTTTGAATTTTAATTATGTCAAAGTCCCTCTCCTTTTCATGACTGCTTTCTTCTTTCTCCTTTCATTTGCTTTGGGTGGCTCCTTTAGTCTTCCTCCTCTTGGGCAATTCGATAATGGGCTTCTTTGCCAATTTTTTCTTGCTTCGAAGGGCCCTAGTAACATTTGGAGTTACAACTCTAGGCACCTTTTTCCTTGATGTCTGGCGCTTGGCCACTTTCGAAGAAGAGAGCATGGCCCCTTGCCTAGGAGAGGCAGCTAGCACATGCTCCATTGGCTCTTTACCCTTGCTACTTTGCTTGTCATTCTTTCCACTATCTTGGATTTCTTCATGGACTATCTTTTTGCATTTATTTTTTAGGGTTTTCCTCCTCACTATGTTGCATGTCTTCATCATGCTGTTGTTCTTTTTTTTGAGGTTGTTGTTCTTTTCCTTGAAGCTATTGTTCATCATCATGAGGCTTCTATTCATCATCATGTGGCTGCCTCTGTTCATCATTATGAGGTTGTTGTTCATCATGTTGTGGCTGCCTCTATTCATCATGCTGCACCTGTTCATCATGCCCTTCTTCATCATGAGGCTGCTCACCATCACTGTGCTATGCTTGTTCATCATCATGCTCCTCTTCATCATGCTCAGGAGTCTGTTGTTCATCATGACATTCCTCTTCATCATGCCCTTCTTCCCCTTGTTGTTCTACCTCACTTTGTTCTTCTTCCCCTTACTGCCCTGTTTCATCATGCTGCTACTCATCATCACCTTCCTCCTCTTGCTCATGCTCTTCTTCCTCATCATGCTCTTTTTCTTGTTCAATGGGTAACTTGAGCTTCTTGGGAATATGCTTGCTTGAAGAAGGCGAAGGATGGTGAGTGGAAGGTGAAGGAGATGTATGAAATGAAGGGATAGTGGCGAAATCCGGATGTGTGATGAAAGTAACCCAAGAGACTTCCTTCTTCTCAAGCTAATGAAGAATGATAAACTTGATGAGGGAGTGATGGAAGAGGCAGGCTGTCTATTGAGAAGGAGGCTTTTTCTGAATAGTGGAGGCCATTTTCTCAATTCTTCTATGTAGGAAGAAAGGGAGATTTAACAATTTGGCCCTTGTGAAATGCATGAGCAATCAGATATGATAGGCATAGACTCAAGAGAATCTTCCCTCGCAAGTGAAGTATTTCATGATTATCTTCATGAGGGGTGCGTAACTAGTCAATAGATATGAGAAGGGAAAAATGGATGGGCACGAATCTCTATGCTCAGGCTTTAGAAAAGGCTTGTATTTTTCTGAGTCTAGGTGGCTTTGTTTAAACCACTTCTCCCCGACATAAGGGATTTTGGTGTCCTTGGAGATGGACCTTGGAGAGAATTTGAAATCTAGGCCTGCCAGCTGAAAGTGCTTCTCTTGAAACGTCAAAGCACAAAGATGTGTCAAAGGGGAATAGCTCTTCACCTCTTGCACTCTTTGACAAAAATCTAGACACCCAACCTCATGGAAGTTAAAAAGGACTGATGGATGAGCATTTACTTCTTCAGTGGAAACAAGCTCAAACCTCCTGTGAAGGCCACTCATATTGTCTTGCCTGGGAAGCATTTTGTTTTGAATGTTCTTTGCAACACCAAGCTGTCTCAAATGGCTTTTGGAATGTTTCTCAAGCACACACCCTGTCCTCCTTGTCAATCACTGTTTGACTAAGACAAGGTGCTTCAAATTTTTTGTGGAATAGTCCTCCAACACCAACTTTTTTCTCTTTCTAAATCACTGATTTGTCCTCTTTTATGCTAAACAACAAGTTTTTGTCAAATGAAAAGAAAACAGTCAATTGATTACTATGCTTGGGTAAGGTAATTTGAAAAGAGGTATTTGTGGCTTTTTTGTTAGAGCAGAGATCTTCTTGTGTTTTGACAAAATCAAAACAGCCTCGTATTTAGATAAAAAGAAAACACCCTTCACCAATCAAACATTGTTCTGCTGTTCACTGTTTCTTATACATAGGTAGACAAAACATCCTCAACTGACCTTTACAAAATCTCTCAACACACTCTGTCTTATGGGATAGAAGAGGCTGCACTAGGTTTCACTCTTTTTCCACAAACAGAGGACTTTTTCAAAATGACAAGGCTTTGAGACTATGACCATTGTTTCCCCTTCGATTTTTAACAAAGTCTGCTCGTATTTTACCTGTGGGCTATCAATGTTTTTTAAAGGCAGTCGGGGTCTTTTTATATGGTTAAATCATCCACCCAACATTGTAAAAATGTGTAACAATCATAGCAACAAAACATTCTGAGTTTGCTCAAACATACTTCCCTCTAATCACTTTCTCTCTCTTAGCATTCATAAAAATAACACTTTTTAATTTTGGAACAAAATCCTAGCCTTTAAAAACTGTTTTAGTCTCGGTTATTTAAATGATAAGCTGATCTGGAAAATCCATTGTTTATCTCATTGTTCTTTTTGGAAGATGAAGTGATTTAGGCACTATTTCCTTCTCAAGGAAAAACACAGAAAACACCTTTTCACTCTTTGAAATTTGCCGAGAGGAGAAGTGGAAAATAACTTGGAAATCCTTCACGAGCCTTGTTTGATCGATTGGGCAGCTTCAAAGATGTTTTTCAAGTGCCTTTTGTTTGAGCGGCACGTTCAAGTGGAAGAGCGCCGCCCATGTGAGCTGTTGGGTTGGTCTTCGAGCAGTGGTGACCGACGCTATAGGCGCGCCGCACTAACGTTATACGCCTTTGTGATTTCTGTTATGAATGCGCCGCGCGTTTTTCCAGGGGCACCGCATAGGCTTTAAGCCTCAAAAACTTTGAAAATTTGCTTGAAATCCTTTCTTGGTCCAGTGAACAGCCAGTGGAGATGTCACTTGCATTTTGAATTTGCAAAATAAGCCCTGCAACAGTCTCTTACTCCTTTTATAGTCGAAAAAGCCAACACCCTTTGAAATTTGCTTTTGTGAGGGTTTTGGAGGTTTTTGAAAAAATTTTGGTTTTAAACAAAAAATGAAGCATGGCTTCATACTTTTGAAGATCTCCTTGCTCCTTTGAAACAGGAATTTCTCTTGGAACCTCATAAAAACTTTTCACCTATGAATACTCATTAGCATGAGGTTGTTGTTTAACCTTTGAAACCTTTTGAAAAACAACTCTTCTGCATTTTGTGAGGGAGGCCATTTTCAAGTTTACACACCAACTATTATGGTGTTTCATGGTTTATCATGCCCATTTGTATAGGCTCAACAGCAAGGGTTTACAAAATTTCTCTTCAGGAATCAAAGACAAAAATATCCACAGAGGCTTATGTGTGCCAATCACAGCAATCAACAACTATAAGAACCTGCCCATCCTCCCCTTTGCAAGTGTAGTAATAAAACTATTCTTGGTCTATGTTAGTAACTTGCAAGGCTATTATTTTAGGATGGGTAATTTATCTCTTTTATTTGAAACTTATTTCAAATTGTAAGTGAAAAGCTCTGCTACAAATAGTCTCCACCATCAAGGAAAATGACTAACCTTAGATTGCCAGAGTAATCCAGCCTTCAACTTTTACGGAGATATAGCAAGGGATGATGAGCTGAAATTGAAATGTAGACATGGGAAGGTTGTCCCTTTGTTCCTCTGTGAAGGAGGTCTATAAGAACAGTGAATTTTCATTCATTTCACCATTTTTGAGAGCAGTCCCTTTTGAAATCTTTGCCATACTAAAATAAATGATTTTCATCCTCAAACAATGGCAAGCCTTCTACTTGTTTATGAAGGAGGCCTATGTTTAAGAAATGCCTGGGACCTTTTCAACCCCTGTTTTAACCAAATGAAGAATTTTTATGAACACATTGTTAGTGGTTTTCTTTTTTTTTGATAGTAGAAGTCAGTTTAAAACCAAGATTGTTTTACTTCCTTGGCCATTTTCTTAACAACCTTTCTTCATTCATAATCACCCAATTAGCTTCACACTGTATTTTAATTATGTGTTTTAACAGTGAAACTCATGTAAACACCTTTTTAAAGCACCACTGCTTTGCCTCTGCTTTTAACACCATTTTCTATTCAGAAGCTTTCAATTGTCTCCCACTGCCCTTAAATTCTACCTTTCAGTCAGTGAAAACTCTATAATCAATCTTTGAGACACTACTATGTTAGTGGTTTTCATCTATGGGAGAACCAGGTGTAAAACAAGTTTCTTCAGGCAGTTTGCAATCATTGTCAGCTTTGTGCCCTTTAGATGAGTGTATACCTCTTTTCTTGGCCCTCTGCTTTTTAGATGGAGGCCTTTATCACATTCCCAAACCCTTTGCTTGTAAAAGGAAGGATGTTTTCAACCAATTACCTGACCCTCTGCTCATGTATGGAGGAGGTCTTCTCAGTCTTTCAACCCTCTACTCATGTATGGAGGAGGTTTTCTCAGTCATGCCATTTCATCTGATTGCAAACAGTATTATCTTTCTTTTCACTGCCTATTCATACTTAAGCAAATGAAAATGACAAATTGACAATAAGCAATGATGGGCATTTCTCTAAGACATGTAATTCTGCTATTCAAATATCTTTGTGCATTTTTAGACAATCAAAGGCAGCCTGGCCAGTATCTGTAGAGCATTTCTTGCCATTTATAATTCACTAACCTTTGACTATGTTTGCAAGAGCTTAATGAAATAACTCTCTGTCCAGTACTTGCATATCAGGCTCAAAACCACAAGAGAAGCATATTTCTTCTCATGTTGAGTTAAATAATGTCTTCTGGAACACTAGTATACTTCTGCTTTTTGACAAAGACATTGAAACACTTGTACATCTATCTAATATCAGCTTGACCTATGGCATATGTATTGCTGAGACTTCAAGACTTGTTAGTGGCGCGAATTAAGGGTGTAACCAAACTTTATTTGCAAAATAGGAAGGTCTTCTAGGATTGGTTGATAAAAGATAGAGGTTCTTTTGGCTTTAGGATAGCTTGCCAAGGGAAAATCGCCTAAAGTGCCACTACCTAACTTAGGGGAGACTTTTTGGACAGATTTGGAGTATTCTCCTTTGGGCTGATGGACAAGTTTGGATGGCTGAGGCTAGATAAGGCTTGACAATGAGGTTTTATCTTGTCATGGGCTGATTGAAAAGTTCAGGAGGGAAAAAATGTTTATGGGTGTTTTCCAGCTGGCAAATTTGACAAATTTGAGATCAGCTACTAGAAAACTTGGCTGTAACAACTAGTCATCATCAACGAGTGAAAAATACTGATGACTAACTAATCTAAAGAAGAGTCTCTTTGACATGGATGAAGGCAAATTGCTGGGGCATATCATCTCTAAAGATGGTATCCGCAGCGATCCATCTAGAATGGAGGAAATTCAGCACATAGACCTTCCATGGAACAAAAAGGAGATCCAAGCATTTAATGGGAAGATGAACTTCTTGCACCGATTTATACCCAATCTGGTTTAACATCTAAGAGAAATGACTAACATGTTGAAGAAGGATAGCACTTTCAAGTGGATTCAGGAAGCTATCAAGTCATTTAATTTGGTAAAGTTTGCCTTGTCCAATGCCCCAGTCTTGATTAGTCCTGATTATACTCAAGATTTTATCATATTCTCATTTGCATCAGAGCATACTATGGCTGCTTTTTTGATGCAAAAGAGAGATCAGATTGAAAATCCAATTGACTTTTTCAGTAGTACTATTAGAGATGCTGCTTTGAGGTATAATATTATTGAAAAACAAGCATTGGCTCTTATTAAGGCATTGAAGGGTTTTAGAGTCTATATTCTGCATTCACATACTATAGCATATGTTCCTAATGCAGCAGTGAAGGATGTGTTGATGCAAACTGATCCAAAAGGCTGAAGAGGTAAGTGGATAGCAGCTATGTTGAAGTACGATTTGGAGATCAAGCCCACAAAGTTGATCAAAGGACAAGGATTGGCGAAATTAATGGCCCAATCAAATCTGTGTGCCCTGGACATAAACCTCATAACATCAATGTCAGAGGATGAAGATGAAGGTTTTCTTGTTCCAATTTCAGACATTTTCCTACAATCCCCATGGTATTCCAATATTGTTTATATTATTTAGCGTCTTTCACCACCTCTAGGAATGTCTAAGAGTAAAGGTAGATCACTGAAACTTAAATCTGCTAAATATTTTATTTTAAACAATGCTCTTTATTGGAAATATCCAAGAGGCATTCTGCTCAATTGTTTGGTTGAAGAAGAGGCTCAGAAGGTAATGCATGACTTTCACAAAGGTGATTGTGGCGGTCATTTGTTTTGGAAGACTACAGTTAAAAAAGTGTTGAGAGCAGGATATTATTGGCCTACGTTATTTTCATATTTATATAAAACAGTGATGAGTTGTCATGAATGTCAAATTTTCCAAGGGAAGAAAAATTTGCTACCTCTTCCTTTGAAACCAGTTGCAGTAAACGCTCCCTTCTAGCAGTGGGGACTCGATTTCATAGGAGAAATCCATCCCGCATCATTAGCGCAGCATTGATGGATCCTAATAGGTACAGATTACTTCACTAAATGGATCAAGACCATCCCAGCAAGGCAAGCTATAGATACGGTAAATATTCAATTACTAGAATCGAATATTTTATCTCGTTTTGGTTGCCCTTACAAAATTATAACAGACAATGCAACAACGTTCAAGTCTAAGAAAATGGTGGAGTTCTGCAACAAATATAACATTGTGCTAGGCCATTCAACAGCGTACTATCCATAAGGCAATGGCCTGGCAAAATCATCCAACAAATATTTGATAAATATAATCAAGAAAATGTTGGAGGCAAACAAAAGAAATTGGCATCGAAAGCTCATCAATGCACTGTGGGCAGACAGAGTTAGCAGCAAGAAATCCATAGGTATGTCACCTTTTGAATTGGTTTATGGTATTTATGTTGTCTTTCCTACATCACCTATAGTTCCAGTCATGAGATTATTGCAAGAAGTTGGTAGTGAAGACGATGACAATCAACGAAGGATCAATCAGATGATCCACCTTCAGCAAATAAGAGAGGAAATGTCACAAAACGCTATTCAATTGCAGGAGAAGATTAAAAATATCTATGATTGAAAGACCAAAGCATAAATGTTTTATTTGGATGATGTGGTGTTGAGATGGGATGCAATAAATGAGGACAAAGGGAAGCATGGTAAGTTTGACAACCTATGGAAAGGACCATACATGATTTCAGCATATAGGGGATAGAATGATTTCTTGCTTTCAGAAATGGATGGCCAAGATTTCTATGGAGGAGCAATGAATGGTAGGCTCTTGAAGCACTACCATTGTTGAAGATAATGGATCAGAAGCTATGTCACAATCATTGTATATACTATGTTATTTTTTTTAGAGTTCAAGTACATAGTCATTAAAGTTTGGGGCCCGAGGTGAAGGCTATAAAACTTGGATGATATGTGTAAGGTTTGGTTTTATTTCAGTTTTCAGTCTTAGTTTTGAGTTAGAGTCAGTTTGCATTGTGTCAGTTTTCAACATTTTTGACTCCATGCCCAATGGATAAGGCTACTTGGTCTACGGTGTTCTTGGCACCTCCAAGGAGCTACCATCCCCATTGGAGCCAATGTTAGTGTTATTCTAGTCATACTGCCATCAGTGATCAAAATTTCTCTTTTGCATTTGAATATTAGGAGTCCCATACCAATAAATTTCACCATTCCGATAGGTCATGGATCCACTTATGGTAGTAATTTCTCATCAGTTTTTCCTCATGTGAAACTTGCTGATTCTCCTCTCTATGGTCTTTAGTCATGAGCTATTTTCACTTTGTGAGTCATGTTAGTAGGTCATAGGATGGGTCTCATTAGGTTATAGGATCTCACCATGCTCATAATAATGAGTCAAGTGTCAATAAATATCAGCAAGATCATGAGGAAGTCAATAAAATCAAAGTCACAGCACCTGGGAAGATCAAAGAAATTTTTTATTCAGTTTGATGTAATTTTCAAATCAAAACCATGTTTTGAGGTGAAAACATGATACTTTACCTTTACCATCATTTATTATGTAATTTTATGTCAGCATATGTAATAAGTCACATTTCAGAAGCTGTTATCTCTAAAAATTCATCACCCTGCCTTTCAGAGAAGTTTTCCACAACATTTTCAATGTCAAATTATGTTCTAAGTAGACCCAACAGAAAGAGCCCGGAAAGAGCTTTCCAACGGTATACTACACTCTCAAAACTGACTCCAAGATTGAAATTTATGCATAAGTGAATAAAGTCCTCTATACCCTAACCCTTCCCCTTTTTCCCACCTTTCCCTTAAACTTTATGTTATTAAAGTTTAATATTTTCTTTTATAAAATCCATTTTTCCCCATCTGATGGCCAAATCACATTATTTAAATACATATGCAATTTATTTAATAACCACTTCCCCTCCATACTCCTTTAAACTTTATAATAAACATTTCAAAGTTTGTTATTATAAAGTCCCATTTCCTTAAATCCCGATAAAACAAAGCCACTTCCCCTCCATACCTTTTAACTTTATAATAAAGTTAAAGTTTTATTATAAATCCTCCCCACCATTCCAAAAACTTCCCTTTCCGATCACAATCGCAACAATTAATATATGCGCTCTGATTGGCCCTCGTGTTCACAAAAAATCTGATGCGATTGAGAGCTTCTGATTGTATATTTCCGCTGGCAAACCCCCGATTGACCCTGCCTGATGTTACCCTGGCCGTCGATCTACCCATCCGATCAGATGGCCCATACTTGATCGGCGCTTTCAAAGAGTCCCTCCCGATTTGTCTCCGCCTGATTATTCCTGAGCCGTCGATCGCCCCATCCAAATCGGATGGCTCGTAGTCTGTTGCGCCATCACAATCGATGCAATCACAAAACCTTTCCTCTGCCCTCCTCTGATCTTCCAATGCCGATGGAGCTTCGAGTCCCACCATTTGATTTTCCGCCCTATTTATAATACAAAGGACCTTTTCCTTTGTAAAGCTTAAAATTTTATTTTAATTTGTTTTACAAAGGTCTTGCCCCCATCACTTATCCCCATTGGCATTGGCATTTTCACACATGCTTTTCTCCCACTTCCCTTTCACCTCCCGATTCCGATTGACCTTCGGGACCACCACATAAACTTCCACCCATTCATAATAAAAGGCCTTTCCCTTTATAAAATTCAAAATTTGTTCTATTTCGTTTATACAAAGTATTTCCCCATCACCTCTCCCCAATCGCATCGGCGAAGTTTATTTTTGTAATACGTCTGCCCCAATCCCTTGATTCTGATTGTGATTGTTCTCCCTGGTCCCACCTTACAAGCCCTCTACTCTTTCAATATAAAATCATTTCACTCCTTTGCAACGCGCCGAAACATTTTTAATTATGTTTTACCCCCATTACCCTTTGGCTTATCCCTATTACACTAATCCCAATCGCATCGGAAGTTTTTAAATCCTCATAACACCTCCCCCTTTCCTCCAATCCCGATTGCGATTACATCATATATTTTAACACCCCATTATATATTTCCTCCCCTCCGATCCTGATTGCAATTACAATATGGACCCGACTTCCCTTCACTCCCTCCATCCAAAATTGGTTTTTCCCTTCACTAAAGGCATAATTTCATTTTATGTTATTTCAAAGGCATTTTATTAGAAGTTAGTTTTCTTCAGAGTAATAATAGAAAGAAAAGTGACAGTCAAAGGCTGAGAGCTAATATAAAAACAGAGATTTCTACAGCAGCATAAAAATAGGGATCTTCTCTTAAAATTGCATATTTTTTTTATTCAATAGCGTAACAATGAATCTACCAAAGTGGTCAAATATAATGTTGTTCCTTCTTTTAGGCAGATTGTTGGTTCTCTTTTCTATCTTCGGATTTCAGTTCTTGAGCTGTTAAAACAGCTCCCTTTTTCTGTGGACCTATTTTCCCACATTTCAGTCTATTTAATGTAATTGTAAATCATTTGTAAGACAGTATGTAACTTAGAAGTAGGGGAAGAGTGTGGAAATCAAGCAGAATGCTCTGCGCTCCATTGTAACAGTTTTGGACAGGGAATTAATAAAGAGATGCAACTTTGATTTGTGGGATCCATGTCGTATGAAATTTAGCATTTGTTCTCTCCTCTATGTTCATATGTAATTTGTTATGTGTGCCATTCATTCATAAACATCTCTAATTGAATGCTTTCAAGATAGAAAGGTAGAATCCATTTTTTATGCTCTGCCTTGGGAAATCATTCAATACTCTGTGTTTTTCTTCTATTTGAAAAGGATCCATCTCTTGTGCCCTTTTCAGCTCCTCACCAGTCTTTCCATCCCATCATCCTTTAAATTTGATTGCTAAAATTTTCTGCCTACCTTGCCCCATGAAATACCCTGTATCCTGATTTAATTCCCAGTTTCAAGCTATCCCATTTGTCCCATACATCCCTGAAAAATTCATCCATTTATTTAAACTTTTCCCATTATTATACCTAGCCTAAAATCAGTTCATTGTTGTACTTTGTTGAATATCCTATTCATGGAGAGAGCCCTCTCCTGACCTTGTAGGGCTAGCTACAAGGCTGAGCATGGTTTAGATATTACCCTGATTTCCCTTTTTTAGCTTGAGGTCTAGATCGGGAGCTAACAGATAGCAATAGCCAGTTCTGAAAAAAAAAGGACACTTCAAGGAAAGTTTTCAAAGTTATAATAGTTTTCTGTTGGGAAATGATGGAAATGCAGATTTCAAAGAGAAAGGAAACCGACATGATTCATACCTGCAAACTCAAATCACCAAGAAAGTCAAAGAATTATCCATCATGGAAAAATGAGTACAAAGATTGGGAGTTTACTGCATCTAGCACTTCATGTCAACTCACAATCTCATTTGCACATTCTTCCCAAACATATGGGCACAGTTCTAAAAAACAGTCTTATGAGACTAGGTATGTTAGTTCTCTGGCAAAAGACTTCCAGCAGTTTAGGCATCAAAGTGAAAGAGCATAAAAAGGGAACAACTGCCTTTTTTATATCCCTGTAGCCTAGACTCTAAACCATCAAAGACACTGTCATCACAGAGGAAGCTAAAGATACTACAAAATAGAGTTAACCTAACAGACACAAAGCAGATATGTTGGAATTTGAAATATATTACCTGCTCACTATCTTCACAGTAAATTTCTACAAAGGAACCTATCTCATGCAGATTGATAAAGGATAAACCATTTGAGTTTCCTCCTTCAATGATAAGCATATGGAAATCACTTGTGTTTATGAAATTCCCCCTTCAATGATGATAAGCAGAGGGTATAAACAGTTCTGTTTAATTTACCTCCTTCAGTGATAAGTAGACACAAGACACAAGGTTTAGTTTTCAAGAGAGGCTTCATTCAAATCATAAGCAGAGATCCTAAGCAGTTGTGCTTGCATTGCCTCCTTCAATCATGAGAAGAGGGCCTAAACAGTTTATGTCTAACAATCCTCATTCAAAGATGATAAGAAAAGGGCATGACACAAACAATTTGTTTAGAAGACTAAAAGCTTCATTTGGAAAATAGAGACCAGGCCTAAAGACTGTTTTAAAAGGCCTACTTCAATTGATAAGCAAAGGGCATGACACAAATAGTTTGTTTAGAAGACTAAAAGCTTCATTTGGAAAATAGAGACCAGGCCTAAAGATTGTTTTAAAAGACCTCCTTCAATTTATAAGTAGAGGGTACCTACAGTTGGTAAAAGGGCCTTTCTTTTACACAAAAAAAAAGAAAACTTGTGTTGCTGTTTGGAAAGATTTTTTGAATGAAACATTGTAATACACGTTTCAAAACTGTTTCATACAAATAAGGTAAATGAGAAAAAAAGGCAAAGGTTTAATAAAACATTTTTTGAAAAAGTCAAAAGGAAGGATGGATTCTTTAAAAACTTTTCAAAATGCACAAAATCCCTCAAAAGGCATATCTTACTCTCATATTATCGATTGGCAAGAGGAGAGGTTCTCTCTGGTTCCTCGGAAAACAACTCATGCAAAAATCCTTGGTCGCAACGTGCCTGTAGCAGCTCACCGAAGGAATTTACAAAGGGCATAGCATGCCTGTACACTGGCGCGATGCAGTTCAACGCTCGACCCTTGTTCAATTTTTCCGCCCAGCGCCCTCAACTGCCTATCGTTCAAACATCGTTCAAAAAGCCAATTTTTTGAATTGGCGTAGTGTATTTGTCTCATGTAGCCTCCGTTTACATGCTATGTGCCTATGTGCAAGGGCATAGCACCTGCTCATTTTGTTACAAAGGGCCAAAAAAATTCCAGTCTTGCTCAAGGATCTGTGTTCATCACTATAAAGAAGTTTTCCAAGGTGTTGATCACTATTTTTACCCCTCAGTTGCTCTTAAAACATAAAGGATATTTTGAAAACCGAATTAAAGGAAAACTAAGTGTTAAAGGAAAAGAAAGCCTATTTTAATTTAAGGTTTGTTTAGTTGATTATGGAGAAGAACAGAAAAATCAAAATGCCTCCAAAGAAAAGGGTGAAAAAAGGAGGCCAACACAACAGATTTGAGCCCACCACTATTCAAGAAATCATTGCCGCTCCCTCAATCTTGTTCTGTTTTCAAGAGGTAGGCTGCTTTGATTTTTGCAGTAGAATACCAAACGTCACTAGCCACCCTTATTTAATTGATTTTTTTGCCCTAAGATTGGATGAAAAGCACGTTCATATAGCAGGCCTATATTTTGAACTCACTCCTAGAGTTGTTTCTAAAGCAACCAAAATCCCTAACATAGGAGAGGATTGGTTCAAACAATCATACCTTGACCTCAGCCACTATCAACCTTTTCTCAACCCAAATCATCAAGATGCATGAAGCTCCATTTTCCCTTTCTCACACTTGCTGGATGACTATGCAGTCCTCATGAAAATAATCATGGATTTTTTCAATTGTGAAGGTATATTATCCCAAGTATATGCCTATCACGTCAGACTCCTTATGCATTTCACAAAAGCTAAGTTCCTAAACCTACCCTTCTTCCTGTGCAAGAGTATAGACAAGATGGCTTCCATTGCTAGAAAAAAGCCTTCAGCTCATCAGAAAGCAAGTTTATTCCATCAATCTCTCATTAAGATCATTATCCTTCACCAGCTGAAACAAAAGGGCATTCCTTGAGAAACTTTCATCTCTCACCCTGATTTCACTTCTGCATCTTCTATGCCACTACAAATTAGGCCATTTTCATCCCAAAACCCTCCTCATGCTCATTCCTTTCCCTCCACACCTTATGTTTCCTCTTCTTCTCATGAGTCTACTCCCCAACAAAAACCATCCTCCACAGATAGCAGTGAGAAAGAAGAATTTAGTAAAAGAAAAGAACAGGGAAGGGATGGTGACAAAGAACAAGACAGTGATAAAAGTAGCAGTAGAGGGAAAGGAAAGCATGATGAGGCAGGCAGCCTACAGGGAGAGAATGAAACCAGTAATCATGAAGCTAGCAGCCCACAAGGAGAAAATGAAGATAGTGATGAAGAAAGAGGCAGCCCACAGAGAGACAGTGAAGATACTAGAGGAGAAGGAAGCCCATAGCAAGAAAATCAAAACAGTAACCATGATGAAGGTAGTCCACATCAGGAAAACATTGAAAAAAATGAAAATAATGGAAGCAGTCACAACAAAGAAGGAAGTAATGAAAACAATCATGATAGCAAGAAGAGTTCCTGCTTGCAAACTTATTTTAGAGTTCTGGATAGCTCGAAATATATTGGTTATTAGTTCTCTCTATATATATTGATTTGTTTGTTTATCTTCTTTTTTTCCCAACAACTGAAGGTTATTTTCTAGGGTTAGGAGTTCTTATGCTTCTATGTGTCGTCGGATTGTTTATATTTCATATGTATCTGTTTGAGTTTTATTCATAGAGATTTATGGTTTTCCCTTCCTCATGAATACCTACTTTAAAACTATATATGTTTAAGAGCTCTTTGTATTTCACAAACTTAATGTTAATTTCACTTCACTTTCACCCAAAGAATCCATGTACCTTGACTAAATTGGCCCTGCAGTATACCTTGTCCATCATTTAGACCGCTGTTACACCATTTTTTGGTCATCTAACCTATTATCATTAGATGGACCCAAGTACACCATGTAAGACCAATTTTACCCTAAGTAAAATTGCCTTCACTATGTTAAATAACTTAATAAACCACATTTATTAGGTTGTTTATGGTCTAAACAGGAAACCCCAAAAGGAAATATTAAACAAACCTATATTTGTTTGATTTCCTCATGGAATAATTAATTAAACCATAATTTAATTATTATTCCCAGTCATGTTTAACCCAAAAACAAAGAAATTAATTAGATAAACCTTTATTTATCTTATTATTTTCTAGGAATAATTATTTAAATCTTATTTAGATAATATTCCTTGTTAAATATGACCAAATCACCCACAAATAATTAAATAAATCATTATTTATTTGATTATCTTTCAACCATTTCCTTAAATAATTAAATAAATCATTATTTATTTGATTAACTTCCAACCACTTCCTTAAAAAGATAAATAAATCATTTCTTTATTTATTTTTGACTAATCAAGGGATTTGACCCAAGTCAAATACCTTTTCCCTCCAACAAATATAATAAAATATTCCATAAAAGGTGGATCTAGATTTGGTTAACATTATTTTAATCATGCACCAAGATCTAGAATGACCCAATATTTTGTTATAAATAGGAGGGTTCTTCCCATCATTCTTCACCTTTTGTTTCCTATTATATCACTCTGGATCTATACACTTGGTCACACTTTTCCATCATTTTGCTGTGTGAGCTCCCATTGAGCTCCTTTCTTTGCATTGGGTTTTCTACATCAACGAGAGAGATAAATCTTAGATCTGAAGTGCTGAGGACTTCCAAGAACCCATCCCACTGAGGAGAATTGGATACGCCTTCTTGTTTTCCTCCCAGGTGCCCGATTAATATAAAAATTCTTTCAAAAATTGTTCTTGTCTTGTCTATTGGTATATGGAGCAAACCCTTGTTTTTACTGCTTAATGTCTTTCCATGCATAGATCTAGTTTTTTGCAGCTCTTTTCTTGTTCAACTAACCGCAGATCTGAAGATATTGGCAGCCACTTTTGTTGTTAGGGCTATTAGTTATGCGTAGCTAAAGTGGTCCTTTTTCGTACACTTCGACAAAGGATTCATACTAACAAATGGCGACTCCACACGGGTTTTAAATTACGACCGCTATCATTTTTCATATTCCTGCATATCCAGCTACTTCAGACCCTAGGGTTTCTTTTCAGCTGTTTATTTTTTCTCTTTTTATGTTGTTTTTCTCACATAAAACCCTAAAACATTAAAATTTCTAACTTCCGTGTGTTTCTGGCCCTATTGCGCAGATAAGCGACACCAGCCGCAACTGAGACGGCAACTTTTCTGAAAATCTGCCGTCGAGACAACCGAAACGGGAGGTCGCACTTTTTGGGCCAAAACCTGCGACCTAGACCTCCAGGTCGCACTTTCCAACCTCTTTTCTACGACCTGCACTGAAAACAGGTCAGAAACTGCGACCTGCCCTTTTTTCAGCCAGTTTTCTGCAATTTTGCTGGGTTCTGCTGAAGCTTCTGTTAGGGTTTTCCAGCCTCTGTTTCAGCCCGTTTTAACCTGGTTCTGCTCTGTTTAGCTCATCTAAGTGGGAACCTAGCCCCCCTAGGGCTATAGTACCCTCAAATTTTTGTGGAAGAGTTTTTAGCTGTTTCAGCCTCTCCTTTTTTCAGATCTGATACCTCCTTTTCAGATCCCTTTAAATCAGCCTTTTTTCCTTTCAAATCACCTTTTGTTGTTTTGTTTGGACCTCTCTTTAGGACATCCTCCCTGTCCTTTCCAATTTTTGCTGATTTCCTCCTTTTTTCCAGCCACCTTGCCTCTGTCTCTTGGCTGTGATCTGCACCTCTTTTCAGCAGCTTTATCCTTTAGATCCTTGTCCCTCTTGACCTTAGATCTATTGGCCTCTTTTCTGTGTGTTTTACCTAGATTTTTTCCCTTTTTTAGCTGAGTTTTGAGAGACCCGCCTTCTTGGGTTAGATAGATGCACAAGTAACTGTTCATTTTCTGTTATTTCAGCATTATATACTGTTCTCTGTAGGTTTATTTTCAGTTACGCAGCACACTTTTTTCTTGCTCTCAAAACGGAAAGGGTTTAAAAATTAAAATTAACGCACGCCACACACTGACCCTAAGTGAAGAAGAACCTGGTTAACACCGCCTGGAAAAGACTCTAAAATCAATTGTCACTGCACCTCTTCTGCCCTTGACCTCACTTGATTCAGTCCCTTTTTGCCCCTGTCGGTTTCCTTCTTCCTGTCGCCATTGCGCCCCCAAGGCGCCTTTCCCAGAGACTTCTAGGCCTCCACCCTCAGTTTCCGGTCGATCGACCTGCTCCGACCCGCCGTCGTCGAGCCAGTCCTCCTCCGATTCTGCACTCCGACTCCTCTCCTGATTCATCAGGTTCTCTTTCTCCTCCTGGTTCTCCCCCTATTACCTTCACCATGTCTGGTCCAGGGCCTAACACTAGTGGTTCTCTAGGCCTTAATGCCGGACCTGCTACTACTCGAACCACCACCAGAGCGACCTCGGCCACACCTTTACTACCGTACATTGCAGGCCTCAGCCTCCCCGATTTTAATCAGTTGATCAACGACCCTATCCGCCACGATGTTGGTTGGCCTGCCATGCCAACCAAGCTCCCCTCCGACATCCCTAAGTTCGAAGGCCTTGCTGGAGGAGATCCAACCAATCATGTCTGATCTTTCCACATGTGGTGTTCCTCCAAATCTATTACCGATGACTCCATCCATCTTCATTTGTTCCAACGCACGCTTACCGGCGAAGCTTCTAAATGGTATGTCGAACAAGCCACTGCTTCCCATAGCACCTTTGCGACCATTGCCCAAGCCTTTCTATCTTAATTCTATCTCCCTCTCCGATACGATACTGGTACGGAGCTCTTGACATCCTTTAAGCAAACATCTTCAACCCGCCTTTCTACCCATGTTCAGGAATGGCGACGAAGACGCAGCCTATGTCGAGCTCCCCCCTTCGAAGATCGGATCTATATGGACTGGTTCCTTCGCTCCCTTCTAGCTCCCATCGGCAAAGATGTCGCCTCTCATTTCCCTCAAACCGAAGAAGCCGCCCTCCAAATAGCCTTGACATATGACTTGATCTACGCCCAGTCTGGTTATGTTTATACCGTTCTTCCTGACCTCCCCAGGCTCGGTGGCGCTAACGCCCCGGGGGCATCTCATTCTGCCGACGGTATCATTGGAGGCCTTTCCCATCCATATGCTCAACCTCCTGTGAGCTATGGTCTTCCTCAGGGAGGGGCCAGCACCTCTAGCTCTTTTCCCCCTCCAGGTAGCATGTATCCAGGATATGGCACGCCTCCTCCTTTTGCCCAACCTCCTGCTTACCTCAATGTTAACCAACCTCACCATTACCCTTATCCGCAGCCTGGTGCGCCAGCTCCTCCAGCATATGCGCTTCCACCTCCCTTTCCTCCTCAACCCCAGCAAAAACATCTACAGCCCCCTCCAGGGCAAGTATTTGCACAGCAGGGCGCGACTAATCCCCCTTCTTCTCAAAGAAGGTGGAGAGGCAATCCAAATCAATCTGCCCCTGGTACTCGTGGACCCAATCCTCAGGGTTTTGACCCTAACACTGCTAACCAGCAACAGGGCACTCAGCCCAAGCCGGACAGGCCTCTTCGTACCAACAAGCCTTGTTCGTGTTGCATTGTTTACGATCATTACACCCACGAGTGTCCCCTTTTACCACAGATGCGGCAGATGTGGGAGTCTCAAGCCACATTGCGAGGACAACAGGCCTCCCCTCTTTCTCCTCCTAATGTAGCCACTACCCAACCGGCTGTGTTTACCGATCCTTTCCCTCAGCAAGGACTCGTGACCACCCACCCACCCGATGGGCAGGTCTCCACTCCCTCTTCCATTTCTGGTTCCTCCGACTACCAGATCCTCATGATGAATTCCAATCTATCTCCCACCGTCGACCTTCATCTTCAAACTCGGTCTCGCCAGTACCCCAAGCCTCCTGCTCAGTCGGCCCCCGAGTCTCCTTCTTCAAGTTCTACAGAGCCTCTTTCGACATCCAGTGGCCCCTTACATATCCCTCAACCCAAAGTCAAGGTTCATACCAAGATTCCTAAGGGACCATTATGCCGAAATGCTGCTTTCAGTCAAGCTGCTCATTCGTATAGCATAGTAGATGATTTGGCGCAATCTCCTGCTGCCATTTCCACACTGGAACTCCTCCAGTCGTGCCCTTCCCAAAAGAAGGCTCTACTATCTGCCGTGGGAACTGTAGATCCTACTGATGACCAAATGATTGTTTTCGACGCCACTCAATCGGACCATCCCCCTCTTCCTCCTTCCGTCGCCTTCCAAATCTCAGTCAAAATCTGGAATGCCATCGTTTCCCGGTGTATAATTGATGAGGGGGCATCCACCTGTGTGATGTCTGCTTCGGTTTGGAAGCAACTCGGATCCCCTGAGCTGGCCCCTTCCACGATCACCCTTCGAGCGTGGGACGGTCATGCCTCTCAGCCCATTGGCCTGTTCCGTAATTGTCCTATCACCCTCGCCGGTAAGACTCTTTGCGTTGACGTCGAAGTCATCGACGCCCCGCTAGACTACAACATTCTATTGGGGCGAAGTTACACCTATGCTATGTCTGCTGTCCCATCCACGGTTTTCCGCAAGATGTCTTTCCCCCATAATGGAAGGATAGTCAGCATTGACCAGTTGACATATCATGAGCCAACGTCTCAGACCTCACCTGAGACGACCATCTCTTCTGTAGCCAATAAGCAAACCGTCGATTCCTTGACCAATGTCTCCCCCGGTGTTTACAAGGATTCCTCCCTGCTTGGAACCTTTCCTTGTCTCCCCCCTCCTCCTATCCCGGATCCCAGCTTATCGAATGTTTGCATGATGCAATCGTCTCGGGCCGCTCTCAAGCAACCTGCTTTGTCTAGTCAGCAACCTTGCCCTCCGCAACCTGCTCCTAACCCTTCACCTGCAGTTGGTAGTCATGAGCCCCTTTATCCCCCTGGCATGGTTCCTCCAGGCCTTAGCCATTTAGGAGCCATCCCACCTGGCCATTACCCCTCTGGTCAGATACCGTTCCTAGCTCCCCCACCAGGAGTGTACACGGTACCAGTCATGGCCACCCTCTCTCTTCCTAACTTGACCCTTGGGATTCCTGTTTGGTACCTTGATCCTCCAGCCCCCACCTTGCTTGGTCAGCCCAAACCTTATATCGCTTTGACCCCAGTTCAACCGGTCCCCATGACTTCTCCCGCTGCATCAGTGCCTCAGTCACCTCAACAGGAACCACCTCCTGTTGCAACCGCTTCGGGTAAGAAGGGCAAAGCTGGCAAGGGGGCATCAAAGGACAAGGCTGCCCCGACAAACCCTGCTCCTCCTCAGCCTCCAAAGCATACCATCTAGTGTGCTTTGTGTGATGTTGTCGGTCACGCCTCCCATACCTGTCCTGAATTGCTTCATCTCAAGCCCATGGTTAATGTCACGTTCCCTGAGTCCGCGGTCCCAGAAGCCTCTGTTCCTTCCGCGACCGCGGCCAAGAACCCCAAGACTATTCACACAAACCACCCCTGTGCTTTGTGTGATCTCCATGGCCATTACACCCATCTTTGTCCCCGCCTCGAGGACTTCCGCACCTCTATCGCCGCGGTCCACCAATTCGAGGCCAAGCGCAATGAGTCCACCTCTCCCCTATTTGCGCATTTTGCTTCAGCAGAACTACCAGATATGACTGCTCCCATTGAAATTTCCCCTCCTGATGTCGATATGAAGGAGCCTTCGTCCAACATTTTCTACCTATCATCATCCATGAGACCCTCGGGGAACATTCCATCTGAATCCTCCCCTGTTGTTTCGCTTGACCTTCCTTCAGCGATCATCTTGGGCTCAACATCGGTAGATCCTTTGTCTACTTACTCTTCAGTCACCCCTTGTGACGATGCGCATGTGAACCTCTCTTCTCATGATGATGATTCAGGTCGCTTCACCACGTCAGGTGGTCTTTCTTCCACCAGTCACCCCATCTTCTCTCACAATGACGACATTATGGAAGAAATCCACACCCCTGACTTTATCTATTCCCCCTTACATCGAACCCATGTGTTCACACCACATCCACCTTGTGGCCATTATATCGAAACCCAATGTTTGGGTAAGGGGGCACCCACATTTGAGAGACCAAGAGAAGCAATTCTCCACAACTCTCCTAGTGTATTTGGTCGTGTTGAATTTAGTCCCAGTATTATTCCACATTTAGAATAACCTCTAGAGTCCCATATCACTTCAGATCACTCTAGGGATGATACCCCTTATCATTCCCTCATCTTACATCAGCAACCCAGTCTCCTAGACATTATTGTTGACCAACCCATAGCTTTTCTACGAGAGCATCAGTTCATTATCTCCAAATCCTCTTTTTGGGATAATGACACCAAGTATGCCAACTCAAAAAATTAAAGTCCATTTGATCCCTATATGCAGTACAAAAAGAGATTGGTAATCCTCCATTTCCTTTCTCAAACTGCATAACCATAACAAAAACAAATGGCACACCACATCATTAAAATGTGTTTCGATTCCCCTTTTTCCAAATACATTTTGGCATGACCACATCATGCTCGGGGGCACCTATACCCCTGAACCATAACCCTCCTCACCTCGTTTTTGGAGAGGAGGTTGTCTTACCGATCGAGTGTGAACTTCCTTCCCTTCATCTGGCTGTTGAACTTCTCCCTAACTCCCAACCTCTAGAACAACGAATTTTCATGCTTGAGCGTGCCTTTGACGACTGTCGTGTTGCATTGCAAACCATGGAAGCGGCCAAGAAACGCACCAAAGCTCAATATGACCCAAAATTCCAGCCTCGTCCTTTTCACGACGGCAACCTTGTTCTAGTATATGACCAGGCCCATGATGTCCTTGGTCACGGGAAGTTCGACTCATTCTGGCTAGGCCCTTACGTCATCAGTAAGGATCTTGGTAAGGGGGCATACTTTTTAGAGGACTTCGAAGGCAATCCTCTTCCTAATCCTCGCAATGCACTCTATCTTAAGAAATATTACCCTTATCATTTCCCTTCTGAGATGCGTGTTTTATTTTCTGTTAGATAGCCAGCATCTTTTTTGTACTTTCATCCTTTGCTAGGACCTATTTTGTCCACATAGGATCACTTCACCTCTCCTTAAAATCGAACTTCCTCACTTACAACACTTGTACTTGGGGCACCATTTTGCCTCCTTACTTGCCTTTGTTCGTGTCGATTTTCGTCATGAGTTACCATCTTGTACTCATGTTTTCATGGTCCCCCATTGGGCCTTTACTGTGTGGCAGCACCATCGAGTCGCCCTTGTTTAGAGCATCCAAGTTGAGTCATCATCGCATTCATGGAGTCTATCCCGAGTCCTTTTGTACCCCGCTCTAGCCCTCCATCCTTCATTGCTTGGTCTCTCTCTTGTGTCGCACATTATGACCTTCAGTCCCACTGTCCCCTATCCCTTATGATATTGTGTCAGTCGCTGCCATGTCATTCATGCCCTTTATGCTCTAACAAGGGAAGTCGTCCATTCGCTACTCAGTCCTTTCCATTTCACTATCATCATTAGTGTTAGTCTGTCCGTCGCTCTACTATTTTCTCTCGTGCCTTAGTTGAGGATATCTCATTGCCTCACCTATGGCGGACTTCCTTCTATCGACATCAACTCATTCATTCCAGAAGCCAGGTCTAGAGGGTGGTGTACCTTGGTTCCAGCTTCCACTCTTGTTCGGTACCTCGGATCAGGCAAAGGGATCTCTCATTTCCCTTTGACTTGATTGTTTCTCCACTCTAGCTCCTTTCAGCATGACCGAGATCCGTATACTTGATGGTTCAGTGATACAGCAACAGCTCTTGATGATTCCCGGGTGTGTGTGAGATGTCTCAACCCTCATGAGGGGGTGGCCCTGCAGGTAGCCCCCCACATGCCCGGATGACCTCTTCCTTGCAGCCTTCGATGCAGCTCTAGATATTTGATGATGTTGGCCTTAGCCACTTGCAGTGCCTCTTTGATTTGCATGTATCAGTCAGATTTTGTGAGCCCTTCCCCATTTACAGGGGGAATTTGGGTTGTATTTGTATCTCATGTACTCAGATATTATTGTATAAGTCCTGGCTGTTATCCCAGGCACAACATGTATGTGTGATTCCTCATTGTATTTTTATCTGGCTCATGATTATGCCGACTGTACTTTATGGTTCGGTCCCTTGTTTACTGGACACACTATTCTTTTGTACTTTGTCTCGGCGGGCATAGGTATGCCTCCCCCGCCGCCTTCAGCACAGGTACCCTCTCATAAAAAGAGACTTGTTGCACCCGCGAGTCTCGTCTCCTCAGGTTCTAGTCCTTCAGCACACTATCTACCTCACATTTCTCTCTCTGACATCCCTTTTGTTGTCTAGTGATTGTGTTCTTACAACGTACTTCGGTCATACGATTTGCTCCTGACACTCGCACGCCGGGGGGCAATCTGTTACACCATTTTTTGGTCATCTAACCTATTATCATTAGATGGACCCAAGTACACCATGTAAGACCAATTTTACCCTAAGTAAAATTGCTTTCACTATGTTAAATAACTTAATAAACCACATTTATTAAGTTGTTTATGGTCTAAACAGGAAACCCCAAAAGGAAATATTAAACAAATCTATATTTGTTTGATTTTCCTCATGGAATAATTAATTAAACCATAATTTAATTATTATTCCTAGTCATGTTTAACCTAAAACAAAGAAATTAATTAGATAAACCTTTATTTATCTTATTATTTTCTAGGAATAATTATTTAAATCTTATTTAGATAATATTCCTTGTTAAATATGACCAAATCACCTACAAATAATTAAATAAATCATTATTTATTTAATTATCTTTCAACCACTTCCTTAAATAATTAAATAAATCATTATTTATTTGATTATCTTCTAACCGCTTCCTTAAAAAGATAAATAAATCATTTATTTATTTATTTTTGACAAATCAAGGGATTTGACCCAAGTCAAATACCTTTTCTCTCCAACAAATATAATAAAATATTCCATAAAAGGTGGATCTAGATTTGGTTAACATTATTTTAATCATGCACCAAGATCTAGAATGACCCAATATTTTGTTATAAATAGGAGGGTTCTTCCCATCATTCTTCACCTTTTTTTGCCTATTAGATCACTCTGGATCTATACACTTGGTCACCTTTTTCTACCATTTGCTGTGTGAGCTCCCTTTGAGTTCCATTCTTTGTGTGGGTTTTCTACACCAACAAGAGAGAGAGATTTTAGATCTGAAGTGCCGAGGACTTCCAAGAACCCATCCCACTGAGGAGAATTGGATACACCTTCTTGTTTTCCTCCCAGGTGCCCGATTAATACAAAAATTCTTTCAAAAATTGTTCTTGTCTTGTCTATTGGTATATGGAGCAAACCCTTTATTTTTACTGCTTAATGTCTTTCCATGCATAGATCTGGTTTTTTGCAGCTCTTTTCTTGTTCAACTAACCGCAAATCTAAAGATATTGGCAACCACTTTTGTTGTTAGGGCTATTAGTTATGCATAGCTAAAGTGGTCCTTTTTCGTACACTTCGACAAAGGATTCATACTAACAACAGCCTTGACTTTATCTTACCCCATAGCCCTGTTGATTTGATGAAATCTCTTTCTATTTTCCCATTTTGATCAGTTTACCTCAAAAACCCAAAAGAAACCAAAATATACTTAACAGCTAGCCTAAAATCAAACATACAAAGTGAACAAGTTCACATCCTTCACATAATAGATAGAGCCCTCTCTGAGCAGGAAGGCTAGCTCCTAGGACTCCAAATATTGGTCTAATGTTACCCTGTCATTTCATTTACCAATCTGCCAAATTACGGGACACTAACAGTTTCCAAGGAATAGTTCAAGGTGGTGGAGTTGGTTGAGGACATGGACAAATTATTTGATATAATTGCGTCTAGTCATGTCATTTTGCAAGAGACTTCCAGAACCCCAAAACAACATGTAAGTATTGCATATTATTTGATCATGTAATTGAAGAATGACTTGTACTTATGGAAAATATGCAGGAAAAGAGGAATCAACAACTGCCACAGAATATTAAAATGATGTCTGATAAAAGGAGGATTGATGAACCTCAAATTAATATTGTTACTAGAAGTGGAACTGCGACTGATAGTGATAAAGAATATGGAAATAAAGAACCTGAAGAATGTATGGGTCAAAAATACTAGTGAGAATGCTCCTAATTTTTATATTTAGAATGAAAAAGAAGAATTTTTGGAAGCAAATCAAAGTTTTATGGATGTTGGAGCTTCGACCTTTAGTGCACAATTGATGCCTAATAATTATGATGTGTCACTAGCTTCGACACAGAACCAAGCTCCGACACAGCATCGAGCTCTGACACAAGACCAGGAGTCGAAAAGTCGAGTAAGTATTTTAAATTATTTTTTGCATACTTGTATGAAGTTGTGAAGAAATAAAAAGGTTGTAGAAGGGCTTCAAGAATTGATAGACTCATGCGCATCAAAAGAAACACTGCGAAGTGAGTTGTGTGCGGTCAAAAATTTGCATCTACAAAAAAGAACCAAAAGAGAGATGAGGCTTAGTGCGTAGATAGGAGAATATGAGATGGATCAAGTTATTTTGGATCTAGTATCTGATGCTAATTTTCTAACAAAGCAGATATGGGAATTGATTGGTAAGCTGAAGCTACAGTGGTCACCTATTCAGTTAAGAATGGAAAATCAACAAAATATCTTTCCTATGGGAAGACTACCTGGTATCACAGTAGATATTGGAGTTCGAACTATTGATGATTTTGAAGTAATAGATATTGTCGCTGATAGTAATCCTTATCCTGCATTGCTTGGGATGGATTATAAATCTGATCATTTGGCCATAATTAACCTAAAGAAGAGACAAATGATATTTGAAGGAAACAATATAAGGGTAAATTTTCCCTTTGATCCATTAGAAGGAGCAATATATGCAAAACCAATTAGAGAAGAATATTTCATAGCTGACATAGATTAGATTTATCAAATAACAACAAAGGATTAGGATTTTGTTAATGTAATATCCCCAAATGGGAATATTTAGCAAAGCCTGTTGTAATAACACACTCCTAGGAAATTTGTGCACTAAAATGAGTTTGCAGCTCTTGGATCCCTTAGATCAATGGATCTAGTGTCTAGATCCAAAAGGAGAGCAAAAAAAAATCAAGCTAGGTGTGGTAAATAGACCTCCCACCAGCTAGTCTAGCTGAAAAACACCTAAAGAGAGGGGATGCAACTATATGCAACAAACTGCTTTAGAAATAACGTAGTTAAACTATTTGAGAGCATGAGACCAACATGAAGGTTCATTCTTTAGCTATACATCAGCAAAATAGATTTACAATGCAGCTTATACAGTGTATAACAGAAGGGAAAAGAATAAACAAGAAGAATCCCTCAAAATGAGGGGCTACAACCATGAGAAATAGTGTTATATTCCTAATTAGCCCAAGCTAATAGGAATAATCAATTTTGTTTTGCTTTTCATGCTTATGAATAAAATTGTAAAGGAGGACCAATAATAACTCCTAAACATCAAAATAAATCAATGCTCAATGTGAAACAAGCTAAATCTAAGCTACTTTCCTAAACACACTTAAGTGTGAATGAGGCTGGGCCAATTGACTGGGTCAACAGGACCAAATCCACAACGCTGTCTACATGCAATGTATCTCCTAAAGGCACAACACAGTTCATGTTGGAGGTCACTCATGTGAAGGAGGCTAAATCATCAAGGTGGTTTAGGGTTTGACAAGATTTCCAAATTATAAAAGGAAGAGGAGGACACCAAGGAGGGGGTTGGATATTTGATATTTCTAAAGGTGTTATCTATTTAGACGTTCCTCATTCTCTAGTTGTTTAGCTGAGAATAGTGTTTTTTAGCACTTGGGTGTTCCTGGTCAAGGATCCCACCTCCTTCCTTGAGCAACTCTTAGAGGAGCTTGTTCTATCATGTCCACTATCAGGCTTTGATGCCAAGCTTCTTCTTCCAACTACAATCAGATCCTGTTTAGGATTTGTTTGTCTTTGTAAGCTGCAGCATTGGAGGCTAGATCTATTCAGATCTAGGAAAATCTAGTGCCTTTTCTCAGTGAGTGTGTCTTTTAACCTCCTGGAAGAGTGTACTAGATCATTGGAGCTGCATTTTCAAATCAAGGCATTAGGCCTACTCAGTACTGAAGCTAACAGTGCAATTTCTCTCTCATAACTGTGTTATCTGCAAGAGGGAAGTTGCATGGTGTTTGAGAAACGTTTTGGAGGAGTGATCTCTAGTGTTAAGGGGCTCTCCTTGCACTGTGGTGATCCATGGATTGGCCATCCAATCCATGTTCATTTCAGATCTATTTTGCATCTGGTTCTATTTACTGCAGAAATCCTGAATATTACTGCAGGACTACAACTTAGATCCCAGATCTACTCACTATTGTTTAGGATTTGCTCAGATCCCCAAGGGGAGTGTATTGAGGAGCCCATCTAGTACACAGATTTGTATTAGATCTATATTTTTATGTACAGATATGCTCTAGATATAATTTGTAATATATATCAGCTGTAGCATCAATACAATAACACTGTCAGGCTTTGCAATCCCATTTTTTTGTTGCAACACCTCAATCTTGAAGGTTTCTTCATGTAATTATATCTATCTATTGTATGAACCATGCTATAGATATGATTTACTATAACGCTGTCTATCTATTGTACATTGTATGAACCATGCTATATATATGATTTACTGATGTCCATACCATATTTCATCCATCACCTTCAGAAAATCATGCTGCCTGTGCTTCAATAATTTTTGCAGTAATTAAGTCATGGGGATTGGGTATTTCTAATCCATATCGGGAGTGGGAGATCTGTTTAACATAGGTAGAGTCATTTTTTTTGCTCAAATTTGGTATTTGAGTCCCACATGACCTAAGCTATGATATCCCACCATCACTTGCCCTTATTTTTATGCTCATCTCTGAAATTAACCTTTTTAGGGCATAAATTGCTGCTTTTCCCCAACTTTTGGCTCATATAATGAAGTATAGTTTGTTTTTGTAGCTTGGATTGATGGGTATGTGTTTTTAACACACCCTATGAGCTTATTTAATGCATCATATCCATTACTATGTTTATACATTGCTGCAGTCCCATTATTGGGCATTTTCCTGTCCATTCTAGGTGTGAGAGGCTTGTTTTCCTCACCTAGTGTGCTTGGTTTCTAATTTCCTCTTGGATTTTTTTCTTAGATACTTATATCTAAGGGATCCAAGGGCTAATATGTGTTGTTGTAGCATCCATTCCTGGAAAATTCATTTTCCAGTCATGCCTTGCTGATAGTTCCCATTTTGGGATATTACAGTGGTATTAGAGCATGATCTCTGGCTCAGCCTGTGAGATCTAGATATCAGAAGAATAAAGAAGAATACTGGAGAAATATTACACAGAAGACAAAGAGAAATAGTTTTTTTAACACTCTCTCTTAAGCCATGCATGAATTGAAGGAAGAAATCAGGGGAATGAGAAGTGGAAGACATGCAAATCCCTCAAGGAGTTCTTCTCATGAAGAAAGCCCCAGTACTTCTTATGCTATGTGTGAGCATTCAGCCACACAATCTGATCTACAATGCTATAACATGCCTACTTTCTTGTTGAGAGAAAGAGGAGAAGGAGGAGTGACAGAAGAGGAGATCTCCCTGCTTCTTTTCCAAACCTTGGAAGGTATTAAAGAAGATCTCAAGATGGAAGGGGAGGAGTGTAGAATATTTCTGGAAGGGTTTGAAACAAGCCCTAACTATTTTCATGATGAGTGTGAGCATTCAGCCACACATGCAGATCCTCAGTGCAATCTATTTCCCACATTTACTACAAAGAGGATGGAGGAAGAAGATCCATCACCACATGGAGGTGAAGGGGAAGCCATTGCTTCCATTAGAGGAGCCCCTATATCTTTACAAGGAGTTCCAAATGATTCAACATGTGGGAACCAAAACAAAATTCCGGAGCAACATGCAGTAGTATTGATGGATTGTGAGATGGAAGGAGAGGGAGAGAAGAAGGATCAGCATCAAGGGATGATGAGCATTCACCCTTATATATTTTAGAAGAATTCTACACAAAGGAAGGATATTGCAATACGTAGAGGAGAGAGGGAAAAATTAGTCCACTCATACATGCAGTCCACTTCATATTTTGATGTCTCACTACATGGAGGCATTTCACCCAAGAGGCCACCAGATCTAGAATTGGTGAGAGACATCTTACCATTTGGTTCACCACTCTTGGACCTTGGAAAGGTGAAGAGTTTTGAAGAAGACTTTGGCATGGGGGATGTCAAAGTAGCAGGCAACAGCATGAGGAGAGTTTCACATGTCAGATCACCAGCACTGTCTCTTAGAAGGATTGATCCCTATTGGAGGTCTCAACTCTTGGTAGAGTACTCAAAGGATCTTGGTGCATGCATGAGTCTTGATGACCTAGATGGAGATCTGTTCCTATTGTAGGATCTTCCTGACTAGATCTTCTAGTCTCAAGGAGAAGTTGCTATGTGCAGCACATGAGGACTTCTCTTCTATGCACTTTAATACATATTTCCAGTTGATGGAGGAGTTCACTTGGGAGGGAATCCAACATGACATATCTCAGCATGTGGAGAGATGCATAGCCCGGATGGTAATGAAGAGGAGGTCACAACCACTTCCTTACTTATTGGAGGTGAGGGAGGAATTCCAGTTCAGCCATTTCAGCTCAAGATCTCAAGTGCATGATGGAGGAGGTATAATTTCACATTTTTTATTGTACTTATTTTCCTTTTTTGAGCAGCATGATGTATCAAGAAGATTTGTTCCTTCTTGCATATTGTATAATAATGCACTTTCAGCCTTTTGTAGCATTGAGATTGGCTATCTCATTGGTGGTTTGTGGGGAAAGCCACATGATTCTTGGTGTGCACCATTGACACCACATTGTAACTTCATGTTTCCATCCTATGAGATGACTGTGGCAGTAAACAAGTGGCTAGTAAAGCACTTGTTAACTCTTATTTTGATGCAGGCAAAGGATGCATTGCGCTGCTTCCATGTGAGGAACTATGATTCACTCTCTAGTTGTCATTTGGAAACATGTTTTCATTGTATTTTGCTTCCATATATTTCTGATATGTTTATGTTCATGGGAAGCTTTGTTTAGAGAGTGGGCTTGGAGTTGAAGATGCCCATTGGGAGTATGATTCTCCCTATTTCACATGATGTATGTTTCAGGAGAAACAATAGGCATACCATGATTTCCATATCACCCCTCTTTCCTTCATGTAGGAGGAGCCATTGGGAGAACATGCATTATTTGAGGAGGCACTTCATGGTTGATTCATTTTGTGGGGTAGCTTAGGCCAATTTTGGAGGCCATAACATTTCAGCTCAATATCAGCAACCTCCACACACTTACCATAAATGGAGGGAGAAACTACTTGGATGGACAAATCTAAACTCTCCATTCAGCCCCAACACATTGCATAGATCCGGGGTTGAAGATTTTTATGATGAGCTAACTAGAATGGCTCATTTCATTTGGATGATTACACGGGTGAAGGAGTCACTCATTGGGAACAAGACTTCCCATGTTTTCGTTGCTCCTACCTTGAGGAGGCCATTAAGCAACAAGGAGATCACCACTTGTACCTTCCATTTTCTCATGATGTACACTTTGTTATCCTACACTTGGAGGGAATCATTGGAGGACAGATTCATTGCCTATCATTTTCAGCCATGGTGGGATCCATTAATGAGGCCACAAGAAGAGGAAGGGAGGAATTTTGCTCTACCTTATAGTTGCTTGAGGACAAGCAACATTTTGAAGGGCAAGGACTGTAATATTCCTAATTAGCTCAAGCTAATACGAATATTCAATTTTGTTTTGTTTTTCATGCTTATGAATAAAATTTTAAAGGAGGACCAATAATAACTCCTAAACATCAAAATAAATCAATGCTCAATGTGAAACAAGCTAAATCTGAGCTACTTTCCTAAACACACTTAAGTGTGAACGAGGCTGGGCCAATTGACTGGGTCAATAGGACCAAATCCACAGCGTTGTCTACGTGCAATGTGTCTCCTAAAGGCACAGCGCAGTTCATGTTGGAGGTCACTCATGTGAAGGAGGCTAATTCATCAAGGTGGTTTAGGGTTTAACAAGATTTCCAAATTATAAAAGGATGAGGAGGACACCAAGGAGGGGGTTGGATATTTGATATTTATAAAGGTGTTCTCTGTTTAGACATTCCTCATTCTCTAGCTATTTAGCTAAGAATAGTGTTGTTTAGCACTTGGGTGTTTCTGGTTGGAAATCACACCTCCTTCCTTGAGCAAATCTTGGAGGAGTCTTGTTCTATCATGTCCACTATCAGGCTTTGAGGCCAAGCTTCTTCTTCCAACTACAATTAGATCCTGTTTAGGATTTGTTTGTCTTTGTAAGCTGTAGCAGTGGAGGCTAGATTTATTTAGATCTAGGAAGATCTAGGAAAATCTAGTGCCTCTTCTCAATGAGTGTGTCTTTTAACCTCCTGGAAGAGTGTATTGGATCATTGGAGCTACATTTTCAGATCAAGGCATCAGGCCTACTTAGTACTGAAGCTAACAGTGCAGTTTCTCTCCCATAACTGCATTATCTACAAGAGGGAAGTTGCAGGGTGTTTGAGAAATGTTTTGGAGGAGTGATCTCTAGTGTTAAGGGGCTCTCCCTGCACTGTGTTGATCCATGCACTAGCCATCAAATCCATATTCATTTCAGATCTGATTTTCATCTAGTTCTATTTACTGCAGAATTCCTAAATATTACTACAGGACTGCAACTTAGATCCCAGATCTACTCACTGTTGTTCATGATCTGCTCAGATCCCTAAGGGGAGTGTATTGAAGAGACCATCTAGTACACATATCTATATTGGATCTATCCTTTTGTGTACATATCTGCTCTAGATATGATGTGTAATATATATCAGCTATAGCTTCAATAAAATAACACTGTCATTTTTTGCAGTCCCATTTTGTTGTTGCAGCACCTCAATCTTGAGGGTTTATTCATGTAATTCTTCTATCTATCTATTGTACATTGTATGAACCATGCTATAGATCATATTTGACTATTTGCTACCATATTTTCATCTATCACTCTTAGAAAATCATGCTCGTGTTGGCACATATGGATGACATGTGTTAACTTTTGGATGCGGGCAACCTAATTAATGAAGAAATTGAATGTGCAATGGAAGGTTGATATATATATATAGCAGAATTGAAGACAAAATGACATGGGGAGATTGATGGCAATAGGTATCTTGAATGTGTTATCCTTGATAGCAACCTACTTGATGAAGTTGTCATTTATGGACAAAGAAGTGGCAAAGAATGAGCAGCAAGAAGCAGAGATAGCAGAGAACAAAGGTTAGCATAGAAGAATAGAGGAAGAATGCAGGAGCAGAGACAAGCAGTGACATGAAGCAGAGGTATTTGATTACAGTATCATTCAAGAAGTAGAGAAAGGAATCAGCAGCAGAGACATTAGAGGAAACAGGGACAAAGAAGATAGCAAAGAAGCAGAGAACTATGCAGGATACAGAGTGGGTATCTTTAAAGTATTCAGCATTACATAGGTGATGGCACACTAATAACTAATTGAGAAATGCTCTGAATGAAATTCTATGAAGAGGTTTTGTGGTGAAATTCCTGCGTAAAATTGCCTACTTTGAATATTCAAACCATTCATGAAAGTATGGGTTTAACTCCTGTGAAAAGGCTAGATCACATGTGATCTGTGTGGAGGATTGTTGGGTTATCGGTGTGAATAATCCCATGTGTTCTTTATGAGAGTATCGTTAGCAATTAAGAATTCGGGGTTTGATCATGTCCGTCTGAATCGATTGAAGTTTTTATGGAACTATGGTTAATGCTTGTGAGCACTGTAAAACATAGTCACAAGGGTTATGTATGGTGAAGCTATGCGTCGAAATAGATGAATAAAAGGAAGCACGATGGAACCCTGCGTAGAAGGGCGGAACCACGAAAAGTGAACAGTAAAGAAGGTTTGTTGTTTTCATCGCACCACCTATGCGGAGTGAGTGGTATTTCCTTGGTTGGCTCCGATTCCATAGAACGGGCAACACACGTCCCTGCAAAACCGCCACCACTGTGTGCCATCGCACGGTAACATTCGACCATCACACGTTATAGTTCGATCAATGGATGCCCAGCGATATTGATATGCGCCGCCGATCTGAAAGGGGGCCATCGGACGGTGATCGCTTGATGAAGAAGTGCGGACTATAATGAAGATGCACAAAGGTTAACCAAAGTACGGCAGGCCATCGCACGTTAACGTTCGGCATCACAGATCGAGTGATAAGCATATGTGCCATTGATCTTGGAGGCTCGTGATCCAACAGTGATCGAGCGATGGACTTGCGCGATGTTTATTTTGGTACGGAGGGGCACATATGTGGGCCAGGGATCAAAGGTTTATTGAAATATCAAAACTATTTGAAAGTGTTGGACTTTGTTTATAAAATCCGAAGGGTTTAATGTTGCAAATATATTTATTTGTCAATTTCTTTAAATTGATAAATAAATTAAAAAGAAATCAAGAGCCCCGTGGAATAATCTAAAGGGAATACCATTAGCAATTGAATGGTTTTTGACCCATGGTTTAATAAAGGAGAAAACTATATAAGGTGATGAGAATCACAGGAAGAAGGTGTGCATGCGAGAGGGTTAATAACGAACGAATCTCTTTGAGAGATATCTATATGAAGAAACTCTGATATATCTGAATCGATGATGCACCGGTGAATATGATGATCTCTAGATCAGATGATGATTGATCCCTGGTTTAATCGACTAACGAAATCATGAAGAACGTGTGCATGAGGAAAGGTTTTGAATGATTACTTCACTCTGAAGTATACCTGTATGGAATGGGTAACAGTCTGCTGAAAGATCTGGATGAATAAATCTGATAGACTGCAAGGTATGTTGATGTGGTAGCACTAAGGGTCGAAGCCTTCAGTGAGGGGGTTGTAGCTCCCTTCTAGTGGTAGCTGGTAAACGAGAGTAGGGGGTAGTTGCTCCCTTCCAAGAGAGGCTGGTAAACAAGAGAAGGTTGTAGCCTTCTGCAGGTGGGTGCCTGCGTGCTGGTATGAGTCTGCACCAGCATAAAATTGTAAGAAGTTTTCTCTATAATAATAAATATTGAAGATTGAGCTTACAGCAGCAGTGGTTTTCTCCTGAATTGAGTTTCCACCTTAAATCCTGGTGTTCATATGTGTTTTTTATGTTTGATGATCTGTTCTGTTGTTTTTGTTCATGCTTAATGCTTATCTGATGCAATGATCTTAGTAAAGACATAATAAGATATCTAGACATACATGTTGGATGTAGTACTGTAACATATGGTGTTAATGGAAAGAAAAGAAAATATTGTTTAGCCCTAAATACTTATTCACCCCCCCCCCCTCTCAGTATTTTTCCCAACAATTGGTATCAGAGCAGGTCCTTCTAAAAAGCTTAGCCGCTAGAAGGAAGATCAATCAAGATGAGCAATCAAGATGGAACAACATCTATCAGGCCTCCACTCTTCAATGGAAACAATTTAATATTCTGGAAAACAAGGATGAGATCCTATCTTCAGTCTTTGGGAGCATATGTATGGGCTATGGTTAAAGGAGGATATCAATATCCAGTTGCAGTACCAACAGATCCAACAGAAAGAAAGAATTACGAAACAAATGCAAAAGCGGTCAATGCTCTGTTAGGAAGTCTAACTGAATTAGAATTTGTCAAAGTCATGTAGCTGAATACAGCAAAGGACATATGGGACAAAATCATTCTGAGTTATGAAGGCGATGCAAAGGTAAAAAGTGCTAAACTCCAAACTCTCAGAATTCAATATGAGAATCTAAAAATGAATAACGAGGAGAGCATTTCCAATTTCTTTTTACGTCTTGATGATATTGTAAACCGTATGAGAAATCTGGGAGAAAAAATAACCGAATCTACTTTGGTAGAGAAAATTTTAAGATCACTAACTACCAAATTTGAGTCAAAAGTTTCTGCTCTTGAAGAAAAACAGGATCTTCAAAATCTTACTGTAGTGCAACTTCATGGCATACTAACTGCTTATGAAATGAGAAGAGGAGGATCATCTGAAGTCAAAGAAGCCGTCTTTAGAGCTTCTACAAAACAGAAAGAAGTACAAGAAAGGGAAAGAAGTACAAGAAATAGAGAGATCAGGGTATATCTCAGAAGAAGATGAGGTAAATTTTGTAAAGAAACTTCAACTTGGTACAGGACATTTTAGAGGTAAGCTTCCTTTCAAATGTTTTTCTTGTGGTAGAGTTGGTCATTATGCTGCTAAGTGTCCTCACAAACAAACACATGAAAAGGGAAAGGAAGTAGCAAAATGGAATAAGAACCGGTTTAGCTCTAGAAAAAATTACTATACTCATGAAGACAGTGATGGATTATCTGACAGTGAGGAAGAAAGTGAACAAAATCTTAGGCTCTTCATGGCATTTGAAGAAGAATCTAAAGAAGAAAGAGATACTTTTATGGATGCTTTAGAGGATAAATATTTTCTTGATGAAATCAATCAACTTAAAATATGCTTAGAAGAAAGTAAGATAACCATAGAAACTATGAAAAATCAGCTTGAAGAAAAGGAGAAGCACAATGAGAAATTAGAATGTGAAACAGTAAGTCTAGGGAAAGAAATTGAGAAAGTAAAGACTTTGAATCTTAGATTTGCTAAAGGATCTGAAACCTTAGATGAAATTATCAAGGTACAACGTTCTCCATTTATAAATACAAGTCTTGGATACATCGGAGAACCTTCTCAAACTTCAGTACCAAATTATCTAAAAGCGGCTATAGCCAGTCAACAAGGGAATAAATATTCTTCTCAGAATTCGGCACCAAACTATCCAAAAGCAGCTACGACTAGTATACAACATTCTGACACTCAGCAAGGGAATAAAGATTCTTCACAAGTAAAGCATGACTATCTCAATTCAAAGAACACTATCAAGAATACTTTTCAAAGAAACACCAACCAACAGATAAATTCAAGTAGAATATTTTATGATCGTAGAAATTATTTCTTCAATGGACAATGTTTCTCATGTCACAATTTTGGTCATAAAGCTGCTCAATGTGTTGCATATAAAACAATCATGACAAGAGAATCAAGGAAGAAAAGGATTGACATTGGAACAAAAAATAACACCTATAACAACTTTTCTCCTCTTCAAAATGAAATTGAATGTACTTATTGCAATAACTTTGGCCATGAAGAATCTGAATGCAGGAGCAAAGTCCAGCCAAAAGAACATTCTCCTTCAAGCTCCAAAGTGTGGAAAAAGAAGGAATTACAGATTGAAAATTGTGGCATAGCTTTATTTGTAGAAGGTGAAGAAAATCAATGGTACATTGACAGTGGATGTTCAAAACACATGACAGGTGACAAAAACAAACTTCTTGCATATAGTGCTCTAGAAAAGGAAAAGAATGTTACATTTGGAAATGATACTCCTGATGTCATTAAGGGAAAAGGGTCTGTTTTCTTAAAAGAAAAGGTGAAAGCTAATAATGTCATGTATGTGGATGGACTAAAGCATAATCTGCTAAGTGTAAGTCAAATGTGTGATCAAGGAACTAAAGTTGGTTTTAGTTCAAAATAATGTGTGGTACATGATCTTGAGACAGGTAAAGAAATTATAAAAGGAAGCAGAACTCCAAGAAATCTGTATATATTGAAGAACTGCAAAGAACAATGCTACTTGAGTAAATCTTCAGAAAACTGGTTGTGGCATAGAAGGTTGGGGCATCTGAGCTTCTCTCAAATCAACAAATCAAGCAGACTTAAAGCTGTTCGTGATCTTCCCAATATTACTCCACCTAAAAATATCATATGAAAATCTTGCCAATTCGATAAGCAGACCAGAGTGCAATTCAATGCCAAAGAAGGATCATCAATTAAGCCTCTTGAACTCATTCATACTGACATATGTGGACCTATGAGGAAAAATTCACCACGAGGTGAACAATAATATATTTTATTCATTGATGATTTCACTAGAATGTGTTGGATTGGGTTGCTTAAACACAAAGATGAAGCATTTGAGAAGTTTCAGATCTTCAAAGCACTAGTTGAAAATGAATTAGATCTAAAAATCAAGTGCCTTAGATCTGATCAAGGAGGAGAATATACATCAGATGAATTCATGGAATTTTGTGAACAACATGGCATAAAAAGACAATTTTCTGTAGCTGGCACTCCACAACAAAATGGTGTAGCAGAAAGAATGAATAGAACAATTCAAAAAATGGCTAGAGCTATGCTTGATGATTCCGGAACACCTGATACATTTTGGGGAGAAGCAGCACATACAGTAGCAAATATTCTTAACAAAGCACATGTTCATGTAAATAGTGATCAAACCCCATATGAACTATGGTATGGTAAACCTCCCACTGTAAAGTATTTTAGAGTTTTCAGAAGCAAATTCTTTATAAAAAATAATGATGAAAAACTTGGCAAGTTTGAACCCAGAGCAGATGAAGGAATTTTTCTTGGTTACTCCTCTAGGAGTAAAGCATATAAATGTTACAATAAAAGGCTTCGGAAAATTGTTGAATGTAGTGATGTCGTTATTAATGAGTCTCCTGCAGCTCCAAAAGAATAAAAACAAACAACAGATGAGGAATATGATGACATATATCCTTCTACATCAAATAGGAATGATATAGACAGTGAACCCAATGAAGAACCCAAAGATGAGTTATCTGAAAAGGCTCCATCCAGATATCAAAAGAATCATCCAGAATCTCAAATTTTGGGAGATAAGGGATCAGGAGTACAAACAAGAAAGACTCTTGTAGGATCATCTAGCTATCTAGCATTTTTATCCACTGTTGAACCACACAATGTCAATCAAGCTAGCAAAGATGAATGTTGGATTCAAGCCATGAACGAAGAACTTGATCAAATTGAAAAGAATCACACTTGGGAATTAGTACCAAGACCCCATGACAAAAATGTCATTGGAACTAAATGGATATTCAAAAACAAGTTAAATGAGAATGGGGAGGTTATAAGAAATAAAGCTAGACTTGTTTGTAAGGGGTATGCTCAGTAAGAAGGTATAGACTTTGAAGAAACCTTTGCTCCTGTAGCTAGACTTGAAGCCATAAGAATGTTTCTTTCTTTTTCAAGATTCCAACAAATCAAAGTTTATCAAATAGATGTTAAATCTGCTTTTCTCAATGGAGATCTAGAAGAAGAAGTTTATATAGAACAACCAAAAGGATTCATTTTGGGAAATGATGAAAATCTTGTTTGTAGACTTAAAAAGGCTCTATATGGTCTCAAACAAGCTCCAAGGGCATGGTATTATCGTCTTGACAAATATCTTCATCAACAAGGATTTTCAAAGGGGTCTGCTGATAGCAACTTATACACAAAAGCTGAAAATGATAAACTATTGATTGTGGTTGTATATGTTGATGATATCATTTTTGGAAGTAATGAAGAATCTATGAGTCAGAAATTTTCTTCTGATATGCAGCAATAATTTGAAATGTCTTTACTTGGGGAACTAACATTCTTTCTTGGCTTACAAGTGCACCAAGAAACAGATGGCATATTCTTATCACAAACAAAATATCTTAAGCAAATTCTGAAGAAGTATGGCATGGAAGAGTGCAAACCTGTAAGTACCCCAATGATAACTGGATGTAATCTCAGTTCTCATGATGATTATCCCACAATGAATCAACCAGAATACAAATCTATGATAGGAAGTCTACTTTATATCACTGGGACTAGACCAGACATCATGCATGCAATTGGGATTGTTGGACGATTCCAAGCTAATCCAAAAGAGTCTCATCTTCAGGCTGTCAAAAGAATATTCAAATATCTACAAGGAACTCAAGACTTTGGACTTTGGTATCCAAAGAATGCTGATCTCACTCTTCAAGCTTACACTGATGCAGATTGGGCTGGAAATGTTGATGATAGGAAAAGCACTAGTGGTGGTGCATTTTACATGGGGCCCCGGTTAGTATCTTGGTTCAGCAAGAAGTAAAGCTCCATTGCCTTATCTACAATAGACGCAGAATATGTGGCTGTAGCATCATGTTGCACTCAACTTCTTTGGATGATGAAAACCCTACAAGACTTTCAAATCAAATGTTCACCTCCTATCTCTGTTATGTGTGATAATACAAGTTCCATCAGTATCTCAAATAATCCTGTTATGCATTCCAAGACCAAGCACATTCCCATCAAATATCACTTCTTACGAGAACAAGTGCTTGAGCAAAAGGTGAAATTGGAGTATGTTTCCTCAAAAGAACAAGTTGTTGATATATTTACCAAACCTCTACCCAGGGAAGCATTCGAATATCTGAGACAGAAGCTGGGAGTAGTTTCTGCCATGCAAAAGATCAGGTCTACTTAATTTCAGAAGATTAAATTGGTTGTGAGGTGTTGTTAAGCATCTCTGAATGCACAGGCTAAGGGGGAGCATTGGTCATGTGGCAAGGATGCATTATTTGCTGTGGTCTGATCTCATGATTGAGATTCTTTGGTTTTGATTGTATGAGTTATTTCTATAATGAGATGAAAATGTATGTTAAGACCTATGATATTCAGTCATATGAGGACTTCTTCAAATTTGTAAATCCACTTGATTGGATCATTGGTATGAGTCACTGGTGATTGGAAAGGTTATAGAGTCATGTACTTCATCGAAAAATATGGTTGAAGATCCAGTGTGAACTCAGGGGGAGCATGATAAATTCAGTACACTTCAGAGCATGGTTTGGTTTTGATCTAACCTTTGCCCTTGATGTTAAAGGGGGAGAGTATCATGTTGTTTGAATAATGGTGATAATCATTGTATCTATCTGTTGTGGTGATCAAACACCATCATGGTTGCCATCAAGTCCAAAGGGGGAGATTGTTGGCAATATGATGCAATGTGTTGTCCTTGATGGCAACCTAATTAATGAAGAAATTGAATGTGCAATGGAAGGCTGATATATATATAGCAGAATTGAAGACAAAATGACATGGGGAGATTGATGGCAATAGGTATCTTGAATGTGTTATCCTTGATAGCAACCTACTTGATGAAGTTGTCATTTATGGACAAAGAAGTGGCAAAGAAGGAGCAGCAAGAAGCAGAGATAGCAGAGAACAAAGGTTAGCATAGAAGAACAGAGGAAGAATGCAGGAGAAAAGACAAGAAGTGACATGAAGCAAAGGTATTTGATTACAGTATCAGTCAAGAAGCAGAGAAAGGAATCGACAGCAGAGACATTAGAGGAAATAGGGACAAAGAAGCAGAGAACTATGCAGGATACAGAGTGGGTATCTTTAAAGTATTCAGCATTGCATAGGTGATGGCACAGTAATAACTGATTGATAAATGCTCTAAATGAAATTCTGTGAAGAGGTTTTGTGGTGAAATGCCTGCGTAAAATTGCCTACTTTGAATATTTGAACCATTCGTGAAAGTATGGGTTTAACTCCTGTGAAAAGGCTGGATCACATGTGATCTGTGTGGAGGATTGTTGGGTTATCAATGTGAATAATCTCGTGTGTTCTTGATGAGAGTATCATTAGCAATTAAGAATCCGGGGTTTGATCATGTCCGTCTGAATTGATTGAATTTTTTATGGAACTATGGTTAATGCTTGTGAGCACTGTAAAACATAGTCACAAGGGTTATGTATGGCGAACCTATGCATCAAAATAGATGAATAAAAGGAAGCGCGACAGAACTCTGTGTAGAAGGGCGGAACCACGAAAAGTGAATAGTAAAGAAGGTTTGTGGTTTTCATCGCACCACCTATGCGGAGTGAGAGGTATTTCCTTGGTTGGCTCCGATTCCATAGAACGGGCGACACGCGTCCCTGCAAAACCGCCACCACTACACGCCATCGCACGGTAACATTCGACCATCGCACGTTATAGTTCGATCAATGGATGCCCAGTGATATTGATATGCACCGTCGATCTGAAAGGGGGCCATCAAACGGTGATCGCTTGATGAAGAAGTGCGGATGATAATGAAGATGCACAAAGGTTAACCAAATTACGGCAAGCCATCGCACGTTAACGTTTGGCATCAGAGATCGAGCGATAAGCATATGTGTTGTTGATCTTGGAGGCTCGTGATCCAACGGTGATCAGGCGATGGACTTGTGCAATGTTTATTTTGGTACGGGGGGGGTGCATATGTGGGCCAGGGGTCAAAGGTTTATTGAAATATCAAAACTATTTGAAAGCGTTGGACTTTGTTTATAAAATCCAAAGGGTTTAATGTTGCAAATATATTTATTTGTCAATTTCTTTAAATTGATAAATAAATTAAAAAGAAATCAAGAGCCCCGTGGAATAATCTAAAGGGAATACCATTAGCAATTGAATGGTTTTTGACCCATGGTTTAATAAAGGATAAAACTATATAAGGTGATGAGAATCACAAGAAGAAGGTGTGCATGTGAGAGGGTTAATAACGAACGAATCTCTTTGAGAGATATATGTATGAAGAAACTCTGATATATCTAAATCGATGATGCACCGGTGAATATGATGATCTCTAGATCAAACGATGATTGATCCCTAGTTTAATCGACTAACAAAATCATGAAGAACGTGTGCATGAGGAAGGGTTGTGAATGATTACTTCACTCTAAAGTATATCTGTATGGAATGGGTAATAGTTTGCTGAAAGATCTGGATGAATAAATCTGATAGACTGCAAGGTATGTTGATGTGGTAGCACTAAGGGTCGAAGCCTTCAGTGAGGGGGTTGTAGCTCCCTTCCAGTGGTAGCTGGTAAACGAGAGCAAGGGGTAGTAGCTCCCTTCCAGGAGAGGCTGGTAAACAAGATAAGTTTGTAGCCTTCTGCAGGTGGGTGCCTACATGCTGGTATGAGTCTGCACCAGCATAAAATTGTAAGAAGTTTTCTCTATAATAATAAATATTGAAGACTGAGCTTACAGCAACGGTGGTTTTCTCCCGAATTGGGTTTCCACCTTAAATCCTGGTGTTCATATGTGTTGTTTATGTTTGATGATCTATTCTGTTGTTTTTGTTCATGCTTAATGCTTATCTGATGCAATGATCTAATTAAAGATATAATAAGATATCTGGACATACATGTTGGATGTAGTACTGTAACATATGGTGTTAAGGGAAAGAAAATAAAATATTTTTCAGCCCTAAATACTAATTCACCCCCCCCCCCCACCCTCTCAGTATTTTTCCCAAGATCCTGTGCTTTAGTAATTTCTGCAGTAATTAAGTCATGGGGATTGGGTATTTCTAAGCCATATCGAGAGTGGGAGATCTGTTTAACATAGCTAGAGTCATTTTTTTTTGCTCAAATTTGTTATGTGAGTCCCACATGACCTAAGATATGAGATCCCACCGTCACTTTCCCTTATTTTTACACTCATCTCTGAATTAAACCTTTTTAGGGCATAAATTTCTGATTTTCCCCAACTTTTGGCTCATATAATGAAGTACAGTATGCTGTTGTAGCTTGGATTGATGTATATGTGTTTTTAACACACCCTATGACCTTATTTAATGCTACATATCCATTACTGTGTTTATACATTGCTGCAGTCCCATTACTGGGCATTTTTCCATCCATTCTAGGTGTGAGAAGCTTGTTTTCCCCTCCTAGTGTGCTTGGTTTCTGATTTCCTCTTGGATTTAGGTCTCAGATACTTAGATATAAGGGATCCAAGGGCTCATATGTGTTTTTGTAGAATCCATTCCTGGAAAATGCATTTTCCAATCATGCCTTGCTGACAGTTCCCATTTTGGGATATTACAAATAGAGGAATAAGCTTGATATCGTTATTTTCATTGGCTGAAGTAGTAGTTGAATACATCTCAAATATAGAGCATATCTGTACACAAAATGATAGATCCATTTTAGATCTGTATACAAGAAAGGCTCCTTTATACACTCTCCCTGGTGATTTCAGCAAAACATGAATAACATTGAGTAGATCTGAGATCTAAGTTACAGATCTGCAGTAATATTCAGAAAATTCCAAAGCATATGATGTACAACATATCAGATATAAACTAACATGGATTAGATGGCAAATCCACGAATCACCACAATGAAAGGAAGAATCCAATCACTAGAGATCTCTCCTCCAAGATGATGCCAAAATTCCCTGTAACTCTGCTCTTGCAAATAAAGCAGTCTTGGAAGAGGAACTACGTTGTAGGCTCTAAGTATGCTTTGGCCTGATGCCAAAATATGGATCTAAAGCTCCAAGGGTCTAGAACACTCTTTTTAAAGGGATAGAAGAGTTTCACAATGAAAAGGGGCACTAGAGATGCATAGATCTGAAGAGATCTATCCTCCACTTGCTGCAACTCACAAGGACAACCCAATCCTAAGTAGGATCAGCACTGTAAGTGCAAGATGAAGCTTGGCCAACTACCAGATAGTGGACAATACAAACAAGGCTCCTCCAAGAGTTTCTCTAGGAAGGAGGTGGGATTCCCACACAGGAACACCCAATGATAAGCAGCATTACTCTTAGCTAAACAGCAGAGAATGATATATGTCTAATCAGACAATATATTGAGAAATTTACATAATCAAAAACCCTCTTATGCTGCTCTCCTCTTCCTTTTATAAGATGAAAACCTTGTCAAACCCTAAACCACTTCAATGAATTAGCTCCTTTCACATGTGGAGCCTCCATCTAAAACTGCGATGTCCATCCATGAGGTACATTGCATCTAGACTACGCTGTAGATTTGGTCAAGGTTGACCCAGTCTCATAGCTCAACCCCATTCACACCTGCAAGTGTTTTTTTTACATGGCCTAGATTTATCCCTGTTCACATGGGCATTTATTTATTCATGGTTTTCAGTAGTTTTACATGCCCTCCTTTATTCATTTATTCATGCAACAGAAAATGAAACAAAAATGTATATTCCTCTTAGCTTAGGCTAAGTAGGAATATTATAGTTAACCCTACTATAGAAGGCAATTTAAGTTGGGAGCAGGATATTTCTTGTACCTCAGACTCAAAAGAAGAGTTGGATAACTAGCAGAATAGGCTACATGAAGTGACCACAAGACGTTTTGCAAGAATGACCAAATCATTTCGGTGTATAATGTCTGAGGTATGTGACTTTCCTTCCTATTTTGGTCTAGGTGATATAAATACTTTTCTTAATTATTATGAGGAGCGACTTCTGGAAAATAAAAGGTCATTAGCCTTAGATTTAGCCCTAAAATATATCCCTTCTATATGGTGGAATGCACACAAGAAAAATATAGAAGGATGGAAGGAATGTTGAAGATTTATGTGGATAAGATTTGGGTAGATAGAAACAGAGATGGAGATAAAATATGATGTTCAAACTAGTCTTAGGGAAAATATTTAGCTACACACTACAACATGGAAGGATATTCCACAACAAGACTGGGTACATGGATTCATTCATACATTGGAGGAAATCCCTAAGAATTGGTACCTAGAAATAGAGCTTCGACATGGTACTAAGAATTGGGCAAACATGGTGGATGGTATGATATTGACATTTATCTTTGAGGATGATTTCCTATACATAGATTTGGCCCTTCATACAATAAGGAAGAAGAAGAAGATCTTTGAGAATGTAACCTTTCTGACATGGAAACAACCTGATTGGGTGGCGCATATAGAAAATGCAATGGAATGCTATAACATTACTGGAAATGAAGAATAAGATCCTCGCAACATCAACACATTAGAGTCAAAAGGGTATAGTGAAATAAGTGGACCTGAATTAGATATTCCATACATAGCAAAGCCATTGAAGACACAAAAGGTGAACATAGGATCAGAGAAGGAACCAAAGTTCACAACAATAGGAGACTATTGGGATGAGGAAATAGTTAATAAAGTTACAGGCTAATTCATGAATATCAGGACCAAGTTTTCATAAATCAAGGGTATAGTGGGAGATATGGGAGTCATGAAGATTCCTCTTAAGCCTGATGCAAAGAGAGTCAAGCAAATGCCTTATAGGCTTAATCCAAAATATAAGGTAAAAGTGAAAGTAGAGATTGATAAGATGAAGTAGGAATTATTGAGATTGTGGAAGAATCAGAATAGGTAAGTCGTATGGTGGTGCAAGAGAAGGAGACTCAAGGAGAAATTAGGATATGTGTTGATAAGAGGAAGTTGAATGATGCATGTCTACATGATCCATTCCCTATCCCTTTCACATATGAAGTGATCGAAAATGTATAAGGTTAGGAAGCCTACTCATTTACAGATGGATTCTCAGGTTATCATCAAGTTAGGATTGCACCTAAAGATCAACATAAGACCACATTTTCTAAAGAATGGGGCTCATATCAATACATAGTGATGCCTTTTGGATTGAAGAATGCCCCTACTATATTTTCTAAAGTGTTGGTCGCAGCTTTTAAGGAGTACATTCACTATTTTTTAGAAGTATACTTTGATGATTGGACAAAATTTGGACTATTGAGAAAACATGTTGGAGATTTGAGGCTTATGCTCGACACGTGTAGACAATATCACATCTCTTTGAACTTAAAGAAGTGCATATTTTGTGTACTTTTGGCATATTGTTGAGGCATATTGTTTGTAAAAAAGGATGAATGGTGGACCCTACTAAGATTTATATCACTGTGAATTTGCCTCCACCGAAGGCAGTAAGACAAATTCACACTACATTGGTACATACAGGATATTATAGGAAGTTCATCAAGAGGTATGCATAGATCACTTCACCTATGGAGAAATTGTTGAAGAATGATGTAAATTTTCAATGGGGTGAAGAATGTTAGAAGAGCCTCAACATATTAAAGGAAAAGATGATAACTGGGCATACACTAGTGCTCCCTGATTGGAATAAGGAATTTCATGTGCATGTGGATTCATCTTGCATAGCTTTGGGAGTGGTACTAGTACAACCTAGTGTAGGAGAGATTTATCATCATGGAGCTTTCACAAGTAGAAATTTATCTAAAATCAAGAAGAATTACACCACTACAGAAAAGGAAGTTCTAGCCGTGGTGTATGCTTTACAGAATTTTAGACATTATTTGTTGGGATCACACTTTAAGAAGTTCACAAGTCATTTTGCACTGAAGTATTTGGTTAATAAGCATGTCTTCGGAGGAAATATTTGCATGGTTATTGTTATTCCAAGAATATGATTTTTAGATCATTGTTAAACCAGGAATACTAAATGCAAGGCATCACCATCTGTCAAGACAAGAAACAAGGGAAGAACCAACCAACATAGAAGATAATCTCCCGATGCATATTTATATGCAATCAAAGTGGTAGATGACCACTTCGTAGATATCATTCACTTTTTGAGTAAAGGAATGGCTCCTTTATAATATACCACACAACAAAAGAAAGAATTGGTAGTAAAGGAAGTTGAATTTTCATTAATAGTGGGAAAATTATATAAGATTGGGCCAAATGAGATACTATGGAGATATTTTCCTAAACATGAAAGACAGATGATTCTAGCAGAAGCTCACGAGGGTGCAATTGGTGGACACTATGAAGGAAAGGATACTATGCTGAATATTTTGAGAGCTGGATTGTTGTGACCTACACTCCATAGAGATGCAAAGAAGTAATGTAAATCATGTGATGTGTGTCAAATAATAAAAAGGCCTTCAAGAAGATATGAGATGCCATTGGTACCACAGGTTACATTGCAAGCCTTTGATAAGTGGGCCATTTATTTTGTTGGACCCATCAACCCACCTGGAAAGAGGACTAGTGCAAGGTACATAATTACAATGATTAATTACCTGACAAGATGGGCTAAAGCACAACCAGTAAGGGGATGCAGCACAAATACTGCAGGAAAGTTTATTTTTGAGTACATATTGTCTAGATTTAGATGTTTGAAGGTTTTGATGAGTGATCAAGGCTCACACTTCCTGAATAATACTATTGAAGCATTGACTGAGGAGTTCCAAGTTTATCATCAGAAGAGTACCCTTTATCACCCCCAGTCCAATGGAACAATGAAAGCATTTAATAAGATTTTGGAGAATGCACTTACTAAGGTACGAAATGTGAAAAGAGATGACTGAGATCTTATAATTCCAGTTGTGTTATGGGATTATAGTACCACATGCAAGAATTTGACAGGTTAAACAACCGTCATATTGGTTTATGGGAAAGAAGTTGAGATGCCCATGGAGTACATTATGCCTAGCTTGAAGATTGTAGCTTTTATAGATATGGTAGACCCTGATATAGTGGAGGAGAGAATGTCATAGTTGCTTGCCTCAGAGGAAGATAGATTTATAGAAGGATTCCATCAGCCGGTACAGAAAGTAAGGGAAAATTCATGGCATGCTAGAAATATCAACTAGAATAATTTCAAGGAAAGATAACTTATTCACTTATATGACAATAAGTTTGTAAAATTTCCAGGAAAATTCAAAATGCATTGGTTGGGCCCATCCATTATCAAGCATTATATTACTGATTGAGGCATAATTCAATTAGAGAAGTTAAATGGAGAATTTATTCAAGGAAGAGTAAATGGTTGTAGATTAAAGTTATACAGGGATGACCCTTCCCCTGCAGCTTTTCTTTGAAGAAGAAAGGAGAAATTCTTAGTGCCACTTGCAGTTGAAAGTGGGCACTACACTATAAATTGCACTGCAAAAAATAGCTTTTATGTAGAAATTTACTTCGTTATAGCCTAAACTATGCCAAACTTCATAAGAGTTGACACGTAAGAAGAGTTGTTCAATACAATATGGGATGCATCAAAGTTCACCGAGAAAATATGACCGCTAGAAGGGAAAATTTCCATTGAAAGAGCGGAAATGTTTATTTATGAAGACATGTTGAAAATATCCATGAATGGATATGTCATTAATGAACACAATCGAAACACAATCGAAGGTAATTATGAGGTTATAAGTTCAATATTTCTATAAAAATCCGAGTCCCACCAAGATTTGGCACTTTGTTGAATTGACAATTCAAGCTGTGATAGTGCAGAGAAGTTGTAGAATTTGCTAAATTTGCAGAAGTCATATGAATCCTGAAGAATTCATTCGCATATTCAAAGAGAAATTTTTATTAGGAATTATGGAAGAAACCACAGATACACCCGTAGCAACCACTGAAGCACCCGCAGTATCATTTTCACCCATAGCAACATCGCAACAAGCTAAAAAATGTAGATCTCCATAGAAGAAACCAAACAAGGAAGAAATAAAGAAGAAAAAGAAAGAAAAAATCTCTGTCAAACCTCAATATAAACCTGAACAAATTAGGGACAACAATGAAGAGGCAGAGCAAGTGGAAACAGAGAGCGCAACACTTCTATCACCTATTCCACCATACATGCCACCCAGAAATCCAAATGTGAAACCAGTGAAAGACTCAAAGGATTCAAAGTATGGCACCCTTACACCATTGTTGCCAGAGAAAGTGTCATTTTATGGAGAATTACTTGGGAAAATTCTGCAGTTTAACTTCCCAGACTCCAACTTTATTAATGGGAACAAATACCCATAGTTCATGCCAGGAATATATTTGAAGAAATTACACTACCCGGAAAATGGTGTGATAAGGCTAGAACCACAACAGTGGGCGACTGGGTTGCAGCAGTCTGGTTTATTAAACATGTTGAATGTGGCGCACTTAGGTAGAAGCTCAGGGAGCATATCCTGTGTAGGAAAATTTCTTGTACTGATACATGATGGATGCCTTTGGATGCGAAAAAGGATCCCCATTGATGAAATGTTGATATCAATAATTATAAGGTTTCCCTATTAAGGACAAGACCCCACAAGAAGAATTTGTGGGAAAATAACAAGATAAAGCGATAGATCAAAATATGAAGGAAAATTTTGGATTGGTAAAAGGGAAGCAAGGATATGACATCAATTCAATCAACGACCAAGGAGTTTGCTTCATCGTGCACATATTAGTTGGGAAGATAATGAGAAAATGTTTCACAAATTAAGTCTCTACAGTGGTGGTTTAATTAGCTACGCAGTGCACGAACAAGGTGCAGTACAACTAGGTTGGTTACCTCTACAAGGAATTTCTGGATGAATGTTGTGAAGTCCGGGAGGAAGGTATGGCATTCCACTATGCATGGTTGATTTTCATTATAGCAATGTTGGCATGGAAAGAGCCATAGGACTTGTAGTTTCCTCCAATGGCTTCATATTTTTGTGAATATGTGTGGTATGCCTTACTATGGTATACAAATGAGCCATAAAGAGCATAGAAAAACATGATGCTTTTTGTGATTTATCATATGGACTTGCATATGTTTGTAAACTAGCATCCTCACCTTTCTTCAAGCTTGTATGATCAATATAAATTTGTTGCAAAGTTCAAGACTTATTTTCAAAGAGTATATGTGCAGGCCCGAAGAGATGCAATGAAGGCATGGAATCCTCTACCATACTCACTCACAAAATATGATCTTATTGCAATAATACAACATTTTCCCATAGAATGGATGATTGTGTTGGAGAAAGGTGAAAAAGGTAGTGAGACAGAGGAGGACACAACAAAGCCAAGTGGAAAATATAAAGACAAGGATGAACAAGAGGAAGATTAGGAGGAGGAACATGACAAGGATCAACAGGATCCTCTAGGGGGTGATCAGAAAACTAAGGATTCTAATAAGGAAGAGAAAGAAAAGAGGAAGACACATGATGAATTTTCCAAGAGGATAAAAAAGAAGCAGAAGGCAGATAAAATGAAGGATATAATGCCACTAGTCCTCACTGAGGGGGACTTGGATCAAATTGGGGACAAAGTTTAGGAGGTGATGATAGAATCATGGAATAGATTAGAAGACTACTATGGTGCACTTCTAACCAGTGTCACAGCACGCATCGCTAAACTCAAGATTTTGGCACAGATAGTTAGATAGTCAGCGTAAATAGTGGAGAAAAGTGGAGAGGAAAGAGAAATGCAGTCTACACTTTAGATGTGGATGACACAGATGCCTGTCATGACCCTGCACTTCAACTTCATTGAAGTACAACATTAGGAAAAATAATGGAGGCATGTAAGTATGAACATTGAAGCGCTACCACAAAAAATACTACATCAACTGCATTAATAAATAATAGACAAGCTCAAGAATCGTGAGTAGCTAACTTCAAATGTGAACATTCAATTAGAAAGGGAGTGAGCTTTGATGAAGCAGAAGCTCAACCAAGAAATCCAAGAAAAGGAGCAGGAAGTGCAACAACAATAGAAATTGAAAGATGTGATTGAAGCAACATGCATGGAGGTTCTAGAAATAAATGTCTAAGAGGAGGAACTAGTAGAAGAAAAGGTCGTGAAGCTTGACCTTGCGATAAAAGGGTACAAGGAAAAAATTTTAGAAGTGAAATTTTCTTACGAAATGAATATCAGTGAGCTGAAAATGAATCTGTAGCCATCCACACCACCAGAAGTTCGAGAATAGAGGGAGATCGACCTAAAAGTTGCAGTGACAGGCATCTCTGCGACAGTGGCAGATTGTGGAAAGTTGTTGGACGAGATTTTGTAGATTTGGACTTCACCTTTAGGAATATCTAAATGTAGAGAAAATACAAGGAGACATTCAAAAGAAGTAACAACAATTGGAGGAAATTTAGGCAACTATGAAGATCGTGCGAGTCTCACGGAAGCTTGCCACAATTAGTGAAGGAAAGGTCCTCTAGAAGCAGATAGAAGAGCTAAGAAGGGAATAACAGGTTTTGATAGAGAGCTTAACATGACAGGATGATGCTCTCCAACTGTCTCAAGAAGTGTATGGGAAGCTTCAAGAGTTTCGACAGAAAGAAGAGGCAGCGTTGAAGAAGATTGCAGGACCATTAACATAAGAACTATTGGAGGAAGTGCATAGGGAAGAAAAGCAGGTTGTAGACATTTTGCAACAATTCAACAGCGTGTGCAACAACATCACAACAAAAATCAGAGGTGAATCAGCTGAGTGACTTGGGAAGATTCACATGTGAGTCTTGGGGGCCTGTTGAGTGCAACCCAACTTGGCCTAAATTTTGGCAAAGACTCCACATTTTGTGGAGCAAAGCATGCATTGAAGCGTGAAGTGGACCGCGTAGTAGGATATTTTAATATATTGTGCGGTAGTGAAGGGCTTCAGGGTGGGTTGAAGCCCCATAGTTTTTTAAAGTGCACAATTTTGTAATGGGTTTTGGGCTATAGTTGATTGTTTTAGGGAGTCCATGGTATTTGGACCATGGTATTGTAATGATGTAGCCCCTCAATGATCCAATTTCCTCAGCTACCGGATTTACCCATGATATTTTACTTCTATGATGTTGTTAGAATTGAATTTAAAAGAGAATAAATAATTGCATATGCATGCTTAAGCAAGAGCAAACATGAGTACAATAAACAACACAAGAACACGAGACATTTGATAACGGAGTTCACCCAATGTAGGCTTCGTCTCTAGGCGTGGTGTCAAGATAGTGGTAGTTGCTTCATATAATTTTGTAATATATGATGATGTACATAGAAGAATCTTTATCATAGCAAGGACATGCACCCTAAAATAGAGTGGCTTGTCTCTCCATGAGACGTTCCACTTACAAGAACTCTCACTCAAGATGGCTTCCTCTCAACATGACAAACTAACATGATCTCACACAATGTGGCAATGAGTATTCCTTTAACATAGTTACATAGGGAACTCAAAAACAATACATAGCATGAAAAGCTAAATACATCTCACAAAATTAGGAAATAATGATCCCACAACATAACATCAAACATGGATCTCCAAAAATAATACATCATCTCAGCAGTAATGAAAGGAAAACATGCATGACTGCTTCATGTACCTTCACTTCTAAAGTTGGCCGAAAAATGAAATGTTTAGCTGCAAAATCTGACAGCACCACTAAATTTCCAGCGTCGAGAGGTGTAAAATTGACTATCCATTCGTCAAATTATGACACCGTCAAAAATCTAGGCCTTAGGGAATATTTTACATTCCCCATGATTCTCCAAATATTTTGCTCCTCGGGCTGATTGGAGATTTATTTCTCAAATCACAAATCTGGTCTTGCCATCATGATCCTTGCGATATTCTAAAAATTTTGAGTATAAACTCGACTGTAGTCTAAATCTGACGAATTTCAGCCTCTAAGGAATTTGGAGGATCCCTAAAGATTCTCTCAGATTCTGTTATGCCGAGAATCTGAACATTTTCTTCTCAGATGGTGATTCTGACTTCACCATCGCGTTCCCTGTGAAATTCCAATTAAAATGACTATTAACTTCATATCATTCTGAAAAAATGAAAATTTACCTCCCCAGGAAAGTTTCGGGCATCAAGAAATATTCATTGTAATATTTTCCTCGAAAAATGTGCCATGAATCTGCCTCAAAAAATGTTCCCACGCATGGTTCTACCTTGGCTCGGCTCGTGGTTCCACTGTCTGCTTGATGTTCCTCTGTTGATCGGCCCTGTGTTCGCTTCTAGTCAAATTATTAGAGAGGTTAAATAATAAAGTGTGGGGCAGAGTTTCCAACAGACCTGTTGGGCTTGTTGGCTGGGAATTTTGAATTAAAGTGTCGGACCCCTGCTGGTCACGGGTTCCAATCTTGTCGCATTGTAATTTTTGGAATGCGGTTAACTGTTGTTGTATTGTGTATTTTGGTAAATGGTTTTACATAAACTTCGACAGTTAAACGTTAACAATTTTTTTATATAATTGGTTGGAGGTTATTAAGTCTACATTTCGGTTATAGCATATGTGTTGGTGAGAGAACAGGTCTTGTAGAGAAGACCCGGGTTCAGGTCTGAGGGCCAACAAGGTTTTCTGTCGTAGTCTAGATTCATGCCGGCATTTACACTCTACTCTGAAGGGTAGAGAGTCTCACTCGAGGCATGCCGCGACCTTACTGTGATAGGGTGCAGGTCGGTATCATCCCCACAACATCCATACAGGTGAATCAAAGCCAAACCAAAGTCTTAGACAGTCATAACATAACATCCCATAACATGCACCCTTCAGGAAAACAATTAAACTAACGATAAATAAAATTTTAAATGGAGCTTATAACATCACTCATTCACACTCATAATCATGTATCCAGAAAAACACTCCTGAATATATTAATCATCAACCGTCAAAGGTGAACTATTACAAGGCTCAGCTACATATGAGCATAGAACAGAGCAAGATACAACAAGTCCCTAGGGATAGAGAGAAACCATGGTAACCCAGAAGAGAGGAGAACAATGCAACTTAGACAGAGCTCTTCTATGGCTCTCTGTTGCCTATTCTTGTTTGTGCCAACCTCTCTATCCATTGGCTAGCTGCCTATTTGTTCTACTGCTTGCACAACTGACAATTCCTCCTTTCTTCTTGCTCGGTTGTCTTTCGTTTCTTTCTATTCATCAGGAGTTCACTACTTGTTTCTGGATGTGCCCCTCCGCCATCTATGCTTGCTCCTGCAACAACCACGACACCTGTCCTCTTCTCCTTCGCAACCTTGACACCTTTCTACCTACCGAGGTTTCATTTTATCATGTACTCGCCGCAACTCAAAATCTGTTGATTTTCATAACAAGGGCCCCAACAGGCCTCGACCACATCCTTTTGACTCGCCCCGAGTCAATTGTCCTGTGCTGTCTCCACTTCCATGAGTCCACCCAACCTTGTTCCCTATTTTGGCTGTATGCCTTCTCCTTGTTGTCCAAACAAGGGCCCCAACTTTGGGACCTTGTCTAGAGCTGAAGCTTTGAACTCTCAGAAGGTTGCCATGGCCTGCTGCCACCCTTGCATCAACTCCTCGATCTCAGCCGACAAGTTCCTCCCGGGCATTTGACGACATGGTGCCAAACACTGTGTTGATCTGTGTGTTAGCCTCAGAGGCCAATTGCTGCATCATTTGTGCACTGATCTTTACGGGCTATCGAAGCTCCAGGATGGACTATTTGGTTGTCGTTGAAGTCTCCTCTATTTGTTGAATTTGGACCTCTAACACATTCGCCTGGGCATAAAGTTGGTCCAGCCTAGTTGGATCTGTTGCTTCCTATATTTCCTTGGAGATATATTGCAATTGGGCCGAGATCGGTTGTTCCTTCACCGTGAGGGCCGTTGAGTATTCTTGCAGACCCTTCAGTAGGTCATATGCATCTCTGGCTCCAGTACTTAGAACTTCCTGCACCTTTGTTACTTGGCCCTATCTCTCTGATATTTGTGTTGAGTACACAACTGTTGGGTCAGGCTGCCAATGCCACCTTGAGTTCCACATTTTCATGGTGGAGGTTTGAATATGCCACCCTTAGGTGGATCGCCCACCCTACTAAATCTGTTTCCTGCACGTAGTCTGGTATTTGACTATCGTGGGCTGTCATTGCTGGCCATACTTCCCTGAGAACCCTGGTCACTGTTTCCAGCTCTCCCTGTAGCTGCTCTTTCTCTGTTGCTAGCTGCTCACGCTATTTAGTAAGTGTGCTTATCTGCTTCTGCTAATATTTGCATTTCTGCTGTAGTTCCGAGTGGAGCTTCTCAGCCTGCTGTGCTGCCCTTTGGATGAAATGGTACAGCTGAGCTGTCCCCCATGTCTCCATGCTTTTGACACCAGAGGTACCCTAATCTAGCCTTCACTCTTGGAGTGGTTGCCCACTGGAAATCGATCTTGCTAACTGGTCTTGAGGTGACTGTGGTGGAGTTTGCTGGGGTGCAGAGTCTGCCATATTTAGGTTTGGTCTCCCCTCTTGATCTTCTCGGTTGGGTGGTTGGAGCGAAGTAGGCTAAGGGAGTGGCCCAGCTGTGTCTTCAACTTTCTGCTTTAACTAAGTGATGATGTTGGTAAAAGTAGTCTGTGGGACCATGGTAGGGTTGGCTGGGGGTACCACTTCCATACCCAAGTTAACCTCCATCCCATCATCCCCATTGAGTATTATTCTAATAACTGGATCAGACACGGTGGCGGATGAGGTGGATGGTGCAGAGCTGTTGGGTTCTCGGGAGACGAATGAGGTGGTGGGTGGTAGTGGATCTGGACGAGGTGGCGATATGTGGATGTTCAGGAAATTAAAGGGGTTTATGGGGGTGTGAGGTGGAAACCCGCTTGCTTCTTTTATCTCAACTATCTGCTCTTCTTGGATCAGTACCCCTGTGCTCAATTGTCGGGGTGGATCCTCTCTTGTGAGGTTGACCACCGGAGTTGATTATGCAACCTTGGCCCTCTTGGCCTTCAGTGCCACTGTGGGCTTCACAGTTCTACTTTTCCCCACCAGCAGTGTGGTTGCTGGGGTTGGCGAACTGAACAATACATTGGGAATGGGTGCAAAGATGGAAGTTGTGCTTGGAGATGGGTTAGGTTGGGAGACCTGGAATTCTAAAAAAGTTGGAAATGGAGTAGCATTAATCACTATCACCTAAACTACTTCATTAAAGCTTTGTACCTTCATTTTCAGTTACTGAATGATCAGGAGGAGCTACAGGTTTGACACCCTATTTGCTACCTCCTCCAACGTTTCTCCTAGAAACCGATGTGGTAGCATCCCATCAAAGATGTACGTGTACACTCCATCCCTAATCTCCATTGCAACTCCCAGCCACGAAAAAACCTCTATGTGAAAATTTGCTTCGTCAATTTGGAACTTCAGAGGCCTCATCTAGAACATTTTTTCTGGTATACAAGTGGGTCTGAGGAACGTGTGCTTGTGCATGACTCCAAACTATAATTGCTCATTATATCCAACTAGTAGGTTTCTTGGGATCCTCTGTTGACTCATTACAATGTCGACCATTAGGTCATACCAACTCCTGAAGGCTTTTGCATTTACTTCCTTGGTGCTAGGGTCTCCATACACCTTCCATGGTACAAACTTCATCACCACTAGCTGATCTTCCACTATCTCCACTGGTATCCTGATGACGGGGAAAGTCCACTTCCACATGGCCATCGCTATTATCAAATACCTATAGATAAACCCAGTTGCCCTCCTATAGTTTTCCTCACATGCCTCGAATAGCTCCTTCAGCAGGAAGGAGCACCAGTTCAGCCTGGTCCCCTGGACGTAGTGCTTCGCAACCGAAATTGTGTCTAATGTACACTCTCCTTTGGTGTAATGTCTCATCGTCTTGCTGGTAATGAGGTAGCAAGAGAATCTGATCTCTGGCCTGTTGACTCAATCTTTTCCCCCTTTCCTCCTCTTTGGGTGCCATACTTGGCATAATAGTCTGTGTCCCTTGACTTCTTCACCCGTTTCAATATAGTTTGGAACGTTGAAGATACGTCCCTTCCTTCCTATGACAGTCCTATCAACCTATGAATGTCTTCGACGTGAATCAGGATTTCCTTCCCTAGCCACAGAGATTCGTTCTGAATTCTTCTCAATAAGAATTTGGTGCACTGCATTACAATGCCTATAATCCCAAATACTGGTAAGTTTCTTAAATTCATTATCGAGGACTGTTGGATACCCCTGAACTCAGGCAAGACCCTTGCTGCTACCCGTCCTGCTTCTGTTGTATAATTTTCAATGTATACCTGCCTTTTTAGCACAGGAAACTCAAAGGAATCCATGAGTTCTGCGTCAATTAAGGTTGCACTGTCATATTTTCCAATGAGGGACTCCATTTTCTAAATTCTGCTGTACAGCTCCTGTTCTACCACTGCTGGGCTTACTCTTGTCATTTTCTCTCGTCGCTGGTATACCTGAAGAATAGTTCTCTGTCTCTTCTCTTGAATCTCTTCTTCTGGACGCCTTCTCTACTCTGGTTCTACTCCAACTTCCCTTGCTCTTTCGGAGGTTTCTAACTCTAACTTGGATTTTTCCGGCATTCTTGCACTTTTTTGCATGCAGGTTATGTAAGTAACCGGCACGGTTGATGTTGATGAGACCCCATAACTAATTAATGTTTCCCTGGCTTCTCCTGCGGCTACGATCGTGCGATCAGTTAGCTGCTGAGGTGGGTTCTGACACTGCTAACTTTGGTTTTGGGATTTGAGCAGACACGATGGCTAGTGGTTATGTCTAATTATGGAAAATTTATTACAGTATGGACAATGCTAATTATGGAAATTATTTCCAAATCTTCATGATCCTATGGACTGACACTGGTACTATGCTAAATGATGATGGGTTGATGTTTGGCACACTTTTCTTCCTGACGTGGACGACACGCTGGAAACTACCCCTCCCCGACCACTAATGGTTGCGTTGCAGTCTCCGCAGCTGAGCTGATATTTATACTATTATGGTAAACCTATCTATGTCATCTCAGGTGCGAGAGAGTTATTGACTCTAATCTACCCTACCTATTCCTCTTGTTTGTGAGAGTTATTGATATTGAAATGAACAAATTACTCTTGGTAGGGTTTCAGGCATGCGCCATTGACCCATCCTTGTAGAACCTGGTCGTTTAACTGTGCTAATCAAACTTCTCCCAACGGTTTGATCTCTATGACATGAAATGGTCCTAGCCAATGCATCTGCAATTTCCCTGGGAACTTCTGGAACTTACTGCCATAAAGTAGGACCTTTCCTCCAAGTTGGAAAGCCTTGTGTTTGATATGTTGATCATGCCAAGCTTTCTGCCTCTCCTTTTCTACCGTCTGATGAAACTCCGCAAGGAATCGTCCTTCCTCAAGTTCCTATAGCTCGTGCAATCACTCTTTTAAAGATTCCTCTTCAGATAGCTGCAACGTTGTTGTGATTAGAAGGCTTGGTACCATGAATTCTGCTGGGACTACTGCTTCTCTTCCATAAACCAGCTAGAATGGCATTTGGTTGTGTAGTCGTTTTACCATTTTGCGGTATGCCCACAGGGTTGCCGGTATCTGTTCATCCCAGTCATTGCGCTCTACATTGCATTTCTTTGTCAGGCCTTTTTCCAGTATCTTGTTAAATGCTTCCACTGTGCCATTTGCTTGTGGATGATACAGGCTGCTTTTATGGTGTTGTATCAGGAATCACTATAGTAGGGACTTAATGGTGTCATTGATGAAATGTGTACCCTGGTCCCTGGTTAAGCTTTTTGGGCACCCAAATCGGCTGATTATATTTTCAAATATGAATCTAGCAGCAGTTTCTGTCGTACAGTTCCTTACCGGCGCAGGTTCTACCCAACGGGTCAAGTAGTCAATTGCCATTATTATGTACCTTGCTTTTGAATATCTTGTAGTCAACGTAATTGGCCCTACAAAATCGACTGCCCTAGCTGGAGTACCTTAATGGGATGAAGCAGAAGCTCATCCCTATGGGAGGGTCATCTAGTCCGCTGACATACGTCACATTTCTGAACATACACTTTACTGTCCTTGTGCATTGTTGGCCACCAAAAGCCTGCTTGTAGTACTTTGCATGCTGTTGGTTTAGCTCCCACATGCCATCCCGCGACACCACTGTGGCTTTCCCATAGTATAGCTTCCCTTTCATGATCCAGGACACATGATTGAAGAACTTGGTCTAGCCCCATCTTGTACAGTTGTCCTGCTCTCAGCTGATATTCCACAGCTCAAACTACCAGATGTTTTTTTTTGTGTTGTAGTATATTCTTGCAAACATTGTCCCATGGTGAGGTAGGTCGTTATTTCATTTAGGTAATCCAGGAGGGCTTCTACTCTAAAGAGACCAACATCTGGTAGCTGATCATCTAGAGATCCTCCACTTTCGCCATTCTCTAGTCGGGACAAGTGATCAGGCCCTACGTTGAGCCTTCCAGGCTTTACAATTACTTTGAATGTGAATTCCTGGAAAAGTAGGAGCCATCGGAAAATTCTCCCTTCTAAGACTGGCTTGTTCACTAAATATTTTAATGCAGAATGATCCATGAAGAATTGTAACTTACCTCCCAATAGGTAGTGGCGGAATTTCTGGAGAGAGTACACCATTGCTAGTGCCTCCCGCTTTGTTGTTGTGTAGTTGCGCTCTGCTGTTGACAACTTATGACTGGAAAAATATACCGGATGATCGACTAAAGTGTCTCCTGTTTGAGCTAGGACCACACCAAGCGCAATGCAGGACGCATCAATGTGTACATGGAACTATTTGTCCTAGTTTGGGTGGACTAGTAATGGCGCACTCGCTAATTTTTCTTTCAGCATGTCCAGTGCCCCTCTACAACTTTCCATCCACTGGAATTGCTCTGATTTTTTCAATAGTCTTTCTAAAGTCACTGTTATTTTGGCGTAGTTGCAGATGAAATGTTGGTAGTAACCTGTGTGTCCCAGAAGTGACCTTAGCTATTTTACGATCTCTGATGCCTTCCTATTGAAGATCACTGCTACTTTGGCAGGGTCTATGCAGACACCTTGATTACATACCACGTGCCCCAGCAGTTTTCCAAATGGCATGGAAAATATACACTTCTTCAGGTTCAGCGAGATCTGTAGTTGTCAAAACCTATCAAACATTACTCTCAACAGGCTCGCATGATCTTTCAATATGCTATACATAGTCCAATCATCCATATAGAATTCTAAGAACTTGTGGATGTATTCTTGGAATGCCGCTATCACAATGCGAGAGAAAACTGCAGGTGCATTCTTCAATCCAAATGACATCACGTTGTATGCGAAGGAGCCCCATTATGTAGTGAAGGTTTTCTTTCTCTTGCCTTCCTCTGCTATTCTCGCTTGATGGTAACCTGAGACGCTATTGGTGAATGAGTATGCCTTGTTCCCTGCAACGTTATTGAGGACTTCATTACTAAATGGGGTAGGGAATGGATCATGGATACGAGCATTGTTTAAGCTTTTGTAATCCACATGGACTCGTATCTCTGATTTCTCCTTTTTATTTGTACAACTATGGGGCTTACCCATTCTACCTCTTCTACAGGGAATATTGGTTCGGCCTTTAGCATTTTTTCAATCTCTACTTTCACTTTTTCCTTCACCCTTTGGTTTAGACGATATGGTCTATGTTTCACAGGCCTTGCATCAGGCTTCAATATTATCCTCATTTCCCACATATCTCCTTTTATGCCTTTGAGATCTGCTATAGATGAAGGAAACAAGTCCTCATACTCCTCAAGTAGACTGAATATTTCCTTTGTTGTTTGCTCGTCCCAGTAGTCTCCAATGGTCGCTAGCTTGGTTCTATCTTATGTTCCAATATTTACCTTTTTGGTTCTAAGAGGCAGAAGGTGGATACCTTCGTAGTTGGTTCTTCTTTGATGTCCCTCTCCCCCTTTGTTTCTTCAAAATACAGGTGCCTGAGATCCTCTAGATTTTCATCATCCATCTCACTATTAATCTTTTGACATGCCACCTTTTTTTGGATACCTTGGTACAGAAGTGACTGCTCGTCCGTCTGTCGACTATAGGGAAGAACAGTACCTGCTTGATAGCTTGCAAAGCTTATGTAACCTACTCTATTTCTCCTTCAAAGGTGAAACACTGTATGAATTTCTCCGTAACTTCTTGCCAATTTTGGGTCCCTCTTCTCTTTTCTTCCATCAAGTACCAGGCCTTTGGAATTACATCCAGGGAGTGGATAAAACTATGAACCCACAGTTCCTCGGGGTATCCATCAACTCTCCATTGTGCTTCACATTATTTCAGTTGGGTTCTGGGGCTTGTGTCCCCTTGGTACCAGTCCTTCCCTCTGGGCTCCTTCTTCTCTTGAAATCTGGTTTTCATTGCTGCCACCACCTCATCCCATTGCGTCAGTGAATTGTGATGGTTACTCCACCATCTTGCAGATGTGGATTGTAATGCCATTTCCATCAAGGGTACTCTCTAGCCTTCTAGCACTGTGTTTTCTATCTTGGCTATAAAAACACTTACAACATTCATATCTGGCAAGATTGGGTATCCCTAAATTTCGGCCCTAATCTAATTGACTCTTGCAACGTTGGCACACCTCCTTGTATTTGTTTCATAGCCTCCTTGCTGCTAATCATCCCATGCTAGTTCTGATCCTAATTCTGAGCTTTGGATACTTCTCCAACTTACCGAGCCTTCTACTATTGGGTTGATGTAGTCTTCCCTTCTTTCGGCAGTCATTTGGTAGAGATGGTCCAAGAGTTGACCATCTTCTTTGTTATCCACAGTCTCTGTATATCTCGGTCCTTGGTAGGGGTCAAGCGGCTGAGTGACTCTGATTTCACTGTTCTCGAAGATCATCAGTTCTTTCTTTAGATCAATTACCGCATAATTTTCAAAAGCCCAATTGATTCCCAACAGTGTTGGGTATGGATCCTTATCCCCCATGATGTCAATGACTTCAAATTCTGTAAAATTTTTTACCCCCCAATGTCAACATCAACCTCCTCCAGTCGGCCGATGGGAACAATGCAATATTGGTTCGCCATCCAAATTTGGATAGGAGAGAATGTCAATCTTGGCTTTCCGAGCACTTCCCAAGTTTTCCTTGGTAAGATGTTGACATCAGATCCCAAATCAAGCATGGTGTCCTTAATCTGGAATACTGCCACTTGTGTGTTCACTCGAAATTCCTTTCTCGTCCTTTGTTTGTTTCTCTTTATTCTCTGAACATATTTCTGCTCTGCTTATGCTGCTTCTTTTTCTCCTGTGTTTTGTTTTAGCACCTCTTCAGGGTTTTGCTTCAGCCATTCCAGCATTGGTGCATTGTTAACAATCTTCAAGAATAGATGGAACCACTCCTAGATTAAGGCTTCAGAAGTATTTTGTGTTTCATTGTCTTCCTGAATTTTTTGTAACTCGATTCCTTTGTTTCCCCCCATGTGGGCAAACGTTTCTACTGCTTCCTGAAAAAATTGTTTCTGTCATTCTGGTTTGATCAAGAGCTTTGGGGATGCTGGCCTGACCACTTTTATGGGGTCCATAGTGCATGCATACTCCCCCATTATTTTGTCACCTCGTGTCACTATGGCCACATTTTGCATTATTTAAGTTCCCATTAACCTGGGTTCTGAATTCACTATATTTTCCCCCCTCTGTCTAGCTCTTTCCTCCCATCTTTTGACGATCTCTGGGCAATCTTCTGTTGCGTGTGAGTTAATTCAGCACTGTAAACACTAGGGTATCCTATGGAGTGGACATTCTCTAGCCACATGTCCTTCCTGATCGCAATTATAGCATCTTACCGGACCTCTACCTCCTACTCGGCCTCCTCTCTTGCCTCCTCCTCTTCCTCAGGGAGCTTCATTTCCTCTGTATGACGGCTAATCTAGCTGCTCCGCCAGGGCATCCAGTGCTCGGCATTGCTCTGTGATGTGGGTGGTTGAGGCACATAATTCATAGTATATATTATTTGGAACGTTGGAATATTTCTATAAGATCAGACACATGCGAGGTTGATGACCCATACTTTTGCATACCTCACAATATTATTCATTGGTGGCTGGAATTTGTTGTGCAGGGAACCCCGTGTATTGTTGTTGTGGTGGGTATATCCCTTGGGTGTTTATTTGCACGACCCCTCCTAGTGGTGGGCCCCTCTGTGCTCCTGCAGCCGATGTCCCCATAGTTTGGCCCATCAACCGGGGACATTTCGTTGCTACGTGTCCCTCCACAAGACAGTGTGTGCACCACACGTTTGGTCTCAGTGGTCGCATGGGTTGCATTTCCTTGAGTTGTTCTATTAGACTGGCTATTTGATGCTACATACCCATTATCGAGGGGTCCTGTACCATTGTGTCCCCCATGAACTCTTGCGGGTAACCCGCCATGGCTTCTATCTTCATTTCCTACTCCAGGGCATCTTGCAATGTGTCGATCCTTTGTTGAGTCAGTAGAGTTCGGGTCAAGGGTAATAAAGCCTTAATGAACAAATCCCTATGATGGTTTGGATAAATTGGATATCTGAGTTTCCCAATGGCATCCTTGAATCTCCGCATCAAATACCAAGCAGTTTCTCCTTCTCTCTGCTTGATCTCCCACATCTCTGACAGGCCTTGTTGGTCTGTTTGAGGCAGTTTGAATTCCTTAATGAAATACCTCTTTACATTAGCCATCACTGGATTCAGGTGAGCCTCTGACCATTTCATAAACCATCGTAGGGCTTTCTCCCTAAGAGTGGTCTGAAACTCTATCAACTTCCCAACATCTAGTGTCTGTTGTGCCCTCCATATGGCCTCGTAGAGATACTAGTGATGTTCAATGTCGTCATTCCCTTTCCCAGAGAATTTTGGGTACCGTGTGAGTGATCCCGCCATGCTTACTTGAATGGGTGTTACTAAAATGAAGTCGTTGGATCCTGGTTGTGAGATGAGGCCACTAGCAATCCTACTACTAGCTTGTGCTCCAGTTTGAGACTGAATGCTGTGCAATCTACTTAATTCACGTAACTTAACAAAAATTTCACTTATGGGCTTGTAGAGCACTAGGGGAAGATCAGGACTAAAGCTACTAGAACTGTGGGGACTAAGAATACCTTGAGATATGGATGTCAGCCTTTCTTGAAAGAGTTGCTCCATTGCAAAGTGCATCTCCACATTGGACACCTCCTCTGGGCACGCGTCTGTACCTTCTCCTTTAGACTTCTTTCCTTGCTCCACCTGGGCTAGACTCCTATACACCTGCCACACTTCTTTCATGACCCCTCCTATACCCTGGGGACCCACCTGACCTTCCATTATTTTTATCATCTGAGGCACCTCCGCTTTTTCCTTCCAACTACTTTTCTACCTCTTCAACTCCTTCATCACCCTCTCTCACCACCTTTCTGCAATCTATGCCCTTCGATGTGCTCGCCGCTCCCTGAGCCTGTTGGCAGTCTCGACATCCATACTCCTACTCCCCCTTCTCACAGTTCTGGTAACATCTCTCCCTCATTCCCTTCCCTCAGCACTGGGGGTTTTACGTTTCCATCCCTGCTTTTTGGAATCCCATCACTCCTTCGTCTACCACTAATTCCTTGATCCATAAGGGAATCTCCTTCAGTATTTTACCCCTTAACCTAGATCTTAAAGTACCTTCTACCCTTGAGAAATACTGGTAGCACTCGACTGCAAACTCCACTATATATCCTTCCAAAGTAGATTCCACCCAAAAATCTACAGCTCGGGTTAAGTCGGTGTTTAACCGATGAAGGGCCACCAGATCCTCGTGTGCCCACTTGTGATTGATATTCCACGAATTTCCCTTGACGATCTTGGTCTGAAGCCTCTGCAACTAGTTGTAGAGTTATTTTGGGAACTTTCCCCAAAATATTTCATAGTTATACTAGCAGAGTCAGAGAATAGAACCAAGTATTTAATCATTTTATCCTTCTGTCCTCTCAGCTCAGCCTGCTGAGCTATGAAATAATATAGGTGGTTATCCCACCAGTTTCGTATTTCTCTTTCAAAGATCCAAGATACCATGATCTAGCTCCAAAATGTATTTTTGGGTCCCGGCAACAGAACCATTTGTTGGCGAGAGAACAGGTCTCGCAAAGAAGACCCGGGTTCAGGTTTGAGGGCCAACAAGGCTTTCTGTCGTAGTTTAGATTCACGCTGGCATTTACACTCTGCTCCAAAGGTCAGAGAGTCTCACCTGAGGCATGCCGCAACCTTACTGTGATAGGGAATAGGTCGGTATCATCCCCACAACATCCATACAGGTGAATCAAAGCCAAACCAAAGTCTTGGACAGTCATAACATAACATCCCATAACATGCACCCTTCAGGAAAACAGTTAAACTAACGATAAATAAAATTTTAAACGGAGCTTATAACATCACTTATTCACACTCATAATCATGTATCCAAAACAACACTCCTTAATATATTAATCATCAGCCGTCAGAGGCGAACTATTACAAGGCTCAGCTACATATGAGCATAGAACAGAGCAAGATACAACAAGTCCCTAGGGACAGAGAGAAACCACGGTAACCTAGAAGATAAGAGAACAGTGCAACCCAAACAGAGCTCTCCTGCGGCTCTCTATTGCCTATTCCCATCCGCGCCAACCTCTCTATCCGTTGGTTGGCTGCCTATTTGTTCTACTGCTCACGCGACTAACAATTCCTCCTTTCTTCTTGCTCGACTGTCTTTCATTTCTTTCTGTTCATTGGGAGTTCATTTCTTGTTTCCTTCCACGCCCCTCCGTCGTCTATGCTTGCTCCCGCAACAACCGCGATGCCTATCCTCTGCTCCTTCACAACCTTGACACTTTTTTGCCTACCGAGGTTGTGTTCCACCACGTACTTGCTGCAACTCAAAATCTGTTGATTTTCAAAACAAGGATCCCAACAATATGTGAGCCATTGTACATGAATTTGGGTTGTTTTTTATAACCATAACAAACCCACCTTTTTCCACTATATTCGTATAGAACCAAAACTCATATATATTTTTTATATGTGAGCTTGTTTCATATGTTGATATAGTAAATATATTTTTGTTCGTATAATTTATCTAATAACCACATATATGTATTTTTTTAAATTATTTTTTTTATATGGTTATTTTTAATTATTATTATTTTGTCTTTGTGTAGGAATAAGGAGCCAATGAAAGGATGTCATGTGTTAATGGCTAATGGGTTTTCATGTGGATCCCACTTGTTAAGTGGAATGCCATGTGGCATACTGTAGGCCCCACTTTTTTTCCTGTCGTGACAAACTTTGAAGAGCTCTATCTCCCTCATACAAACTCGGATTTGAGTATGAACGACTGAATATTCAGAATGTAATCGAGTTTCTACTCAAAAGTCTCAAAATATTACAAGGATCATGATGGAAAGATCATATTTGTGATCTGAGCAGCGGATCTCCAGTCAGCCCAGGGAGAAAAATCTTTGGAGAATCATGGGGAATCTAAAATATTCCCTAAGGCCCAGATTTTGAGAGTGTAAAATTTTTACGAATGGATAGTCGATTTTACACCTCTCCACGTCGAAAATTCAATGGTGCAATTAGATTTTACATCTGAACATTTCATTTTGTGGCCAACTTCAGAAGTGAAGGTACATGAAGTAGTCATGTATGTTTTCCTTTCATTACTGCTAAGATGATGTATTATTTTTGGATATCCCTATTCCCTTGGTTCGAAAGTGTTCTGACCACTTTGAATTTTTACCATTTCTAAGCCCTCTTGGTCTCCTAAGGGTATCTAGAGCCACCTGGATCACTCAATGTAATTTTATATAAAGAGAATCAATGTATCTTTGAGAGGCATGCATCGATGTATTGTGTTATGGTTGTATCTTTGTAATGTGTAGTTTGTAGTAAGGGTGGGACTCTATATTTGAGTCTGCAGAGGCCAAAGTCTACAACTTAGTGCATAAACAACCTACAGCTAAGTGCGCATGTTGAAGATCAATTGTAATTCTAAGATTTTTTATGTAAAGCAATAGTTGATGTTCTTATGTGTGTTTCATGATATTTTATTTTTATTTGTTATAGAGAAGCCATTATTGTATTTACATTTTAGTTTAGCACTGTGATGGGTTATGTTTAAGTGTTTTGTGGAAAATTAATTTATGGTTTTATACAAAGAAGTATTTTTTGAATGCTAAAAATAAGAAAATAACATATTACCACATCCCTTAGTCCCTCAAGTTTGTAGAAACCTGGTTTTGCATCCCCCATAATCACTTCGAGTAAGACTTCTGTTTGCTTGCACGTTGTTGCTGAAAGGGCCAGTGATCAAGGGTTTTGTTGGTGCTCAATATAGTTTGAAACTAGGTCAGCCCAAAACAAGCCAACAAGATTATTATTGATCTTGGTCCAAATTTTGTAGAAAATCTAGATAGATTCAAACTGCTAATTATAATTTACTAAAACAATAGACTTGAATCTACTCTACCAATTGCAGAAACCAATTATGATCATGAAATCACAAATCACACAAGGGAAATAGTTTCAATCACACATTACACAATGATTTCTCAAGGAAAGCCTTAACTAAAAACCTTGCTATCTATATATTGCATTAGTCAAAAAATATGAAAAAATTACAATGATTTTCTCAAACTTGAGAAACCTTCGCACTATCTCTATATGTATAACTACTTCCTAGAAAATCCTAGGCCAATATTTAACCAATTTTTTGCTTGCCCAAGTCCCTATTTCCCTGCATTGTTTCCTTGAGTAATTATACCCTACTAATTAGGGAAATCCCCATCCAATAATGTGCAATCCATCAAGGGCATTCATTTGACTAGATGCACCACCTGTACAATTTGGTTGATTATCCAATTAATAGTACATTGCCCTTGAACTCTAATCTCAACTGGGTCTTTCTCTGATCTGACTTGCATGAGTTATTTATGGATAAATAATCAGCTAACTTATTGATAACTAGATGTGGTTCAAGTTCCACACTTTGCCCTGTCACTAGTTCTTCCATCAGTTAGAACTAGTTAAATTGACTTTAATTTAGATAAAATGAATTAATTAATTATAGCTCAAAATAAACTCAATCAGGGCTCCTATTTTGTAAGAGAAAATCTACATGACTCAAGTTATATCCTCAACTCAAATTAACTGAACTAGCTAAGTCATACTAACTTAGTTAAATCGTACAAGTTTTCTTGGGGTGTGGAAATACAATTATTTTAATTTAATTCAAGGGAAAATTAAATTAGAATATTTCTTGGTGCCATTTTCAACACTCCCTCTCAGCGATAAAGGGATTATCAGATACCACGATCCTACCCCTATTGAACTCAAACTTTCCCCTTGACAGTGCCTTCGTCAAGATGTTTACATCCTCTTCCCCTGTAGGAATGTAATCTAGCATCATGATCTGCATCTACACAAAATACATGAGATGGTGGTATTGGATGTCAATATGCTTGGACATATCATGAAAAACTGGATTCACTAAGATTTTTATGTAGCTCTGTTTTTCACAGTAAATCACTATAGGATCCATATGTTGACCAAACAATCCAACAAGGATATTCCTCATCCACATAGCCTCCCAAGTTGCTTGACTACTAGCCATGTACTATGCTTCTACTAAATTGAGTTAATTGATCTCTACTTCATGTTGTACTAGGAAAATTTTGCTAACCCAATACTAAATATGCCCCCTAATGTTCTCTTCCTATCATATGGACTCCCTATCCAAACTGCATCTGTGAAACCTTGAAGCTTCACTCCCTATGTTGGTTTGTACCAAAGAGTAAACTGAGTGGTTCCTTTGAGGGATATCAACACATATTTGATTGCCTTCCAATAGAGCTTTTTTGGCTTAACCATTGCTTAACTAAGTTTGCTAACTGCATAACACATGGTTGGTCATGTGTTCACCAAGTACATGAGTGAACCCACAAGCTACCTATAAATGGTAGCTTCTACCACTTTTCCTAAAGTAGCATGTTCCTTCGTTTAATTCCCTGCTAGAGGAGTCTCCATGGGTTTGTTGCTCTCCATGTGAAACTTCTTTAGTGTCTCATTGGCATACTTACCCTGAGAGACAAACAATTTCCCATCTCTTTGCCATATTTCCAAACCATGTAAATAATGCAAGAGCCCCATGTATTTCATCTCAAATTATCTTTCCAAATATTCTTCATAATATTTTATCAGCTTCTCATTGCCTGTTATAATTAAATAATCAACATATAATAGTATAAAAAATAATTTAACTTCAACCACAACATGGTAAAGGTTCAGATATGCTTCCCTTTTGGTGAAGCCCAACCTAGTAAAATAGTTATCGATCCTAGTTTACCAAGCACAAGGTTCTTGTTTTAATCCATACAACGCTCAGTTGAGTCTGCAAACATGTGACTTTGTGTCGAAGGTCTCAAATCCTTTCAGCTTCTCTATGTACACCTCTTCCTCAATCACTTCATTGAGGAAGGTTGTCTTCACATCCATCTGATGTATCTTCCATCCCATCTATGCTGAAAGTGATAGAATATATCTAATTGAAGAGTACCTTGTTACTAGAGCAAAGGTGTCCTCGTAATCAATTCCCTCCACCTCAGAGAACCTGTGGGCCAAAAATATAGCCTTATGATTCTTGAAACTCCCATCTACTACTTACTTCACCTTGTAGATCCACCTGGATCCTACAACTGGCTTGTCCTCTGGCCTTCTAGTTTCTTACCTAAAAAACCTTCCCCTAGTGTACTCATCTTGAGAAAACGATGAGGACTTTTGTTCTACACATATATTGGTGTGTTTCATGCTTCAAACCACAAGTGGAATGACAAGCTCTGATCATGCAACATCGCTCATGTCATTCCCATAATAATTATGTTCTTTATTTCTGTGGCCTCATTCTTTCGTGGGTTATGAGGTGCTATCAATTCTCATCGAATGCCTTCTAAGGCACAAAAGTTATTGAATTCATTCAACACATATTCCCCATTATTGTCACTCATGAGACCCTTCAATTTCCTGCCTATGTCTTTCTCAACAAGTGCTTTGAACTCACAAAATTTCAGGAATGTCTGGTATTGATTCTGCATGAATAATATCCAACACTTATGTGAGAAATCATCTACAAAAATCACATAATATTGTGCATGGTCATGGAGGCTATCGATAATGGTCCACACACATCATAGTGAACTCTTTCAAGGATCGCTTACACTCGACTGTCCTTATCATGAAAGGTGTATTTGGTGTACTTCCCCAATTTACATGCTTGGCATGTATCACATTGCTCAAGTGGACCCTTGGGAACTCTCGTAGAAATCTATTGCATGATATTTAAAGCACCATGGTGCAAATGGAAAAGTCTCCTATGCCATAATTGATCGCCAATGTCTCGGCTATGCACCTTCTCTGCTTTCATGCTCAAAGCAGCATAGTCTTCTACATACAATTTGTATAGGTTATTTACCCAAACACCGATCCACGTTATTTTTCCTGAGGCAATGTGATGAAGGAACACCTTTCCTTTACAAAATATGATATCATATCCATGATCTTCCAACAAAGAAACTACAACTAAATTCTTCTTCAAACTAGGAACATACATGACATATTTTAATGTGAGAGGAGAACCAAAATCCCCCTAAAAAGTAACAGTAATGATGCGAGTGGAACTATACCTTCCATCGCCTCCCATCTCGATGTGAATCTGGAAGTCCTTCTCCTCCAATTTTCTGAAGAATTCTTTGTTGTTTTTCATATGGAATGAGGCTTCACTATCTAGGTACCACACATAAACCATCATCGATGTCACCATGCAAGCAATGATTGTGAAATTCAACTCAAATTTTGAAGACATAGCTTAACCCACCCCTCCTCCTGAGGGCTTCTTTCTGGCCTTCTTGTGTAGACACTTCGTGGCATAGTGTCCCAGCTCATGATAGTGAAAACATTTAATATTCGACAAGTCCTCCTTGTCCACCTAACTGGAATTACCTTCAAATTAGGAATTCTTCCCTTTCCCTTTCTTTTCCTTTCTAGGAAAGGCACATCTCTCCTTGCCATTATTCTTTGATGAGGTTCCATCTCTATTGTTCCTCCTAATCTCTTCCTGCCCCAAGTTGGACCATAATTGCTTCTACTCTGGTAGCTTCTCCCTCCCATTTAATGAATCCTGGTAGTTGTTCTAACTCTTTGGGAGGCCTAGGAGTGATAGGATAGCTAGATCATCCTCAAAAATTATATCACCAACACTTCCAAGCTCATCTCCACATTGGGTGAACTTAGTAAAGTATTGTGATATTATGTCACCCTTCTCCATTTTGATTTTTCTGAGCTTCTCCTTTAGTGCCAACTTCCCGTGGTCATTTTTATTTTGGAAGAAGTCTGTCAAGACTTTCCACATTGCAAATGGAGTCTCCTTACCATGTAGGTTCAAGAAAATATGATCTCGAACTCCTTCCAGTAAGATCCTTCTTGCTTTTTCTATGCACTTCTTCCACTCTGCCATATTTTGTGCATCAGTTGGAGTTGGTTTTGGTATGTCCTTCTCAATTAACTCCTTCAATCCATTTTCCTCCAAGACTTCTTCCACCCGATCTCTCTAGGAAATGTAATTCGAGCTACCCTCAAGGGTATACTCGAGCCTCAGATCATAGAATGCCATATTGATCCTGATGTTAGCTCTTGAATATTAGATCTGTAAAACTTGTTCCTCTTGCAAGTACAAACTCATATTCTTCTCTTCTATAGTGATTCTTGCTCTAATACCATGTAGAAAATTCACGTAGATTCAAACTTATAATTGTAATTTACTAAAACAATATACTTGAATCTACTATACCAATTTCGAAAACCAATTACGATCATGAAATCATAAAACATATAAGAGAAATTATTTCAATCACACATTACACAATGATTTCCTAGGGAAAGCCTCGGCTAAAAACCCCACTCTCTATATATTGCATTAGTAAGAAAATATGAGAAGATTACAATGCTTTTCTCAATCATGAGAAACCTCTGCACAAACTATATTTGTCTTGCTACTTCTTAGACAAGCCTAGGCCAATACTTAACCAATTTTTTGTTTTCCCAAGTCCCTATTTTCTTATGCTATTTATTTGGGTAATCATCCCCTATTAATTAGAGAAATACCCATCCAATACTGTAAAATACATCAAGGGCCTTCCTTTGACTACATGTTTTATGCAACCAGCTCACAAAATAAAATAAAATAAAAAATATATCAATGACTTAAAAATTATCCACTTCGAGGGGGAAACCTTTGTTACATTACATAAATGAAAAATTCTTGGATTATTCAAATTACAAAACCTCCTTTCTATATATAGGAGTCTAAGGGGCCATAATATGATCAGAGCCGACATAACAATAATAATGTAAGGTCACAACAATAACAATAGTGGGCTTCTATGGGGCACAATAATAACAATATGGGGACTACATGGGCGCAAAAATAACAATAAGGGGGCTACACTAACAATAAAAATAAGGGGATACACTAGTATTATAGGGACCTAAAATGCCCCTCTCCTTTAAAAAGGTGTTGTTGTTGTGTAACCAGCTCCAAAAAGAGAAGAAAAGAGATATCAACGCGTTAGAAATGAGCCACTTCGAGGGGGAAACCTCCAATACATTACATAAATGCACAATTCTTGGATGATACAAGTGAACAAAACCTCCTTCTATATATAGGAGTCCATGGGGCCACAATATAATTCTAGTGGGGCCATAATGTAATCCTAGCCGACCTAACAATAATAATGTAAGGGCGCAATAATAACAATATGGGGGTTATTACAGTGGGTACAACAATAACAATAAGTGGGGCTACACTAACATAATAAGTGGACTACAAATATTAATATAGGGACTTAACATGCTCCCTCCTTCAAACAAGTGTTGTCCTCAACGCTTGATTATTTCTGTATGCTTCTCGTATGTCCCTCATCTCCCATGTGGAATATTTCTACAGAAAGTTCTTCCACTTGCCGAGATACTCTGAAATTGATCGCACTTTTTGAGTTCTTGTTTTTGTGACCTTTCCTCGTAAATTATTTCAAGGGGAATTTTGATATTCCCGTTGTTTCAATAGATTCGGCACCAAATTTAGGTTATCCTTTGAGAGTTGGAGAACTTGTTGTTGATGCTCGATGTCATCTTCCACTAATTTATCATCCATATTAGCTATTATTTTATCCTTCAAACCATCCAACTTAGCCTCTATTTCTTCTTTTAAACCATCTATGTCAGCTTCGGTTGCTCTTCTTAAGATCGAAATTTGTTTCACTTGGTACCGTAATTTTGATATCTCATACTGTAATTCTTCCACTTCATGCATCATAGTATAGATTTTTGAGGGCTTAATGGGTGTTGAATTCTTTTTAGGAGGAATTTCAGAACACAATACTGAAATATATGCTCAATAGGCCCTTGGAATCACTTCAAACTGATTCTTCAAACAGGACTTATGCAATTCAGAAGAAAAAAAAATACGCACCTTTTTCTTGCTTTTGAGGAGCTTGATATTGAAATTGGATTATCTCTGTGATTGTAGCACTTCAATATTTGAATTTCAATACCAAATTATCCCTATGAATTATCTTTTTAATGCCACAGGTCTGACCTGATTTGGATTCTTCAAGACAAAGTTGTGTCCAATCTCCCACAATGACCTAATTATGGCCTGGTTCAGTAGAGAAAAGTTGTAGGACTTGCCACGTGTCACTGTTTGATCCTTTGTCTCTGAACTTGATATCCAAGAAACTAAAATCCGTGTACTTGCGAACACTTTTTACGGCACTCCAATCCAATTCCCAGAGAGAGAGTTATTGAACTTTTCCCACGATCACCTGTTTGAGATGAAATTCAGGAGCCTGAAAAAGCACTACCTTCCACAGATCATATCTCCAAAAATTTTGCGAACCAAGTTCTAAAATATTTTGATGACTTTCCTCAGAATTTTAGCTTTGTACCATATGAATTTTAGCTTCTGAACCTTTGTAGAAAATTTTTTATAGCGCAAATGCCACGATGACCTGTTTAGGAGCTTTAAAAAATACCTAACTTCCACAGATGATATCTCCGAAAATATTGCGAACCAAGATCTGAAATGTTTAGAAAATCTGCCTCAGGATTTCATCTTTGCACCCTAAAAATTTCAGCTTCTGAAACTTCGTAGAAAAAAATTTATAGCGAAAATTCCACGATGACCTGTTTGGAGCAGCGAAACCCTAGAATCCAAAGCTCTAATACCAAATGTTGTGTAACCAACTCCAAAAAGAGTAAGAAAAGAGATATCAACGCCTTAGAAATGAGCCACTTTGAGGGGGAAACCTCCAATACATTATACAAATGCACAATTTTTGGATGATACAAGTGAACAAAAACCTCTCCTTCTATATATAGGAGTCCATGGGCCACAATATAATCCTAGTGGGGCCATAATGTAATCCTAGCCAACCTAACAATAATAATGTAAGGGCACAATAATAACAATATGGGGGTTACAGGGGTACAACAATAACAATAAGTGGGGCTACACTAACATAATAAGGGACTACACTATTAATATAGGGACTTAATAGTTGTACTCAATGCTTATGTAGTTCTGGATGTTTCTATATAAAATTGTCACCCTTCCATGTGGAATATTCAATGGGTAAGTTCTTCCACATGATGAGATACTCTAAAATTGACAGATTTTGTAGCTATCCAGTTCTTTTTTCCATGAATTCTTCAGGTTTTAATATTATTTTTCCCTCCTCGTCAAGTTCTAGAAATATTGTTTGAACTAGGAGCTTGTCACCTATAACCTTCTTTAAGCATGAAACATGGAAAAGTAGGTGCACTCGGGAAGATGTAGGAAGCTCTAATTTGTATGCCATAATACTAATATTTTGTAGCAGCTTGTAAGGACCATAATAATTTTGTTATAATTTATTATCCTTCTTAGCTTTCTTGAGGGACATTTTTTTGTATAGTTGTAGTCGTAAAAATACCAAGTCGCCTACATCAAAAAAAAATTCTCTACAATGTTAAGCTTCCTGTTGTTTCATTTGATTCTACACCAAAGTGAGGTTATGCTTTAAGAGTTGGAGAACTTGTACGGTTGATGCTCGATGTGATCTTCCACTGCTTTAACCTTATATTTTTCTCTTAAAGATGATGTGATGGACTATGGATGATATCCATAAAGTGCCATAAATGGGGCCATTTTTTCTTCAGTGTGGAAGGAAGTGTCGTACCACCATTCAACCAGAGGTAACCACTTCTAACATTATGTATGTTTATCAGATATAAAGAAATGAAGATATATTTCCAAAAATTTGTTCACTATCGCAGTTTTCCCATCAGATTGAGGATGATAAGATGCACTATGAGCTAATTGATTAACCAAACAAGAAAATAATTCCGTCCAAAAATTTCCAATGAAAATGGGATCTTTTTCATTTACAATAATCTTTGGGCTTCCATGTCTCTTTTGAATTGTTTCCATAAATTAAGTAGCAAATGTATTGTCTTTAAATGGATGAGATAATGGAAAAAATTGTGCATACTTGGTAAGTCAATCAACTACCACCATGATGCAACTATTTCATTCAGACTTGGGTAAACCTATGATAAAATCCATTGAAACCTTCTCCCAACATTGACTTGGAATGGATAAAGGTTGTAATAGACCGAGGGTCTTAATTGTCTCAACTTTATTTTGTTGGAAAATCAAACATTGTTCCACAAACTTTTGAATATCATATTTAAGGCCATCCCATAAAAATTCCTTCTTAACCTCGTGGTAAGTTTTTAAAAATCTTGAGTGCCCTCCTAAGTGAGAAGTGTGAAATTCCAAAATATTATTTTGTTTGAGTTGGGAATTCTTACAAAGATATAAGAAATATTTGTACCATAATGGATCATTTTTCCAGCTAAATGTATCAGATGTATTGGGATCTTAGTGCAACTTTTGAATGAGTGTCCACACCTCTTCATCATTCTTCTATTCATCCCTTGCGTTGGTTCTCCTCTTAGGTTGGACAATAGAAATGGCACAAAGAAATGCTTCCACATCCTCATCCTTTCTTGAGAGTGCATCTGCAACAACATTTTTCTTCCCTTTTTTGTAGATGATTTCAAAGTCATAACCCAGCATATTTGTAACCCATTTTTCTACTCTTCTGAAGATAATCTTTTTTCCAAAAATTATTTAAGACTATCATGATGTGTTTTTACCTTAAAGTGTCTTCCCATTAGGTAAGGTCTCCATTCCTTTATTGCATGTATTATTTCCAACATTTCCTTCTCATAAATAGGTTTTGTAAATATTTTCCTTTGATTTGACAACTTTCAAAAGAAAGGGGTCTTCCTTCTTGCATTAAAACTACACCAATTCCATTTCCTAAGGGATCAAATTTAATAATAAATGTTTTTGTAAATTCTGGCATAGCTAAGACCATTGCTTGGCACATTGCCTCTTTAAGATGTTGAAAGGCCTTAGTTGCTTCTGGATTCTAAGAAAATGAATCTTTCTTCAGTAATGATGTTATAGGTGTCGATATTATCCCATAATTCTTAAAAAACTTACGATTAATACCCTTTCGACCCGAGAAATCCTTGAATATGCTTTATGGTTGTGGGGATTTTCCATTCCTTAATGGATTTAATTTTTTTAGGGTCTACCTTAACACCCTCATGATAAACAATATGACCCAAATATACCACCTGATGTACTCCAAAGAAACATTTGTAGGTTTTTTCATATAATTGTTTTTCCTGCAATAGTTTGGGCATCCTGTCAACATGTTGAACATGATCCTTCCAAGACTTTTGTGGATTAATATGTCATAAAAAAATACTAACACAAATATTCTAAGGAATGGTTTGAAAATGGAATTCATCAAACCTTGAAATGTGGAAGGTGCTTTGTAAGTCCAAAAATCATGACCAAAAATTCATAATGCCCCTCATGAGTTTTGAATGTTGTTTTCAGAATCTCTTCAATCTTCATTCTAATTTGATGATATCTTGAACGAAGATCCAACTTGGTGAAGTAAATTTATCCATGTAATTCATCAAAAAATTCATCAATGATGGGGATGGGAAATTTATCTTTAATAGTGATATTTTTTAGCTCCCTACAATCCGAACACATACGCCATGATCTATCCTTCTTGTCCACCAATACTACTAGAGTAGAGAAATAATTTTGACTAGGTTAAATTATACCAGCCTCTATCATTTCTACAACCATACGTTCAATCTCACTCTTTTGGGCATAAGGATATCTATAAGGCATGATGTTGGAGGAACACTTCTTGGAATCAAATGAATAACATGATCATGATCACAAATAGGTGGGAGGCCTTTGGGAGTCTCAAACATATTGGAATGATTGTCCAAGAATTTTTGGAGATCTGGAGAAATAGATGATTTTCATGTTTGAAACTCTAATGAGCATAATTATGCAATCACGTTTCATTTTTATTTATAAAAAAAAAAATTCATGACATTAGAGTTGATTATATTTCCTACTTTCCCTATGATACCCCATAATTCAACTTACTTTCCTTCCCAAAAAAAAATTCAAGAAAATTTCTTGAAAATTAAAAGGTATTGTCCCCAAATATTGTAACCATTGGACTCCTAGTACAACATCAACACCACCCTTTGGAATGGAGATCGTTGGACTATACAATAAATATTCCCCCATTGTTATCTTGATATTATGGAACTTTCCATAGAAATTTATAATTCCTCCATTTGCAACCATAACTTGACACTTTGGTGCTGGATATAGGAAGTAATTCAATTCCTTGGCTATCTTACAATAACAATCAACATTATTACCTTTCTCTTCTTGAAATAGCCTTCTATATTGAGAGTTTGAGGAGTGATAATTCATGCCAATGCATTACAAGATATGGTTGGATTCATTTCTTATTTCTATGGGGTTCGTTCCTAGTGTATATCCTCCTCTTTTGATGTTTCTTGTTCCTTTTCTTCATCCTCTTCACAATCTATGTGAAACAATTTCTTCTCAACGCACTTATGACCTTTAGTGTATTTTCTATCACAACTATAATAAATCCCTTTTGCTATTTTTTTCTCCAATTGTTGTGGTGTCAACCTTGTAGGTTGTGGAAGGCTAGGAGCAACAACACTTCCATCTTTATAATTGTGAGTGGTATACTTCCTTGTTTCCATAATTTTTCTTTCAATTTTTCTTTCCACCCTGAATGCCTTCTCCAATGAATCAAGTTCCAAAAGGAAAACCTCATGTTGGATGTTATACTTTAAAGTCCCTATGAAGACATCAAGACTATGATCCTTTGTAATATCTGTTACCCTGATATTTAATTTTTGGGAGTCCTTAATGTGCTCTGCCATTGAACCCTTTTGTTTGAGATTTATCAATTGGCTAGAGAAGGTGTTGCTCTTTTTAATCTCATAATGTGCTATCATTTCCTCCGTAAAAATTGACCAAGTGACAAGTGTTTGACGAGAACATAACCATCGATACCATACAAACTGATTGGGTTCTAAATATAAAGTTGCAATGTGTCCCTTTTGTGAGTGTTGCACATCATGGAGATCAAAATATTGCTCCATTTGTAGCATCCATGTTACTGAACCATTACCATCAATCCTCCTCATGTTGATCTTTGGAATGTGGTGGTTCTTAAACCCAACATTGGAATTTATAAAATCAGAATTTTTATTCCTTTTTTCCTCATCATGATTTTCATGGATTACCTTGTCACCACCGGGAAGCCTTTCTTGCAACAACTTTGTCAAACATTCCATGTCTACTCTCAAACCCTCCATCTTAGCTTCCATGACACCCATATTAGCTTCCATGACATCCACCTTAGCTTCCATGTCTACTTTTAAACCATCCATGTCATATTTTAGTTCATCTTTGGTTGTTCTTTGTGAGAGCGAAATTTGTTGCACTTGGTCCCGTAATTTTGAGATATCATGTTGCAATTCTTCCTCTTCATGCATCATAGTAGATATTTCTGATGGATTAAGGGATGTAGAATTATTTTCTTTGGGAGTAATTTTATAACCCAATACTGATATTTGTGCTTCAATATTTCTTTGGAATCACTTCAAACTGATTTTTTAATTAAAATTTATGCAATTTAAAAAAAATACATCGTTTTCTTGCTTTTGGGAGCTTGATATTGAAATGGTTGTAACTATGTAATTTCAAATCTCCAAGGTTTAAAATTAGGAATTTTTGTATCCCTCTGAGTCTACTTTCCAACCCCACAATTCATAATGATATTGGATTCTTCAACAGAGATTTATGCATGATCTCTCATGATGACCTGATTATAGACTAGTTCAGTAGAGTGAAATTGTACAGAGTGCCGTGTGTCAGTGTTTCTACCATCTGCCCTAAAATTTCTACATGAAACACTAAAGTCTGTGTAATTTCAACCACTTCTTTTATAATTCAAATGCGACGCCTGAAACAAAAGCTATGATGATTTTCCCTATGTCTCTTGTTTGAGACTGAATTTTGGAGCTTTCAAAAACCCTAACCTCCATAGATCATATCTTTGAAACTATAGTGAATCAAGTTTTGAAATTTTTACATGATGTTCATCCCAATTTTGGCTCCATGTGGTAAAAAATTCAATTTATGAAGCCTCATAAAAATCATGTTATAGTTAGAATTCCAAGATGACATGCTTGAAGAATCGAAACCCTAGAATGCACTTCGAGGGGGAAACCTCCTTTACATTACAAAAATGAACAATTTTTGGATGATTCAAATGAAAAAGGTTCCTTTATATATATAGGAGTATATATATATATATATAATCATAGTTGACATAACAATAATAATGTAAGGGCACAAAAATAACAATAAGGGGGCTACATTAAAAATAACAATAAGGGGTACATTTGTATTGTAGGTACCTAACAGCATGCATCGCCTGTATAATTTGGATGATTATACAACTTATAGTACATTGCCCTTGAACACCAATATCAAATAGGTATTTATCTTATTTGACATGCATGAGTTATTTATGGTTGAATCATCAGTTAAATAATTGAGCACTAGATTTTGTTCAAGTTCAAGTTCCACACTTTGACCTCTCACTTGTTCCTCCATCAGTTAGAACTAGTTAAACTGACTTTAACTCAGATAAACTGAATTAATTAATTACAACTCAAAATAAAATTAACCCAAGGATCCTATTTTGTAGGAGACACTCCACATGACTCAAATTAAACCCTCATCTCGAATTTACTAAACCAAATAAGTCATACTAACTTAATTAACTCGTAAAAGTTGTCTTGTGATGTGGAATTACAATTTTATTCTAATTTAATTCAAGGGAAAATTAAATTATAATATTTCTTCTGGCCATTTTCAACACTCCCTCTAACCAAGAAAGGGATTATCAACCCAATCATGCCTCTACGTAACTTGAACTTTCCTCTTGAGAGTTCCTTCGTTAAGAGGTATGAATCTTCATCTTCTGTAGGAATGTACTCTAGCATCATGATCCACCTATGCACAGAATATCTAAGATGGTGGTACCAGATGTTGATATTATTGGACCAATTATGAAAATTTGGATTCACCGAGAGCTTGATGAAACTCTGATTTTCACATTAAATCATTTTAGGATCCATTTTTTGACGAAAAAACCAAAGAATGATCTTCCTCATTTAGATAGCCTCATAAGCTGCTTAACTAGTAGCCATGTACTATGCTTCTGCTAAACTGAGTGCAACTGATCTTTGCTTCTTATTGTACCATGAAACTATTGCTAACCCAATACTAAATATTCCCCCTGATGTACTCTTCCTGTTGGAGTGAATCACTGCCCAATCCACATATGTGAAGCCTTGAAGCTTCATAACCTTTGTGTATTTGTACCAAATACCAAACTAAGTGGTGCCTCTGAGGTATCTCAACACATGTTTGGTTGCCTTCCAATAGAGCTTGGTTGTCTTAGCCATTGACTGACTAAGTTGGTTAAGTGCATAACACATGTCTGGTTGTGTGTTAACCAAGTACATGAGTGAACCCACAAGCACCTTATAAATGGTAGCTTCTACCACTTTACCTGAAGTAGCATATTCCTTCTTCCAATTCCCTGCTACATGAGTCTCCATAGGTTTTCTGATCTCCATGTGAAACTTCTTCAGTATCTCATTGGCATATTTTCCCTGAGAAATAAATAGTTCCCCACCTCTTTTCCAAATTTCTAAACCAAGGAAATAATGCAAGAGCCCCATGTCTTTCATCTTGAAATCTATTTGCAAATATTCCTTGCAATATTTTATCATCTTATCATCACCTGTTAGAATTAAATCATCGACATATATACTATAATCAATAATTTCCCTTCAACCACAATATGGAAATGTTTCACATCTGCTTCACTTTTGGTGAAGTAGTTGTCAATCCTGGTGTACTGAGAACGAGGTACTAGTTTCAATCCATACAATGCTCAAATGAGTCTACACACATGAAAATCCATATCGAAGGTCTCAAATCCTTATGGCTACTCTATGTACACCTCTTCCTTAATCACTCCATTGAGGAATTTTTTCTTCACATCCATCTGATGTATATTCCATCCCATCTACCCTAAAAGTGGTAGAATAGATATGATTGAAGAGTAACTTTCTACTAGAGAAAAGGTCTCCTCATAATCAAGTCTCTCCACCTCAAATAACCCCCTGACCACAAATTTTTCCTTGTGTTTCTCGACACTCCCATATACTTCCTACTATTGACTTGTCCTCTAGTCTTGGTACAACTTCCCATGCATTGTTTCTAATGATGGATTCATACTCCTTTACCATGGCATAAACCCATTCTAGTTTCTACACTACTTCATCAAATGAATATGGCTTAGTCTCTACACTCTTTCTCATTAGATCCATGTAGTGAGTGTATCGCTCTGGGGACCTCCTCTACCTTTTTTGTGATGTGTGTGCTCCCACAGTATCTTTAGCATCAAGCATCAAACTATCATCCTCTCTGGTGCACTTCCTTCCATCTCTGGATGTCTCTACATGATTGGGTGCTTCCACTCTCTGCTCCTCTACTCATGGTTGTTCCGCAACATTCTAAGGTTCTTTCTTTGGAGATGAAATCTCCTCAACTGCATGCAACTGAATCTCCCTCTAAAGGGAACATCTCATGGCCTTCTCTTCATTGAACTTCACATCTCTACGAAACAGTGTCATCCTATGAGATGGCATGCACACTTGATAATTGTGAGGTGTATCATTGTACCCCACAAATATTCCCAACTCTGTTGTTGGTTCTATATTTTTCCATGCATATTTGGTTACATGACAATAAATCGATGAACCAAAAAACCTAAATTGTGCAACATATGGTTTCTTACCTGAAAAGCTTCCTTCAGTGTACTCATCCCAAGAATCCGATGAGGACTTTTGTTCTGCACATATATTGTTGTGTTACATGCTTCATCCCACAAGTGCAAAAGTAGGCTCTGATCATGCAACATTGCTTGTGCCGCTCCCACAATATTTTTGTTCTTTATTTCTACAATCCCATAATGTTGTGGGTTATGAGGTGTTATCAAGTCCCATCGAATTCTTTCTGAAGCACAAAAGTTCCTGAATTCATTTGACACGTATTCTCCACCATTGTCACTCTTGAGAGCCTTCACTTTATTGTCTGTGTCTTTCTCAACAAGTGCTTTGAACTCATAAAATTTTGAGAATATCTGGTATTTAATCTGCATGAATAATATCCAACACCTACGTGAGAAATCATCTACAAAAATCACATAATACCTATGCTTGGATATGGTGGTTTTCATCAACAGTCCACACACATCTGAGTGAAATATTTCGAGGATTGCTTGCACTCAACTATCCTTATCATGGAATGTGGATTTGGTGTAATTCCCTAATGTACACCCTTTGCATGTATCATGCTGCTCAAGTGTGCCCTTGGGAAGTCTTGTAGAAATATGTTGCATGATATTAAAAGCACCATGGTCCAAATGGCCAAGTCACCTAGGCCATAATTCACCAATGTCCTGGCTCTACACCTTCTCTGCTTTCGCGCTCAAAGGAGCACAGTCTTCTACATCCAATTTGTAGAATTTATTTACCCAAACCCCAATCTTATTCACTTGTCCTGTAGAAATGTGATGAAGAAATTCCTTTCCTTTGATAAATATGACATCATAGCCACAATCAATTGAAATTAAATTCTTCTTTAAACCAGGAACTGTTGGAACAGGGTCTCCTATGAGCTGCGAAACTGGTCTGATTTTGTATATTTTTTATTATATTTAGTCTAGTGTAGGGGTTTTTGGGTGGGTCAAAGCTCTGAAATCATTCTAATGGGTCAAAGGGTAGAACTAGAATCCACAAACCATGGTTTGTGGACCATAAGAAAGATTAGTCTAGATTGTTATAAATAGAGGAACATTTTGAATTGTAAGGTAAGAAGATAAGGAGATATTGATGTGAACTATGGCTTAGTAGATCTGTTTGGGTTTTTGGGGAAAGGACTCCTACTGGCTGTGTGTGTGGAGATCCCACGTCCAACTGTATGTGGGCCCTGCTGCTGTGTGCATAGGTCGGGTTTGGGTATTGTAAGAATGAACTGCAGGATTAATGAATGAGTAAGATTGTTGCGTAGCTGAATGTATTTGTACTGCCGATGCGAATCTTTGATAATTATTGTGTTATGAATATTATGTGTTAAGCTGCGAAAGTACTGTGCTAAGTATTTCTTCTGCATTTAGTCTGTTCTGTTTAATGAGAATAACTGTAATACTACACTACTGGGTTAAAATACATATGATTTTTTGAGTACAGTAAGTATAGCTAACCTTGCGCACGTGGATGCGAAGGGGATATATAGATCCAATTCTGGGATAGGAAAACAGGTCATTATCAAGCTGAACGCAACTCTTCTTGGCTTACCCATCCTCTCTCAGTGTGCGGAAACCTGGTTCCAGCACCCACCCATACTGCTTCGGGTGAGACTTTGACCTGCGCAAGCAGGTCACTGCTGAAAGGGCTAGTAGTATAGGGGTTTGTTGGCAAACCTTAACTCCAAACCTAGGTCAGGACCCCTCAAGCCAACAAATGGTTCTGTTGCCAGGACCGGGAGCATTTTGAGAGAGGGATCGAGTAATGACAAGAGAGTGTTGGAAGCCCAAGAGAAAGGAAATTGAAGAGTGGTTTGAAAACTAGATTTAGGAATTTGTGATAAAAGAGAATCGTAGTACGAGATTAAGAACGGGAAATTGGACAAATAGGTACATCTTTACGGAAAGCTACGAAATTTTCTTTGTGACATTTTCAATCGAGCTTCAACAGTGGCTGGCAAGGCTCGTAGAGTTCCAAAAGTGTTGGAAGGATGAACGAGTCACCCAGTGGACTCCAGGGCTGATCTCGCAACTAGAAAGGACCGATAACACCATCACTTGCTCAATGGATCACTGGGTCGATAGTGTGCTAGGAGGATTTGTGATAGAATTTGTCATTAATCAGTTTGTCTCATACTCCGAAGCAGAGTAGAGATTCTTTAAAGGTTTCCAAGGCTAGTTCCTGAAGACATTACCCCTATTGATTAAAACCTTACTGTGTGAGAAGGGTATTCTGTGTAGTCACACCGAGTGAATGACCTCAGATCTAAGTGAGGGTGTGACACGAAGTGGTAAGTACTATCGAACCAACCTTGAAGGAGGAAGATATGCCTATAGCCCTCTACGAGAAATGGCTGCACAGAACCCCCCTGCTACACCGTCGTCCAGGCCACGCAAAGTTAAGAACTCAAACTCGCCCATATCCCCACCTCTGCTAGACAATGATATGGCTACACATCTGAAACAACCTACCTTCAAGGGGGTAGGAGATGAGGATATGGACCAATTTTGGTTTGTTGCAGATTATGTATGGATTGTGCAGAATGTGGCAAGTGATACGGTGAAGAGGGCACAACTATCCCTAACATTCGAAGAAAGGGATTTGGACTAGTATATGTGATACATATCTCAAAACGGGAATGCATATATTCAAGATATAAAGGATGCGCTAAAGCAACAGTTCAGAAAGCCAAAATCCTACTCTCAGCTAGTAGCAGATGTGAAGGACTTTAAGCAAGGAGGATCTGAGTCGATATGGGAAGGTGACCAACGATTAAAGAGAGCAATCAGGGAAGGAGGATTTGAGTACGATGATTGACAACATACGGAATGGTTCATCGCTATGTTTTTGCCTCACCTGCGCATACCAATGAGTCCTCAGAGCTTCGAGTCGCAGGAAAAAGCTATGGAAGTCGCTATGAAACTAGAAGTTGCACCGAGAGAAGATACTTCATTAGGAGTACAGCAAATTCAGGAGCATCTCGGAGCTATGCACATGGAGATTTATAACCTGTGAAGGGAACTAGGAAAAGGAGCTAGCGCAGACCTATGGTGCATACGATGTCGAGCATCTGGACATACAAAGGATCAGTGCTCACTATTGGCAGATTACACGCGGGCAGGAAGCCCTAGTTTGGTGTGTCCAGGAGAAATTGGGGAACCCAACCTATGACGGCTAGGCTCAAGTAGATCTGTGTTTTGGTGCGATGACTACCGTGTAGTAGGGCTTCATGATACAAACCATTTCCCCCAGCTAGGTGCATACGTCTCAGAACTAAAGCAACAATGGTGTAGATTATGCCAGTCGGTGGGACACGATGAGAAAAACTGTTAGACTTATGATCTAATGATAGATCATAGAAACTTGTATAGGGTGCAATCAAACCCTGTGTCACCTAGATCCCTCGCCAACTTTAGTGGCTCTCCAGCTAGGGGCAGGGGGGGCCAGGGAGGAAGCGTAGGTTGAGGACGTGGACAGCTAATATGTTATAACTATGGGGAAGTAGGACACTTTTCAAGGGACTGCCCAAATCCCACATGGTAATCCTGCAAATATTGCAGACAACTAGACCATGCGGTCGAATATTGCCCAATCTTAATAGAAAAAATGTAGGAAAAGCAGCCCACCCCTACGCAGAATGTGCAGAGAGTTAAAGTTGAGATAAGGAACATAGACCCAAGTGTCAAAGTTATAACGCACAGTGGGATGGTCACTTGAGGACCACAAGAATAGGTTGCCAGGGATCCTTTGACCTATCAAGGAGGATCGAATATGAAAAAGGGACAAGAAACAATGGCCGTATCTGAACCAGACTTCGCTCAGGAAGAAGTAGCTACTGCACCGACACCGACACACCCCAAGAAGGATGAGGGGGTTGAGCCCTCCCTGCAAGCATGTATGAAGCTACTACGTAACCCAAAGGTTGTGGAGAGCCTTCAGGCATTAATGAATAACTACACAGCGCGGCCTGATCCGATCCCAAGGACCAAGGATATGCACAAACTATACTGATATAAAAAAAGCACCGGAAGAGAGATGTGGTTGACTGCGCAGACTGGTCACTACGAAATGGATTAGGTCATCTTGGACCTTAGGTCCGATGCGAACGTGTTACCTAAACAAACATGGCAACGAATGGGAGAACCTAAGTTGGAATGGTCCACCATCCAGCTGCGCATGGAAAATCAACAGAAGATCATCCCTTTGGGGAGGCTACCCAAAATCACAGTAGACATTACGGGCGTAAGGGCCCAAGCTGAATTTGAGGTAATACATATCGTAGAAGATGTGGACCCCTACCCTGCGCTCCTCGGACTGGACTGGGCTATAGATATGGGGGGTGTTATCAATCTCAAAAATCAAAGCATGGTGTTTGAAAATAACGATACATGAGTAATAGTACCATTGGATCCCGCAGAAGGTGTGTGGTATATAGAGCCAGCGTGCGATGAGGAGGAAGTGGATCACATTTACAAGTTGACTACATGGGATGAGGATTGGATTAACCCCACAGCGAAAGGAGTGCTCTGCTGGGAAAAAGACAGTGAATGCTTTTTCGACTCTGATGGGGAACTGGAGAATTGGCAAGGCTGGTTGCATGAGGTCTCGGCACTGCAATGTCTGCGGGTCACCAGAAACTTCCGTTGAATCTCCTCCAAGGTAAGAGACCTACCATACTTTGGGGATTCAGGTGACATTATGGAATTTTTATGCGCACTTGAAGCCGAAGTCCCCAAGGGCCGCAGGCTATGGGCCCTTAAGCTAGTCCTGCACGGAACACCTACACACTGGTGGGATACGCATGGGAAGGAATTTCACAATTGGGAGGAATGTTGGGATAAGATGATCCTGTGATTTGAAGCTCTAGCTGGGAGATGGCTCAAGAAGTTCCTTGGGTCAGAAGACCCACACAGATATTTTCTCACATGGGAAACGCAGTGGTATGACAGAACCCCAAAGGAACAGGTCCACCTATTTATCCATGCTTTGGGACTACATCTAGCTGCATGGTACGTAGACATGGAGCTACATCAATGCACTCGCCATTGGGAGACTTTGCGAGATGAGTTTCTGTGAACATTTAGGATGGTGGAAGGCATAGGAGCACTCGATGTAGCTCTGCAACAAATTGACGCCTTGACTCAAGCTAGACCATGCCTGTACATTGCATCTGAATCATGGGGAACGTAGGTACCACAAAGGATTGAATACTGCAGCCTCAGCCACATGGATGGAACTCATGATCCCCGAACTATCCCAACCATGGTGCTGAACAAGAGGCACATGATTGCTAGCTTGGTTAGGCTATACCTGACTTGCACTACCACACAACCGATGTCAACTATAATTCGGGATGCGCAAGCATCACAAATACTTCCTCTGAAGTCAGTAGATCTGTGGGAAGGCTATCAGGGGTGAGTAGTGACAGTCAGCACACTAAACTCTGGTAGCAAGGGAATATTACCATTACAGAAAATAGGCGATTAGCAATTAATGTGACAATTTATGGTGAGTTTCTACCATTTACTTGATGGTAAATTTCAATTTAGATTCACCCTATCGTTGGATAGCCCCGGGCACTATAAGGAAGAAAGGATAACTTCGATTAGGGCTCCATCTCATCTCTATAATCTGTATGTATTATTTTGTAGCTTGATTTTCTGGACCTTCAGCATTCTGTTCATACCCAATCAACCTAATTCCACTGTCTACGAGTTTCCAAATTTGGAAGCCTATCCTTTCATTTCTATGGCAGCCCCTAACCTTTCGAACGCTTTGGCACCTACCAGTCCAGTGCCTATAGACATTGTGTTGAGAGGGTCTGGGGATGCCAAGATTGATAAGTTGATTTTCCTCTAGCTCCCTGCAGGGAAAATTGACTTTGAACCCTATGCAGAATGGCACCAAAGCTACACGACAAAATTTCACGACCTTTCCAAACCTGGGATGATCACAGGGCCCAGCTGGATGGGCTTGGAAGATACCATGAAGGATGATATGTAATTTCCATAGCTCGCTATGGGAATTGATGTAGTCGAGTCGCAGCTAGTCCTACGCATGAAAAGGCTGACTAACAAGGATACTCCATCTCCCCAGTGTATGAAGCGGTATAGGGATACGCTGCGACTTCTCCGCAGTTCCAGGCTACCTGTCAACGAAATTCATACTTGTTCACTGCCTAACACTGTCTTGGTTGGCGCCCACCTCCCAATAGCTATGGAACTACAAGTGGACTTGGCGCAACTGCCCCGCGAGGCATTACAGGGTTTACACACCACCGTGCTTCAAGAGATCCATCTTCGTGACCAGACTGCACAGCAACAGCTCAATCTGGCCACACTGCACCTCACACACCAGACTGAAGATATCTCCCTTATGGCACAGCTTGAAACAGTGGTTCACCAGCTCAACACAGATATCCCTGATGAACTCCTGGTGTCAGCTCCACTCCGGGCTAGCATAGAAGGCTTGGTTGCAGCACTCAAGGTGTCCTGAACCGAAGTATAGACACTCAAGACCCAAATAGCTCGCCAATTCACCGCGTGCCAGGCCCAAGCACAACCTACCATACCCCCGTAGGTATGGGCACAACATGCTACGTTGATAAAAGAAGCTATGGACATTATTATAGGATAGCTTACACTGGGTACTCAATTGCTCGAGGTAGCCATGCAGCTCTGGACAGTGGTCCAGTTCAACCCGATGCTTCAGCGTGTCAAGAAGGACTTACGATAGAAGGAAGCTGCTTTCAATCAAATCAAAGCTACCTTGCCCTCCCTCATCCCCGCACAGCGTCTGGCACTCTTAAAAACTAGAAACGCCTTCCAAGACACGATTGCGGATCTCCGACATGCTAATTATGCCATCAGAAAGCACTTGAAGCCATGGGGCTATGCTACCTTCCATCTATCTCAAGGTTCTCATGACGCCATCGCACGACTCAACCAGATATTGGAGCAGGTTACCACAGCTCCTAAAGGACTGACCTTCCTGAAGCTTGTAGGTATCGCACAGAGTGTTGTTGCCCAGAGTCAAGAAGTGTTACCTCCGCTGATCACAGCCCTGAATACCTTATGTGTGCAGATCGATACTGCACCACTACAGTTACTCGAGACGAGTCAGAAGATTGTGTTGGGGGAATGTTGGAACAGGGTCTCCTACGAGCTGCAAAACTGGTCCAATTTTGTGTAGTTTTTATTATATTTAGTCTAGCGCAGGGGTTTTTGGGTGGGTCAAAGCCTCGAAAGCATTGTAATGGGTCAAAGGTTAGACCTAGAATCCACAAACCATGGTTTGTGGACCATAGGAAAGATTAGGCTAGATTGTTATAAATAGAGGAACATTTTGAATTGTAAGGTAAGAAGATAAGGAGATATTGATGTGAACTATGGCTTAGTAGATCTATTTTGGTTTTTGGGGAAAGGACTCTTGTTGGCTATGTGTGCGGAGATCCCACATCCAGCTGTGTGCGGACCCTGCTACTGTGTGCACAGGTTGGGTTTGGGTATTGTAAGAAGGAACTGCAGGATTAATGAATGAGTAAGATTGTTGCGTATCTGAGTGTATTTGTATTGTTGATGTGAATCTTTGATAATTACTGTGTTATGAATATTATGTGTTAAGCTGCGAAAGTATTGTGCTAAGTATTTCTTCTGCATTTAGTCTATTTTGTTTTATGAGAATAACTGTAATACTACACTACTGGGTTAAAATACATATGATTTGTTGAGTATAGTAAGTATTGCTGACCTTGCACACGTGGATACAAAGGGGATCTATAGATCTGGTTCTGGGATAGGCAATCAGGTCATTATCAAACTAGACGCAGCTCTGCTTGGCTTACCCATCCTCTCTCAGGGTGCGAAAACCTGGTTCTAGCACCCACCCATAGTGCTTTGGGTGAGACTTTGACTTGCGTAAGTAGGTCACTGCCGAAAGGGCCAGTAGTATAGGGGTTTTTTGGAAAACCTTAACTCTGAAACTGGGTCAGGACCCCTTGAGCCAACAGGAACATACTGTCTAAATTATACAACACGCATGTATATATTGGATTCACCCAATCTAACAATGTACTAAAGTTAAATATTGAATCACTTCTACAAATATTTTGCGAAATTAAAAACACAATTATTAATCACATGAACATGAAGAAAGATCAATCATACACAACAAAAATAATTTCCCGGGGAAATATTACAGCTAAAAACCCCACTATCTATTGTATATTAAGCATGGATCATGAAAAAAATACAATGTCTTTCTCTTCTCACGAGAGCCTCCAACATTCAACTATATATCTCACACTGTCCTCACATAAAAATAACCAATACCTAGTCAATTTCCAACCTCCTGACAGTGTAATATTCCAAATTAGGAACAACTACACTATTGGGAATATCTCAAGATATTACCAATGTGGAGATCAGCAATACATAAACATGAGCTAGAAAATAGCAGTGAATGCATTAATACAAGAATTCCGGAAGATCCACATAACAATTACGTTGGATTATAGCAGCAACAATGTGTACAAGATCTTGAGGAAATGATCTCTCAAGTGCTATAGGGTAAAATGCTTGGGTTTTTGGTTTTCTAATATCCCTCTCAGGGCTTTCCGGTGCCCAAGGCAGACAGTAAGATTAGTTGTATAGTTCACAAAGAAGGCATATACATGTTCATATCAACTTAAACAACTTGATGGAATAAGATGGAAGATTACCTCTTTAATGATCTTGAAGTCTTTTGGAGAGCACTAAGCAGTGAAGCAAGGATCCTTCTTCACCAACTCCAAATCTTGACCCTGTAATCAATCAAAGCACCCATGTAATCTCTACCACAACATACATTTCCTATCAATTAAGTTAATATATGATAAACATTTAAACAATGCACATCTAAGCCATTCATCTCATGCTATATAAGTAATTGAAGAACAATGACAATATCAATGCATAGAATGGACAAAATAGATACAGTTCTATTAATTTGTAAAAAGGAAGATTTCAACCGTCGGTTGTACCAAGCCCTCCTCAGCCTTCCAATCTCTCTATCTCTCAATGTGATGATATCTTGATCAACAAGTTCTCAATGAACCTCTTTGACTTTTGACCTTCACACTACAACAATAATGCTCTACTTCACACGTATTCAAAATTTTGACAATCCTTCAACCTTGAACCAAGAGCCTTCAGCTCCATTTTATAGGAGATGGAGAGAGCAATCATTGCCTTTTTCCTTCCACCAGTTCTAAATAGAAAAAACCAAGATGTTTCCTCAACTTCCCATGCTTTTGCCTTCTTTGAGAGTTCAGTTGTTTTTGGCAAGGACCAATAAGAGATTAGTGCTTTGCAGTTTCTATTTTGTACTGACTCTCTTGTGAGAAAAAGCTGGAAATTAAAATTATTCTCCGCGGGTTTTTCCTGTTTCAAACTCAAAACATAGGTAATGCTGCCCTCTAGTCTAAACAGAGCATTTCCCTAGCCACTAACACGGCCTATTCATTGATCAGGTGTGTTATAACTCTCTTGTGTTGTTATAGGGGTGTGCGTTTAGGTCTTTGTATTCCTTCCATATTTATATTCTCCTTTGAGCTGATGAGGATGTTTTTTAACCTGTAACAGATGCCCCCTAAAGTGTGAGGTCAGAGATGAAGATGATTGCCGAAATACTTTATAATGTGTGTAGTAGAGATAAAGATATTGAAAGACTGAGGTAAACCTGAAACAACAACATATGTCAGAAAATATAGTATCTGCCTTGAGTCGGGCATTCCCATGCTTAGTAGCTTAATCAACATGATTTCTCTAGAATAGAGATATGAAGAATTTGTCCACTGATAAGTACAATGTGGAAGTGTCTGTCATAACAGGATCAGGCTGAAGAAGCTATCTCCATAAACAATATCGCAACTTGGGGAAGGGAACATAACTTTAATGATGTAACCTTTGCCCCAAGGTCTTGACCGTCGCTTCACTTAAACTGCATATTTCTCCACATGTGAATGAAGGAGTTGTCATTGAACATGTGAGAAATCATCTGATTACCAGTCGATAATGAAAATTGTTAACAGACGTGAAGGTGGCCACCGATAATGAAGATGGTCCCTAAGATGCATAGTAAAATCTAGCGAGTGTGAATAAAAAGAGTTGAAGTTGAACACTCGTAGAATCATTCGATCAGGAGCCAATGATGAAGACTCCTAATCAAACACAAGAGTACCTACCACTGATGTTTGCAAGTATCCGGGTACTGATGGGTTTCTGGATCAAATTCCTAGATAAGATGTTGAAGTCGATAGGAAGAGTTTTGTTGAAAGGTAGGCACTGAGGTGTCCTACATCAATCAACACAAAATGGAAACCAAATGATTTTGTTTTTGATGGAGATAATGAAGAGAAAATGGGGATGTCTGACGAAAAATAATTTATGGCATAATGAGTGGTTTGATTGATAAGAGGAGCAGTAGATAGCAAGATCTGCTTGAACAATAGAAGGCACTGTAACAGGGTACTAGGCAGCTGAGGTTTAATGAACACCAAAGAGTTTGTTAGGATTTTACCAGTGTAGGAACACTGGGAGATGAAGGCTAATACTCATAGATGGTAGGGTTCGACTAACTACAAAAGAGTTGTCTGGGAAGTGCCATGTTCAAGATTTTTTCTGCCAAATCAACCTTTCTGAAATGTAACAAAGGTAGTATCCATTTTGTCCAAATTTTTCCTTGTCTGATTAGGTTTAACGAGTCCAGACGAGTAAAATCAATGAATTTTTCATATTTAGAGAGTCTAAAAAATGTCGTAAAAGACAACTCCCTTCCCTGTCTGATTAGGTTTAATGAGTCCAGATGAGTAAACTCAGTGAATTTTTCATGTTTAGAGAATCTAAAAAATGTTGTAAAAGACAACTCCATTGGGGTACCTTTGTCATGTCTTGATAACCGGGCATGACAAAGGGAGAATAGTAAGCCCGAAACGGTTCATTTTTCGTGAGTTAGTCCATCGAAGCTAAAAAAAGAGAGAAATCTATGTTCGATGGATGTCTACCTCATTTTTTTATGAGTACGAGGAGATGAAGTAAACTCAGTACTCTTTGTGAAATTTTAATGAGTCCAACAAAGAAAAACTCGATGCTCTCCGTGAAATTTTAACGAGTCACACGGAGAAAACTCAGTCACTTTTTCAGTTTAAAGAGCTTTGAAAAAGAGGAAAAGAATGGCTCCTTACTCTCTGTCATGGTAGTTTAGTGAGCCTGAAAAAGGCAACTCGGGGTTTTTTCAGTTTTATGAGCTAGAAAAAGGTCCCTAAAAAGAAAGCTCAGTGCTTCTTCATATCAGTTTTAACGAGTCTGAAGAAGAGAACTCTAGGTTTTTCATATTAACGAGCAAGCAAAAGTCCATAAAAAGAACGCTCAAAGTCGACTTCGTATAAGTTTAAGGAGTCCGAAAGAGAGAACTCGAGGTTTTTCAGATTAACGAGCAAGAAAAATACCGTAAAAAGAATGCTCGAAATTAGGGTCAAAACATGGTTCTGTCTACATATAGATCTTGATCACTCATCAGAACATTAGTAACTAATCTCAATAGTTGCGACACATATGCAGTAAGAATTCACGACTTTTTGTAGACTAGCTAAGAGATTCATGCCCCAGAAATGGCTATAAGAAGGTCAGAAGACTTTCATTTTCACTATTTTGAATGCTGTGAAGGAGCTCTGGGGTGAAAAAGGGTGAAAACTTCAGCTGACGATTGCGGTCAATCCAGGCAATGGTTCTTCTTCCTGTGAGATCCAGGTAAGAGCTGGAACCTCCTGCTATCATTTTATTGTGTTTTTGTAAAGTTTTGCTGGTCCAAAATGGGAAATTTAGCAGGCCCTAAAAAATCTTAGCAGTTAACGCGGGTCAGCAGTACTGGACCCACATTAAGCGCACTTCCCGTGAAGGAATGCCACACTAGCACGCACTTTTTTACTCTATGGCCCGTGTCAGGCATAGAGCATATTTTAAGAACTCATTTATAAGCATTTTGAAGTGTTCTAGTCAATTTCTAATCGGTTGAAAATGTTGTATTTGCAGGTATTCAGCTGTTAACCATGAGTATCTGGCGAGAGAGAGAACATGAACGGGAAGAAAGAGATATGATTACTGATGCTGCAAGCTTAATGGCTCTCCACAGATGTGGCTTGCTAAAATATGCACGTTTAGAATTGATGAGGGGTCAAGAGGACCTCCTGAGGTGGTTGATTCAGCAATGGGATGAGTGTCACCATGTATTTCGGATTGGGGGTAATGAGCTCTCAATTGAGAAGGATGATGTTTAATTTTTTACCAGCTTATCATGTTGTAGCCCAAGGCCCAACTTGACGGGGTCCAGAGCAGATCTGCGTTCCACTGCTGATCTTATTTTGACTCATTGCATACGCAACACAGAGGCAATGAGAAACTGGGTGCCTATTGCATGGGTGGCTTTGAGACCACTAAGGTCTATAATATGGATGATTGTTCACTTGGCAGGTGCCAAGAGTCAGCATGTGGCCACCAAGGCCCAAATGCTACTAGCCTTGGATTATATGTAGCCTCAGGTTTTTGACTGGTGTGATGGAGTTGTCTGTTGGGTCCGAGCAGAGCTCACAGCATGCAAGACTTGTACCCAGAGAGAGTTTGGGTACGGCACATTGATCATTTCTTTCCTACTGGAGCAGGTACCATTGATGAGACCTAGGATCATTACAGCGCCCTTGGGCCCACGCGAGCCGAGACAGACTCGATGGGTAGCTTTGTTTCTGCGGACTGGAGAGGGTCCCGTCCGTCACTGTTTTGATGATGGGTTTTTTGATTGGCTAAACTCCTAGATTATTATGATTAAGGATTATCCCTATGTAGGGATGAACTTCACAGGCGATCTGAAGTTAGTGTTTCCCCCTGGCACCCAGTGGGGACTCGATGGTAAGAAATAAATGATCAGTGTACTCTAGGAAGTACTTTGTTTTTGTCTTTTGAATATTTATGCAATTTTTTTTGTTGAAATAGAGCGAAAATTATGTTTTGACATGAAGCTTGTTTGCTTGACACAGATTTGGCACCTGTCCACCTAGTTGGGGCCCCTTGCTATGCATGGCGAGCACTGCAGCTACCCAGGGCTGGCGCACTAGCTGAGGATGCAGAAGCCGTCGGGGATGATGATTCCCAGATCTTACATGAACTCTCCAGAAACCTGGAGGGTTTGAGTATGGGTATACCACCCCTTCCTATGCGAGAGGTTCCAGTTCGTTTGTAGCGGCATACTGTAGGTGTGCCAGAGAGGTGCCTTTGAGGAGGATAGCCAGAGCAGTTGTATGTTATCATGAGCATTAGGCCTAGCTGGTGGAGCGGATGTATAAGTATCATAGTGTGGCTTTAGTATAGCCAAATTTTTGTAAAACTCCCAAGTTTTGGAAGATTTTTTGATGTAACTATTGTACTAGACACGACATATATATATACATACTTTTTGGTGATTTTGTGTTTTTTAATTTTTTATGTATTTTCAATGGGATAAAAAATATATATACTCATGTGTAAATCTTTTATTACAAATTTGACAAATGCCAATCTAACACATAGTTTTCCAAAGAATCAGCCAATGCATTAAATTCTCTAGGAACGTGCTCCAATGTGATTGTTTGAAATTGACGTTCTAAAAGTAGCACCCTTAAAAAATAACGTAACAAGACTGGATGACGGACACGGTAATGATTTTTTAACTGCATAATGACGATTTGGGAATCTAACCTGACCACTAAATTGGAGATGTCACGAGACGCTGCCTCCATGAGGAGTTGGATCACTGACATGTACTCGGCAATGTTATTGGTGGTGCTACCTAGGAGAATTCCCCCAGAACCAAGAAGTTCAGACTCAGGAGTGTTGAGAACCCAAGCAGCTGAAGCAATGTGTCTAGTGTGATGACTAGCACCGTCCGCTTATCCGATATATGATAAGGAGGATGATGGCATCTGTGTGAAGGAAAAATATTGTAGATGAGAAAAAAACCTTGAAAACCAAAAAATATCCAGAGACATCAAAACAATAGGAAAAACTTATATACATAAAATTACAAAGCATACGCCTAGTGTGAAACTAGGAAAAATACTTCTTTAGATAAAGCCTGTTGCAGGGCTCCGCGAGCGGAATTACATTATAGTCCTGAAGTTCGTAAGCCCCTTTTGAGAGGACTTTAGTGATGATGTAAGGACCAAGCCATAATGGTTGGAGTGTTCCTTCCCCCAATAGGTCATGTTTTTGATCATAGAGTAGAACAAGATCACCCTCTTGGAAAGAACGAGGCTTGACATATTTTTCGTATTGAGCTTTGACTCGGCATTGGTGAGCTTTGAGTGCTAGTGTAGCATCTCGACAAGTTTCTTCCAAATGATCGAGCGAGAGCAAGCGCTATTTTGTGGCGGTGGTGCCAGGCAGGAGTTCCACAGCAAGTTTGAGGGATGGAATTTCACACTCGATTGGAAGTACTGCCTCCAAGCCGAATGCAAGTTGAAATGGCGTGAAGCCTATGGCAGTTTTGACTGACGTTCGGTATGCCCATAACGTGGAATACAACTTCTGATGCCATGTGGTTTTATGGTTTCTGACCAATCGATGAATCATGGTTTTGAGGACGCCATTTACGGCTTCGACTTGACCATTAGCTTGAGGATAATAAGACGAAGATTGATCTTGATGAAAACCTAGCATGGACGTTAATTCGGTCATCATATGGTTTTTAAAGTGGGATCCATGATCTATGAAAATAGATAGGGGTACTCTGAACTGACATATTACCTGATTTAATAGGAAGAGAGTGATGGTTTCGCCATCGGCCTTAAAAGTGGGAATGGCTTCCACGCATTTCGTAAAATAGTCGACCGCAACCACGATGTAGTTGTGTCCATTTTCCAAAGTGGGATTGCAGGTGATGAAGTCAATTCCCCATTTAGAGAAAGGACTAATGGAGATAACCAGATGAAAGGGGTAGGATGAATACACATTTTCTTCATGAAAATTTGACATGGATGGCGCTTCTGGACTACTGCAATGCAGTCTTTAAACAAAGTGGGCCAATAATAACCTGCGCACAGGATTTTTTAGGCAGTAGCTATGCCCGAAAGATGACCACCGCACGCCCCTGCATGGCATTCATTCAAATGCGTTCCACTTATTGAAAGTGGGACAGCGTTGGAGAATAGTATCGATACCACGGCAATATAATGTATCATTTAGCACGAGGTAATGCTTTGTCTGGTGGCGAATACGATAACGATCGTCGGACGTGAGAGTTGGGTGGAAGCGTTGGGTTTGTAGGTAGACCAAAATTTCTCCATACCATGGGTTCAAAGAATCGACTAAGTATACAGATTCATCAAGAAATGGATCATGAGCTACTTCTCCTGGGTCGATTCTGGGAAGGTCCGATAATAATTTGGGGAAGACGAGAGATTTCTTTGCTTTGGTAGTTGTGAAGAAAAAGTCAAGTTGTTGGAGGATTATAATCCATTTGGAATATTTTCCTCCAATAATTTGTCGAGATAGGATGTGTCACATGGGGTTCTCCAAAGAAATAATAGTAGTCTATCGCAGTAATATATAGTGTCGGAGTCAAGTGACGGCAAAAACTTTCACTAGAGAAAGTTTCTCCACATGTGAATAACGTAGTTCAGGTCTGATTAGATCTTTTGAAAAATAGTATATCACATGTTCACTGTCGTCACTATGAACTTGAACCAGAACCATTCCAAGTGAGGATGGTGAGGCTGCCAGGTAGAGGAGAAAGTCGCGTGAGTAGTCGGGGGAACTAAGGAGTGGGGCTGAAACAAGTGCATGTTTTAAAGCATCAAATGACCATTGAGCTTGGTCATCCCACAAGTATAGTGTTCCTTTATTCAATAATCGCATAAATCCTTTCATCATGTCGGCATAGTTAACAATGAATCGACGTAAAAAGTTTGCCTTCCCTTGCAAATGTTGGAGTTGGAGGATGGATTGTGGTGCCGGCAATTCAACAATTTCTTTAACCTTATCGGGATCAACCCTAATCCCGTGCTTGGAGAAAATGAAACCTAACAGATGCCCAGACTCGACCATGAATATGCACTTATGAGGATTCTGACGTATATTGTAGAATCTACACCTAGCAAAAATTTCTTTCAGATGAGCAAGGTGATCAGATCGTTTCTTGGAATGGACCGGAAGGTCATCCAAGTAAGCCTGTACAATACCTCGAATGTCATGGAAAGTGTAGTCCATAGCCTACTAAAAATTTGCTCCAGCATTCTTCAGACCGAATGGGAGTTTACGATATGAATATGTGCCCCAAGGACAGATAAAGGCAGTTTTATGTTGGTCTTATTTTTTAATCGCAATCTGGTTATAGCTCGAGAATCCATCCATGAAGGAAAAAGATTCGCATCCAACACAATCGTCGAGAGTCTGATCTATGAATGGCATAGGATCATTATCTATGGGACAAGTGGCATTCAGATTGCGATAGTCAACACAAACTTGGATGGTGCCTTGTTTTTTATCGACGAGAACCAGATTGGAAACCCATTCCATCAAAGGAACGGGATAGATGAAACCAATGTTTAGAAGTTTTTATACCTCAATTTTGATGGCGGCCGCTTTTTGTGGGTGGACAGGTCTGAGTCGCTACCAAATTGGTTTGGCATTGTCATAAATCTTGATTTTGTGCTCGACTATAGATGGATATATGCCAGGCATTTCGTCATAATACCAAGCGAACACATCATGGAATTCCTTGAAAAGGGATGTGAAGCATGCAATTTCCTTAGGATTGCAATCTGCTCCAATCTGAATATTTTCCACGATAACCATTTTGACCGAGATATTAATGAGCATTGTCTTAGAAATATTACCCATGTTCCCTTCTGAATCGATATTTTGAACAGTTTTGTAAGCGCGAGGGAACCATCTCAAGTGGGTCAAAGGATGGGATTTCAGTATTTATCACGTCTGAGTCAATCATCGAAGCGCGATGGTGAAACTCTCCCTAAGGTCATTCTTCTAGAGACATGATCTCTCAAATAGCTTCGTCTGTAGGCAAGACTTCATTGAGGAGATCCTTAGAGAGAACTGTGATGGGTGGGAGGTTTGTACCTTTGGTTGAAACCATAGCAATGGAGGGTTTAGATGTAATTTGGATGGATTAGTAGGCCATCTCGGCTGGTGAGAGCGGCATCTGATCTCCATAGGAATAAATGTCTGAAGGTGTCGGGAGGATCCATGGGTCGATAGAGCCATCGAAAGTGGTGGATATCATTGCAACCATATTTGGGATCTCTACTGGCGGGAGAGGAAAACAACCCAGTAGGGAAGATGTCTTCAAAAGACTGGTACCAATACTGATGTAAGAGTCATGAAAGCCTCCTATTAGGGGTACAGTGCTACTAGGTAACGTGGAATACTTAGAGGTGTAGAAGGATAACTAATCCACTGTGACTATTTTCCCATCCAATGGAAATAGGACGAGTTGAAAGACCGAAGAAACAATGGCAGTCATGGCATAAGACCAACTACGACCGAGTAATAGATTATAGTTGAGATGGCGATCTACAACTTCAATGTCCACAGTTACTATTTTCCCACTCAGAGTGATGGGAAAGCTAGCAAGGTATACTTTTGGGAGGAACGTGTGGCCATCGAAAGCTTTGAGGGAATTCGATGGTGATGTTAAGGTAGGAGAACCTAAAGCGAGCTAGCAAGCTTGTGACATAACGCAAGTCGAAGCACCTTCGTCAATGACAGTGCGATGGATTGGTCTCTCTTTCAACACAACTAGCACTTGGAATGCAAGTTGGTGCGAGAGGCGAGTCTGAGATTTTTCCATATCCAAGATAGCTAGCATGGAATCCTGGGGGTCTATTCCACCAATGGCCAAAAGCAAGGCTTTCCTTTGTGTTGGATAAGTTTGCAATACTTTGAGAGCAGACATAGCTGATGGTGCTTGCACCAAATCTTCTACAATGTTGTAGTTTTGGGCTGCACGGGCAGAGGTGTTATGAGTCATGCGTCAAAGTGTCCCTTTGGGGGGATGAATCACGAGATCAGCAGTAGGCCGTTCGATATGCAAATCGTTGATTGGTGGTGGAGTTGAACTAGTACCAAGTTCTTGAGCGTCTATGGTAGGATTTCCATAAAGCTTGCCTCGTGTTTGAAGTTCAACACTTTCAATGCCATAAATGGTGGATGATCCTTCACTGGAAGGATGTGAACCACCATTTCCCTGTTGCTGGGGTTGTGGTGGGTTGTCAACCATGTGTTGGTGTTGCTGCTGTTGATTAGGGAAAGGATTATGAAGAATGGTAGGTGTTCACCCAGAATCCTTGTTTGCAATAAAATCGGTGCATTCCTGCAGCCAAGGACATTTGTATGTCAAGTGGTCCTCCACACAGATCTTGCAATGAAATTTCATGGGTTTATCCTTCCCTTTGTCATTTTTGGCAACGTTTTTCAGATTAGGATTATTTTGATTGTCCAACTACTCTTCCAAAGAAGATGTCTTTTTCTTGTTCTTCTTATTCTTTCCACTAGGTTTTTGTGAATTTTGCATAGAATTTACCCCAGCAATAGGAAGAGTAGTCGTTTGGTTAGGGGCGGTGGCAGCCGAGGATGGATAGGAGGTTTTCCCCCAAGACTTTTTTGTGGCTACACCAGAGATTGTGCCAACGAGACCGTCGGGGTGAGCTCCGGTTTTCTGAGTAGCTGGAGGATTTGGGTTACCAGGGGCATTGGGAATTAAATCATATAACGTGCTAGATTGTGAATAGATTAAGTCAAAATTTTGGGCACAATGAATGTATTGATCTTCTGTAACCGCACCGGAAAGGCCAATTTCTTTAGAGATATGGGGTAAGAGAGACTTACAAAACCAATTAGATAGGAGATGATCCGGGATTGGCGCTTTGACAAGCCTCCTCCTACGTCTCCATTCATGAATGTGATCTGTGATGTGGGTGGTGGTGTCTTCACGCAGAGAGGTTAATAGTTTCGTTCCAATTTCAAATCTGATTGGTAATTAGAAGTTCTTTAGAAACTCCATCACTAAAGCTCCAAAAAAATTTATGGCGGCACATGGCAATTCGATATACCACTTGGCGGCATAGCCTGTAACGGTGCGGGGAAACAGTTGAAGCCGGACACTATCATCCACCATGGAATTAGATATAGACCATAAATGAAAGGTGGTGATGTGTGCGGCTGGGTCTTCCCCTTGTTTCCCATCGAACTTTGGGATGTCAGAAGGAATCTTGTGCGGTACTGAAGGCAAAAGCGGGTTGTGATTAATGGGGTCATTAGTCAGTTTATAGATGTCGGGAATGTCTAGAGCTGCCAAAAATGGCAATTGCAGGTTTTCCCCCGAATCTAACCAAGGAAGTATTGGTTGAATATGTGGACCATAGGGTCCACCCATCAATGTGTTACCAGTAGAATAAGTAGGATTTTGATAAAAATTTCCTATAGGTGGAGGGGTAGGGATATATGGTTACTGTCCATAGGGCATATTGTATTGTCGGGCAAACAGTTGGTTGCCCCCAGTATAAAAGTGCCCTCCCATTCTAGATGGAGGTTGGGGTGGGTTAGTCTATATGGATGCAATAGAGCTTCCCAGAGGCATGCTACTACTTGCATAGTTCGGCAATGGCATAGACCCTACACCGATATTTAAACCACTTAAGGGAATAGTGTTAACAATAGGTTGTCCAGTTTGTCCTAACGATTGCAGGGGTAATGAAATGTTCCCTATTTTTTGTGTGCTGGTGACACTACCCCCTAGTATGGAGGCCAAGGGGTTTGAACTCAGCAAAAGGTTCCAATCGAAAGGGTTTCTAAAAGGAACCGAAGTAGTCCCACTCATGGGAGGAGCAACCGTAGGTCCCAATGTGGTCACGGTAGGAGTAGATCTCAAAGGACTTGGTGAGTTACTTACAGTTGTGATGACCATAGGGTTGGGACTAGGTATAATTTGACTACTGGGGTTACCAAGTGATGGCATAGAACTGACAACTAGTGGGGAGGATGGTGGTGAACTGGGGATGGTTGCCATTGGTATCGACCCTGTGGATGCTGGTTATGAAATGGATGTTTATGCGGCCGAAGACATGTCTTGGCGTGGTGGAAGCTGAATTATCACAGGCCCCAATGGATCAGTGAGTGGAGGATTGTAATGAGGTACGATGCCTTCTGTGAAAGGGTCCTCCGGAAATTCCATATGATATGAGGCTACGTGAAAATCAGTGTTTTTCAATGGAGATTGCTCTTCTGTAGAAGGCACGAATTCACCAAGGTTTAGTTCTTCCTCAAGAGTCAGAGGAGGTAGACCTTGTTGTCGTTGAGACAGACAACGTGGGTCAGATGACGCCACAGTGAACTATTTATTTTTAACAAATTTTAATAAATTGTGATGTATTATAAAGTCTTAATGACAGTAACCACACACCTAAAAAATAAAAAATAAAAAAGGACTCTCTAAAATCAATCACCAAGTAGCTAGAGTAGGGTGCCATGTCTGAGTACTACCATTTTCTGGTGATGAAATCTAGTATCACAATAGTATACAGAGAGGGTTGGTCGAAAGTATAGTTATGATCACTCTAGAGCTTTGCCCAAACCTCAGACGATAGGTGTAAGCATTCTCGTGAAGACGAGTGCCCTCCTAAAGACTGAAGACAGAGTGGGTCCGTCTATTTCAGGTACCAAGACAGCCCGTCCCAGTCACCTTGTGTAAGTCCCTAAAAATTATGGCCACTAAAGATACCTCAAATCACAGACATCATCAGGGGGGTCCACGGTCTAGGACAGCATGCTATATGGGCAGAACACCTAGATCCCCGATCTAGTTTCAACATCCCTGAAGGGAACCCCAATATATAGCATGCCCACCGGATTTAGTTGAAGGCGGGCTACCTTCTTGTGCACCCAAGTGTTTTCTCGCACTGAGCTCCAGTAAAGGAATGGTCCCGATAATATGAGTGCAGTAGGATTTCGCTCGTTAATGACTCTAGTCTCAAGTTTTGAGATCTTGGGTGATTTTCTCACTTTTCCTAACCCAAGATCCTAGCCTGAACTACTGTTGGTGTGAGCTCAAAAAAATTAATGTGATTGATTTTATTATCACTTGATTCTTAGTGTACTTGATTATTAGTCTTGCGGAGGGGGAGTGGACGTATGAAATGTAATGAGACTCTGACTCAGAAAACCATGCAAATATATGCTCTAAATATTCAATTCGATGAAGAGTATTTCTACAAGGAGAGGTTTCTTTTCAACATCCATGCACTAACATTCAAATAGCAAAGTTCAACCTTAAAGATTCAGACATCTATTTACCTCATCTTAACAGTCTTTTAACTAAAATTTTCAGAATTAATTTAGCTAGATGCAAAAAAACAAAAAACAAAAAATTCTTCTCTAAAAAGTAAATGTTTTTGACACTAACTTTTCAAACAAGAGAAAATAAACATAAATGTCAGCTTAGTAAACAAGCACAAGGATTCAGTCAAGGAGGGATACTGATGGCCAAAAACTCTACAACAAAAACATAATCACAGGGGTGAACAGCAAATTTTGGCTGAGTAACACACTATCTCTGAGTAAAGACAACGTTAATCTAGAGACTAACGCACTGTATTTAATCAAAGCCCATGTTATAACGCACTGGAACACCAACAAAGGTAGCGTTAGCCAGGGTAAAGTCCTTCAGATGGTCAAACAGAAATAGGATTGAACTGTGTGAACTTTTGAAATGTCTACTGGGCATAAATACTGGTCAGAAGGGTCTGTGAACAGAGGAAAGAAGAAAGGGGGAAAGAGATAGTCTGGAAACTATGGGGAACTCCCTAGTGGAGTCGCCAATTCTACTATAGGGGTAAATTCTTGGGTTGTTGGTTTTCTAATATCCCTCTCAAGGCTTTCCGGTGCCTGAGGTAGATAGTAAGATTAGTTGTATAGTTCACAAAGAAGGCATATACATGTTCATATCAACTTAAACAACTTGATGGAGTAAGATGGAAGATTACCTCTTTAATGATCTTGAAGTCTTTTGGAGAGCGCTAAGCAGCGAAGTATTCATCTCATGCTATATAAGTAATTTAAGAACAATGACAATATCAATGCATAGAATGGACAAAACAGATATAGTTCTATTAATTTGTAAAAAGGAGGATTACAATTGTCGGTTGTACCAAGCCATCCTCAGCCTTCCAATATCTCTATCTCTCAATGTGGTGATGTCTTGATCAACAAGTTCTCAATGAACCTCTTTGACTTTTGACCTTCACACTACAACAATAATGCTCTACTTCACAAGTATTCAAAACTTTGACAATCCTTCGACCTTGAACCAAGAGCCTTCAGCTCCATTTTATAGGAGATGGAGAGAGAAATCATTGCCTTTCTCCTTCCACCAGTTCTAAATAGAAAAAACCAAGATGTTTCCTCAACTTCCCATGATTTTTCCTTCTTGATATTTCAGTTGGTTTTGGCAGGGCCCAATAAGAGATTAGTGCTTTGCAGTTTCTATTTTGTACTGACTCTCTTGTGAGAAAAATCTAGAAATTCAAATCATTATCCACGTGTTTTTCCTATTTCAAACTCAAAACATGGGTAACACTGCCCTCTAGTCTAAACAGAGTGTTTCCCTAGCCACTAACGCGGCCTATTCATTGATCAAGTACGTTATAACGCTCTTATGTTTTTATAGGGGTGCGTTAACTTGGCAGAAGTAGGTTTAGTTTAGGTCTTTGTATTCCTTGCATATTTATCTTCTCCTCTAAGCTGATGAGGAGGATTTTTAACCTATAACATCAAGCTAGGCAATGCAACCTCAATGAAACATGTACATGACAAATGGAGAAATATCACTACATTAAAGAAGCTCTGGCTATGATAGCATAGTCTATAAAGGATAACTACTGCAAAATAGTGTCAAAACACAAATGTGACAATATGCAGCTCAAATAAAATTGGGGGAGCAAGATCTCAACCACTGGAAACAACAAAACACAATCCTTAGAAGGATTGGCTGAAATACATATAAAATGGAAAATCTGCAGAAATGCCAGAGTTGTTGGGCAGCAGCTGCAACTCAGAAAATAACTATGGATGAAGATAGCTGATGATGCTACAAATGATGGTTGAATCTCATCGAAAGGATCTCTCAAGTGAAAGGCTAATCCAATCCCTGAAGATCTCACCCTCCAAAATAGTGGAGCAAGTCCCCACTGCAATTGCACTCAGAAATAATGCAGTCTCGAGAAGGGACTGCGTTGTTGGTGAAGGGAAGTGCTTGGCTTGATGCCAATGATCTACAATAAGCTCTGGAATCTCCCTCACTAACCTCCCAGAGGAATAGAAGCTCTTCTCCTCTGAAAGATGAGCCAAGGAAATGGTGTTGTGGAGTCCCCACTGTAACACCCTGCAACACAAAGTTATCCTACTTCAGGAATAACATTGTGACTGAAGGAGGTGGCTTTGGTCTTGAGCCAATAAATGTGGAGAATGAAGAACAATCCCTCAAGAGGCTTCTCAAGAAGGTGAAGAAATCCTAAACAGGAATTCCCCCGGCAACTTTGCTAAACAACAAAAGAATGCACAATGTCTACATAGACAATGAAATCATTAATCCAATTCATGAATAATAATGGTTGCCTTGCCCTCCTTTTAAACAAGTGAAAGCTCTCTCTCCATGGGTCCCACTCATTACGGTTTCCTCCACCAAACATCCTCTTCCTCATTCACACTATGATGTCTTCTAAAGTGATCCACTTCTCCTATGGCAATGTTGTTGACTTGGTCAAACCTGACCTTGTCTTCATGCATTTTCCCCTTTCACACTTGAGGGTAAAAAATAAGGCTACTCTGATGATCCATTTCATATTATGAGGGATTTTATTCATGTCTTCAATAATAATTTGTTCCCTTACCCATTTATTAAGCTGCTAGGTGATAAAAACAAAATTTTAATATTCCATTTAGCTATGTGCTAAAATGGGAATATTACAGTCCTCCCCTCCCAAATATTGCTTGTCCTCAAGAAACTGCAAGGACAGAATTGGAAGGTCTCCACCCAAGGCATGGAGTTTGCAATGTGTTGAGGAACATTTTCCCAAAATGGATCCTCCATCCCCCAAGCAATCATCCATACAATGTGAGTTACCTCCCAACATGGCAACTCCTAACAATCATCTTCCACCTTTGGCTCCTGCAATTTAGGTGGGCTGAAAATATGATCTTGGTAGAAAAAATAGCCTACCCCACACTGTCCTCCTCTCCACTTAGGATAAGTGCAAAGTATACGCTGATATTGGGCTGCAATAATGTTTCCCTCAAGTGGCAAAATGAATACTAGACCTCCAATCATCTCTTCTTTAATGTTATGAACCATGTTGTCCCAATCCATCTCATATGTGATGAGTTGGAAGTCACCATCATATGGAATCCAATCAATCATATGGCTCACCTCAAATGGAAACAATTTTTTTTTTGTAGTGGCCACATCTCCTCTCATGCTCCCATTAGAACATGCAATGCAAATAATGTGGGAGATTTCCCCCCCAAGGGACACATTCAACCAATGTGCCATTCCCCCAATCATGCTCTCAACTAATATAAAAACAACAACAACATAATGAACCATAATGAGAACCATGCTTTCTATCATGGGTGGCAAGGGAGAAGGAAAATGGTCCCTTAATTGTAACCAATGCAGTTTGACCCTCAACTGCAAAAGAGTATGAAAAAAAGTGTGGCCTCTCAACCACTTGCTTGCTGTCCTACTCTCCTCAAATGTATGGAGAAGGTGAATGATGTATGGTGCAAGGTGAGTATGTCCTCCAAAATAAATGTCCTACCCAATTCCTCCTAGGGAGTGGTCACCAATAATTCTTAGGTCCTCAAGTAGACCATGGGGTCTAGAAAAAAGAATGCTCCTCCTTGGAGCAACATCCTGTACAAATATGGTTAAGGGATGAATATGCAAATAAACAATACCCTCGCCATAATTTTTTCTCATGCAAATGGAGTGGCTAAAAAATGAGTCTCCTCTCATCCTCAAGAGAAAATAGGTGTCCATGCTAACTCCTCCAAAGAGTTATGTATCTCCTCCATCTGCACATGATCTATGCATCTCCTCATATGCTGATCTGTCAATATCATGCAAGCCAGATGATCCTGGGAATACTCCATCAACAACCTGGAGCTCCAACATGGATCTATCCTCCATAGTGACAACGCTTATGATTCCTCATGGATGACATCTATCATATGCTCATCTCCTTCTTCGACATCTCCCATGCCAAAGATGCAAGTTGGAAGGCTGCTATCCTTCCCCTGCTGCTTATGTCACAGTGCAGAATCTGAAATGAGAGTGGGTGAAAATGATGTTGAAAGAATGCCTCTCTCCTCCTTGAGTCTACTGCAGACTCTCAGCACTATGAATCTATCTCCCAAGGTCTCCACTCTTCTAAAATCAATGAATGGTAGCGCAACATGTGAAGCATCTCTCATCATCTGCTGATCTAGTGGTCTCCCCAGCAAAATGTCTCCATGAAATGAGACATCTTCATCAAGAGGTGACTGCATATATGAATGAAAAAATATGTCCATGCTTCCACTGCACAATCCAATCACCTTCTTAGGTGCATCAACTTCTAAAAATGAATAGGGATATGTACTCATCTCATGATGTTGGGTCTTCCCCCTACCTTCTCCTTGTGTCTCCATGGTTCCACGCCTTCTCAATAATAGCACATGAATTGTGCCTTGATCTCCATACATGAGATCCTAGGGACTTCCTTGCAAAGATGAAAGAATCCCTCTACCTGGAGCAAGAGCTCCTCCTTCCTCTGCATGAGGTACTATATAATCTCTAGATGGCACAATGTTGTTGCCCTCAGCCTCCTTAACATAAATGGGCAACCCTCCAACAATGTTGATGCAAATATGGAATCTCTCCCAAGGTGGAAGTAATTCCTGATCATCAAAGGCCAAGGGGCATCCTCTTTGCACCATGATAGTGCCATCTCTTACTCCTACAACATCATACAAGAAATGAGGGAAAATCTACCCTTGCTCTCAAAATAATGACCTCAGCAACAAATTTTTTTGCTACTTCCTCATGCTCTCATCATGTAAGATATGTGATGAAGACATAGTGAATGATATGAATGTTGCATCATCACTATGAACCCATGCTTTTTGCTGCTCCATAATGCCAACATCCTGCCACATCTTCTCCATCCTCATACCCTTGGAAAGAGTGTATGTCAAGTGATGGCCAAACTCCTTCAAGAGTAACCAACGCAACCAAGCCTCCTGTTGCTCGGTATCATAAATCTGCAAGTAGCTTACCAACTTCTTTCTCACCATCCACATCCATTCAACCAAAGGTGGATGTCTCCTTCCACTCTTCATCTTGGTACTCCTCCCATGAGGGCTACCATCATCCCAAATCAGATTCCTACATTTCATGGGATCTTGAAATGCAATCTTCCCGAGGATAAGTTTGACCCTATAAGGACCCAAATAGGTGGTAGTCAAAAACCTCCCATCATGATGTGCATGGCTCAAGGAATGTCCAACACAGTCATGAGAGATTTTATCCATCTGAAGATGTTCTCCATCTTCTATCTGCTCTTGTGAGAAGGGAAGAAACTCCTAAAACTATTAAAGAATCTTGCACTCCATGATGTGTGGGAGTGCACCTCCATTGAAATCTCTCCTTGAGGTCTCCTCCTCATGCATGGTCTTCCAAAACCAAAGAGGCCTTGGATCTGTTTCCAGTAGAAGTCTCTCTTTGAGCTGTGGCATGTTTATTGAGAGAGTGTCATATAGAGAGGAGAAAGAGTTTCTTATCTCTAGATCTCTACTCCTTCTCATTGCTTCCTTAATGGCTTCCTGAATGAAGCTACTCTTTGAGTGCTCACATGAAGACTAGCTCCTCTTTTCTCCATCACTACTTTTGTACAGCACAGTGCTATTCTGCTGCTCTAGGTCAATTGCATGCAACGATGTAGACCCATCCAAAGTGTTTGTTGAAATGACAAGAGATGGATTTTTAATCATACCCTGGTGAAATGTGGAAGCTCCTTGCAGGACTGCAAGAGTTTCCTCCTCATAAGTGTTGGCCTCCCAAACTGTTGAAGATGAAGTTTGCTCCTCCATGGTCTCAACAGCGCTGGTACATGCCTCATCAAATTGTGGTGAGGGCTCCTCCCTCCTTTTTCCAAATATTTTGATCATTCTTTGAGAAAACTCAACAAGATTTGAAACCCTTGCATGGCTTAGATGGCTGGTCCGCTAATTATTTGCTTCACCTCCAAGGTGCAGCGCTGCAATTTCTACAACCTCTCTGTCTACTACAAGATGTAGTAGGAAGAAATCCTCTAGCTTTTTCACCCAAACCTATGCTGCACATGTGAGTGATCCATCAAATGTGGACAATAGAAATCTATTGCCTCTCATCATCCCATAGTTGTGGGGTCTTCTTTCTTCTTTCTTCAATCTTCTTGACCTCCTTGGAGAGGTCTCCTATGGATCTAAAATTGATGAGAGTAAACTCATCTTCTTCATCATCTTGATATTATTTGGTTGAGACTCACAAGCTGATCCAGAGATCATGCTTTGATACCACTGTAATATTCCAAATTAGGAACAGCTACACTATTGGGAATATCTCAAGATATTACCAATGCGGAGATTAGCAATACATAAACATGAGCTGGAAAATAGCAGTGAATGCATTAATACAATAATTCCAGAAGATCCACATAACCATTACATTGGATTATAGTAGCAACAATGTGTACAAGATCTTGAGGAAATGATCTCTCAGGCTAGGCAATACAGCCTCAATGAAACATGTACATGACAAATGGAGAAATATTGCTACATGAAAGAAGCCCTGGATATGACAACGCATTCTATAAAGGAGAACTACTGTAAAATAGTGTCAAAACACAAATGTGACAATATACAGCTCAAATAAAATTGGGGGAGCAAGATCTCAACCCCTAGAAACGAAAATACACAATCCTTAGAAGGATTGGCTGAAATACATACAAAATGGAAAATCTACAAAAATGACAGAGTTGCTAGGCAGCAGCTGCAACTCAGAAAATAAATATGGATGAAGATAGCTGATGATGCTATAAATGATGGTTGAATCTCATCCAAAGGATCTCTCAGGTGAAAGGCTGATCCAATCCCTGAAGATCTCATCCTCCAAAATAGTGGAGCAAGTCCCCACTGCAATTGCACTCAGAAATAAGGCAGTCTAGAGAAGGGACTGTGATGTTTGTGAAGGGAAGTGATTGGCCTGATTCCAGTGATCTGCAATAAGCTCTGGAATCTCCCTCACTAACCTCCCAAAGGAATAGAAGCTCCCTCCTCTAAAATATGAGCCAAGGAAATGGTGTTGTGGAGTCGCCACTGCAACACCCTGCAACACAAAGTTATCCTGCTTCAGGAATAATGTTGTGACTAGAGGAGGTGGCTTTGGCCTTGAGCCAAGAAATATGGAGAATGAAGAACAATCCCTCAAGAGGCCTCTCAAGAAGGTGAAGAAATCCTAAAAAGGAATTCCCCTGGCAACTTTGCTAAACAACAAAAGAATGCACAATGTCTACATAGACAATGAAATCAATAATCCACTTCATGAATAACAATGACTACCTTGCCCTCCTTTTAAACAAGTGAAATCTCTCTCTCCATGGGTCCCACTCATTAGGGTTTCCTCCACCAAATATCCTCTTCCTCTTTCACACTGCGTTGTCTTTTAAAGTGATCCACTCCTCCTATGGCAGCGTTGTTGACTTGGTCAAACCTGACCTTGTCTTCATGCATTTGCCCCTTTTCACACTTGAGGGTGAAAAATAAGGCTACTCTAATGATCCCTTTCACATTATGAGGGATTTTAGTCATGTCTTCAATAAGAATGGGTTCCCTTACCCATTTATTAAGCTGCTAGGTGATAAAAACAAAATTTTAATATTCCATTTAGCTATGTGCTAAAATGGGAATATTACAGACAGCCTACCTTGCTTGCGCAATCCCTAATGGTCAAGATTCCTAAAATATAGGAATTATTGCCTACCTTGACTACGCAAGTATCATGGGAACTCCAATGGGTGTTTTCTTGCATGTTTGCAAGAAGATAATGTCACAATTGATAGTCAACCTTCCCTTCACATAGAACTCAACTAGATCTCCGTTGGATCAGACATGCATGCAGCTAACAATAGTAAATCCTCAGTTTCATGTGAGATCGTTGATTGTGAATTAATTATTATTTAATTCACTTGATCTCTCATTAGTGTATCTTCAGTTACAACTAGCAAAACTAAGTTTAACTCACTTAACTGAGTTAAACTATTTACAAATTGCATTAATTAATGCACCGTTGCACTTCGAACTCTGTTACAACTAGAATTACTCAACATGTCCCACCAACCAACCTCTAACTTGAAATCCACTAGCTAACTAAATTTTCCACTTCAGTTAACTATTTCAAGTCCACATTGAGAATATATTACAATTTAATGTGCATCTAAATTAAGGGATAATAAAAATAGACATGCACCCAAAAATAGCACTGTTGGCCCCACACTAGTTTGGGTGCTTAATGCAACCAAGTGATTAATGCACTAGGCGTGGATTTTGAATCTTCTTGTTTGATCTCAACACTCCCTCTCAAAAAGAAATGGATTATCCTTCACCCCGATCCTATCTCTATGGTATTTGAATTTGCTCCTGGTGAGCACCTTCGTGAGAATATTTGCATCCTGATCTTCCATGGGAATATACTATAGCAACATGATCCTCCTCTACACAAAATATCTAAGATGATGGTACCGGAAATATATATGCTTGGACCTATCGTGAAACACAGGATTAATCGATAGTTTAATGCAACTCTGATTATCACAATGAATCACTGTCAGATCCATCTGAGAACCAAACAAATGAACCAAGATCTTTCTCACCCAGATAGCCTCACATGTAGCTTGACTTGCTGCCATGTATTTCGCTTTCATTGAACTAAGTGCCATGAATCGTTGTTTCCTACTGTACCAGGAAATTTTTATCAATCCAATGCTAAAGATCCCCCCTAATGTGCTCTTTCTGTCTGATGGACTTTCAGCCCAATTTGCATCCATGAAGCCATACAACTTCACTCCATCCATCCTTTTGTACCATAAACCATACTCTGATGTGCCCCTCAGGTATCTCAGGACATGCTTCCCCACCTTCCAAAAGAGCTTTGTAGGGCTTAACCATAGCTTGAATCAGCTGGTTAACTACGTAGCAAATGTCTAGTCTTTTGTTCACTAGATACATTAGTGGACCCACTAACTGTTGATAGACAATAGCATCCACTACCTCTCCAGAAGTAGCATCCTCTTTCCTCTAGTTTCCTGGAAGAGGAGTATCCATGGGTTTGTAGCTCTCCATGTTAAACTTACCCAGTATCTCCTTTGCATACTTTCCTTGAGACACAAAAATTTCACCATCCCACTGCCATATTTCCAATCCTAGGAAATAATGAAGGAGGCCCATATCCTTCATTTTGAACTCCCTTGCAAGATCCTCCTTGCATGAGTGTATCAGCTGCTCATCACTAGTCAAAATTAGATCATCAACATAAAGAAAAATTATCAGCAGCTTACCCTCAACCATAATCTGGTACAGGTTTGCATCTGCTTCACTTTTGGTGAAGCCCAGTCCGGTGAAATAGTTGTCTATCTGAGTGTACCAAGCACGAGGTGCTTGCTTCAACCCATACAATGCTCTTTTGAGCCTACACACATGCGACTCACTATTGAAGATTTTGAAACCTTCAGGCTACTCTATGTACACCTCTTCCTCAATAATCCCATTGAGAAACATAGTTTTCACATCCATCTGATGAATGCACTAGCCCATCTACGTTGAGAGTGCAAGGATGGATCTTATGGAAGAGTACCTTGCGACAGGTGCAAAAGTCTCATCATAGTTTATCCCCTTGATCTGTGAGAAACCTTGGGCCACAAATCTGGCCTTGTATTTCTCCACACTCCCATCAATAGCTTGCTTTACCTTCTAGATCCATCTCGAACCTAGCACTGATTTTTCAACCAATCTTGGGACTACCTCCCATGCACTGTTTTTTATAATGGACTCATACTCGTCCACCATTGCATTAACCCAAGTAGGCTACTACACTGCTTCTTGAAAGGAATATGTTTCAGTCATAATACATTTTCTCATAAGAGCCATGTATTCAGTAAATTGATCAGGAGGCTATCTCCATCTCCGCTATGAAGTAGGGGCTCCTACATTCTATGAAGCATCAAGTCTCAGCCTATCAGCTTCCGTGGTGTACCTTCTACCATTTCTGATGGATGGATCTACATGAGTGATTTCCTCCACTCCATGAACCTCCTCATGTGGCTGACTCACATCTTGAGGCTCATCCTTGGGAACCAGTAGTTCCTCCTCTGCATGCAAGTCCAGCTCCCTCTCAAGGGACAATGGCATGGCTTTCCCCTCATCAAATTTTATATCTTGTCGCACAACAGTCATTCTGTTGTTTGGAAAATACACACGATAATTATGGGGTGTTTCTGTGTACCCCAAAAAAATCCCAAAATCAGCAGTCGATTCCAGCTTCTTCCCGACGTCCTTTGTCACATGCACATAAAGAGATGAGCCAAAAATATTAAAGTGTGAAACATCAGGTTTCTTATCAGTGAAAGCCTATTCAGGTGTACTCATGCCAGGTACTCTATGAGGAAAATGGTTTTGCACATAAACCGCAATGTTGCATGCTTCCACCCACAAATGCATTGGTAGGCCCTTATCATGCAGCATCACTCATGTTGCACCCACGATCTTTCTGTTCTTCCTCTCCGTGGACCCATTCTACTGTGGGTTATGAGGCGTTATGTGTTCTCTTCGAATTCCTTCTTTGCTGCAAAATTTCTTGAATTCGTTAGAGATGTATTCTCCACCATTATCACTCCTAAGAGTCTTCACTTGCTTCCTCGACTCTTTCTCCACCAATGCCTTAAACTCAGAGAACTTAGAGAATTTTTTATCTATCTTCTACATGAAGAAGATCCACCATTTACGAGAAAATTCATCAACAAATATTACATAGTACTTATCTTTTGATGTTGAAGAAACCGAGAATGGTCCACAAACGTCTGTGTGAACTCTCTCAAGGATCCCCGAAGCTTGGTTCTCCTTCTCATGAAATATGGACTTTACATACTTCCCCATGATGCAACCCTTCCACTAATATAACTAAGAAAGTGTTCCTATTGGAAGTCTAGTAGAAATTTGTTGCATATACTTTCAAGGCTCCATGATGAAGATGGCTCAATCGCTTGTGCCATAATTCGCCCTCATCACAGCTCACCACTTTCTCTGCCTTGCCCATCATGGCAGCACAGCCATCTACCTCCAACTTGTATATATTCTTAACTCGAATCCCTATCCTCTTGTCTTGACCCAATATTTTATGTCGCAGGAAAGATTTTCCATCACTAAAAACAACATCATAACCTCTGTCCTCCAACATTGCGACTAAGACCAAATTTTTCTTCAGACTTGGTACATGCATTACATCTTTTAATTGAAATTGTTTACCTAAATCCCTCTGAAATGTAATGGTGCAAATCCTGGTAGCATTGTACCATTCGTCGCTTCCCATCTCAATATGCATCTAGAGATCTTTCTCCTCCAAGTCACTGAAAAGTTCCTTATCCCCTGTCATGTGAAAGGAAGTGCCACTATCCAAATACCACATGGATCCCAATGCACTAGAAACCATGAATGTGATCAATGATAATTCAAGATCAAATTGTGAGGCAAGGGCCTCACCAGCTGCAGATCCAACAACCTTATTTTTCTTCTTCTTTTGTGGACAGATAGTAGCAAAATTCCCATCTTCGTGACAGTGAAAACACTTCACCTTGGACATGTCCTACTTCTTGCCTTTGGACTTGGATTTTGAATGGAATTTCTTCCTCTTCCCTTTCCTCTCCTTAGCAGCCAAAGCACAATCCTCTTCATCCTCATTCTTAGATGAAGATCCATCTCTAGTGTTTCGTCTAAACTCCTCCTGCACCAAATCCAACCACAGTCGTTCCCAATCTGGAAATTTTTCCCTTCCATTGAAAGAGTCTTGATAACTATTCCAACTCTTAGGAAGTACTAAGAGAACCAAGCTCACCAAATCATCATCAACTAATATTATTCCCACACTCCCCAATTCATCCCGACATTGGACAAACTTTGTGAGATATTTTGGAGTGGTGTCGCCCTTTTCCATGTCGATCTTCATGAGTTTATCTTTGAGCGCCAATTTCCTATGGTCGTTGTTGCTTTGGAATAGATCCGTCAAAGCCTTTCACATAGCATATGGTGTGGCTTTTCCATGGAGGCTTGAGACAATGTGGTCTCGTACTCCCTCCAACAGGATCTTCCTCGCCTTTACCACTTTCTTTTTCCATGCATCAATATTGGAAACATTTGGCTTAGGAACATCTTTGTCAATGAATTCCTTCAAGCCATTGTCTTTGAGTACTGCCTCCATCCTTTCCTTCCAAGAAATGTAGTTCAAGATACCCTCGAGTGCATACTCTAACCTCAAGCCATTGAAATCCATTTCGATCGTGAATCAGCTGTAGCACCAAGAAAGTCTTTCTGCAAATTCGAATTCTATCCAATCACAAACTCAGCTCCTACTTCACTTCTATAATTTCTTGTGCTCTGATACCATGTATAAATTATAAAACAAGCATGTATATCTTGGATTCACCCAATCTGACAATTTACTAAATTTGAATATTGAATCGCTTCTACAAATATTTTACGGAATTAAAAACACAATCACTAATCACATGAACATGAAGAAATATCAATCACACAAAACATAAATAATTTCCAATGAAAATATTACAGCTAAAAACCCCACTATCTATTGTATATTAAGCATGGATCATGAAAAAAATACAATGTCTTTCTCTTCTCACAAGAGCCTCCAACATTCAGCTATCTGTCTCACACTGTCTTCATATAAAACAGACCAATACTTAGTCAATTTCCAGCCTCCTAACATCCTTCCTTGCTTGCACAATCCATGATGGTCAAGATCCCTAAAAGATAGGAATTATTGCTTTCCTTGACTGCACAAGTATCACGAGCACTCCAATGGGTGTTTTTCTGCATGTGTGCAAGTAGATAATTTCACAACTGATAGTCAACCTCCCTTTCACCTAGAACTCAACTGGGTCTCCACTGGATCTGACATGCATGCAACTAATAATAGTAAATCCTCAGTAGCATGTGAGATCATTGATTTTGAATTAATTAATATTTAATTCACTTGATCTATCACTAGTGTATCTTCAATTACAACTAGCACAACTGAGTTTACTATCACTTAACTGAGTTAAACTATTTACAACTTGCATTAATTAATTCACCACTGCACTTCGAACTCTGTTACAACTAGAATTACTCTACATGTCTCACCAACCAACCTCTAACTCGAAATACACTAGCTAACTCAATTTTCCGCCTCAGTTAACTATTTCAAGTCAACATTGAGAATAGATTACAGTTTAATGTCCATCTAAATTAAGGGGTAATAAAAATAGACATGCACCCAAAAATAGCATTGTGGGCCCTACCTTAGTTTGGGTGCTTAATGCAACCAGGTGCTTAATGCATTAAGCATGGGTGTTGAATATTCTTATTGAATCTCAACACATACCTAACATCTTTTAATGTCAAAGGAGAAAAAAAAAATACCTCCAAAAAATAATAGTATTGATGCTAGTGGCATTATACCTTCTGTCATCTCCCATATCGATGTGCATATCGAGGTCCTTCTCCTCCAATTCAATGGATAATCCTTTGTTTTTTATCATATGGAATGAGGCTCCACTATCAAAGACCACACAGAACCCATCACCAATTTCACCATGCAAGCAATGACTGTGAAATCCAACTCGAATTGTGAAGCAAGAGCTTCACCTGTCGCTCCTCCTAAGGGATTATTTTCATCCTTCTTATGTGGACACTTTGTGGCATAGTGACCCAACTCATGACAATGAAAACATGTAATATTTGACAAGTCCTTATTTACCGCCTGACCAGAATTTCCTTTGGATTCGGAATTCCTCCCTTTCCATTTCTTTTCCTTTCTAGCCAAGGCACAATTCTCTACATCAACATTCTTTGATGAGGTTCCAACAACACTTCCAAGCTCATCCCGACATTGGGTGAACATGGTGAATTATTGTGGTATTGTGTCACCCTTCTCCATTTTGATTTTTCTAAGCTTGTACTTAAGTGCCAACTTATTGGAGTCACTTCTATTCTAAAACAAGTTTTTCAAGATTTTCCACATTGCAAATGGATTCTCCTTACCGTGGAGGTTCGAGACAATATGATCTCAAACTCCTTCCGATAAGATCCTTCTTTAATTTTCTACGAACTTCTTCCACTTTGGTAGATTTGTGTTGTTAGCCCCTTATAAATTCCTTGAAAAGCAAGCAAGGGGCTAGTTTGTTCTATTAAGCCTTCAAGGAATGCATTTCCCTTGAAAACACATCATCCTTGAAACCTTTCCATGTTCCCTACCTTTTAAATTTTTTCCCTCTGTTATTCTGGATAAAATCAGCCTCACTGATGATTAGAAAATATGCTCCAACAGGCCTTGACTTGCCCTTGTACCTCTGCAGAACTCTCCTTTTCTCCCCTTTGTCAAAGTTCTCCTTCTTCCATCTATTTCCCCCATTAACCCTCTAAATCTCCCCAAAATCCCCTTTAAATCTCACTTTCACCCTTTGTTTTCCTAAATCTCCCCTTATTCCCCTTATCGTTCCCCTTCCCGGCCCTTAAAAAGCATTAAAATGGGCTAAAAACCCACTTTTTCCTATAGCCCCAACCACTTCCCCACATACGCCCCGGAGCTCAGACCAAGCACTTAAGTCTTAAGTGCTAATCATATCGGAAGACCGGAGCGGAATGTTCAAATCCTTTTGCAAACACCGAAAAACTCCGATGCGATTGCATTTTGTTGTTAAGTCCCCCGTTGTGTTCTGCACCGTTGATCTATATGTAGATCGGATGGCCCGCGCTCTCTGCACCCAATCGTAATCGCTGCTCCTTTGTGCCACGCCTTTCCACTCTTTCCAACTTGTGATTCTCCGATCATGTTTGGGCTGTCTATCTTCTCACCGGATCGGACAGTCCGGTGCTAATCGCAAATCTTTGCAATCACAGTGCTCATGTGTAGACCCCCGATCGGTCCATCGCAAGAATTTGCGATGCAATTGATCGCAATCGCAACTCCTTTTCCCTTCCCCCCAATCGTATTCCCCTCCGACTGATCGCATCGCATGTTTTCCTATTGCGATTGCGATTAATTCCCGCTCCCGATCTCCGATTGCGATTGTACCCCGGGCCCACCGTACCATACCTCCACCATTCATATAATAAAGGGTTCTCCCTTTTTTATTTCAAATTTGTTATATTTTCAATTTTTCAAAGGTTTTTCCATATTACTACTTCTCCAATCGTATCAGAAATTTTGTGCTATGTCATTCCACCCTACTCCCATCTCCGATTGCGATTGCGATTCCGTATGGGTCCCACCTCATACACATTTCCGCTACATTTCATGTATTTCCTTTGCATTTTCACCAAAGTCTAAAGTTTCGCATTTTTCATTAAGGTTTGAATGTTTCATATGTATTTCACCCATTACATTTATCATTCCACCGTTTGATCTCCGTCATTGATCTACGCCCATTGACCATGATTGAACGGCCCACGATGCATTACTCCACCAAACCATATCATTTGCATATTTCACCACTTCACTGCATTTTTCACCATTATTTCATCCAAAAGAACTTTTTAATCACCGCCACGCCATCCGCCTCCTCTATGCATGGATTTCAAGGCTAGGTTGTGTATTCTGCAGAGCTATCAGATGGGAAGCACCGCCATGATTACATAGTTTTAATACAGCAGCAGTTTTTCACCAACAAAGATAGAAGGGAGCAGTAGAGAAGATATTTGAGTCTTAACTCTGTGTTTAGAGGCAAAGTACCTGCTTAAATCCATCATAGACCACACAGAGGATACGGGGCGCAGAAATTAATGAATAGCAGGTTTTCACATCAGAAAATTTTTTCTAAAGGATAAAGTGCCCATACTATTCCATTATTTACCGTATTCCTGAAGATTTCTGCCTTGACCATAGTCCCAAGCTACTAGAGCAATGGTTAATACAGTATGGCAGACCATTCAGTCATTAATCTACCATTTTGCTCCCACACCAAAGGTATGACAGAGTTTTGCAACCAGAGTACATCAGGACCATACCATAGTAAATGGAAGCCTAAGGAAGTCATTCTTTCGTCCAATACATGCCAGAAGATGAATGCGCAGAAGTTTAAATCGAAAGGGCTTCGTCCCTCTCTTTCTTTTCTGAGTTTTAATGGTTCATTTAGTGTTCCACCTACCTCCTCGGCTCATCTTCTGCTATAAATCTCATGAGAAAATTATTGTAAGGTTGTTGATCGGATATCAGTGAATTGCATGTTGTTTCTCTTGAGACAAGTTCTCTGTGTAAAAATTGTAAGATAGGCTGAGGAAGGTGTTTCAGGCTGGATATCAAGCTGTGTGATAGTGTTGTACTTGATTGGTGTTGTTCCTTAATATGACAAGCACATTTCTTTGGATCCTGATCTAAAGTTGCGGTGATGTTTTTCTGTCTCTGTGCTTATCTCATTTCATTCCATTTCTTCTGGCTCACATCAGAAATTCGGCATAAGATTTACCCTTGTTAGGTACCTTATGTTGCTGCTCTCCCAGCCTTTTATGTTTTCTACTTAAAGTGTTATCTAAGAATTGATTTCAATTGATTTAACCAGTGTAGTGGATGTTATTGCCTACTAGATGATGTACAAATTAATGAAATCTATTTTTAGATGTTCTTGTTAGGATTTAGTTGAATGAATTGAGAACACTGGGAGGTCTAGAGCTCTGCCCCTACCTCACTAGGATCTTTTTCACTTCATTAAACCTTTCTAAGATCCCTCTTGTTGCCTCTGATTATGTCCAAGCAGGTCTAGAGTTAAATGACCTCTAACCTGATCTATAGACAGAATTGGTTGGTTCTCCTCCTTTCATTTTCAGTCCTTAATGTTCCATACCACTCTATCATTTTAGGATCCAAGGCATTATATGACTAGCCCAACTGAAAGCTTGCATGTTGATTAACAAGTAAATCCTTTCCTGACTCCATTGCCCAATGGACTTTGTATTCTCTAGATTATCTCTCCTTTGCCTATATTCCTCTTTGCCCAGCCTTGTCTTATGCTGAACCCTTCTTTCCTGATTCCCAACAACTAAACTCACAATCAAACAAACAAAATCTGTGCCTATAACTAGCCTAATATCTTAACTTAGAGCTTCAAAGACATACATCTTTGACTCATATTGAGAGATCCATCTCCGAACCTAGGAGGGCTAGATCCTAAGGTCTGAAAGTGGTTCTAATGTTGTCTCATATTTTGGTCTTGCCAATCTGGCCAAAACATGGGAACCCCAACATAATGGCGACTCTGTTGGGGATTGAGTGCAGTTCACCTTAAACATTCTTAGGCACTCAAAATACCCAATATCTCTGGTTAGATTAGCGTTCAATTGTTGATGGTGGACAACAGCCTACTTCAAACAATCAAATTCATCCACCTGGCGACTCCACACTTCATAACTCTCAAAGACTCCACTGGAGGAAGAACCTAAAATATGGCCAGACCTCATAGAAGGATAGAACACATGGGTTGGATTTGGTTTAAAGAATTCATTGTTTTTGTCTACCACTATGTTCTGTCCTACTTCAGGCCTAATCAAGTGTACAAAGATGAGACCCGCAATGAGTATGGGAAGGATCTCAAGCCTCAGTCTTCTGACCACAAGCAAACATGTACTCTTGTGAAGAACCTGGTGGAACAAGAAGCTCATGTTGTACCTCCCACCCCTAAAGAAGCTTCAAACAGCCATGAGCCCATTGTTACACCACCTACACCTACAAAGGTCATAGAAAGATACAAGCCTCTGGTTTTGCCTCTTTTCTTCCAACCCTTTCCTACAGAACTTATAAACCAGCTGCCTCTTTTTGATGGAGAAAATAAAAGGGCCACTGCTGAAGAACATGTTCAAAAACTTGAGGATTTACTTGAATTGTATGAAATAGAAGAAGATGATGTGTGCATTAGAATGTTTGCCTTGTCTTTACAAGGAAATGTTAAGAGTTGGTTCAAAAGCCTTCCAGCGGCAAGCATTTTCAGCTTTCATCAATTTTCTCAAGTTTTCCTTGACAAATGGGCAGCCCCAAAGAATGTTCTTCTCATCCTAGAAGAATATCAGAATTTGAGAAGGCAGCCAGGAGAGACAGTGCAGAATTTTTCAGCCAGGTTTAATAAGGTATATGATGCAATACCTTCTGATATAAAACCACCTTTGGGATGGGCTTTATTGCACTATCCAAGTTCTTTTGACCCCGAGGTGGAATTCCATATAAGAGAAAGAGAACCTTCAAGCCTGGAGGAAATGCAGAATATAGCAATCACTGTCGAATACAACATAAAGTGTAGGGAGGAAAGGTTAAAAGCAGCAAGGAAGGACCGAACAGAGAAAATAGCGCAGATCTCTTTAGAGAACAAGCTGGAAAGACTGATAGAGACAGCCAACTCCTTGCTAAATGTAAAAGAGCAAGAATATGAGGCTAAAACCAGAAACGATCATTGGGAAAGACCTGCTCCTTGTCCTCAAGAAATACAAGCCAGATCACTGCAAGACATGATTTACATGCAAAGCATGTATGATGAACATAATTTTGAATCAAAAGATGAGCTTGCAGTTTTTTGTGAAGAAAGACTTGCCGTGAGTCCCGAAGATTTGATGGGTGACATTGCTTATAATCATGATTTATATGATGATGATTTTTTCCAAAGGGAAACCAAGCTTGCAGGGCCATCATCACTAGATGCATGGGAGGAAGATCAAGACCATCAACTTCAAGAAAATGATGAGCCAATGCAGGCCATCTATGATACTGATGGAGAAAGCATTGAAAGCATGATATCAGGTGAAGATTCATTGAATCTTCTCTCTATTTTATATCCAAACATCAGTTGTACTTGCCAAAAGGATGGAGGCCAGCAGCTCTTCAACACAGAGGACAAGGAAGAAAGAGTTGAGGAAAATCTTGAGCGGAATGAATATCCTGAGCCTTATCCCGAAAGGATTAAGGTAATCAAAGAAGCCCCCGCTCAACAATATGTTAATTTTTTCACAGAGTTCAGTCCGTTTCAGCAGAACTAGCCTGCACTACTAGAGGACAGCACTGTCGAATATAATGAGCCCTCTAGCTCAGGCTGCATTGAAGATGAGCGAGACCTTCTTTCCCATAGACATATTTTTCTTGATCCAGCAGAAGAAGAGGTATTCCTGGTCGATGCCCATATGCCAAATACTCCCAACCAGGAAAAGGAGGAGTGTGATTACAAAGGCCTCACCGCAGATGCAGTGATTGAAGCTGCCCAGGATACAGTCAGCCTACCAGCCATGGTAGGCCTGAAAAGGAAAGTATATACCATATTTTTGTTGATCCTGTGGCAGAATACATGGAGACCCTGATTGGCTTAGCTCCTCAAGCATCAATCCTTTGCAAGAGCCAAATACATCAGAATTGGTCACCACTGCTGGTGGCCTCAGTTTTGAATATCCACATGCAGAGCATCCTACGGTTGTCCTAATGAGCAGTTAGTTTTTCTTTCCCTTTTTTCTATTACTTGACTGGCTGCATTGGCATTATTGTATCACCTAGAGCATCAGAGATTTCCAGTTAGAGTAGGGTAGGTAGGAAAAGCTCAATAAAGCTCAGTCTATGAGCATGTAGTTAGTTGTTTTAATTTAAAATTAAGTAGGTAGATAGGTCTAATCCTAGCTTATTTGTTTTTCAATTTCTGTCTGTTGAAATGTGAAGAAATACAACACAGAATAGTTCCAATCACTGAGATACTAGTTTAAGTGAAAGAAAGTATATGAGACCAACGGTCTAATGGGTCTCATGAGTAACAGGTAGATTTGAACTTAGTTTGTTACATCTTAAAAATAATGTAAAAGGTCTTGTGGAGTTAATTGCACCCTAGAAGAAAAATACTGATATTGTAGGGATGGTTAGGTAGTTGTTTTGAATGTTCTCCCCAAATCTCACATTTCAGGTAGGCGAAAAATCAAGAAGAAAGATAGAAATAAAGCAATAAACATATATTTCACCAAAGATCATTTTCACAGATATTTACTCCTTGAGAAGAAGCCATCCCCATGTGGAGCCACTGTTAGCCCCTTATAAATTCCTTGACAAGAAAGCAAGGGGTTATTTTGTTCTATTAAGCCCTCAAGGAATGTATTTCCCTTGAAAACACATCATCCTTGAAACCTTTCCATGTTCCCTGCCTTTTAAATTTTTTCCCTCTGCTGTTCTAGATAAAATTAGCCTCACTGATGATTAGAAAATATGCTCCAACAGGCCTTGACTTGCCCCTTGTACATCTGTAGAACTCTCCTTTTCTCCCCTTTGTCAAAGTTCTCCTTCTTCCATCTACTTCCCCCATTAACCCTCTAAATCTCCCCAAAATCCCCTTTAAATCTCACTTTCACCCTTTGTTTGCCTAAATCTCCCCTTATTCCCCTTATCGTTCCCCTTCCCGGCCCTTAAAAAGCATTAAAATGGGCTAAAAACCCACTTAGCCACATTATGACAAAGCCTAAGCCCCTTTTTACGATAGCCCCAACCACTTCCCCACATACGCCCCAGCGCTTAAGTCTTAAGCGCTAATCGCATCGGAAGACCGGAGCGGAATGTTCAAATCCTTTTGCAAACACCGAAAAACTCCAATGCGATTGCATTTTGTTGTTAAGTCCCCCGCTGTGTTCTACACCATTGATCTATATGTAGATCGGATGGCTCGCACTCTCCCCACCCAATCGCAATCGCTGCTCCTTTGTGCCACACCTTTCCGCTCTTTCTGATTTTCGATTCTCCGATCACGTTTGGGCAGTCGATCTTCCCACCGGATCAGACGGTCCGGTGCTAATCACAAATCTTTGCAATCACAGTGCTCATGTGTAGACCCCCGATCGGTCCATCGCAAGATTTTGCGATGCAATTGATTGCAATCGCAACTCCTTTTCCCTTCCCCCCGAATGCATTCCTCTCCGACTGATTGCATCACATGTTTTCCTATTGCGATTGCGATTAATTCCCGCTCCCGATCTCCGATTGCGATTGTACCCCAGGCCCACCGTACCATACCTCTGACGTTCATATAATAAAGTGTTCTCCCTTTGTTATTTCAAATTTGTTATATTTTTTATTTTTCAAAGGTTTTTCCATATTACTACTTCTCCAATCGCATCGGAAGTTTTGTGCTATGTCATTCCGCCCTACTCCCATCTCCGATTGCGATTTCGATTCCATATGGGTCCCACCTCATACACATTTCCACTGCATTTCATGTATTTCCTTTGCATTTTCACCAAAGTCTAAAGTTTCGCATTTTGCATTAAGGTTTGAATGTTTCATATGTATTTCACCCATTACGTATATCATTCCATCGTTTGATCTCCACTGTTGATCTACACCGATTGACCATGATCGAACGGCCCACGATGCATTCCTCCACCAAACCATATCATTTGCATATTTCACCACTTCACTGCATTTTTCACCATTATTTCATCCAAAATCACTGTTTTATCATCGTCGCGCCATGAATAGCAGGTTTTCACATCAGCAGATTTGTTCTAAAGGACAAAGCGCCCATACTGTTCCATTATTTACCGTGTTCCTGAAGATTTCCACCTTGACCACAGTCCCAAGCTACCAGAGCAGTGGTTAATACAGTATGGCAGACCATTCAGTCATTAATCTACCATTTTTCTCCTGCATCAAAGGTACCACAAAGTTTTGTAGCCAGAGTACATTAGGACCATGCTAGAGTAAATGGAAGCCTAAGGAAGTCATTATTTCGTCCAAGACATGCTAGAAGATGAATGCGTAGAAGTTTAAATCGAATGGGCTTCGTCCCTCTCTTTCTTTTCTGAGTTTTAATGGTTCATTTAGTGTTCCACCTACCTCCTCAGCTCATCTTCTGCTATAAATCTCATGAGAAAATTATTGTAAGGTTGTTGATCGAATATCAATGAATTGCATGTTGTTTCTCTTGAGACAATTTCTCTGTGTAAAAATTGTAAGATAGGCTGAGGAAGGTGTTTCAGGCTGGATATCAAGCTGTGTGATAGTGTTGTACTTGATTGGTGTTGTTCCTTAATATGACAAGCACATTCCTTTGGATCCTGATCTAAAGCTGCGATGATGTTTTTATGTCTCTGTGCTTATCTCATTTCATTCCATTTCTTCTGGCTCGCATCAGAAATTTGGCATAAGATTTACCCTTGTTAGGTACCTTATGTTGCTGCTCTCCCAAACTTTTATGTTTTCTACTTAAAGTGTTATCTAAGAATTGATTTCAATTGATTTAACCAGTGTAGTGGATGTTATTTCCTGCTAGCTGATGTACAAATTAATGAAATCTGTTTTTAGATGTTCTTGTTAGGATTTAGTTGAATGAATTGAGAACACTGGGAGGTCTAGAGCTCTGCCCCTACCTCACTAGGATCTTTTTCACTTCATTAAACCTTTCTAAGATCCCTCTTGTTGCCTCTGATTATGTCCAAGTAGGTCTGGAGTTAAATGACCTCTGACCTGATCTATAGACAGAATTGGTTGGTTCTCCTCCTTTCATTTTCAGTCCTTAATGTTCCATACCACTCTATCATTTTAGGATCCAAGGCTTTAGATGACTAGCCCAAATGAAAGCTTGCATGTTGATTAACAAGTAAATCCTTTCCTGACTCCATTGCCCAATGGACTTGGTATTCTCTGGATTATCTCTCCTTTTCCTATATTCCTCTTTGCCCAGCCTTGTCTTATGCTGGACCCTTCTTTCCTAATTCCCAGCAACTAAAATCACAATCAAACAAACAAACTCTGTGCCTATAACTAGCCTAATATCTTAACTTAGAGATTCAAAGACATACATCTTTGACTCATATTGAGTGTTGGCAATATGATGCAGAGTGTTGTCCTTTATGGCAACCCACTGAATGAAGATGAAGACATGCGACTATTGACTTGTGTTGTCCTTGATGGCAATCCACCTGATGAAGCTATTCTTGACTTGATGGACTTGGTAAATGATGTAAATCTGATGTGATATGATGTTTGTTGAACAATATGATGTAGAGAGTTGTTCTTGAATGGAAACCCACCTGATGAAGATGATGGCAACTTACTTGATGAAGTTGTGCTTGATAGAATGTCTTGATGAACCTGTTTAAAGATGAAAATCTGATGTATCTACAAAGAGTACAGAAGGTAATGAAGAAAGGAATTCATTATGGGCTAGATAGACATACGTGGATCTGTCTAGGGGAAGTCGCGTATGCACGCGGGAAACAACGTTCCAAGTCGTGTATGGGAAAAAGCACTCATAAAGTGCAAATCCAGGGGTAACCACCATGGTATGAACCCATTGTATTGGGTAATGATTCGTCTAAATGACCCCGTCCAGGAATACCATCGGAAGTAATGTAGTTTTGGGCTCATGGTATTGTTTTGGCTCATGGTATTGAAAAAGGGGCCCGTGGTATTGAAGGCTCATGGTATTGTTTTGGCTCATGGTATTGAAAAAAGGGGCCCGTGGTATTGAAAAAGGATAAACTTATGTAAGGAGAAAAAATTCATTTAGCCTACAATCCGTAGATGGGAGAAAAGGATGTCGATCTTGAATGAAGACTTTCTTATGAAATATATCCTCGTATGGAAAGGGTAAAGGTTTGATAATAGATCCGAATCTATGATGCACCCTATGAAGAAATGATGGGGACAAATATCTAGATGCGGAATATTTTGTTGTGTCTGTACTGAGTTCACTTATGGAAGGCTTAGATCCGAGATGAGGCGAACATCTGTCTGAAGTAAAAGGGTAAATCTGAACTGAATATCTGATCTGAAGAAGTATGTTGCTCTGTAATGGTTGAAGATCTATACGCTAGTTCACCACAGAGGAAGCACGTATATACGCGGCTTCGCTGAAGAAAAAGCGCGTATGCGCAATGAAATGAGCTCTGTAATATGTACAGAAGTATACGCTGGTTTATGTGAACGGAAGCGCGTATATACGCGACATCAGCGAAAGGAAAGCGCGTATGAAAACTAGGGTTTGTTCACGGCCATGGGAATATGAAATCTGTGATACGTCACCTTTCATTTTAGCTATACGTTTGATGATGTTTGACTGTGCTTAAAAGTATGGAGTGGGTCCAGTCTGAAAATATGATGAAACGTGGCCTACAAGTTGTGCTCTATTGAAGTTTTTGGATCCAGTGTGAAAATTGATGAAACGTGGTCCATAGAGGTGCTGAGGGTTGTAGCCTTCAGTCAGGGGGTTGTAGCTCCCTTCCAGGTGAGGCTGGTAAATGAGATCAGGGGGTCGTAGCTCCCTTCATCAAAGTGACTGTTGCTTCAGTGGAGGTTGGAGACTCTCAGGAAAGGCTGAGTAGCAGCAGTGCCCAGGTGCACCACGTCTTTGGTAAGTCTGCACAGTACATATGTTGTAAGATGTTTTCTCTATAATAAAATATTGAAGGCTGAGCAACTGCAGCAGTGGTTTTCTCCCGACTTGGGTTTCCACCTAAAAATCCTGGTGTTCATGTGTGATGCTTTGTGTGATGGTTTATTCTGTTCTTACTGCACATGTTTACTGTTTATAGAACATATAATAAATGAATGATGGAATTATGTAAGTGAAGAACTAATGGCATAATTAGATCTCTGGGTATACGCGAGTTTCATGAAGGATATCTGCGTGTATACGCTAGTTGGCTTCAGCAAAGTAGCGTATGGGTTTTAGTGCATGAAAAAGTAAAAAGTTTGATAACATGTCAAATAACGGATTTACCCCCCCTGTGGTATTTTTCCCAACAATTGGGTATCATCAGGAGGGTCGCCCCCGATAAGAGCGACAAGCAAAAGTCCGTCGCAATGGGAAGTCAAGAAGGTAATGTCTGCAAAATATACCTCTATTCAATGGAAGCAAGTGAAGTATTGGAAGAGTGCGAACAAAATCACTTTCACGAAAGTCTTGGTCTAGATGTATGGGCAATGGGCAGGAAGAAGGTTGTGGGTATCACGGCTGGTATTCTCAGATGTAGAGTGTAGAAAGGAAAGTATAGAGTAGTAAGCGGTGAATGTCTTATTGAAGCATGTACGGATAGAATTTTCTAGAGGTGATGCTGACACATTAGGAAATAAATATGGGACAAGATCATTCTGAGCTATGAAGGAGATACAAAGGTAAAAAGTGCAAAACTCCAAACTCTTAGAATTGAATATGAAAATTTGAAGATGCATAATGATGAGAGTATTGCTCAATTCTTCTTACGTCTGGATGATATTGTAAATCGAATGAGAAATTTGGGTGAAACCATAACTGATACTACTCTGGTGGAAAAAGTATTAAGATCTTTGACTTCAAGATTTGACTCTAAAGTTTCAGCTATTGAAGAAAGGCAAGATCTGCAAACTCTTACTATTGTTCAATTACATGGTATCGCATTTGCTTTTTTGGAAATGAAATGGAGGATGTCTCCAATTGAAGAAGCTTCTTTTAAGAGTATCTGCAAGAGAAGAAAGGAAGTTGTCAAAGAATCCAGCTATATATCCGATGAAGAAGAAGCGAATTTCGTGAGAAAACTCCAACTAGGAACTGGAAGATTCAAAGGTAAGCTTCCCTTCAAATATTTTGAGTGTGGAAAAGTTGGTCACTATCTTTTGCTAAAGTAATATGGAAGAAAAACATGGTAAGGAAACAATTTGAAAAGGAAGGGGACATTACTAAAATCACAGATGATGATGGTGATGATGGAAATATCAATTGAAGATGAAGAAGATTGACCAGATCCCAGAAAAAAGTGCTCATGGCAAAGAAGGAGGAAGAAAGGTTACTCGAGGAAGAAGAATACCTCAGTCATGCCATAACAAAATTGAAGAAGATGAAGCAGATTCTGACGAAGCTCTACAAGTGCTCATGGCAAAGAGGAAAAATAAGAAGGCTACTCGAAGCAAGGAGATATCTCAGAAAATTGAAGAAGATGAATCTGATAGTGATTTGGGCCCTTGTAATCTTCTTTGTGCAAGCAATGGTGTAGAAAGTGAAAGAAATGTTATGGATCTAGAACAAGCTATCAAGATCAAAGTTGAAGAACAAAAAAAGGAAATTGATAAGAAAGATTCTATCTACAAAGAGATGATCTCTCAAATGGGAGATCAAATAGAAATGCTGAATGGACAGGTGGACAAGTATCAAAGGTTTCATACTTATGCATCCAATCGAATTAAAGAACTAGAAGCAGAAATCAACGATCTAAATGCAGATCTCGAAAAATCAAGCAAGAAGAATGAAGGACTTGAAGTTGCAATCATCTCTCTACAAACAGATCTTGAAGCATCAAGTAAGAAGAATGAGGAACCTCTACAACCATTTGAAAAGGAAGGCCTTGAAGCAGAAATCATCTCTCTCAAAGAAGATCTGGAAAAATCAAATAAGAAGAATGAAGAGCTGCAACAAACATGTGAAGAAAATGAAAATTGGTTGAAAGAAGAGATTCTAAATTTGAAGGATCAAGTAGAAGATGGAAGAAGGAAAGAAGAAAGCATGACAAAACAATGTCAAGCCTTGGAGGTTGAGGTAAACATTCTCAAAGGTAAATTAGAAGAAAAGGTTAAACTTTTGAGGTTTCAAGATAGTACTAACATTTTGGACAATATTCTGAGTAATCAAAGGTCTCCTGCTATCAAACTTGGTCTTGGTTTCCATGAAACTGTTAAAGGAGAATCTAGCTCACACGGAAGTGCCAAAAATTCAAAGGATGACAATGCAAAACCTGAAGTGTTGAAAGAAACAAAAGATCAACCAACAATCATGAATTCTCAAAGGAATTCATTCAAGAACGTTGAATGTTTTAAATGTCATAACTATGGGCATGTTGCAGCAAATTGCAGAAGCAGAACAATTCAGCCACAAACAAACAGATTCTATTCAGAAAGGTACTTTGGTAGCTTCAAGGGATATTGTTTTTCATGTAACAAGTATGGACATAAAGCAGGTGATTGTAAAAGGAGGAAGAATAGAAATACTCATTATGATTCTTATGCTTATTTCTCTGGTCACATGAGATGTTATTCTTGTAACAAGTATGGACATGTAGAAAAAGAATGCAGGATGGTGATGCGGGAAAGTGGACAATTTTTATTTGGATACAGTTCAAACAAATGGGAAAAGATGAAATGAGTGAAGCAGAATTTTGACCTCATATGGGTCATCCGTAGAAACACCTGTCTCTTGTTGGCCATAGGAATGATTTGGGATACATTATGATTAAAATGATATCAGTGTCTGGTATGTCAAATAGCAGTGTCTCTCATGGTTGATTTGATTATTACGGTTATGTGGATTACGACAGTATACGTATATGAAGAGAAGCAGTACATGAGTTTAGAAATTCAGAAGATAGAAAAATCTGAAAAATTAATAACTACCTTTCCATAAGCGGGTTCTATGAACTGCAGTGGCGTATACCTGAAGTTCCGGCGGAATACTGTGTGTGTACATTGATAAATAAATTTATAAGTTAGCTGAAGATCTGGAGCAGAGGTTCAGGGGGAGCATCAGTCTGATTGTTAATAACTGTATTATTGACTCTGTATCAGCTTAGTTTCTTAGTTCTAAATAATGATGATATAATACATGGTTTCTTGTGTTGAAGATTGTGGATGAGTCATGTTTGCTTGTTGATGAAGAGTATTCATTGTTGAGATGAAAGTCCTATAATTCGGAGATAAGGGCAGCCCTTGCAGAGATTGTTTCTGATGACTTGCTAATGAACGTGTTCAAGTTAGAAAGGAGCACTGGTCCAGGGGGAGTAGCAGGTTGAATACTAATGATTGCATTGTTGGCAATATGACTGCTTATTCTTTGGTTTTTGTGATACTCATGCTCAAATGATGATGACATGGTACATGGTTTATTATGATGAGATTTTGAGCCCTGATTGCTGATAAGTATTTTTTGTGCTCACACATGGATGAGTTGGATGTCGTTTGATTCAGAAATAAGAATATATCATTACTATGGTTGAGATCTTTTGCCTACATATGTTACTTCATGTTAAATCTTGAAGATCATGGTGATATTGGACCACATGGATGATTGCTTGACACATATTTTAAGATGCTGTTCTGGTATGATAATCTCTCTTGGAAAGAATGTATTGATGCTGCACGGAATATGAAGACTTGGTTACTAATGCGCTTATGCTACCACCATTGGATGACGCTTGAAGACACAACTACTTTGTTCTATCTGTAGTCCAGGGAAGCAGTCGAATATCTCAGAAAGAAGCTGAACACTATCTTTTCCTCACAGAGGATCAGATCTAGTCAAAATATAGAAGATGGTAGTGGATACGCGGGTTTCCTGAAACACAGTCGCGTATATACGCGAGTTCCTGCACAGAAAACTGCGTATGTCTGATTGCTGACAAATTTTTGCTTGGAGTCAGCTCTCTTCAGCACAGCTGCAGTACTGTTTGGTATCTCTGATACTGTTTGGTATCTCTGGTGGTGTTCCAGTTCTCATAATTCTTTTTCTCATGTTTTGATAAAGATGCCTTGATGATTTGTTGGTGAAAGTGTTCAGGATGCACAAACTAAGGGGGAGCCTTGGTCATATGAAAAGGATGCTTGGATGCACATATTCAGGGGGAGCATTAGCTTTGCTGAGTATAATGCATTGTTGGCATTATGATGATTCTGAAATATGTTCTTTGAAGTCTTTCTGGTATTGGTCATAAATGGTCATATTTGTAATTTGATGAAAAGGTGTTGTTGAGACCCATGATGTAAAATTGTAATTTTCAGTCATGTAAGGACTTGTCAAATTTGTAAACCCACTTGGTTGGGTAGCTGAGTTAAATTTTGTAAACCCAATTGGTTGGGTAGCTGAATTGAAATGTGTAAATCCACTTGGTTGGGTACTTGAGTCTCATATGTAAATCCACTTGGTTGGATATTTGATGTAAGTATGAGTCTTTGGTGATAGGAAGTTCATAGAGTCATGTACTTTATTGAAAAATATGTTTGAAGATTCAGCATGAACTCAGGGGGAGCTTGGTCACTTCAGTATATATCAGATCTGCAGAACGCTTCTGCTACATGAGGAGAATAGGGGGAGAGTGTGTTGGTTTTGATCCGCCCTTTGCCCTTGATGTCAAAGGGGAAGAGTGACATGGTGTTTGAATGAAGAGAAAGAATGATGTCAAAAATGGGGAGAGTGACATGGTGTCATTGTATTCTTAATGTACCTATCTGTTGTGGTAACCAAACACCATCGTGGTTGCCATCAAGTCCAAAGGGGGAGATTGTTGGCAATATGATGCAGAGTGTTGTCCTTGATGGCAACCCACTGAATGAAGATGAAGACATGCGACTATTGACTTGTGTTGTCCTTAATGGAAATCCACCTGATGAAGCTATTCTTGACTTGATGGACTTGGTAAATGATGTAAATCTGATGTGATATGATGTTTTTTGAACAATATGATGTAGAGAGTTGTTCTTGAATGGCAACCCACCTGATGAAGATGATGGCAACTTACTTGATGAAGTTGTGCTTGATAGAATGTCTTGATGAACCTGTTTAAAGATGAAAATCTGATGTATCTACAGAGAGTACAGAAGGTAATAAAGAAAGGAATTCATTATGGGCTAGATCTATGATGAAAAGAGTATGTTTCAAGACATACGCGGATCTGTCTAAGGGAAGTCGCGTATGCACACGGAAAACAACGTTCCAAGTCGCGTATGGGAAAAAGCACTCATAAAGTGCAAATCCAGGGGTAACCACCATGGTATGGACCCATTGTATTGGGTAATGATTCGTCTAAATGACCCCGTCCAGGAATACCATCGGAAGTAATGTAGTTTTTGGCTCATGGTATTGTTTTGACTCATGGTATTGAAAAAGGGGCCCGTGGTATTGAAGGCTCATGGTATTGTTTTGGCTCATGGTATTGAAAAAGGGGCCCGTGGTATTGAAAAAGGATAAACCTATATAAGGAGAAGAAATTCATTGTGCAAATCATAAGTGTGGGAGCAAGATGTCTGATCTTGAATGAAGACTTCTCTGTGAAGTATATCTGTATGGAAAGGGTAAAGGTTTGATAAGAGATCTGAATCTATGATGCACCTATGAAGAAATGATGAAGCAGAATATCTAGATCTGGAATGTATTTGTATCTGCTAGATCTGTTTATGGAAGGCTTAGATCTGAGATGAGGCGAACATCTGTCTGAAGTAAAAGGGTAAATCTGAACTGAATATCTGATCTGAAGAAGTATGCTGCTCTATAATGGTTGAAAATCTATACGCTAGTTCGCCGCAGAGGAAGCGCGTATATACGCGGCTTCGCTGAAGAGAAAGCGCGTATGCGCAATGAAATGAGCTCTGTAATATGTACAGAGGTATACGCTAGTTTGTGTGAACGGGAGCGTGTATATACGCGACATCAGTGAAAGGAAAGCGCGTATGCAAACTAGGGTTTGCTGAAACATGGGGTATGAAATCTCTGATCTGATCTGCCCTGTTTTAGCTATCTGTTGTTGATGTTTGACTATGCTTAAATGTATGGAGAGGGTCCAGTCTGAAAATATGATGAAACAAGGCCTGCAAGGTGTGCTCTATTGAAGTTGTTTGGATCCAGTGTGAAAATTGATGAAACGTGGTCCATATTGGTGTTTATAATAAGGTTTCAAACAGGTTGTAGCGTTCCCTTCTGTGAGGCCGGTAAACGAGACTGGGGGGGTCGTAGCTCCCTTCCAAGAGAGGTCGGTAAACGAGTCGGGGTTGAGCTCCTCCTGAGAGGCTGGGCAAATGAGCACAAGTGGTGCCTGGGTTTGTAGAGTCCTAATTCAAACATTACAGCAAGCTAAGATGTTTTCTCTTCAATAAAATATTGAAGGCTGAGCAACTGCAACGGTGGTTTTCTCCCGACTTGGGTTTCCACCTAAAAATCCTGGTGTTCATGTGTGATGCTTTGTGTGATGGTTTATTCTATTCTTACTGCACATGTTTACAGTTTATAGAACATCTAATAAATGAATGATGGAATGATATAAGCAAAGAACTAATGGAATAATTAGACCTCTGTGTATACGTGAGTTTTATGAAGGATATCCGTGTGTATACGCTAGTTGGATTCAGCAAAGTAGCGTATGGGTTTTAGAAGAGTGAAAAAGTAAAAAGTTTTGAATATGCTGTAAATACTGATTCACCCCCCCTCTCAGTATTTTTCCCAACATTGAGAGATCCCTCTCTAGACCTAGGAGGGCTAGATCCTAAGGTCTAAAAGTGGTTATGATGTTGTCTCATCTTTTGGTCTTGCCAATCTGTCCAAAACATGGGAACCCCAACATGTGCATCAGTTAGAGCTTGTTTCGAGATGTCCTTCTCAATGAAATCCTTCAATTTATTTTTCTCCAAGACTGCTTCCATCCAGTCTCTCCTAGAAACGTAATTTAAGCTACCCTCAAGGGCATACTCGAGCTTGAAACCATAGAACGCCATATTGATCCTGCTACTAGCTCTTGAAGATTATCTCTGCAAAATGTGTTCCTCCTGCAAGTACAAACTTGTATTCTTCTCTTATATAGTGATTCCTACTCTGATACCATGTAGGAAATCCATGTAGATTCAAACTGCTAATTGTAATTTACTAAAACAATAGACTTGAATCTACTCTACCAATTTCGGAAACTAATTATGATCATGAAATCACAAAACATATAAGAGAAAGAATTTAAATCACACATTACACAATGATTTCCTAGGGAAAGCCTCAGAAGAACCCCTCTATATGTATATTTCATTAGTCAAAAAATATTAGAAGATTACAATGATTTTCTCAAGCCTGATAAACCTATGCACTATCTTTATTTGTCTCACTACTTCCTAGACAAGCCTAGGTCAATACTTAACCAATTTTCTTCTTAACCAAGTCCCTATTTCCTTGTGTTGATTCCTTGGGTAATTATCCCCTATTAATTAGGAAAATACCCATCCAATATTGCGGAATCCATCAAGGGTCTTCTTATAACTGAATGCACCACATGTACAATTTGGATGATTATACAATTGATAGTATGCTTCCCTTGAACTCCAATCTCAACTGGGTCTTTATTTGATGTTACATGCATGGGTTATTTATGGTTGAATCATCAATTAACTTATTGATCAGTAGATGTGCTTCAAAAGTTCCACACTTTGACCTCTCACTAGTTCCTCCAACAGTTAGAACTAGTTAAACTAAATTTAACTCAGATAAACTAAATTAATTAATTACAACTCAAAATGAACTCAACCAAGGCTCCTATTTTGTAGGATACGCTCTACATGACTCAAGTTAGACCCTCAACTCCAATTAATTGAAACAAATAAGTCATATTAACTTATTTAACTCGTACAAGTTGTCTTGTGATGTGGAATTATAATTTTATTCGAATTTAATTCAAGGGAAAATTAAATTAGAATATTTCTTGGTGGAATTTTCAACAAATTTTTGGTATTGTATAGCAAAATTTATTTTATGTTGGGTTTTAATATTGGTTATATATATTATGATGAGCGCATATTGTATATTCATGTTGAATTATAAAGTTTTGGTGAATTATTTTTAAAACCCTTATATTTGATCTATGAGTTTTTGCCAAATCATTTGATATGTATATGTTCTGAGGCGTGTTTTATTGTATTTCTACATTGTTCATGGTTTGTAATTTTCCTCTAAATATATGACTTTTGATTTTATTGAAACTATGCTCATATCATTTTTAGGATATGGTAAGATTTATGTTATGATATAATGTTTTGGTCATGATTTAACATGCTTCTCTAATATTTACCATTTCCATATCCCGAGCAATACATGATGGTGTGAGATGGATTTTATATTATTATCTTTGGATTTTGTTGATCTGAAAGGAGTGTATTAGTTCTATTGTGCTAAGTGTCCTTTCAGTTTAATAAACATGTACAAATTGTCTCCATAAGTTTGGCTAAGGTATGATAGTTTTAACCATGAAAATTAGATGAATTAGTGAACTTAAGCATGTAAATAAGCCTTAGAAACACTGAACAACAGTGCATAACAGAGAAAAACATTCACACATAAGTTTTACATAATATGCATGATGAAACAGTTCACCCCTCCTGGGCTACATCTGTTGGTCCAGCTCCTAATGGCATGTCCCTCTTTGTCATTATGCTCAAAATTGTAAATTACATATATTTGTAGGCCTCTAATGGATGTTTTCTCTGCACCAATGGCTCCATAATGCTCAAATTAGTCTAGGTAGACTCTTGTTTCACCAAAATTGGTCGTAAATTGACCTCTCAATGCATTTTTCCCAATGACAGCTAGAAAATCTCCACTAAATGTGGAGACTGGCAGTTTAACTACAGATAAATTGATAGTTTACCCCAAATTTGGGGGCACGCTCCAAAACTGGCAGGCAAATAACCTTAACATTAATTATAAGTGGTGGTTTGGTCACATGCCACCCCCGCTGATTCCTCCGTTAATGGTTTGTAAACCCTGACGTTGAAGTTAGAACCCCATGTTACGTGGTTCCATAACCTACCATAGTAACCTTCACATTAAACTTACCATTACAATTCCGCATGTGAATAGTCTATTTGCAACAAAGCCACCAGAGGTTGGAACTTGGAGTGGCAATGTTCCCAAATTTGAAATAGTCGCATTTAATGTCGAACCCTGCCATGTGAAGAGTCATAGAAATCTGGTTGTCGGTTCAATTAAACATCATGGTTACCGTGTGGGCTGCGGTTTCGGTACTAAGGTCACATGCGAGGGGGGTTGGCCTCCCAAACCCTCAGCACATGTTTTAATAAACTATAAATATAATCAACAGCCTATAGGGTTAAGTAACACCCCATAGATGGAATGGTAAGAAGTCTTGCATGTGGAGAGGAGGTCACAGGTTTGACCCCTGTCAAATCCACAAAAATTTTCACTAACCTTGTGAGGGCACATGGTGGCTTACAGGCTTGCCACATGTCACTCAATCATTTTCCCTTCTACAAACACATCCAACGGCTCAGATTCATCACCGTACCTTAAACATTCAATGGCCCATCATGTTCCACATGGCGCCTTCACATAAGCTTAGATGAAAACAGAATATTCCCAGAATATTTCGTTGACTGTACCTGCAAGCTGACTGGGCATCCAGTCACCAAAATTTTTTTGTTTGGGAAAATGAACAGAATGCAATATCTTCCTCATATGACATTGGTTTTTCGAACCATTGTCGGAATCATAGCGACGAGACCTTTCCGGTCGCTCAGGTTTAGAACTATTTCGAGCAATTTCATTTTTGAGCACATGACTTGATCTCCTAATCACACCTCCCCATTGGGAAGCTTTTGGACCCCAAAAGACTTTAATCACCTGTGCAGAAGATGAGGGAATAACTCCCTCACCTTTTCCACTTCCATCCATCTTGCCTTACTTGGTTTGATGCCCTTGATCCCAATCCGAAGATAATCGACACTTCCTCTTTTAGAAGTGTGTGTCCTCTTATCAAGGATGACATCCTCCTTGAGCTCATCCAGAAATTCTGGTGATAAATCTTTTATTGATGGCAGCTGAATTTCACTCCCTTGATCATCAATTAATGGAGGCTCATACAAACATAAATTCTCTGCATTGACAACAAAATACATTTGCATATATGAAGGCAAGTCAAGTTGAAATGGATTATTGCCAACTTGTTTAATAATATTGAATGGACCATAATGAATAGGCTTGAGATTTTTACCTTCTCCTTGCATCCTTTCTTTTCTTATGTGCAACCATACTTCATCTCCTTTTTGAAACTTATGATCAACTCTATGTTTGTCATGCCTCTCCTTGTACTTTCTTTGACTCTTCTCAAGTTGTTCTTGAACTTAATGATGAATAATTTGAATTTGCTTAATGAACTTTCGATCCTTGTCAATATCACTATGCCCATAAATTGCAACATCCTTCTCATAGATGAAGTCTAATGGTGATTTCGGCAAATACCCAAAGAAAGCTTCAAAAGGTGAAGCATTTATAGAAGAGTGATTGGCCCAGTTGTAAGTGCGTTGAATGTAATGTATTTGTTCATCACACAACTTGGGATGCTTGCTAAAATATCTTGTCAATATATGCACAATGGTTTTGTTCACCACCTCGGTTTGGCCATCAGTTTACGAATGAAAAGCAATACTCTATTTCAACTTTGTGTCCATCATCTTCCAAATATTGGACCAAAAGTTCCCAACAAACCTGGAATCCCTGTCACTAACAATAGAAATTGGAAAACCAAAATGAACCCATACATGTTGAAAATAAAGTTTAGCAGTTTGTTCAGTAGTAATGGTTTTCTTACATGGCATAAGTATACACATTTTACTGAATCTATCCACAACTACTAAATAAATTAATCATGTTGGAACTATAAACTCATACCACAGATTATCATGTTGTTTTCTACATAAATAAATTAATTTCAAATAATCATGTTGCTTTCTTGACATAGGTAGACATCCAACAAATTCCATGGAGACACTCTCCCATGGCCTTGATGGTATCAGTAGTGGCATGTACAACCCAAGCTTCCTATTTCTAGGCACACATAAAACATCCTCTTATAAAATGTGACACACTATCTATCATGCAAGGCCAATAACAATACCTTTGTAGATGCGCCACTATTTTTCTTACACCAAACTGACCATCAATAAGAGACGAATGAGCCTCTCTCATGACACTAAGTCTCTCTCCTTGTGGTATACACAACTTTCCCAAATGAAACAACAAATTTTTATGCAAGTGATAATCATTTTCTTCAACTTTATTTCCTTCACTCAAACTATCATACACATCTTTGAAATCAACATTAGATGCATACTGTTCTATGTAACTCTCATGTACAATAGAATAATTTTTAAGCAAAGTAGAAGCACTTATAATAGGCCTTGAAATCATATCAGCAATTTTATTGAAAATACCTTTCGTGTACCTTATAACCAAGTGAAATTGTTGAAGAAATCTCATCCACCTGAAATGTTGTGATTGCTACAATTTTTTTTGCGACTGCAAGTACTGTAGCGGTTGGTGATCGGTATGAATAATCATCTCTTTACCCATCAAGTAGTGTTTACACTTCTTGAAAATTTGTACCAACGCATAAACCTCTTTGTCATATGTTGGATAATTGATTACAGCACCATTAAATGTTTCAGAATGAAAGGCGATATGCTTACCATGCTACAAAAGTATTGAACCCATGGCATAATCACTAACATCTGTCTGTATCTCGAATGGTCTCAAATCTGGTAATGAAATAACTGGAGCTAAACTGATCTTGTCTTTTAAAGCTTCAAAAGCTTGTTTTTGCTTGCCTCCCCATTGGAATCCTTTCTTCACACTTGTCACTGCATGCATAGGAGATGCTATGGCAGAAAATTTAGCAATAAACTTTCTCCAATACTGAGTTGCGCCTAAAAAAATTCTTACCTATGTTACTGATTTGGGAGTGGGCCAATTCACAATGGCTTCCACTTTAGAAGGATCAATTCTCAATGCACCTCCTCCTACAATGTGTCCCAAATAAACCAAAGAAGTTTTTCCAAATTTACACTTAGACATCTTAAGAAATAATTGCTCTTTCTTCAAAACATCAAGTTCCCTTTTTACATGAAAGACATGCTCTTCTCTTGTTTTTCTGAAAATGAGTATATAATCTAAATACACAATCACAAATTCATCAAGAAACAGACGCAAAATATTATCCATCACACGCATGAAAGTCGTCGGTGCATTACACAAACCAAATGGCATAACCAACCACTCAAAGTGTCCTTGTTTGGTTTTGAATGCAGTCTTCCATATGTCACTTTCTGAAATTATTACATGATGATATCCACTTCGTAATTCTAATTTAGTGAAATACTTTCCTTCTTTCAGCTGATCTAAGAAATCATCTATCCTTGGGAGTGGGTATCGATTTTTTACCATTATCTTGTTCAAAGCTCTGAAATCGACACACATGTGCCAAGTCCCATCTTTCTTCGGAATCAGAACTATAGGTGAATTGCATGGCAAAGTGCTTGGCATTATGATTCCCTTCTCCAACAAGTCCTTGATTTTCTCTTTATTTTAGCATTCTCCATTATCGACATGCGATACATGACGATGTTTAGAAGAGGAAAATCTTGTTGAAACTAAATCTCATGTTGAATCTCCCTTTTAAGAGGCAAACCTGTTGGATCCTGAAACATCTCATGATGTGCATCAACTACATCATATAAATATGATTTCAACTTAGGATCACAATATTCAAATGACTCGTGATTAACATTAGCTGTAGTGTTAATCATTAGAAGAACAAAATTCTTACTTGAATTCACCAGCCTTTTTACCTGTCCAGCATGTAGTAATTTATAGGGTAAGTTCTGTAGATCAAAAACCAAAGGTCACCAATCACAAACAGATCAAAAATCAGTACACGAGTATTATCACATGGTTAAAACCCTCGAAGAGGGAAACTATCCAAGGCCTAAGCCAACACAGCCACTTCAAGCAATTTATTAATATAAAAAGAAAAGTTACATATGTTTCTCTCATAAACGGTTACCAGAAAAATGACCCTCCATTATCTTTAAATAGATATCATGGACCAATCAAGTGTCAAGCCATGGATCAAGTGTCATTAATACCGAGGAGAGAGCGAACCGTCGGATCACTACAAATCGTGATCGTTGGATTATAAATTACAAATGTACATTGTAAAGAAACACACTTTACCTAACTCTACACTAGACTAACTTATTCTTGACTATTTCATATGTGTTGGAATATCCTAACATCCCCCCTTAAGAACAACTTGGGATAGGATTGAAGGATTTACAAAGGTGACACAAAAGGATCTTATTTCCTATGTGTCGAAATATCCTAACATCCCCGCTTAAGAACAAATTGGGATAGGATTGAAGTATTTACAAAGGTGACACAATAGGAGAAGGAATGAGGCATTAGAGCCTATCCCCCCCTTAATGAAAACTTTCCTGAACTCCAAGCATGGATCGAAGTTTGGTAAACTTCGCTTCTGTGAGAGCCTTTGAAAAGATATCAGCTACTTTATCATTTGTTGGACAATACTTCACTTCAAGAACACGATCATGATTGAGCTTTCTGATGAAGTGTATGTGGAGTTCAATATGTTTCATACGCTAATGCTAAACTAGATCTTTACATAGCTGAATGGCACTCTGATTATCACACCAAAGTGTAGTCAGATGCTTCTGATGAAGACCAAATTCAAACAGGATATGACGAAGCCACATGGCTTCCTTGTTGGCTTCAACTGCACCAGTATACTCTGCTTCTGTTGAAGAAAGAGAGATGGCACTTTGTTTCTTACAAGACTAAGTAATAGGTCCTAAACCAAGAGTGAATACATATCCTGCAGTATACTTTCGATCATCAAGGTCACTAGCCCAATTAGAATCTGTGAAACCAATCAACAATGGAGATGCTCCTGCACTGTAATGAATCCCGAACTGAATTGTACCTCAAATATATCGAAGTATTATTTTAGCTACTTTCCAGTGACTTTCATGAGGTTGGTGCATAAACCAAGCGACAAGACTAATGGCAAAGGAAAGGTTAGGATGGTTATGGGTTAGATATAGAAGTTTACCAACAAGTTGACGGTATAAGGTAGCATCAACTTCAGGGGTTGTACAAGTGATTTAAAGCTTGACTCTAGACTGAAAGGGAGAAGGGGTTGGCTCACAGTCTTCCATGTGAAAGTGGTGTAGAAGATCACAGGCATACTTGGACTGAGAGAGGGTAATGCCTTCCTTGGATTGCAAGACTTGAAGACCAAGGAAATAATGAAAGTGTCTTAACTCTGTCATTTCAAAATTATTTTTGAGGCTATACTTCACATGGTTTATTTGGTTTGGATCACTACTAGTAAGGATAAGATAATCAACATAAAGAACAAGGATGGTGAAGGACTTACCCACTTTCTTGGTGTAGATAGTGTTGTCAAAATGACACCTAGAAAAGCCATTATCTAATATAAATCTATCCATTTTGGCATATCAAGCTGAAGGAGCTTGTTTGAGACCATAGAGAGACTTCCTAAGGAAACAAACAAGGCTAGAGTCGTTTTGGACAAAACCAGGGGGTTTTTCCATATAGATTTATTCATGTAAATCTCCATGTAAGAAGGTGGATTTAACATCCATCTGATGGACTTCCCATTTAAAGGAGGCAGCAAGGGAAAGAACAAGGTGGATAGAATTAATTTTGGAAACAGGGGAGAAGGTTTCAGTATAGTCAATGCCTTCAACTTGTGAAAATAATTTAACAACAAGACAAGCTTTATGTCTATCCGCTTTTCCATCTAGTCCAAAACTTTTTTTGTAAGCCCATCTGCATCTGACAAGTTTTCTTCCTTTTGGAAGAGGAACAAGATCCCAAGTATCGTTTCCCAATAAGGAAAAATATTCTTCATTCAAATCTTCATCCAAATCTGGATGACCAGAAGCTTCTTCAAAGGTTTCTGGATTAGGATTTGCTGGAACTTGAGCCAATAAGGAAGAGGCTCTTTCGCACTGAGAACATCTACGTCATCGATCTGCAGGGTCACCTGGAAGAAAACCTGCTACATCCTGAGTAGAGTGGACCCATATTGGAAGTAGTGGAGTAAGAGGAATTATTTCAAGAGGTGGAGGAGGATTTTCATCTTCGTTGTCATCATCTAAACTATAAGGGATTCTATTAAAAATAGAAGAGAGAGAGAGAGGTGGCACATATGCCGAGTCAGGCTCGCAGGCCAAAGGTGGCACACCCGCCAAACTAGGCTCACAAGCCAATATATTTTCATCAAATTTTACATCTCTTCTAATGATTATATTTTTGGATTTGGTTTGAAGAAGTCTATATCCTTTGACATCTTCATAATATCCAACAAAAATTCATTTTTCACTCTTAGGTTCTAAGGCTTTATGTTTCGCATCTGGAATATGGGCCCAAGCATCACTTCCAAAAAGACGAAAGTGACTTACATCTGGTTTGATTGAGCTTCAATATTCTTCTGGAGTTATATTCTTTAAAACCTTAGTAGGAGTGTGATTTACTATGTAATTTGTACATTTCATTGCTTCTACCCAAAAATTAAGACTAAGTCCTTTAGATTGAAGCATACAATTAGCCATTTCTTTTAAGGTGTGATTCTTCCTTTCAGCTACAGCATTTTGTTGTGGCATATATGGAATGGTATGTTGCAATTGAATTCCATGCTTAGTGCAAAAGTTGATAAATTTGTTGTTAACATATTTTCCTCCATTATCTGATCTTAAATTAATAATTGGATGTCCAAATTATTTCTCAACAAAGGCCTTAAAGGCCAAGAACATGTTAAAAACTTCACTCTTAAATTTTAAGAAGTATACCCAAGTGCATCTGGAAACATCATCAATAAAAGTTAAGAAGTACTTGCAACCAGAGAAAGAAACAATAGGAAGTGGAACACATAAATCATTGTGCACAAGCTGTAAAGGGGTTGAAGCATGCCAAGAGGCACATTTTTCAAAACTATCCCGATGATGTTTTTCGAGTACACATCCGAAGAAAACACCATCTCGGCAAGATACCATAGGAAGACCCGTCACCATATTTTCCTTACATATAGTTTGAAGGGAGCAATAGTTTAAGTGACCAAATTGCTCATGCCAGAGTTTGCTCACTTCATCATTATAAGCAACAAAAACGGAGGGAAGACATGATGACCCAAAGTTGTCAAACTTATACAACCTTGTGGAATCATCAGCAATGCCAGTAGCTAAAATATGTCTAGGATCTTTGAGGTCCTTGATTACAAAATGATGAGGTGAGAATTCTACTATTTTCCCTTCACCTGAATGAGTTATCTGATAAATAGATAGAAGGTTGCATGACAAGGTAGGAACACATAGTACATCATTAAACTGACCATTATCTAGATGAATGGTTCCATATCCTACAACACTAAGAGATTTATCATCACCAACATAAATATGTTTGGTGTTACAATCATTTAAAGAAGAAAACATGGATTTATTTTTGGCCATGTGGTAAGAAGCTCTAGAATCAATGAGCCACTCATGAGAATGAGAAGAAGACGATACATTTAATGCATAACCAGATCTTGATGCTTGAAAACCACAAGCAGAAAGTGCCATTCCTGAAGATGAAGGTGAAGAGTGCTCCAAATTGATTTTGTGCTTCTCCATTGCTGCTTCTAAGCCTTCCATCTTCTTAAAACATTTGGACTCTATATGGCCATCACAATTTCAAAATTTGCAATGTCTATCTATCTTCTTCCCTTTGTTTTTATTTGCCTTATCATTTTGGTGAGTTTCTTTTTCAGTTTGCGATTGAAGTTGCTTAGGACCCTTGTTTGATTTCAGACCATACTTTTTAGGTTACTGCTTCTTGGGATTCTTTTGATATGATTGATGTTGGGCTACTAAGGCTTTCTTAGAAGCATTTCCAAAAGTGATAAGACCAAGGTGTAAGAGTTTTTCTTGTTCTCTTATCAAAGAATCACAAAAGGAATCAAAAGAGGGGTTCTTTTAGGTGCTTCCTGAAGAAAGATGGCTTCTCTAGTGGAATTGAAGGTGGAAACAAATACAGAGTATGCATGGCCAAGCTTAGCAAGAATGCAATAGATGAGGCTACCATCTTCCTTTTTGACCTTACAACCTTCTAAAATAAGTCTAAGGGTCTTGAATTTGGACAAAAAATCTTCAATAGAGGAGAAATTATTGGGGTCCAAGTAAGCAACTCATTTTCAATCTGGTGGGCCCTGATTTGATTTTGAATGCCAAAGATAGTATTTATCTTGTCCAGGGCTTCATGAGGGGTGTCAATGTCAAGGATATGAAATCGAAGATCTTGAGCAATGGACATTCCTATCAACCCTCGTGCTTCATCTTGTTTATTTTCCCATTTAGCAACTTTATCATCATCGAAAGGTTTAGTTTCTTGTCCTGTGGCTATTCTATAAAGCCCTTTCCTTCTAAGTATATCTACCATGTGAGGTAGCCATTGGAAATAATTGGTGTTGTTAAGCATAATTGGGCATGCACTTTCCATCTTTTTTTACAAACAACTGAAGCTGAAAAAAGTTGAAACTAACTTCTCCAATGGAAAGATCTCGAAAAATTAGGCTGATTCAAAAAAAAGGCTCAAAAAACATCTTCCAGATGAAGAAGTTATGCCTTTTTAAAAAACTGAATTGTAGATGCCGAATAGTTACGGGAACAGTTTGAAATTTGATGATGAAGTTCAACTTTAAAATTAAAAAAAAAAAAAAAAAAAAAAAAAAAAATCCCACCTCTTTAAAAAAAAAAATTTTACAAAAGAAGCTTGAGAAACAGACTTGAACCCAAGACCTCTATTCTCATAAACTAACTTCTCACCATGTGAGACAGTAAAAGGATTATGTTATTGTTTGAAAGGAGGAAGGTTTTTTTTTTTGTAAGTCTTCGGTGTCTGTGCTTTTTTCCTGCCAAAAAACACAAAAATCTGAGCAAAAAAAATGAAATGCAAGCCTTACAGCATAACGTTATATTTTCGGTTAGCCTTACCAAAAGCTATCAATTTTTTCACTATTTCTGATTCCCTAAGATTGCACAAAGACGCGGGGAAAGAGCATACGTAGCAAAAATATCCCTTCTTCTTGTTTCTGATTTGCCGAGATTGCACACAGCGCAGAGCAAAGAGCATACATATCGAAGAGGGTATAAATCTAGCAAATAAATAAAACCTAAAAATAGAAATAAACAGAGGGAACCGAAATAAGAAGAACTATTAACAAATATAACTGCAAAACAGATACTTTATACCTCCAGATCTAAACTGACATAACTTGGGCAACCAAAAACCTTTTCGTATGAAATAAAAGGCATTCATCACTATAACAGACACTCCATACATAAAAGATCAGTTATCTAGGCCCGAAAATTTTTAGAAATAGTATATCTACAAAATGGTAGTCGCATGCAGTCAAACCGACTTCGGATTCAGATCAACAACGGATGCGGCCCTCAAAATAGCTCAGATACCATGTAGGAATTTACAGGGTAAGTTCCATAGATCAAAAAACAAAGGTCACCACTCACAAACCTATCATAAATCAATACACCAGTATTATCATTTGGTTAAAACCCTCCAAGAAGGAAACAATCCACGACCTGAGTGTAACATTCCTTTTTCAGGAATATCAAAAATGTGCTCAAGTGAAACGCTATATAAGAAAAAATGTGCAATGGAAATGTAGATTAGGACTTGGTTCCTCTTATTTATGCTGTATTGGTATTATGTATGGAATTTCATCAAAAAAAAATTAGTTTAGATACACTAAACAGATCTCCCACAAACTAAACTAGTTAAAAAGCACCCAAAGAGGAAGGCTATAGCAAAATGCAAACACTGCTTCAAGAATTGCGCAGTTTTATCAGATATTCAGAGGAGATCAGAAAGGAGGCTCATATTTCAGTAATACAGTAGTAAATCAGCATTATAATGGAGCTCTTTCAATATACATTAGAATGAAGGAGACAATATAGCAAGAAATCTTCAGAAAAGAGAGCTAGAACACATGCACATTTGCAGAAATGGCTCAACAGCATTATTTTTAAGGAGCTTTAGTAGCTAGAAGTTACAAATCAGATCTAGGAAATATCTGTGAGCAAAACATCAGATATATTTCAGATCTGGAAACTAGATAATTTTCTCTTCAAGATCCCCTTGGAATTTTGACAAAAGCAAGCATAAATAAGAGTAGATTTGAGAAACAAGCTGCAGATCTGTAAATTGATGCAGTAAATTTCTGAACATAAAATTTCATTACAATGGATCAGATCTAAACAGAACATGTATCAGCAAGCTAATCCATGGATCACCAAGTGGAAGGCAAAGCCCAGTCCTAGAGATCTATGATCTAAACTATGAGCAAAACACCATAAAGAGCCTCACACCAAAATAATGCAGTCTTTAAAGATGAACAGTGATGTAGCTCAAATGGCATAGATAACCACTGCAAATTGCAGATCTAAAGTACAAGGAGAAGAGAAATTCTTCCAGGAGGTTAAAAGGCACATTCCATGAGAAGAGGCTCTCAAAACAAACTAGATCTATGCAGATCTAAACTCCACTTGCTCCAGCTTGCAAAAGTAGTCAAACCCTCACTGGATCTACGCTGCTAGTGAAAGTAGAGCTTGGCCTCAAGCCTGATAGTGGATCATGTTAGGGTCATGTGATCTGGCTGATTGACAAGCCAAATGACAGTGTAACATCAAACCAATATTTGGAGCCCAAGGACCTAGCCTTCCTGGACTTAGAGAGGGCTCTCTCTATTTGTGTAAGGGATGTCTATGTGTTTGATTCTTTTGTTTCTGATTTTAGGTTAGTTATGAAGTAGGTGTTTGATTTTGGTTTTTAGGTTTGTGAGGGATGAACTGATCAAAGACTAAGATAGGTAAAAAGATGTCAGATCAACTGGGCTATGGGGTCGAAAAGGTCAAAAAAGCTTTCAGATGGTGATACAAAGTTGTTGAAGGATTGATTTGATCGAGGTAAAATGGATCTTTGGGAAAAATGGAGTGAGATGGACACTAAATTTGTGAAGAACAAAGGATTTCAAACATAAATATTTTAATAGCTGACATAAACATGGTAGGGCTACCCATTAATCATGAAATATGTAACTTATAAACTGATCAATGCATAGAAATAAACATTCAAGCAATACATAGAGATATATGAATCTCTAACTTTGGGAAATTGCTATCAGACTTTGGGGAAATACATTTAAGACAAACAAGCAACTCAAATCACTATGAGGAAATGCCTTAGCATAGTATTTCAAGCTATTGAGCACTTTGAAGACAGATTGCATAGTTTTAGGCAAAGGGCAAGATCAGTACAAGACCTCCTTGGTTCAACAAATGACAATCAAAAAATCAAAGAGAGGTTTCAAAGGTGGAGCTATGACTAGCCATGAGTAAGTAGGGCATATCGTGAATCATACTTAGCATGCATAAAACCATAAATGAAACAAGAAAACAATTTCTTCAATTATCAAAGAGAAATCAAGGATTCTTTGATATGACTAAGAAGGAAGAAAACATAGAAGCTATAAAGAAACAGGAAATTTGAGGTGCCTCCAAGGTCATGTCTCAAATCTATTCTCTATTGTCTTATAGCAAGCAAGAACATGGAATTATGAATGAAAACTAAGAAGCATAATAGAGAGGGACACTATACCATTTTACCAAGTCAAGGAATCCAACAATGGACCTCCTTCATCATCTAAAAACATTCAAGAAACTATCCAATGCATGAGAAAAGTGTTTCTTCCAAGCTTGTATAAACATATATTTCTTCTATTCATCAAGTTCAGCCTTGTTTACAATGAATTCTCTTGAAATATATAGGCCAAGATGAGGGAAAACCTCCTAGTGCAACTTGCAATCTCATTGGACCATCAAAAATATCTGATTTTGTCCTTGAGGCTTTGCAAAGCCCAAGCCACAAAATATCTAATAAAATATCTCAAAAATGTTAAAAAAGGAAAATATATTGACTTTTCATAACTAATGATGCCCAAAAATAGCTAAACACACATGAGGAAAAGTCACTTTAGAAAGGTACCTTTTTTACAAAAATACTTAAGAAATATATCAGCAGAAAGTCCTATGTATTGCCGGCAACTTTTGGAGGCCTTCCTGATGTTGAAACGAGGTCTGTGATAGCTCATTGAAAAGCTCCGAATGTCTATTTTCTAAAAATTCTTATTTTTCTCCAAACTTATCACTAAAATTCTATCAAGAACTGACCTGTGTGTAAAAACCCAAAAAATAGACCTTGCTGATAAACGGGGAAGAGTGTGGAAAAAGTGAGTGTTTTTCGCCATTCTGGGGGAGAAAATCATCTTCAATTGATCTGAAAATCACTGAGTATTTGCCCCTAAAATTATGGCATCCAATGATACCATTTTCATCCTTTGAGGATGTCCCAAACAGAAATGGCGATGCCCATGGTTTTTAGCCAAAAACTCAAAAATGACAAAAAACCAAAACTTGTTGAATTTCTCCCAATTTTGGCGAGCATGACCCTCAAGGGTTTTCAGAAACATGCTATGAAGCTGAGGCCAAAATTTGGAGCTTTGAGGTGTCTTTCTTCATTTTTGGTGCCGGGTGCCTCCTTTGAGTTTCCTTCAGTCTTTCCTGTGTGGCCTCCAATTTCCGTTGGGCGAACTGATTAAGCTTCTTATAATGCCTGGTCATCCTCCTTTGAAGGTCCAAATCTCTATTGGCCTTCTCTAAATTCTTTTCCAAGTGATCATTCACCCTCTCGAGCCATGCTTATAGATTGTTCTCTATCTCTTGGGTGAACAAAGTAGTGAGAGGAATAGATTGGAGAAGGGTAGCTTCTTCCTCCTTTTGTTTCTCAAGGGCTCTTCTGAGTCCCATGGTTCTTGTCCTCTTTCTCCTGGGCTGATCTTCATCTTCACTCTCAGTGAATTCACCTATGAGTTCTTCTAATTTAACTTGAGCCTTGGAGGCCTCTTTTTTGTATTTGATGGCCCGGGTCTCATATACCACCATGTGGACACTCATCTATTTATTTTGAGTTTGCAAAAAGTGATTGAAGTTTCTAGCCCTCTCTAGATCTGCCCTCAAAGCATCAATTTGTTTTTCTCTATTGATCAAGAGAGACTCTAGGATTCGAGCCTCATTGTCGCTATCATCACTTTGGATTTGAATTATGTCAAAGTCTCTCTCCTTTTCATGGCTGATTTCTTCTTTCTCCTTTCCCTTGCTTTGGGTGGCCTTCTTGGTCTTCCTCCTCTTGGGAAAATTGACAATGGACTACTTTGGCAATTTCCCCTTGCTTCAGAGGGCCCTAGTAACATTTGGAGTTATATTTTGAGGCACCCTTTTCCTTGATGTCCGAGGCTTGGCCACTTTTGAAGAAGAAAACATGGCCCCTTGCTTAGGAGAGGTAGTTAGCACATGCTCTATTGGCTCTTTACCCTTGTTACTTCCCTCATCATTCTTGCCACTGTTTTGAGTTTCTTCATGGTGATGCTCTTCATCATTGTGCTGCATATGATCACTGTGATGCTCTTCACTTTGCTATCTTTCCTCAATGTGTTCTTCTTTACTTTGCTACTCTTCCTTACTGTGATATTTTTCACTTTGCTGCCCTTCTTCATCATGGTGTTCCTCCTCTTCATGTTGTTGTTCATCATGTTGCCCTTCCTCACTATGCTGCACCTCTTCATCATGCTGCCCTTCTTCACTGATTATGGGAAATTTTAGCTTCTTGGGAATGGGCTTACTTGAAGAAGGCGAAGGATGGTGAGTGGAAGGTGAAGGAGATGTATGGAATGAAGGAACAGTGGCGAAATTTGGATGTGCAATTAAAGTGTCCCAAAATATTTCCTTCTTCTCAAGCTGATGAAGAATGATAACCTTGATGAGATAATGATGGAAAAGGCAAGCCAACTGCTGAGAAGGAGGTCTTTTCTGAACAGTGGAGGCCATTTTTTCAATACTTCTATGGAGGAAGAAAGGGAGATTTAACAATTTGGCTCTTGTGAAATGCATGAGCAACCGGACATGGTAAGCATAGACCCAGGAGAACCTTCCCTTGCAAGTGAAATATTTCATGATTATCTTCATGAGGGGAGAATAACTTGTCAACAGATATGAGAAAGGAAATATGGATGGACATGTATCTCTATGCTCAGGCTTCAAAAGGGGTTTGTACTATTCTGAGTCTAGGTGGCTCTGTTTAAACCACTTCTCTCTGACATAAGGGATTTTGGTGGCCTTGGAAATGGATCTAGGAGAAAACTTGAAATCCAAGCCTGCCTGCTGAAAGTGCTTCCCTTGAAAGCTCAAAGCACAAAGATGTGTCAAGGGGGAATAGCTTTTCACCTCCTACACCCTTTGACAAAAATTCAGACATCCAACCTCATGAAAGTTAAACAGGACTGATGGATGAGCATTTACCTCTTCAGTTGAAACAGGCTCAAACCTCCTGTGAAGGCCACTTCTACTATCTTGCCTGGGATGCATTTTTGTTTTGAAACTCTTTGCTAACTGAAAAAAAAAACAAGTTGTCTCAAATGGTCCTTGAAATGGTTTCTCAACAACACCCCTGTTTCTCCTTATAAGTCACTGTTTTATTCTCTTTGATGCCAATCAACAAGTATTTGTCAAATTGTAACAAAATCAACTTATCACTGTGCTTGGGAAAAATCTTGAAAATATGTGTGGGTGGTCCCTTGCTTGAACAAGGATCTCCTTTGTTTTGACAAGAACACCTTTCTCTTCAAACAAGGTTCTTTTTGCTATTCACTATTTTTTACAAGGTAAAACAAAACACCTACATCCTTCAACTGACTTAAAAGACCTCTCCACACAGATTTTTTGGAACTCTGGTGGTTGCACAAAGTTCACCTTTTCACAACATAGAGAGGACACTATATGTTGACCAAGCTCTCACCTTATAAACACTGCTTTCTCCTTTGAGTTTTAAACAAAGTCTGCTCTTGTTTCAACACTGTTATGACACTCTCCAGCAATTTTTTGGGATCTCTGCTCACCACAGGAAGAAAAACACCCTTCTAGACTAATTTTGTGACTTTAAAACACATATTTTTCTTTTTCACCATATAGATAGGACACTTTATATTGCCAAGCCTTCACCTTATAAACATTTCTTTCTTCTGAGTTTTAGCAGACAAGGTTTTCTCTCTTCTATTAACCCTGTTAGGACACTTTCCAGCAATTTGAGACCTCTACAACTCTGTGTTTCTGTCTTGTAATTTGTGTATGGTTTTCACTATTCTCAAAAGCATTTAAGGCTCTTTAAGACTGATAAAACACACCCCAACTATCACTGTAATGGTCTGTGACACTCACAACAATAAAAAACCTTGATTTTTCTCAAAAACACCACCCTCTTATCATTGCTTGTTTCTTGTGCTCTTTATATGACAAACTGCTCTTTAAAGCCAGTGTTAAGACACCTCCAAATTGATTTGAGACCCCCAAGCTCAAGAAATATTTTCTCTGGTTTTGATAAAACTCTGTCTCATATACCATTTTCTATCTCATCTTTTTAAATGATGAAATGGTTTCAAAGGCACTATTTCTCCTTATAGAAAAACAACATGGCAAACACCCTTTCAATCTTTGAATTTTGCCATGAGGTGATGAAAAATACCTTAAAAATGCTTGAGGGCCTTGTTTGATTGGTTGAGCAGCTCTCAAAAGAGTTTTTTGAAGGTGTTTGGGTGAGTGGAACGTTCACTGAAAAGAACGCCGCGCAGTCGGGTCGGCCTCGGGCGGTGTTTGAACAGGCACGCTGCGTGCTGCTATAGGCGCACCGCGTGATCATTATAACCCTTTGTATTTCCTCTCCCAGGCACGCCGCGCACTTTTACAGGCACGCCGTGCAAGCTTTAAACCTTGAAAAAACATGAAATTTGCTCAAATTCTTTTGTTTCTTCAATGAACAGCCAAGGGAGCACTTGGTGAGTGTTTTGAATTTGCACAATGGGATTTGCAACGGTCTCTCCACCCTTTTAAAGTTGAAAAACTCAAAATATTTTGAACTTACTTTGTGAGGGTTTGGAGTTTTAAAAAGGCCCCTTTGAGTTTTAAACAAAGTCTCTCATCCTTTATTATTTCATCACTCTTCAAAACATTGCAAAGACTCATCTTTCGATTTTAAATGCTATGGACAACTTCTCCACTACCCTTTCACTGTTTCTTCATTAAGAAAAGTAACCCTGTCACCTTTGTTCATTTCTGATTTTTAGAGGAGCACTGTTCAAGATCATACCCAGGATTTTTGATGCATCCTTTGCCACATATTGGAAGGAGATGATCCACAGTTATAGGACTTACTTTGACAACTCGACTCTATTGGTGTTTGATGATAATTATGGCTATTGTGCAGTTTGATCAATACAGTCAGGCACCTTTGGATATTTTCCTTTGCCTATGGATAAAAAACCTTATTTGCATTGACCCATGGCTTTACCTATATCTGTTCATCAAGGAAAAAGGTCTATAGAGACCCTCAATGCAAATCATATGAAACAGCAAGGCTTTTTCACATGTTTCATAAAGCAGGCCTTTGTTCGTGACAGTGGCATGTTTCATTTCTTTGAATGTTGTCCCTGAATTTAAAACACATCCCATACCCTTTCCTCACATTGATGAGCCTGTCCAAATTTTGTTCACTTTAGCTGCAAGTTACCTTTGAAGGAGATCTTTGATAGAAGAAAAACCAAACCTTTTTTATTATCATAGTACCACTGCTTTCCCTTTGTTTTTAACACCATTTTTCTATTCATAAGCCTTCAGTTGCTTTCTACTAATTTCAACTATGTCTTTCAAATAGTGAAACCATGTAAGCACCCCTTGAAATATCACTATTGCATCAGTGGTTTCCTCTATTGGAGATAAGGTGTAAATAAGCTTTATAAGCCATTTGCAGCATTGTTAGCCCTGTGCTTTTTGGATGAGGCTACACCTCTATTCCCTGACCCTCTGCTTATTAAATGAAGGAGGCCTTGACAAATGACTTAACCATTTTCTCATATTTGGAGGAGGTTTTACACAGTCATCCAACCATCCCTTTTTCAAATTGTGTCATCTTTCCTTTCACGGCCTATCTTTGCTTGGTACATCACAGTAAGTAATAAGGTGCAAAATTGACAATATGCTATGAGAGGGAATTCTTTGAGATATGTAATCCTGTTGTTAAAATACCTTGATGCATATTTAGATATCAGAAGCAACCTAACCAATATCTGCAGAGTATTACTTGCTAGTCATAAGTCACTAACCTTTTGACTGTGTTTGCAGGAGCTCATTGAAATACCTCTCTGTCTAGTACTTGCATCCCGGGCTCAAAACCACATGAGAAACATTTGTCTTATCATGTTAAGTTTAATAATGTCTTTTGGAACACTGGTATATTTCTACTTTTGAAAAAGACATTAAAACACTGTAAATCCACCTAATATCAGTTTGACTTGTGGCATATGCACTGCTAAAACATCAAGGCTTGTTAGTGGCGCAACTTAAGGGTGTATCAAGATTTATTTGCAGAATAGGAAGGTCAGCTATGACTGGTTGGTTTTAGACAGAGGTTCCTTTGGCTTAGGATATTTTTCCAACAGAAGATCGTCTAAAGCGCCACTACCTAACTTAGGGGAGACTTTTGACAGATTTGGAGTATTCTCTTTGGAGCTGATGGAAAAGTTTGCATGACTGAGACTAGATAGGGTTTGATGATTAGGTTTTTTTCTCATCATAGGCTAACTGAGAAGGTAGGAGGGAAAAATGTTTATGGGTGTTTTCTAGCTGAAAATTTTGAAAAATTGGAGATCAGTTGCTAGAAAACTTGGCTTTAAAAACTAGTCATCATCAACAGGTGAAAAATACTGATGACTAACAGTGGCTCCATTTGGGGAGGGCAACTCCTTTTCAAGAGGTGTCCAAAATTTCAGATCTCAGTTCTTTGAAGACCAGTGCCTTTATCCATTGGTGCAAATTTCTTTCTTCCTTGATGCTATTTTTGGAAATAGACAGCATGATTAGCATCAAATACATTTCTACCTACCCCACTATATTTCCTAACATTTTTTCTTCTTTCGGGTGCATTTGGACTAGCAACCCTTTGACATAACATTTTTGAAAAATGACACTATCTAATTCTACACTGATATCCGCTGGGAGTTTATATTAAGCTCATGCACTGCTTTGTTTCTCTACCTATGCTGGATCGACTATCAAGGTTAAGCTGTTTGACAGGATTTTATTCTCTAATCTAAAACATGAAATTGAAAAATGACAAAATCAGGATTAGACAGTCTGATTTTTCATGTACTTGTGGCATGAAAGACAAGTTGCACACAAATATTATTTTTCATAAAATGAAATCTTAGAAAATCAGGGCTAGGATACATAGTTTGTTTTTCATCCCTGCTTTCCTCTTTGGTTCTGTTTTGAGCATGTGGAACCAATATCTTTTCCTAATCTATTTTTGATAAGTCAAGCTTACACAATGTTGACTGTCTTTCCTCTCACTAACTTATCAACAATTAAATTTAAAACATGTTCAGTTATGATTAGGCTATATAACTAAACAAGACATTTTGAGCACTAGTAGCAGCATTTAGACTTGCGTGCTTTTAGAATGACTATTTTTTTTTAACATGGAGCTTTCTTTCTATTTTTCAACCGCCCTCTTTTTCTATTTTTCTATTGTTTTTGAATTTTTTGTTTTTGAATTTTTTTTATTTTTAATTTTTCAAGCAATGGTATATACAATGATTGAAATTATTTAAAATTGGAGCTCTTGAAAAAAATAATGCGTTAGTGTCCTACCATTCACAGGACCTCCAAAAGTTTCAATCCCATCAAGTTCTTGCAGGAAAAAGGCATTGTTTCCACTAACTGAGTTGATGATGAAAGGCCCCTTCCATAAGTTTTCAAACTTGCCATGTTTACCTTTGTCTTCTCTTCTAGAATCCCATATTAACACTTTGTCCCCAATCTGAAAATCATTTTCCTTGGTCCTTCTGTCAAAAACATGATTTATTTTGTCTTGCGCTAACTGAGCCTTTTGGTAAACTTCTTCTCTTGTTTGCTGTAAATGGATAGTCTGATTTACCCTCCTGTTGGGGTTCCCATGTTTTGGCCAGGTTGGTAAGACCAAAAGATGAGACAACATCAGAACCACTTTTAGACCTAAGGATCTAGCCCTCCTAGGTCCAGAGAGGGATCTCTCTATAATAATCAAAGGTATATGTCTTTGAAGTTCAAGTTTAAGATGTTAGGCTAGTTATAGGCACAAGGTTTGTTTGTTTGATTTGATTTGATTTGGTTGTTGGGAATTAGGAAATAAGGGTTAAATATAAGACAAGGATGAGCAAAGAGGATTTTAGGCATGGGAGAGGTGAATCAGGAGAACATCAAGACCATTGGGCAATGGAGTCAAAAAATGATTTACTTGCTAATCAACATACAAACTTTCAATTGGGCTAGTCATCTAAAGCCTTGGATCCTAAATTGATAGTGTGGCATGGAACATTAAGGACTGAAAATGAATGAGGGAAAACCAACCAATTCTGTCTATAGATCAGGTCAGAGGTTATTTAACTCTAGACCTGCTTGGACACAATCAGAGGCAGCACAAGGGAACTTAGAGAGGTTTAACTGAAGTGAAAAAGATCCTAGTGAGGAATACTATAGAGTTCTAGACCTCCCAGTGTTCTCAATTCACTTAATTAAACCTAACAAGAACATCTAAGACATAAATTCCATTAGTTCAAACATCAGCTAGTATGCAATATCATCCACTACACTGGTTAAATCAATTGAAATAGATTCCTAGATAACACATTAGCAGAAAAACATTTAAAGCCTACAGAGCAGATAACATAGGGCACCTAACAAGGGTGAATCCTATGCCAATATTCTGATGCAAGCCAGTAGAAATGGAATGAAATGAAATAAACACAAAGACAGAAAAACATCACCGCAGCTTTAGATCAGGATCCAAAGAAATGCACTTGTAATATTAATAGCAACACCAATCAGGTACAACATAGCCAACAGCTTGATCATTCAATCTGAATACATCCCTCTCAGCCTATCTTACACTACTTTACACAAAATACTTATCTCAAGAGAAGCTGCTTGCAATTCTCTGATATCTCATCAACAACCTTTACAATAATTTCCTCCTGAGCTTTATAACAGAATATGATTCGAGGAGGTAGGTGAAGCACTAAATGAAACATTTAAAACACAGAGCAGAAGGAGAGGGCCGAAACCCTATCGGTTTTAAATCTCTACATTACTCTTCTGACATGTCTTGGATGCAAGGAAGGTTTTCCTCTACTTCCATTAATTTCGGGTATGGTCCTGACGTACTCTGGTTCGCTGTACTCTGTAGTACCCTTGGTGCATAGCAAAAATGGTGAAATAAAGACTGCATGGTCGGCCATAGTATATTAAAACTGCTCTGGTAGCTTTGGACTGTGTTTAGGGTGGAAATTTCTTCTCTGGGGCACGGCATATAATGAAACAGTATGGGCATCCCGTCCTTTCTATGTAGAAAAACATCTCGTTGCTATGAAAACCCTGATACACTAGATTTTCGTGTTGTACCTTCTGCGTGATCCATGGGTCTCCCATCTAATTCTTCACCTTTAAATCTCTGAACACAAGGCTTCTTGTGTGTGCCTTGAGCTTCCTGCTGCTTCCTTTAAGTCCCTACCTATGGAACATGCATATTAATGGCACCGGGGTGTATTTACAGGGTCAAACCCTGCAAAGTACGCAGACAACTCAAGAGAAAGTGCATGGGGTGGTGGACGTAGTGATGGGAATGGAAATCCAGACTGCATGGAGATGGAAGAGTGCAGAGTCATGGGACGTGGATGGAGCACAGAGGAGATTTGAATGAAAACATTAAAAAACTCGAATTTTGAATGTAAATATGAAATGGAATGGGCGGAAGTACGGAAATGACATGAGGACGATCAGGACCGTCCGATCCCAAAGGATATTAACGGCAGAGGATGCAACGGAGGTGATGGATGGGTGGGCCAGGGGTATGATAGCCGTGAATTAACCCGTGCGCAGCTTTGTGGAGGACCACCGTTGGATCAAGCACCCCAGATCGGACGGCAGATATGCATTTCGTTGCGCATCCTGTACCGAACGTTAACGCGCGATGGAGAGCGGTTTTCTAGCCATACACGGGGACATGCGTCAGAAAATGTATGGAATCACTCCGCAATCGGAAAAAACTGCCAGCCCTCGGAAGGTGGTGCGATGAAAACTGGGCTAGTTTGTGAACCGTGCGCTGGCGGGGACCACATGGGCTGGCAAGCTCCGGACCGTCAGTTCAAATTCAAATTAACGGCGATTGCCCTATCGAGGGTATTACACAGTTGGCCATTTGTAATAATAAAATAAATGAAATTTCGGACTTTACAAAGGGAAAAAGACTTTTTATATGAAATGGAGGAAAGGTGAAGTGGTGGGGTCAAGGTTCCATTGCATCGGGGGTCGAAGGCATATCGCTTGTGATGCGATCGGAGGGCAGATTGCGATGGGGAAATATGCGATGAGGCAGACCTGCGATGAGGCAGACTTGCGATGAGGGATCGGGGTTCACGTGAAATGTGCGATCTGCGATATGTGATCGGGCGGACCGATCGCATCGCAAATCTTTGTGATGGGTTGACTGAACCAACGAATGGAAACTGTGATAATGTGATATCGTGATTTGTGACATAAGAGGTGGGTTATATATATAACAAATAAACTTTATAATAAAGTTTATATCATAATATATGGCGGGTTGTGGAAAGGGGAAGGGGTTAGGCCTTATCATAAAGGGGAAAAGAGGGTTTTTGCCCATTTTAAGGTGTTTTAAGGCCTAGGAAGGGGAACAATAAGGGGGACAAAGAGGAAAGGCCAAAAAAGGGTAAAAGGTAGAAATAAAGGGAATCAAGGGGGATTTGAAAGGTAAGTGGGGAAAATAGAAGGGGAGACAAGGGGAAAAAATAAAGGCTTAGGGGAAATGGACTAAGAAGAACAAGGAGGCCTTTTGGGCATTCTTCTTCACAAGAGAGAGGCTTCATGATGGAACTCAGCTGAGGGGACCTCAACAAAGGGAAAAAAGCACAATGAGGCTTCGAGGATGATGTGTTTTCAGGGGAAATGCATTCCTTGAAGACTCCCAAAACAATCTAGCCCCCTTGCTTGCTTGTCAAGAAATTTTATAGGGGGGCTAACACCTCCTTTGCATGTCATTTTCTTCTATTTGAACTTCTTGCAATAGCCTCATTACTGGAACCCCTAAGGATGTTGGGAAAATGGCACCCATGCCATACACTAGTTGGTAGGGAGACATACCGATTTATTTTTTGGTGGTCAATCTATCAGCCCATAGTGCGTGTACTAGTTTTCCATGCCATGCTTTTTTATTTTGTTCCAGAAGTTTCTTGATGATGTTGACTAGGCTTTTGTTAGAGGACTCGGCTAAAACATTACCTTGAGGGTAATGAGCTGTGGAAAGTCCTAATGAAATGTGATATTTGTAATAGAAGTCAACCATTCTTTTGGAGGAAAAGGCAGCAACATTATCCGTAATGATCTTTCTAGGACAGCCGAATCTAGATAGGATGTTGGTTTCTAGGAACTTAATGATGACTGAATCGGTGGCATTCTTGGAGGGTATGGCTTCTATCCATTTGGTAAAGTAATTAGTGGCTGTAAGGATCCATTTATGTTGAGCGGACGAAGAAGGGTGAATTTCCCCAATAAAATCTAGACCCCATTGCTGGAAAGTTCCTTCAACTATGATGGGATGTAAGGGAAAAGGTAAAAGCTTTTTCTTGCCATCAAAAATTTGGCACTTATGGCATGTCATAACTAGTTTGTAAGTATCAAGAAATAAGGTAGGCCAATAATAATTGGCTCTAAGGATTTTTTTTTTCTGTGGTTTTCTAGTAGAGATGACCTCCACATTCTCCTTCGTGCATTTCGTGCATAATTTTCTCTGCATCATACTCAAGCAAACATTTAAGCAGCATACCAATGGGATTTTTCCAATACAAAATTCCATCTATAATGCAAAACTTTAGAGATTTTTGTTTAAGGAATATTGCTTTTGTTTTTGATAAAGTCGGAGGAGCATTTAGATAAAATAACACATAAAGAATATCTGCATACCAAGGTGAATTTAAAAACACTTGTTCAACATGAGGGGTTGTGCATTCTTCTTGTTCTTATAAGGTGTCAACAAAATTTATATCTAATGCTTGGAGGTTAGTTTCAGCCATTAGTCTTGCAAGTCCCTATCCTTTAACTAGTTTTGTGGGTCAGATTTCTAAGTCATATTCTAAGATGATAGTGATCCATTTTCCCCTTTTACCATTGGGATCTTGGTTTAATATGTCTTTGACAACGGCATTAGGAACAAAAGAAATGATATGAGAATGCAAGATGTAAACTCGGAAATATTTCAGTGCTTTTACCAATGCGAATGCCTATTTTTCCATGATGTTATATTTCAAGGGAGCATCTCTTAGGGATTTGCTAAAAAAGGCAATCGGCTATTCTTGCCCTGCTGCATTCTTTTGTAACAACACAATAGCTATCGTGTGTTCCGAGGCAAATGAAAAAATGTAAAAATCTTTGGTGAAATTAGGACTTCTCCGTACTGGTGTTTCAGTTAGGGATTTTTTAACTAATTCAAAATATTTTTTGGCTTTCGTAGTCCATTTAACCCCGGCCTCTTTTTTCAACAAGTTTGTGATATCTCTCAGAAGTTCGGCAAGGTTTGGGATGAATATTCTTAAGAAATTATTTTTTCCGATAAAGGATTGCAGCTCCTTTATGTTTCTGGGGTGACTTATTTGTAATATGCCTTCGATTCTCTGGGGGTCTATTTTTATTCCCTCTTCTGAAATGATGTGACCTAGGAGTTTTCCTTCTTCTAGACCGAAAAGTGTTTTTTTGGGGTTTAGGGATAAAACATATTTTCTACATTTGTTAAAAACCTTTCTTAAGTGAACCAGGTGCTCTTCATCTGATTTGGAATATACCGTGATATCGTTGAGATATATGACTATGAAATAACCTATGTCTTCTAGGAAGGCTATGTCCATGGCTCTTTGGAATGTGGCACCAGCATTCATCAATCCAAAAGGCATTTTAACGTACATGAAAGTGCCCCAAGGTGTGGTGAAAGCAGTTTTGTGTTGATCAGTGGAGTAAACCAGCACTTGGTTGTAACCAGAAAAAACATCAAGTAATGAGATCCTTTTAGCACCTAGTACCTTTTGAAGTATGTGGTCCATTTTGGGCAACAGATAGTTGTATTTTAAACAGGCTCTATTCAGGTTTCAGAAATCGATGCAAAGTCTGATCTCACCAGTTTTTTTCCTAACTGATACTAGATTTGAAACCCACTCAGAGTACCTGAGGGACACTATTATCCCAGCATCATACATATTTTTTATTTCATTTTCAACCAAAGGTAGTAAGATTGGGTTTATTCTTCTTAACTTCTGTTTGAAAGGCTTCTGGTTTTCTTTGAGGGGAATCTTATGTTGAATGATGCTTCTGTAGTAGGATTTCAAATCTTGGTATCCCCATGCGAACACATCTTTAAACTCTTGAAACAACTTGATGTATTTCTGTTTTATGTGAGGAGGGAGAGTTTGGACAACTTGATCATTCTTAGTTCTTCTAGGTTTCCTATGTTATATTCTTCTATATCAACCTCGGTAGATTCCATTTTGGGCTTCTTGGCCACATCGTTAAAATCGAACAATTCCTCTAAGGGTGCAAGCCCTCTAGGTATGGTGTCATTTTCACAGTGTAAGACTTCAAGCTCTCTTTGGTCTATGTTCTCACCTGTCTCAGTTTCATATGGATGATTTATCAAGTTTACATCTATCAAAGAAGGTAAATCTAGCTCTTGATCTTCATTTTTTCCAAGATTCTTTTCTTCATTTTCTAAGTCTATTTTGGTTATTCCGAAGTCATTTCTAGATTGTCAAAAATCATCAATTTGATCGTCATCTTTGAATACTTGCCAATGGTCAATATTGTCTGGTATTGTAGGGTGATGTTTGACCTGAATATTACATGGCTCGTTTAAACATGGTATTTGGCCATTGCTTGCGGAAAAGGCGAGCTCATTGGCTAGGCTATTTTGAATCCTAGGAATATAAGTGAGTTCACATTTCTCAAAGGTTTTGAGGATATCTAATGCTGCATTCCTGTATTCTCTTAGTCTTGGGTTTTTTGCCAAATATTCACCTTTGATTTGTCTAATTACAAGTTCTGAATCTCCCTGGGCTGATACTTTCCTAGCGCCTAAGTCTTTAAGCATGTGTAGACCAAGGAGAAGGGGCTCATATTCAGCAATGTTATTAGTACATTGGAATTCTAATCTGAAAGAATGACCTTCATTAGTATTGTGTATCCAGATGCCGGCCTTCGAACCAGTTTTGCCACAAGAACCATCAAAGATTATACTCCAAAGAGCTTCTTTTTCATACATGATACTAAGTTGTTTTTCAGGTTTCTTAGAGCTTTGGTCATTATTTTCTTCATTTAGTAATGGAAAATGTGCTTTTGATGGTTTGAAATCCTCTTCATTTTCTTTTATCTGCTCATTTATATCACTTTCATTGTATAAGATAAAAGAATCTAAATTGGAATGAATGGAATAAATGGGAGTGTTGTTTGGCTTATCCTAGTTGCTAACCATGTATTTCATGTGAGTTTCTCAGTATAATCTCCTAGTCTAGTTGAAAACTGGGATGGTAGCGAATGACATATCCATTTGAAGGTTGCCTTGTATTTTGACAGCCCATGCCCTTGATAGTAGCATTCCATACTTAGGAGGAATATCGGCCACTACTATGTCCATGAATAGGTTTTTTGCTAGTACTTGTGTTAAAGCAAAACACAGGTTATTTATTAGACCTAAGCATTTGACCCGACTTGAATCAAAGGAGTACAGGTCTTTGTAAGGTTTAGTTACCTCTAGACCCAGGTTTTCCATGACTGCTTTAGGCATGAGGTTATGGGAGGCACCAGAATCTAACATGGCATTATGTAATATCTTGTCTTGTATGTTCAAACTTACATAGAAAGGAGAGACAGTTCCTTCTTGGTATTCACCTTCTATTTTGGGGCCGAACAACAGCTCGGGTTTGTCATTAGTTAGATTTAAAGTATCTGCCTCATTTCCTATGTCAAAAACTTTGAAGATTTGATATCTATACCTATCTATAGTTATTATCTTAGTAAGGGGTATGGTTATTTTTATTTTGGTAATTTCCCATTCAAAACTAAAAGGAGTTTGTAGTTTGGATAGATTTGTTTTAGCTTTTTCAGACATGACTTTCTCTATGTTCTTAATTTTTTGACACTGGCTCGGGACTTTGTTCAACATATCCATCTTAGGAATCTTGGCAGAGGTACTCAGACCATTTGGATTAAAGCTTGTCTGAATAGCTTTATCTTTGTTTTGGTCAGTTTTCTTGACCATGATTTTGTTGCTATCCACTGCTCTTTTAAGGATGGTATCAGGGGTTTTAGCAGTGTCCAGGTTACCTTTCTTGGTTTTGTCTTGGTTTTTTCTACTTCTAAGATCATACTGCCTATGAGCTTCTATTATGGAATTTTGAAAATCTATAGCAGGATCTTCAGGATCTTCATAGTTGGTTTCATTTTGATTCGGAGAGAAGAAAGCTTGTTCTTCTTCTATGACGTAAACCTCACTCTCGTTATCAGAACCTATTAGGTTCAAATGACTTCCATCAATGGGTTCTGTATCCCTCTCATCCTCATCAACATAATTTTCATTAAAAGGTGGCCTAATTTGTTTGTTAGTTTCCCTTGGTTTGTTTTGAGGCTGTTCTCTCCTAAAGTTTTGGTTCCGGTTTCTGTTTGGAGGGTTGGGCTGGTTGTTCGTAAGAGGTGTCTTTTCACTCATTTTTTCCCACATCTTTGTCATGGATTTAACCATGCCATCTATTCTAGGATCTGAGGAAGATACTGAAGGGGCAACTTCGTCACGGTATGTGACTTTTTTCTCTGCTCTTATCCTAGCTCTCTTTTCAGCTAACTTGGCTTCTACATTTATAACCACTTTTTGCATTTCCTCTAAGGTTGGGAGATACTTGTCTCTTAGCTGATAAGTCATGTCTGGGTCAAAGCCTTCGGGAAACTTTGCTAAGGCTGAGCCAAGTGGAGGTTTGAAGTGAGGTGGGAGGGAATTATACACACTATTGAACCTAGTGCAGTATTCCTGGACACTTTCCCCATTTTCCCTTTTTAGATTGTTATACTCTGACAGGATTTGAATGGGGTTCTTTCTAATTTCCCACTTATTTATGAAGGTTTATTAGAGTTCTGGGAGATCGTGTATGTTGTTTGGAGTTAAGCTCTTAAACCATTTTTTGGGTTCTCCGCCTAGGCTTTGGGCGAACATCCTCATTCTTATAGTCTCATCTTCTATTTCCATGTATTCAAAGGCATCGCTAATTTTATCTACATGTTGTTGAGCGGTAGTAGCCTCAACTCCAATAAAGTGTGGAATTTTGGATTGATATTCATTTTTTAAAGGGGAAAAAGGGTGTGGCAACACCAAGGGTGCATACCAGGCTGCCATGGCGGGAGCTAATGGATGATGTACAATATGAGGGCTTGTAGGATGAGCTAAGGTGATTTGAATAGTAGTGGTTTGGATGGGTGTGGCGGATGTACTTGGGCTAGTGATCTAATTTTGAGTAGATCTGGGGTGGTAGGAGCCAAAGTGATGGAGAAGCTGAAAGTTGGGAGGCGTAGTAGGTGAGGCTTCTCTACTAGGACTCTGTGGCAGATCTAGGGGCTCAAGATCGTCAAAGTTTACTTTACTTTGTGACTTGCTTATAAAAAGGGTTTTTGCTGATTTAAGTCAAATGGGGAATCCTGCAAGGATGTGAGGAGTTCAAGTACTAATCTTTCTTTATGAATGGACCTATCAGTAGCTAGGTTGCCAGTTTCGGAAGCTTGCCACAGAATCTTCTCTGGGTCATCTACTATGATAGGGGGATTTGGGTCTGGATGAGATCTGGTATTGATTCTTCCTGAAGCTAGATTTCGAATTCAGAGTTTAGAGAGGATGGTATTTGTGATTGTTTTGGATGAATGGCCTCTCTAGGCGTTTTGCTAATGTAAGGATGGTCAAAACAAAAGTGATGGCTAGTGGAGTCACCAAGTGGATTTCTTTGAGAACTATGGTCCACCACCAAAACTGTCAAAGATGCTTTTGAGAAAGAGTCTTCTAGCAAACTTTGAGATGAA